>CM053783.1:505981990-507181990 GCA_028749045.1 Cupressus sempervirens | reverse complement strand
AGGAAAGATCTTGAAATGGAAGTCTACAAGTTGGAAAAAGACTATTGAGAATTAGGAGATTGAAATACATCTCATTCCACATCAACTAAATGAAGCAAGTGAAGAACTAAAGAAATTCTTGAAAAGAAGGAAGGAAATTTCTATTGCAGAGAATGACACACAATACAAAGAGATAGACACTACTAAGCTATTTGTAGATGGAGATTCTAATGATTTTGGTGCAACAGTTGTAGATCTAATGGAAAAGAATAGAGCCCAAGTTGAAGAAATCATAAATCTCAATTTAGAGCAAGAATCACAAGATATACTACTATGTAAGGTGACTAAACAAAAGAAGAAAGCTATGGAAGACAAAACCATGATTGAAGATGATAAAAGAATTTTGGCCAATGGACTGGAAGAGAAATCATTAGAGCTAACCAAGATTTCCAAAATGCAATTGGATACATTGAGTCAAATGATGAATTCCAACTATGAATTGAATATCAAGGGTATTGAGATAACAACATTGAAGTTGTAGAATGAGCAATTGCAGAATGGGCTATAAAGAGAAAAGGAGTTTGCTGAAAGTTTCAAAAAACCAAGAGGAGCCATCAAATACTTTGAGTAATTATTGAGATCCCCTAGATCTAATAATGACACATTAGGATTGGATACACAAGTACTAAAGAAGGAGAATCATCCAAAAGTGCGAAAGAAAGGAGCAACAAAGGTAAGAATTCCAAACCTACTTGTCATAATTATGGAAAGAAATGGCATATTGCTAATGTGTGCATTTGCAAGACTACAAATCAGAATGTCAATCATAAGAGCATGGTTCACTATCATAAGTGCAACAAACAAGGTCATTAGGCACATGAATGTAGAACCAAGACCATGTACACACAAAGATTTGAAAGATATTGCTACAATTGTTAGAAGTATGGACATAAAGATTTTGAATGCAGATCCAAATCCTTATGGTCATCAAATAGGCAAACAAAGGTAAGGAATAATGGTAACTCTTATAATTGGGATTATAACACAAGGTATAGTTGTCATTATTGTTAATAATATGAATATGTTCCTAAGAATTGTTTTAGAACACACTTCAGAGGTGACTACAAGAGGTGGTTGAGTTAAACCACATATTTTGGCTATTTGAAGATTGGTCACATCAATAGATATTGTCCAACAAAGTCAAAGGCACCAAGTTGTGAATTTGATAAAGGTAAAGGCAAGGTAGATGTTGGACACATCAGATATGTAATGAATAAGACATGGAAGAAGAAAGATGATTGCAACACATCTAGTGGAGAAGGGATCACTTCACCCAATGGGTCAAGCGATCACACCTTATCAAACTAGACCATCAAGAGGTATGTGAGACTGATATTTATAAGGTTCTATCATTCATTAGTTCTAAATATTTGGTACTGAAGAGATTATACTAGGATGAATAAAGATGCAAGATGTTATTAGAAATCCAAGATAAATCTTTAAGTTTTTTCATGTTGTTGTCGAGCATGAAATATTTCTTATATGTGCTAAGTGAAATGCTAGAGGATGTCGAGCTAACAAACTAGCTAGTTCATGTTGATCTCTTAATGGTTTTCGAGTAGTTGAAATTTTAATGGATGTCGAGTGAGCCTAAAATTGGTTGATGCCAAGCTTACAATTGTGTAAGCACTCAACATTTATTGCAGGGTTTTCAAAGGGTATTTGATTGATTTTAGCTGATTTTGCATCATTTCAAATTTGAGAAAGAGTGAGAAGAGCAAATTCCAAGTAGTTGCAAAAGATTTTAGCAGTGATTCTACATCATTTCATCAAATCTTATAAGGTATTTATCAAGAGCCAAGTTATGCAATTTAAATTTTTTTAAACCCTAGTTTCACATTATGGCACCAAGTTTGAAGAATGTAGAGGGAAAGGAAGTTTTGAATGTTTAATTAATGAGTAACAAAGTTAAGTAGCTAATTTTCAAAGCTATACCTAACATTTCTTACAACCAAGACCTTTTGGTGTGTTATCTATGATACCACTGAACATTTTAATGGTGCAAGATGTAAGAAAATGTTATAACTATGAAATTTGTAGCATTGGTGACATGGAGATCAAGCAAGCATACAACAGACTCTATGATAATGGATTATTGAAAGAATAATTCAAAATTGTTGAGAGGAAAGGGTTAAATCATGCCCTAGGTTTCCCAAATGTGTTCAAGATAGAGTGGATTAGTATAGTGCTTAGCTAAATTCATGATGGTTCATTATGGTTGGACAATGGACCTATCAAAATTACTAAAAGGATAATTCGTAGGGTTATTGGATACCCAACCCTAGATCAGCCTAAGACACTAAGAAGTGATTCAAAGGAGGTGATTAAGGAAAACACTAGAGCTATATGGAACAAGAGAGGTGTGACAATTGACACAATC
The DNA here is from genome assembly GCA_028749045.1 of Cupressus sempervirens. NCBI lineage: Eukaryota > Viridiplantae > Streptophyta > Pinopsida > Cupressales > Cupressaceae > Cupressus > Cupressus sempervirens. The sequence continues at coordinate 507,179,571 of CM053783.1, read as the reverse complement.
ATTGATCCTCCAATAGACTTTGATGTAAGGGTTATATCACACAAGTTCTATCAATCTAGTAGATTAAATAGTGTGCCCTATATAGCTATGGATGTGGGATATAAAATTGTTGAGAAAGATCACACATATGATCTTGTAGAGTTACAATTACAACAACTAATGGAAAACCTTGGAAGAATAAGGAAAACTAGGAGTGCACAATGTAAATTTGGTTCTTTACTAATATGCATATTCTTTTATGTTCAAAATGCATTCCCTTCATTTGGCACTATGGGATGGAAAATAAATAGATCAGTGGCAATGCAGATTGGTAAATATATTGAGCAATTAGGTGAGAATTTTGAATCTTTAATGACAAGTTATTTTGAAGAATTCAAGCAATCAATGAAGAAGAGGTTGAGAATACTAATGTCACTAGTAGAGAAAGACTATGATGATATATGTTTTCTAGTGGATGCTAACTATACTATTGTACAAGATGCTACACTAAAGGTGAGATGGTTGAGACCCTTAGGTTATGAAATAAATGTGGATGAAGCCTATGTAGCTATAATTGCATTACTTGTAGAACAGGTGGATAAAAATTCTAAGGCATTTGGAAATTATGAAATAGAAAAGTCCAAAATCACTATATAACTAAAGACTACCTTAGTTATCAAGAAGAAAGATAGGCTGGTGAAGAAACTAAAGGCCAAATTTGGTGAAGGTGCCAAGCAAGAGGAAGAAGAAGAAGAAGAGGATGAAGAAGAAGAAGATTCTCAAATAGAAGCACCTCTTGCACTAACTCAGGGTATGGGAGAGGACTAGTAGGAAGAGAAGGAAACTAAAGTCACTAAAGGTGCTAAGGAAGAAGAAGTCAAGGAAGCACCTACTCCTGTTGAGCCAAAGAAGAGGAAGGCTAAGGCCCAACCAATAACAAAAGCTAAGAAGGTAGCCAAGCCAAGTCAACCCAAACCAATTGCACCCACTACAAGGGCTAGCACATGTGCAATAGCACAAAAGGCCAACAAAAAGACCAAACCAATAGAGCAAGGAGGTCAAGTGCAGAAAAGGCCAAGAAGAAAATATGTGGCACAAGAAAAATCTGATGAGGAGGAAATAGAGTCAAATGATAATAGCCAATTTAAGGTGGTGAGTCACAATCCTCTTTTAGATCTTGAAAATTTATGTGAAAATGTTAAGAATAATGCATACTTATCAGGATTTACACATGTTGATTTTGATAATTTGGGTAAAGTGGACAAAAATCAACTCGAGGAAGCCATATATGCCATGATTGAAAAATTCAAAACTACTTCAAAACTACTACACTAGAACTTGCCAACTCTGTCCCAAAGAACTTATATGATAGAGTTGACTAGAAATGGTACTATTGTTTAAACTTGGAGAGACAAATTAGAGAAACATCTCTAGCACAAGTGATGCCTAAAATAACTAAGGCATATATTGCTAAGGCTATAAAGAAATATGCAATTAGGTTTGTACCTAAATACAAAGCCTTTAGCATTTTACAAAATAATATTGAAGATGTAGTTAGGAAGACCACTCAGATGTGGAAGCTTACTTATGGGTTAACTATAGTGAAGGAAGGTGAGGAAGAGCCCATAGAGGTCAAGGATAATGCAGAAGATGATCAAGAAAAGATAGCAAGGGAGGAACAAAAATGCAAATAAATGAATAGGAAACAACTGAGCCAAAGTAGTATGAAGAATAGAGTGTGCAAGATACACAACTGCCAAGTGTTAATCCTCACTGTATAACAAGTATGGATACTAAAATAGTAACAGTTAAAGATGTTTCTAATGTCACAGTAAAAAACATCAATCCCCTTACTAAGAAATATCTTAAGAAGATCTTAGACCAATCCACACTATAGGTAAAAATTTGTGATAATCCTATACTAGTTAGTGTGGATGAACTATAAAAGACAATGATTGATACTAAAAGGGAAAAGGTGAATCTACAAGAACCACCTTCTATCATCCCTCAAGTCACTAATGTACAACTTTTGGTCCAAATAAAATAGATACATCTAACAAGGTTGATACAGTGGAGAAGAGCATAGTGGAAACACAAATTACTACAGTAGAATAATGAGAAATAGTGTAGATAGACTTATCTACACCTACAACACAAGATCAAGGTGCAATTCAAGTCAATATGGTAGAATAGGGCAAGCCTAAAGAGGAAAAACTAACATCTAAGGTGAAGGATCAAGTTTCCATCCAAGCCCTGGTAACCTTATCAGCATCTAGCACTCCTTTTACTCAAACTCTTTAGAAGCCAAGCATAGATGCAACTCCATTGTAGATCTTAGTGCCGAGTCCAAGTTCATCAAAGGTTGAAGAAGTAATTCAATATGGAGATGTGATCCTTGATGAAGAAATCATTCTACCCAAGTATTACTATGATACAATGACCATAGAAGAAATGGGCATACTCCAACAAGCCCTAGCAAGGAAGGAGCATCAAGAAATGCTTAGAAGGGAGCACAGACAAAAGCAAGAATTGTAGGATATAAAAGACATATTTTTAGATGCATTTACTCTGCTAACTCTAGATGAGACCAAGCCACTAATAGAACAACTGATAAATATAATGGAATAGGTTAGTGATGTCGACCTAGATATGAATGAAAAATTGTTAGAATGGTCAAAAAAGAAGTTCCAAGGCAAAGTATATGAAAAGATATCATTTGATATAGCACTAACACAAGTTGCATTGGAAACTAAGGTTGAGGGTGTCAAGAAGGTACTTGAGAACATATTCTCATTGTACACTAAATTGTGCAATCCATCACTCTTCACCCAAGAAACCAAAAGTCACATTTTGAGCTTGGAGAACCACATCAATGCATTAGGTAAAAAGTTGCCTATGAATCTAGCTCAAGGTGAGAAGCACTTAAAAACATTGCTTCAAACCCAGAGATAGTTAGCGGCATTTTCACCAGATGAGGCCAACATAGGGGCCAAATTGATTAGCATCCAAACCACCCTTACCCCCATATGGAAATTTTACTCAAGGAACTAGGCTATGTTGAAACCATAATGAAGAAAGACCCAAATCTTTCTAGACCAGATGGTCTAGCCCACCTCACTACCAAGATGGCTATGCAAATAAAATCATTGGATATAACATGTGAGAATTGGGATGCAACTCTCAAGATAATCTTAGATGTCCATAAATATTTCCCAGAAAAACACACTATAAGTGTATATCCCATTGACATAAGTGTAAAAAAGGGGGATAAATATTTTGGGGGAGAATAAGATAATGGAGGAGAGTAAGAAAAAGGGAGATATACTGAGAGTATGAGAAAGGGGAGTAATAAAAAGCATGAAGTCAAAGAGCATCAGATGAGGCATATTTACTTAGCAAGAGTACAAAATTTTGGATATAGAATAGACATATCAACTCAAGGGGAGTTATTAGATTTTGAGGTATCTAAGTTGTTACAAAATTCAAAAAGCTGAGTTAGAGATATGTTGTGCTTGTAAAATTAAGGATATTAATGCATACTCAAGTGTTCTTGACACTCATGTCAAATGAGAAAATTGTTGATCTCAGATTGGTTTTGACAAGTGAGTGTCAACACACTTAAGCTATTTACTTAGTTCATGTTGAACAAGTAGTACATGTCGAGCACAACATGTATATATTAGACCATGTCAAGTCAACAGTGAGTGTTGAGCCACTCATGTTTTGAGTCACTCAAGTGTCGAGTATATAGTATATGCTGAGTGACATAGGAGCTAAGTAAATAGTGGATGTCAATTAATATAGATGTCGAGTCATAGCAAAAAATATTAGTGTATGTTGAGCATCAAAGACTTCAGATGCTGATTGAGACAATTTTGACATATTTGTTTGTAATGGCACAAACAACTATGTAAATCATTTTTGAGCCAACTTAAGGATGCATTATGATATTTTGGAGATAATGATGAATCTTAAGTTGGATTTCCAATGTAATTACATGCAACGAATCATAAAATGAGAAAGATTTAGTAGAAAAATGGTTGAATCTCAGTCATATATTCATACCTAACCCTAGGTCACCAAAGTCTTTTTAAAGAGGACAAACCCTAAACTTTCTATAAATTTTGAAGTAGTGAATAGAGAAGTTTGCATGTGCAAATAGAGCATTCATGGTGACTAAGGAGTTATGAAGTGAGACTACATTGCAGAATCAATTAGAGCATAATAGAGGAAAGAGAACAATATACAACAAAGAAACATCTAATCAAGAAGGATCAAGAAGACATTGTTTAGACTTGATTTGTTATCAAGAAATCAAGTGCTAATTGAAGGATCAATGCTCAAACATTCTAACAGGTAATTTCAGTCAAAATCTCTTAGTAGAGTAGTCCTAACAAGCTATATTGAAATCCTTTAGCAGGGTGCTTACTTAGTTGTGAATTAAAGTCCTTTAGCAAGGCACACTTCCAATAGGCTATTGAAATCCTCTAACAAGGTGAGACCTAATAGTCTTTGTAAGCCTTTAACAGGGCAGACTTCTCATAGTGTAGATCATGTCTCATGACCAAAACATTGTAACCCTCATTGGATACACTTTATTACTATAGTAGTGAAGATTTGTGGGTGTAATCTCCACTCCAATTTTACCTTCTCACTTAGAGGGTTTTTGGTTAATCATATCTGGTGTTATATGTGTATGAATGTTTACTTTCTTACATGATTTAGATCTATGTGCTTTACATGTTATTTTAGTTTATACATTGAATGCATGAGATGGATGTTTGGTAAAAGTTTTATGGGTCCAAGTTTAGACTATTGATTCACACCGCTCCTCTCAGAAGTTTACCTGTCTATTTTAATTCCAATAAAATTACCATAATTTAAAATCTACTAGGTGAAATGATGATTTAGTTTTATTTCACACCAATTATTAAACCAATGAATATAGCAAAATAGAAAATATTGTTGAAACACAATGCCTAAACATAAGTAAAGTTTAGACTATTGTGAAGTGGTGAACCTATATGAAATCCACCTCATTATCAATCTTATATTTGGTCATATATTGGTAATACCACAAATTACCATGGAATAATTCTTTACAACATAGCAAAAGACTCACAATACATACATCTATTAACTCGGGCCAGCCAAAGATACAAAAGAACTTGAAAATAATGTGTACATTTGTAAATATATATAAATAGATATAAATGTGCATCTGATATCCATAGTAAGAATCTGAGCATCTAAAGGATAATAATAGTAAGGCTCTTCCATCAATACTTATACTTTTTAGTTCATCTAATCTTGAGTTCCCTCTCTATAGATGTGATTGGAGTTACACTTCCTATAGTTCTTAGTTAATTTTAGGGTCTTTTATAAGATTATGTTAGGTTGTTATCTTGGAATTGAACCTTTTTTTTGTAGCATTGAGAACTATAGCAGACTCACCTTCTATTTAGAAATTCTTAATTTTCATATTTTTACAATTTAGCAATACTTTAGTTAGGGTCATGAGCTTCGTTACATTATTGGACTCCTATCTTAAAGGTTTTTTTAATAAAGTCTCAATACCACTTGAATTTTTTATACAATTTCAACACCAACTTTCTATGTTGAAGCCCCATCAAAAATTAGTTTAAACTATCCATTTATTTATTAATTTGGGGGGCAGGGGAGACCAATTTTCATCCTACTCTCATTTTTATATTACTATCCCCACCATCTCCTACATATGGAGGTACCTTTAAACCAATACATCTTCCTATCACCCTTCCATCCCAATCAGTCACCTTAGGGCACGTTCACTATCCTTCTATTCAAGATTTCAATTACCACTACCACAATAGTTGGTCAATTTAGTACTCATCTTCTTTCTCTTAAATATTCTTCTTTTTACTTCATTCTACATTTCCCAAATGAATATAGATTTTTTTTAATCCAAATATTATTGTATTTGCACCATTTGTGAAAGGTTGGCCAACATTTTACCATATCCAAAATAGAATTTGGGAGAGCTTTATTCCAATCTGGTTTTTTGCTTAACCATTGCCAATACTTCTTTTCAAACTTAAAAGTAAGTAAGATATGGTCAAATATTTCTTCCTCCTTTATGCATTCAGTCCACTTTGGAAGAAAAATTTCAATCAATAAAAAGAGACACCAGAAGGACTAAGTGTCCTCTGTTGGAAGGATGAAGATAATAACATGGAATGTTAGGGGTATCAATGCCCCTGACAAAAGAAGTAGAATTAAAAAACTGCTTGATGAGTCGAAAGGAGACATTATATTACTTCAAGAGACAAAGTTATTAGATGAAAAGTATGAGGAGTCTATTGCTAAATGGAAACAATGGAAATCTATCAATTGTCCTAGTGTTGGGGCTTTGGGAGGTTTAACCACTTTGTGGAACCCGAAGGTTGTTTCTAGAAGCTTAATAGGGCAAGATATGGGTTAGCAATGTTTTAAGTTTCAACATTTTGAAATCCTGATGGTTATGTTTAATAGTTATGGTCCCACAAGTATTTCAGATAAGGTTAAATTGTGGAAAGTCATTTCAAAAAATCTTAGATCTTTACCACATCAAAATTGTATCATAGGTGGTGACTTCAATGCAATTCAAAATAATGAGAAACAGGGAGGAATTTTTCCATCTCTAAAAATTATGGAGGAGTTTGATAACTTTATCACTACCAATGAATTGTTTAAAATTGAAACGTCTAATGGATGCTTCACTTGGCATAACAAAACAGATGGTTTCCTACAAATTACTGAGAAACTTGATATATTTTTAGTTTCACAAGCATGGAAAATAACATCTATCTTATTCTCGGCAGAAATTCTCTCTTTCCTGAGATTGGATCACTTTCTTGTTTCTTTATCCTTAGATAATAGAATGGACTAGACAACATCATGTTATAAATCTTCTTTTAAATTTGAAAGAATGTGGTTCAAGCATCCAATGTTTCTTCCTTTAATTAGACAATGGTGGGTCAGTGCTCCATAGGAGAAAGGTAATAGTATGTTTCAGTTCTATAAGAAACTCCAATATCTTAAAGGAAAAATCAGAATCTAGAACAAACAAGTTTTTAAAAATATTTTTGAGTAGAAAAACAAGGTGCAGAAGGAACTTCAAGAAATTAATGAAGAAATAATCAGTTTTGGATTGAATTCAAATTCATGTCATCAGAAAGAGAAGCAATTTCAATGGGTAGAGTTGTGTCATAGGGAGGAAGAATATTGGTGGCAAAAATCTAGAGAATTATGGTTAAGTGATGATGACCGTAACACAAAATTCTTTCATGCTTTAACAAGTCAAAAAAAGGCAAGTAAATCCATTTTTTCAATCACGAAGCAACTTACGAGTAAAAAATTATTGGATGAGGCAAGTATCAAAAGGGAAGGGGTCAAATATTTTAAAGAACTCCTTAATCCATCAGTGAAAATGGAAGTAAATAATCTTCATCTTAACTCATTCTTAGAGGCAATTCCAAGAATTATATCAAATCAAGATAATGATTCTCTTATGAAACCTTTCACTTTGGAAGGAATTCGAAAAATAGTTCATTCCCTACCACTAGATAAAGCACCTGGTCCTGATGGCTTTATAGCTCTCTTCTTTCAGAAATGTTGGGATGTTCTGGGGTGGGATTTACTTATGGCCCTAGAATCCTCTTGACACAAGGGTTACACGTGTGAGAATTTTAATTCTACTAATATTGCCATCATTCCTAAGTCTGGTGATCCCCAAACTTTTTCTCATTTCAAACCAATTTCTTTGTGTAACACTATATATAAAATCTTCAAAAAGGCTATTTATTCTAGACTTCAATTTTTTTTTCTCTTAATATCATTTCTCCAGATAAAGGTGGTTTTGTGTTAGGTAAAGAGATATCAGAAGGGGCAATTATGGCTCATGAAACTCTTCATCATATCAAAGAAAACCAAATTCCTTCCTTTGTTATTAAATTGGATATGATGAAGGTGTATGATAGAGTTAATTGGTCTTTTCTTATCAAAGTATTGGAGAAATTTGGTTTCAATAAAGTTTGGTGTAAATGGATCAAAGCTTGTATTTTAGGGGCTACATTTTTTGTTCTTATCAATGGGTCTCTAGAGGGGTACTTCAAATTTTCTCAAGGAATCAGACAAGGTGATCTCCTTTCACTTGCCTTACTTATTTTGATGGCAAAAGCCTTTAGCAGGGCCATAATTCAATCTCAATAGTTGGAGATTTGGAAAGGCATTCGGTTTGGAGGAAATGATCTAGTAGTCACTCATTCTCTCTTTGTAGATGATATGTTGTTGTTTGGATCTACAAATATTAATGAAGCCAAGCATATTAAGTATTTAATAGACCAATAATCACTATTTTTAGGTCAAAAGATCAACATGATTAAATCTAAAATCTTCTTCTTTCACACAGCTCCACCTATTGCACAAAGGATTAAAAAGATTTTGGGTCTTGAGGAGGAAAAATTACCATCTACATTTTTTGGTGTCCCCCTTTTCATGGGTAGTAATAAAGCTTCTTATTGGAAAAATATAGTAGATAGAATTAAAGCTAGAACAATGGCTTGGAAGGTAAGATGGCTCTCTCTATCCAGCAAAATTCTTTTAGTTAAATCTGTCTTATCAGCTATCCCAAATTATTACTTCTCTATATTATTAGCACCTAGGTTCATTATTAAGCAGATTAAAGGAATTATTTGAGATTTTTTATGGATGGAAAATATGTCAAGTAATAGTAAAATCCCTCTCATCTCATTAAAGGAAATGTCTTTAGAGAAGAATCAAGGTGGGATTAATCTTCCTAATTTTTCTTTAAGGAATATTGCTTTTGGAGGAAAATTAGTTTGGTCTTTGTATGAGAAAGCAGAGGCTAAAGGCCAAATGGTGTAGAATCTTACAGAAAAAATATTTAGATTCTTTTGACCCATCTAGAATTATCACTATGGATCACTTGCCTAAAGGTTCACTTGTTTGGCACTTCTTGGTGGAATCCTGTGATTTGGTTGCTCGATATTTGACTTAGAAAATTAACAATTGTTTCAAAGCACTCTTTTGGCAGGATTCATGGAATGGCCTTCCTCTGCTTTGTAATAATCAATCCTTTGACAATTGGATTACATTTTTTTGATCTGAATGGGGCCCCTATGTAGTTGATTATTTTCAGTCCGTTGATCCAATTTCAGGTAGGGTTACTTGGAAAAACCCAAACAAGTTACCAATTCTTGATCATATTAAAAAAGAATTTGTTAGTATATGTAATACAAGGACTATTTTAGTGTCTAATCTCCCAGATACCCTGATCTAGGCCCCACACCAAGAGGGTAGATATTTGGTAAAATTGGGTTACTTAGCTGCCAAGAACTTAGAAATTGGTAACAAGTCATTTCGAGCATTCAAATTTTGTTGGAATCTAGTAGTCTTACCAAAGGCAGGTGATTTTGTTTGGTTAGCTTTAAAAAAGAGAATTTTGACAGGAGAAAAGCTATCAAAATTGAATATTGTTTAGAATATGAAATGTGTATTATGCATGGAGGAAGAGGAGAATGTTGATCACCTCTTTGTTTAGTGCAAAATGGCATATCAATGTTAGATCTTTGTCCTTCAAAAAATAAATTTTAGTATGGCCCTCCCAAATACCTTATGGGATATGTTTCAAGATTGGCCAAGTTTGATTAACCACTCTTACTATTCATGTATTTGGACATGTATCCTAGCAATTTTTATTTGGGTAATTTGGTGGGAAAGGAATAAAATGTTTTTTTGAAAGCAACCTTCAACATTAGAAACTGTGATGTCAACATTAGAAGTTGTAGTGGGGGAAGTTGTGATAGCCTATATCAAAAGAACTTTTGAACATCTTATTGTTACAAGGTGGGATATTGCTTTGGCTAATAGATGGACTTCTTTACCTTCTCCACCTTATCAATTCATTACATCTAGTGAGCCTCATGAGAAATTTAATAGAAATTTTTTGAAATGGACCCCACTTATTAGGGGAGATTGCAAGTTAAATTTTTCTGGCTGCTCAAGAGACAATCCTGGTGAATTAGGAGTTGGAGTGTGTATAAGAGATCATAATGGGTGGGTGTTAGGTATGTTAGCTCAAAAATTGTCGGTTGGTACAAATAAAAAATCCATGGCACTCCTTGGTTTAGAACTAACACTTCAGTTAAACATAATTAATATTCACATTGAGGGGAATTCTTAAGTGGTTATCAGTTCATGTGTAAAAAAAAATCAGAGAATTGGAAGTTTGGTTATATTCTAGAAAAAGCTTGGTCAATGATTGATAAATTTAAAGGAGTGTCCTTCTCTCATACCCTCAAGGAGGGAAACCAAGTTTCAAATAATTTATCTAATATTGGTTGTGACATGAAGATTAATGAGGTAAGTATTACAAAATTTATTCCTACCAACCTTCCCACTTTATTTACCTTAATTCAGAAAGAGAAAATATTTTAATAGTAGCTTGATCCCTTTATCATTTTATGATGGTTGCACAAAAAATATAAGTATGGGTTCTGTATTCACCAAGTTACTCTTGGCTTAATGTTTATTGAGTTCAAAATTGATCGAGTTATTCTTGGCTAGTATTGACCGAGTTTCTCTTGGATTAATGTTAGCGAGTTTAGTATTGACCAAGTTACTAATGGCTTAGTGTTTTCCAAGTTTAGTATTGACTGAGTTATACTCTTGGATTATTGTTACCAAGTTCAGTATTGGGCGAGTTACTCTTGGCCTAGTGTTTACCAAGTTCAGCATTGACTAAGTTCACTAAGTTTGAGTTCATTACTGACCAAGTCACCCTTGGCTCAATGCTTAATGACTAAGCTTAGGTTTAGTATTGACCAAGTTACTCTAGGATTACCGAGCTATTCAGTTTACTAATTATTGAATTACCCCAAGTGGGGTTTTGACCAAATTCTAGCGAGGTGTCTACCGAGTTAATAAGGAAGATGCTCATGTCGAGTTATTTGTTCATAGTTTTTATCAAGTTCTCATGGGTATGCTAACTAAGTTATTTGATCTTCCTTATTCAAGTCCACATGGTGGTACAGTGTCTAAGTTTGTGAAGGCCTTAAAGAGGAATTGCAGTGGCATGGAGCTGCTTTGATGTTCGAGGAGGTTCGCATGTGCAAGATTATGGTGAAGTCATACTAAATCTTTTTGCACTGTTTAGTATCATTTTTTGTTGTCATCACTGGAGTACTTTGTGTTGCTTTACATTTGACAAGATCAAATCTGCATCTAAGTTAAAAGCATATCTCAAGTTGATCAAGGATGACATTAATAGATGGTAATAAGTTTTTTTTCCATTCCAGTATATATGGATGTAAAATATTTATTCTTTATTCAATTTTGGGATTGTAGTCTTGCTCTTCGCTCTATATAGTTGCAATTGGGCTTTGATGTAATGGTACCTTATCTATTACTCATATGGGAGTAGGTGTGTGATATCTTTTGAGTGTTTGGTGGGGATTTTATAGGTGATCAATGGATTTCCTTTTTTAATTCCTTCTTCCCTACTCCCTTTGATTGCCTTTTCAATTTCTAGAATGTCATTCTCAATGGATGCTTGTGTGAAATGTGAGTCTTGTCATGAGTATCATAGGAGCATCCTACCCAAAAATTATAGAATTTTCCTTCAACTAGTGGTAGATGAAGATGCACTCTTTCATCTCTTAGATGATGAGATGTTGAATTTTATGTGCATTTTGGTTTCTTCTTTGACTCATCGTACAATTCAGAATGTCATTGGAGAGGACTTCTTCTCTATAACTTCTAGACAGGTGTTATATCCCTCAAATTTGGTCTCCATTTTTGTATTTAATGCTATGGATCTTCTTTAGTCAACATTGAGACTAGAAATCATTTCTTACAAGATGGTCAGACTAGAATTTTGGGCTCAAAATAAACTTAAGTAGGCTATGCAGAATTATGATTTGTGGTTTGGAGATGCCTTGGTGAGAGGACTATTTTCAAGGACCATGCTCATGCAAAAACATGAAGTTTTAGTGACTTTTGAGGCACTATAAAAGGCATGTGAAAAGCACAACTCATGGTTCTTGACTAAGACCTTGCAAATCATGGCAAAAGCTCTGAGTTTTTAGATGTTTCAAGATGTGAAGAAAATTGGTTTTGCACTACCTAACATTTTGGGTCTTCCAATATTTGATGCACATGCAATATCTTCTCATAAGAAGACACCTCTGGCTCCCTCAATTCAAATAGTTCATGAAACTAGTGACTGGTCAGTTCCTGCTCTAAGTGTTATTGACTCAGGACATCTTGTCCAAAAACCCCATTTGGATCATCTCAAACCAACATCCTGGGGGGGTATTTCTTGTGTTGCTATTGAAGGCTCAAGCTTGGGATGGGAGGTGGATCCACTACCATGCTCTAATTTTGGTTGGGGTCACTCCATACAAACTACTACAGAGGGTGCCGAGGATATGGAAGAAAAATAGTTTATTGGCATTCTTCTATTTTTTTTTTTTTTTTTGGATTTTTCTTCTAAACTTCTGGCATGTTTTGTAAAATGTTTGAAAATCTTGGTTGTTATGCCTACTGTTTTGATATGCTCAAAAATGCAAAGCTTGATAAAGGTTGAATTTTAGCGAAATTATGTTTTTTCCATCGATAAACTATGATTGTCAATATCAATCCTTGTAATTTGTACATACTGTGACAATGTTGGGTTTTCTTTATTGGTTCTTGCCCAATTGAGCTCTTGAACCAATTGATAAATGTTGAATATTAGTGAAATTATGTTTTTTCCATTGATAAACTATGATTTTCAATATCGATGCTTGTAATTTATACATACTGCAACAATGTTGGGTTTTCTTTACGGGTTCTTTCCCAGTTCTAAATTTTATATATATATATCAGTGGCTTGTCCACTTTGCCAAAAAAAAAAAAAAAATCATCCTCCTTCCATAATGAGTATCTACTTAGGCCCTCATATCTCATTTCCATAAACCTCTCAACCATCACAATTTAGTTTTGTAAGGAAATACATGAAAGTAATCTTGCCTTTGGAAGACATTTTTTGTCCTAGGATGAGTTAATAGGGATATTAGTATGAGGTCTCACACAATTCTTAATAAAGGAGTTGTATCCTTCTTTTTGTGTTATATTCACCTATTTTTTATCTATCCTAAACCAACATGTCTTCACCTTAGAAAAAAGTAATGTTTCTATTTTTAGGATTTTATTTAATTCTTTTCTTTCTAGTTCTAGGTTTTTTTTTTATTAGTAAGAGACCAAATCCAAGGTTAATTATTATAATTATTTATTCTGATTAATTAGTCAATTATTAGTTAATCTTGAGTAGATTCAAACCCAAGACCTCCCAATTAAGAGGCTCACAATTCACTATTGTGTTGTAGGCTCTTGCCTAGTTCTAGGGTATTACTATTATTAATTGTTTCTATTTCTACCCAGTTTTCAAATGCCCCTTAGTGTAATTATTGATATGCTTCCCTCATTGAGCTCTCAACAATCTATTTTAACTATCAAAGTTGTGTGTGCTATCTAGTGCAAGAAAATTACCCTATGAATCCTCCCAAAACTTTTCCTACTCTCCATTTTCAAAATCCTATGTTTATTTCTCTGCTATAATTTCCTAACTATCTAATATAAAGGTCCATATTCATCATCCTCTTAGAGATGAGGTAGTCCTAAAAATAGCTTAAGTGTCATTATGTATATATTTATGTTTGATAATCCTAACCCACTTTAGTTAGGTTATTGTACATTGTCCAAACTTGTTTTTCTCCTAGGGTTAATGTTCTTTGTTCTTTGTTCTTTCATGTTTCTAATCCCCAATATGCCTTCCTACTAAGGCCTACAATGTTTGTCCCATGTAATTAAATATATCTTTTTCATATCTTCTATTCCTTTCCAAAAGAAGGTTTTTAGAATTTTATTAATTTCTTCTCTTTTATTGGATGGAAGATTTATCACAATAATTGGTGAACTGGGAGAGCCTCAAGAAGAATATTTTTAGCATTATGGCATTTCTTACTATTGAACACCACTTTCCTTTTCAAGACTCCATATCATCCTTAATTATTTTCATAATGTAGTCCCATAGTTTACATTGTCTAATCCCCTTATTCAAAGGAAGGCCTAAATACTTGCAAGGTAAATTTCCTTTTTTGAAGTTCAAAATTCTCAAATCTCCTCTTCTACATTCTTTTTTGTGTTAAAGAAAAAGACTTCAGATTTCTCTCCATTTTTACCTTGTACATATGCTTTTGTGTAGGATTGGAGAATATTTTTAATTTCCTTTGCCCCTTCTCTCCACCTTCCTCATAAACAATTGTATCATCAAAACTTATTTAAGAGTTTTTGGAAAAATATCGTACATTATTTTTATACCCTTAATTTTATTATTTTCCTTTGCCTTAGTGATTGATCTTCTTAATGATTTTTCTATGATGATGAATATAAATAGGGTGATTCCCTTGTCTTCGCCCCCTAGAGATATTAAAGACCCCTTTAAGAAATCCATTAATTAACATTGTCATTTTGGGAGTGGAGATAACTAAAAATATCATATTGATCTTGAAAAACCAAAGGCCTTCATTTCCACATGAAGCATTGGTCAACCTTATCATAAGTTTTTCTTATATCAAGCTTGATCAACATGCTAGGATTATGGTTTTGTTAGATTGATTGGAAGACTTCTTGAGAAATTATTACTCCTTAATACTCAGATCTACTTTAAATAAAACCTATTTTCCCTTCCTTAATAAATTCTAGGAGAAGCTTTTGGATTCAGTTGAAAAGGGTCTTTGTAATGATATTATGGAGGGTATTACAGAGAGATATAGATATAAAATCATAATAATTCTTACATTTCTCCTTCTTAGGAATGAGGGTGAAGAAGGTATTGCTAACTTCTTTCAATATATTTTTGGAATTTCTAACACCCTCCTTATCCCTTATGACCTCATCCCCAATAGAGTGTCACACTTTTGGAAGAAGAAAGATAGGAAATTATGTGGCTCGAGATCCTTGTCTAGTTACATTTGCATTACTATAGTTTATGTTAAAGTAAAAGTATTTTATTATTAATAAAATCATATTAATTTAATTATTAAGTCACTTATTGTCTCTAGTTTAGTTAAGCTAAACTTTGGGCATATAATATTTAATTCTTTTATTAATTATTATCGTGCAACCTAGATTTTACCTTTTAGGGTTTTGATCTCCTTTATAAGGATTGATCTCTTTGTCATAATTCATTCACTTTTGATAATATGGATTTGGAAATTCCAGCCTCCAAAGCTTTTTCTTCTCTCTTTCTATGACAGGTGTTTTCATACAAGTGATTCTTGGGAGCTATGGGGTTGATCTTTCACCAACTTCAACATGGTATTAAAGCTCTAGATCTTCATGCCCCTATTCTGTTTATTAGAGGTATGGTTTGGTTTTAGATCTGTGCTTTTTACTTCAACATGGTATCAAAGCTTCATATCTTCATGCCCCTATTATGTGCTTGATATTTTTGACATTGGTTTTCAGATTTAAGCTTTTAGAGTATTTTGTATAGGATATGGGGGGGCATTTTCTAGAGCTCTTTGAGCCTAAATGGACATCACCATTGAGCTCAAAGCACTCAAAAACCCTCATTTTCATTAAAAAAAATTCATCTAGTTTGGATATAGTTGAAATCAGAAACAAAAAAAAATTATGTCAAGGTCGTAAAACCTTGGGCTCAAATTTCAAGGCAACAACTTTTTTTATGAAAATAAAAAGTAAAAATTGTATTGCATTTATTTTAAAATGCATGTTTTTTTAAATTTTCATAAAAATGTTGTGGATGGCTCATTTTTTATTTGGAGGTAGCATTTTTTTGTGGGGACTAATGCTCTTTAACCTGGGCCCCTACACCTTGGTACCTGTGCAGCTTGGGCATAATTTTCTTTTTTTGGTTCCTTTATTCGTGTCTTTGTGATGAATGACTTCGATCATCATGCCTTGGAGAAATACATTCTTGGGAGATATGGGAGGCATTTTTTATTGCCTTTCCTATTCTGGCAATTTGGACCCACCTCAGAGGCATACTCTCACAATTTTCCATCTACATTGGTTTGGCTGCACAAATTGGCAGAGTTTTTGGAGACTGGTTATGCTTGATTGTCAGTCCCTCTTATTACACATCCCTTTGAACTAATTGAACTTTTCCTCCTTTAGTGCATGGAAATATTGTTTCTAGGATATCTACCACCTTTTTTGGAGACTCTAAGTTCCATGATGGCATCTTTGAGTTTCATGCTAGCAAACTTCTCTTGTCAACACTACATACATGGAGGCACATTTTTCCTGTGCAATCTCCAAAGTATACATTTTTTGGCATTTATTTTATGTTTTCAAGTCCTCCTTGGTACACACATCAGTCCACATGGTGTAAACTTATTTATGGGTCATGCCTTGCATTTTTGGAGGAAGAGGATGTGCATTTTTTGAGGAAGTGATTTCTTTTTTTGCAGCGGGCCACTCATGTCTTGCAAAGGTGATGGTCTTCAATTTTGGATTTTTTTCCAAAAATGGTGGTATTTTTGGAGATTGGGAAATCTATGAAGATTTTTTTGGCATGTAAATTTCCTATACCTTTTTCTAAGGCCATTTTGGGGTGATTAGTGGTGGTTTATGTTGTGTAGAGGCAGTTTTATGTTTCTGCTTGGAGGTCTCACCATGTTTTTTGGACATGTGCCTTTTAGTGAATGGTCTTCAACATGATGTTCTTGTTGTGTACTTGAAGACTTGAGTTTATTGCTTTGTGGTGGTAATTTATGGACTATTGCATGCTCCTTTAGCATATTTTTGATCACCTATGGTGTATGAGGCAATCTTTTTCTTTTGGAAAATATTCACACATGCTTCTAATATTGGCCACCAAATTTTTCTTTCGACATCTACCCTTTATTTTTTGGCATAGTATTTCACATGAATGGATTTTTTTTTGGTAGGGGTAATTTTTTTTGGCATTCTTTTTCCTCGACGACCATAACTTGTGCCTTATTATACATGTACTACTCCAATTAAAGTGCCATGTGGGGTTGATGTTTTGCCTTTTTTTGTCATCTTCCTTTGTCGAGTAAGTGTACCTTTCACGACATTAGCCTCATGATATGTCTGAGATTGATCACCTTAGTACACACATATGTATTCTTTTGTGCATCTTTATTAAATGGTTCCTTAAAATGTGGTTCTTTTGGCCCACTTTTCCAATTTCTTATCAATCACCCTTGTCTATATTGGGGGGGGTTCTTCTGTTATTTCTCATGATTCCTTAGGTCAATGGAGTGAGATATGTATTCAATATTTTTTCCTATGTACTAGGTGGATGTAGTGGCTAGGTATCTATGCATTTTGATGAGATGGATCATTTACCATATAGGTGTTCTTCTTTTTGTTCCTACTATGGATGCAAACTTCCATGTTCAATTGATAGGATCTTTAGGCTTTGATGTTTTATGTCATTTGTAACTTTGAGTTTAGTTTTTTGCCTTGTTTGTCTCCTGATTTGAGTAGTGTCTTCTAAGAGAAATAATGCAGATTATAATCTTTTCTACCTGGTCAGGATCTATTTTAGTGGAGGTCCTTCATATTAGAAGTTAGTTTTGACATAGCTTTGTGGATTCTACATGCTTCAATGTTGTTCTTCATAATCATCTTTTGTTCTTATCTATTGGGACATTCCCTAGTTTGGAGGCTTCTCTAGTCCTTCACTAGTTCTTTTCAACATTATTTCCATCTCTTTTTGGAGTAGGATTCTTCTCATGTGCTTTTCTCTATTTCTCCTCTTTTCAGAGATTTGGTTGTGCTTGTGTACCTCATCAAGCCTTGTTGCTCAAACCCAAATTTACTTTTAGTGGTAGTTTCTAGGTTTTTGGAAACTTCCTAAGTTTATCTTAAGGGGGTGTTAGAGTTATTTCCCATGCCCTTTTCCAAGGCCATTTTGGGGTGATTAGTGGTAGTTTATGATGTGTAGAGGCAATTTTATGTTTCTTCTTGGAGGTCTGACCATGTTTTTTGGGAATATGCCTTTTTAGTGAATGATCTTCAACATGATGTTTTTGTTCTCTACTTGAAGACTTAGGTTTACCACTCTGTGAGGGTAGTTTATGGACTCTTACATGCTCCTTTGGCATTTTTTTTCTCACCTGTGGTGTATGAGGCAATTTTTTATTTTTGGAAAACATTTTTACCCACATGCTTATAATATTGGTGACCAAATTTTTCTTTCGGCATTGGAAATTTGTTTTTCGACATAGTATTTTGCATGAATGAATTTTTTTCAATAGGGGTCATTTTTTCTGGCATTCTTTAGTCTTGATGACCATTTGATCATCAATTTTACGCTCATCACTTATTGATGTCAACATTACATCATCACACCCGGTTCCCTATTGGCACTGTTTGGACCTACCTTTGGTTTTTTGTTCATATCTCAAGCACACAGACTCCATTTTCCAGAAATGAGATATCATCAAAAAGTTGGTTCTAAACTCGTCATAGTGGTATGGGTATTTTTAAGTTTTGATGCTTTTTTGGATGTCTTTTTCTACTATCAAAGTCAAGAGTATAGTTTTGCACTCTGGGAAACATATCTTTAGCATCTAATCTTCGATTTGGGAATTCTTTATATCATTAGAAAGGTCTTTTTGTACTCTTTCCATTGATGTTGGTTATTTTTCTAGATTCTGCTCATGGCACATTCTATTCACTTTTTTGTTTTTTTTTGCATTTTGGTGGATATCTTGGTTGTTTCAAGTCTGCAGATCAATTTTGTTTCTTTAGATAAATAATTTCATCTTATGGTGAAAACCACTTCTCATGACACCTTGGACAAGTACCATGATGAAAACCTAGCAAATAGGTGTCATGTGTAATTCTTCCATAAGCCATCCATTCTATCTTTCTTCTTTGAGCATTGGTTATCTTATCTACCATGATTCTTGTCATGATCCTCCTTATCCTGAGTCACTCACTCATAGCCTCCATTATCTTTAATTCTAATCATGTTCTCTTATCACTATCCTATCCACTTGACCCCTTCATCTTGATCAAAAGAAAAAGGAGAAAAAATGGTTCTTATAAGCCTCTTGACATATCCACTCTTTTAGATTACTTACTTTCATGACGTCATGCTATCTCACTCATTAACTTTCATTGATTATCCAAAACCTGCTTCATATGGCTATCCTACATTTTCCCTAGCTTGGGGTACTCTTGGAGAGCTAGTTATTGAGGATCAGTTTCACTTGCTTCATACTCCTTGCCTATCCATCTCTTCTTATCCACCAAATTACTTCTACATCTTGTCCTACACCTTGCTAGGTAATGGAACAAAATGATATGTTCCTACTTGAGAAGTAGTGATCTCTAAAAAAAATCTAAAATTTTGAAAATGTCCTGAAAAGAGTCTTAAAATTACAAAAATTCCTACAAAAAATCTATTATCTTGGTGAAAACCTAGTGATAGGTACCTTGTTAATACCAAAAATATTCAAAAATACAGAAATATGAAAAAATTTGAAAACTTTCAAACAATGTAGGAAAAGTGTCATTGATGAAAACCTAGAAAACATGCATCATGGTAGAAAAAATAGAATCTCTTCTAAGAAGGTGAAAATTTGGTAAACATGTGCCTCTTGTTTCAAAATGATACATCTTGCAGCACATCTTTTGGCTCTTGTATGGTTGCTTTCTTGCTTTAGTTTGTTGCTTTTGCTCATGCATCCATGGATTGAATCTTGTCATAGTCTTGGGGAAAACACCCTATAGTGTCATAGAGGATCTTTTAAGGTTTAATCACCAATTGCTCTAATTGTATCTGTCTACTATCGCTTGCTTCACTACAAAGATTCCTCTCAAAGAAGATCTCTTAAGCTTTAGTCACTAGTTGTTCTAATTGTGTTTGCCTACTGTCACTTGCTTCAACATTGAGATTCATCTCAAGAAAGATCTCTTTCATGCTAGTCGTCGGTTGTTCTAACTATGTCTATCTACTGTCACTTAGTTTCCTACTAAGGTTCTTCTTAATGAAGATTTATCTCTGACATCAGTCACCAATTGTCCTAACTGAGTCTGTCTATTGTCATCCTCCTACTGAAGAGATTTCTTTCACATATGCTTTGAACATTGACACTTGACATCAATTCTATAACACTAACACTAAAATGGAGACACTTACATGGTTTGTTTTATACTGAGATTTTCTTTGCTAGTTTTCCTTTTTGTTTTATCATTTCCCTTTGAGAAACTCGAAGATGTCTCTTTTTGACTAGAGAAGCAATGACTTGGGCCATGATCTAAAATATTCATCTAAAAGGGGTGTCCATTATATGATGGTGTAGTTCCAATGATCTAAAATATTCATCTAAAAGGGGTGTCCATTATAAGAATATTTATCTTGTATTGGATGGTCATGTGTACCTTGACTCATTTTATATAGATACTTCAATGAGGTTAGTTCTTTTCCTTGCTTGTTTGAGTGAATTCTCTATGATATAGTACATACTAATACTCATCCTACTATGTGAATGTATGGGTCACTGCAAGTATACTTAACGCAGTTCCATCTTAGGTTATGGATGCAAGGGTCATTGCATAGAATCTTTACTGAATACTTAGCATAAAAATGATCTCTTGTGTGTTTGGTGTGTTTTCACGCAAGAAACATTATGGTCATCCTAGAATTTATGCTCTAATGCTTATGTTAGTTTATTACATTAAAAGGGACAAATATTCTAGTTGTTCTAGCTTCTTGTGCCTTAATGCTTATATTTAATCTTGACAATACTAAGACACATGTCATATTCATATTCTCATGATTGCAATGTCAGTGTGAAGTCTATGATATTTGTGGGTCTAACTAAACACTCAATGATGATAAATTTATGAGTTCAGTAACTAGACCTAGGGATACATCTAGCATAGGGTTACATTTCATACTCCACCTACATAAGAGTACATTTTGATCACTACTTTACTTGCATCTTTCAGCATGAGAGGTTATTGGTTTCTTCAAAGTATCATGTTTCTTCATGACAACACAAGCGTTCAACTCCTTGATTTTTCCTCATTATTTTCATGAGATAGCTATCATTAACAACAAACTTGAAATTTGTGTGAGATGTTAGTGCATTCATGTTTTTCATTTCATATACATATTTTCATATTCATCTTATCTATACTAAATTTGTACATCATATTAATTTTTCATATCATTAACATCTCATGTATGACAAATTATAAGAGAAAAAGGTGACAAATGTAAAGAAGCTCAAATCAAAGATCTCATATATATAAATCTCTCCAATGGAGTCAAGTGTACATCGATAAAAAAAATGAGTGCTACTCGAGCACTATCAATCTCAAAATGATACAAAATGGTGCTCGCACACCAATCGATACATAACTAGAACAAAATAAAAAGAGAGAAATTTAACTATTTCCTTCTCCCTTATCCTAGGGTGGAGGAGGACGAGAAGCATCTACTCTCACTGGATGATGTACACCATCTAATGCTCTAACATACTTTGAAAATATGGGCATCTTCTCTATAACCTTAGGAACTATGACAATATAACCTACATAGTAGTAGGCTACTCTAGCACCCTGTAATCAAGCTTCATCTCGATGTTTCTTTAACTACTCACATAGCTCAAGGATCTCTGGCTCTTGTACACCTAATATCATACACAAATCGTCAACTAAATCTACATCTCACTCAGTTGTCAGTCATTTTCTCTCAATCTCTCCCTAGCTCTCCTTAGAGCATCCTAGGCCTATGCCTCTCTGCTATGTGGCTCTAGAATAGGCCAATACTACATCTCCTCATTGCCCATATTCTACTCTAGCTATTGTGGAGGTTGGTCATCCACCCTCTACCTCTACACATCACCACCAATGGCACCCAAGGTACCCATCTCACCCTGAGGATGTCTATGTCCTATCCCACTCCCACCAACACTAGGATCATTGCTCATCTGATGAGGAGGGTTCTACACTAATGATGTACATTGTCTAGGTCTTTGCTGCTATTGTGGTTGTTGTTGAGGTGCTTGTACTAGTTGTACAGGCACTACCATCCCCATTGGATCTATAAATCAAGGAAAGTGATGACTCACAAAATGCTCCCTATATGTTAAAGTCATCCCCCCATCCACAACTCTAGACATGTAGTCCCAACGTGTCATAGCGAGGGAATGCATCAATCATAGACCTCCTAGGGTCTAATCTAACAAACCACCCCTTCTCCACCTCCATGAAAAAGTAGGCATAGGTACAATACTCCTAGGATATGTCCTATGGTCTACCATATTGTCACCACACATGTGTCAGTGGAAATGTCTCAATCACCTAGATTGAGTGACTAATTAATGGTCAAGAGGAAAACATCTATCCAAGCTCCACTCATATGTCATCCCATGCCTCTGTCTCTCTCCACGATTACCATACTACTACCACTAGATTGTCAAGTTGACCTTGCCACTACTTGGTCTTACCCAGAGCTATCTAGGTCATCTACCCTCGATATTTACAAATGTATGGCTCATGATCCTATCTCATGTCAACACAAATTGGCCTCATAATGGGGAGGTGTTCCTGTGCCCATACCTGTAGAACATAGACTCCCATTTCCATGCTTTTCTTCTCATGATACACAACCTCATGCATCTCATAATACATGCGGGCCAGTATACACTAGCCCCATCAAAAATGTGTTGGCTCCTATAGCATCCTCTATAGCATTCACCCCCATCCACACTTGAGCTCATGCTAACCTATGTCAGGCATCAGAAAAAAAAATCAAGAACACTCCAAGTACCACTGCCAATCTATGTGTAGGACCATATGTTTTTACTAACTCATCCAATGGGATAGCTCTACCCATAATGAGATCCTCTTGAAAAATGGCCCTCAACACCAATGTACCCAATCGTGGTTGTATGTCATACTTAACCCATGGCCCATGAAAAGGTATTCATAGAATCATGTAAATGTCCTTAGGGGTGATAGTCATCTCTCCAAGGGAAAAGTGGATGGTGTTTGTCTCCAAGTGGAAACACTCTACCAATGTTGTCAATAACCTATGATTCACCCACAGATTGGGGATATCACAAAGATGTGAGAGACCAAGGGTATCAATATGTGCCATCTTTGCAGCATCTAACTATTGAATCAACACCCCAATGGTGGAATAGTGAGATTTGAATGAGACATTTGGAAAGCTAACTTGCAAACATGAAAAAAAAAAACATGATTAGTAACTACTATCTGAAACATCATACTACTTCTAAATGTGTTCACGCATACAACATACATACAACAACGATTGATGAAAATGTGAAAGGGCGGCTAAAAATATCAAGTTTTTTGTCAAATTAAACATGAAAACAATGCCAAAATCTCGCATGAGATTTTAAATTCTCACACAAGGATATTGATTCTCCTATGAGAGAAGAATTTCCTCGTGCAAACAAACCCATTAAATCGAGCGATAAAACTATATCATGTGACAAAACTAAATGATACATGTGAAAAAATAACCTATTCTAGGGTCTCTCGTATGAGAGATGGGTATCTCCTATGTGAGGAAACCTTGCACCTCACATGAGAAAGTGCCCTAGTAACACTTCCTTGTGCAATTTTCCCTAGCAGTTCACATGAAAAAATGGGTTTCCACGCAAGGATGTCGACATAAGACATTTAAAAATGATTGAAAAATGCTAAAACGTTATCAAAATGCATAAAAATTTTAATGAAAGGAAGGTTAATCACTTACTCACCAGAGGTTCATAGTCTATCAATCGGCTATGTTGCCTTGACCACTCAAATCGATGAAGATGCACAAGAACCACAATGTTTTCTACTTAGAGCTCTGTTCTACACAAAAGACAAAATGCACAAATGAATTGAAAATGACCTTTTGGGCTCTTATATAGGTGTTGATCTAATTTTTCAAAGTGCTATAGAAATTACCCTGTTAGCTAATTTGGTTGCTATGAACTCATTTTCTGGATCAAATTCAAAATTTGACACACTTAAATAGCTCAAAAACACACTTTAAATTTTTGGGATTGATGCAATCAAACACTTGTGCAGTCCATTTTACTGATACTTTGTGAATCTTGAAATATTTTCAAATCACATATTTCTTCAAATTTTCCAATTTGTTTAGAAAAGTCAACTCAAGTCAACCCTGGTCAATCTTGGTCAAAATTGGTCTTTTTGACCTTGAAATCACTCTAAATCAACTCCAGATTTTCTTCGTGCTCTTTTGATCTATCCTACATTCTTCTAAATCTCTAATCACTTCAGTGTTTTCCAATCTATGGCACTACATCACTATTCTAGTGTGTCATCTTTCTATTTCACTCCTGAGGGAGCAGGATGATTACATCATTGAATCTTCAAAATTGGTTTCAACTTAATCTGAACCTTATGATGATTACATCATTGAATATTTCAAAATTAATTTCAACTTAATCTAAACCTTATTTCTTGATCACTAGGGGAATCTCATCACTCGGGGCATCTTTGTTCCCCCAATCTAACATCATATGTTATTCCACTGATCAATCTTATAACAATTCTTGTCATAGTTCGATGGACAGGTATCGAGGCAACTAACCCTAACTCATGAGAATTAAGCCTCACTCTTCATGATTAGGTATTGTTATCTTTTTATGGACTAGTATTCAACTATTCTATCTGGACTCTAGAGGATTAAGCTTTGTTCTAAAGATAATTCTATTTCTTACTAAGAATTAAACTCCATTCTAGAGATAATTCTAAATTATTTCTTTCAGTCACTATTTTATGGATAGGTGTCGGGGCAATCTAGCCCTAACTCCTTAGGATTAAGCCTCGTTCTATGGATAATTCTATAAATCATCTTGTCATCTTCTAATGGACAAGTATCAGGGCAATCTAACCTTGACTCCTAAGAATTTAGTCTCATTTTGGGAACAATTTTGTGATGTTTTATAATCTTTATTCTTTCATATCAGTATCTAGGTGTTCTATTTGGATTCCCTAAAGCTAAGCTTCATTCTAGAAATAACCTTAAAAATCTAATCAATTGGTCTTTGTGTCATCAATCTCAGAACCAGTCTCACTTCTTGGTCTATATTCTTAGAATTTTGATTTCTTTGAATCAATTCACTACTCACACATTCATTCAAAGAGAGGCAAATGTAATACCCCTAAATTGGCATATTGGTATACTGAGCCAATTTTGGTCTATCAATCTTACTTAAAGTCCTATTGTACTAGGCAATTTTGATTTTGATAATCTCTAATCGGTCCAAGTGTCCAATGTAGATAATCCCTAATCTATATTAATCACATACTTTATTTAATTCCTAAATACTAATAGAATTAGATAAATTAAACCTATTGATTGAATTAATTTAATTATAATTCCTAGTACTTTCATTAAATTAAATTCACCCCTTTAGCTAATATACATGAGGAATTAAATGTATTTGATTTAATTAAATACCCTCATTCTAATTATTCAATTAAGTAGCTAATTCAATTATGAGGTCATATTTAATTTTCTTAAATTAAATATCTTCTCCAATATTCTCTCCTAAGTTTAGAATTGGAAACGTTGAGTGGATTGAAATCAAAAAAGGAATTAAATTGGTTAATTCCTCATTCCACCCAAAAACAATCATTTAACTTCCTTTTCATAAGGGGACTTTATATTCTGACTGAATCTTCTTCAAATCTCAACCATTGATCAAATTCTAGGATTCTATATTAGAAACCTTCAACCTCGCATTTTGGGGGATGCACATGAAAAGTATCAAATTAATGCCAATTTGTTTACTCAAGCATTTTGCATTCACAGCTCCATTGCTTTCACATGCTTTCTCATATAGATTATAATGCATCCATTTAGATTATTATTTTTATTTTATTTCCTAGATTAATTTGCATATATCTTAGCTTAATCTTTCATTCATCTAGAATAAATCATTCATACTAGTTGGTATGGTTGCTTATCTCTCAATTTTGAGAGTGGACAGCAAAATCCACCTAGTTACAAGGCAACAGATCACCTTGTTGGGTCATACTGAATGGACAATCCCATGTTCATTTTAGGATGTTTTTGATATGTAAAGATCATGTTGAAGTGTGTGTGGATTTAGAGGCCCATAATCAACATGTACATATATCTTGGTTGTTTCAAGTCTGGGGATCAATTTTGTTGCTTTACATGATTTGTCATGCTTTGTACTATCTATTGTATTTTCCCTGTGTCTCTTCTAGTCTATGTAGACATCATTTATATGCATTATTGTAAATGCATTAAGATAAAGTGTCATATTCCATTTGTATTTTTATTTCAATTGGTTTGCCTTTTTTTTCCTTCTAATTTGAGCAGTGTCATCTAAGGACACTCGTACAAATTATTGTATTCTTGGGATTCACCATATCTTGTGCCTTATTATACATACACTACTCTGATTAAAGTGTCATGGGGGTTTGATGTTTTTCCTTTGTTTGTCATCTTCCTTTGTCCAGTAAGTGTCCCTTTCATGACATTAGCCTCATAATGTGTCTAAGATTGATCACCTTAGTATACACATATTTATCATCTTGTGCATCTTTATTGTGGCTCCTTGACTTTTCCAATTTCCTGTCACCTCACCCATGTCTGTATTAGGGGGCTTCTTCTATTGTTTCTCATGCTTCCTTGGTTTGATGGAGTGAGATATATATTCAATTTTTTTCCTATGTACTAGGTGGATGTAGTGGTTGGGTACCTATGTATTTCAGTGAGATGGATCATTTTCCATATAGGCACTCTTCTTTTTGTTCCTACTACGGATGAAACCTTCCATGTTCAATTGATCATCTATTTAGCCTTTGGTATTTTATGTCATTTGTATCTTTGAGTTTAGTTGTTTGCCTCCTAATTTATGTAGTGTCTTCTAAGAGCACTCATACAAATTATAGTCTTCTCTACCTCATTAGGTTTTATTTTAGTGGAGAGTCTTCATATTTGCAATTACTTTTGATAGAGCTTTGCAACTTCTATATGCTTCGGTGGTTTTCTTCATAATCATCTTTTGTTCTTATCTACTGGGACATTCCCTAGTTTTGAGGCTTCTTCAGTCCTTCACTAGTTCTTTTTAGCATTATTTCCATATCTTTTTGGAGTAGGGTTTTTCCCATGTAGTTTTCTCTTTTTATCCTCTTTTTAGAGATTTGGTTGTGTTTGGGTACCTCATCAAGCCTTATTGCTAGGACCCAAATTTACTTTTAGTAGTAGTTTCTATCTTTTTAGCTACTTCCTAAATTTATCTTATAGGGGTGTTAGAGTAATAGAGTATTTTCTTATTAATTAAATCATATTGATTTAGTTATTAAGTCACTTATTGCCTCTATTTTACATAAGCTAAACTTTGGGCATATAATAATTAATTTTTTTATTAATTATTATCATGTAACATAAGTTTTACCTCTTAAGTTTTTTTATCTCCTTTATAAGGATTGATCTCTTTATAATAATTCATTCACTTTTGATAATAACAATTTCTCTTTTTTCTCATCAAGAATGTCTCATCTATGGATCTGGGAATTCCAGACTCCATAGCTTTTGCTTCTCTCTTTCTATGATAGGTGTTTAAATGCAAGTGATTCTTGGGAGCTATGGAGTTCTTCTTTCATCAACTTCAACAGTTTCTATTTTCTCTTTAGTAAATTAGAAATTAAATGCTCTATTCTTCTCTCTAGAGATAATCCTAGGAATGTTTTCTAAGACCGTTTGATGTTCTATAGTTGACCCTTCCAAGTTATTTAAGATATTCTTATCGTGGTAAGCATCTTCCTCAAAAATCTTGTTGGGTTAATTTGCATTAATCCCATCCTTATTTTTAATCATAGTTATCATATTAATGTTCCTACATTTCTTGGTACTTTTGTGGAAAATTGTTGGTTTCTATCTCCTACCTTAAGTCACATTTCTCTAGATTTTTGGTGCTAGTAGATCTCTTCCTTAGTCAATTTATTTTTCTTCAAATTATTTTATAAGTGATAAATTCTAACATTCAAACCTTTATCAATTGCTTCCTTTTTATTATTTCAATCCCACACATAGTCCTACCTTTATCTCCAAAGATGTTTACTAAGTTGTGTTTATTCCATTCGAGCAATTTTTTCTTTAATATCTCCATTTTTTATACAAGACAATGTAGTTTCAATCTAGATACCTCTACCCCCTTCCACCATTCGTCCATTATTATTACAAGGTTCTTGTCTCTCAACTGCGTCTTGTCAAATTTGAATTAGAACCATTTTGGCTATATATCCTCCGCGACATTTAAAAGTATAGGGAAATGATCAAAGCCTGACTTAGGAAGGATTTTGAAATATTGAAAGGAAAATCTTCCCAACTTTCTTTAAGGAAGAATCCATCAAAGTATTTTTCAATGTGACTAAAACCAAGTCTCCTATTGATCCATTATATCTAGCCATCTATTTTAAGAAGGTAAGTTAAGTTAATGTCAAACTATGTACCTAGAGATGCAAACATAATTTTCCAAAATATGGATGTCATCCTATAATTCCTCTATGAAACTATATTTTTCAAGGATTTTATGGAGTCTAAAATTTTCTTAGATAAACTTGTAATCTACGACAGACACTCTATCAATCAAATTTTAATGGATGAAATCCATTACCATAGTATTACTAACTATACAAAAATGTCATCATACTTATTTTGAGACATGGGTAATCCATGGACATGTTTCATGCTAACTCTATCATTGCTATTTTGGCATGACATGAGGATGTAACAATGTTGCTAGATGTTAGTATTCTTATATCACCCTCTGGCATTTAAACAATCAATTATGAATCTCACTCCATCTCTCTTCATGCCCTTCTGAAAGTAAAAGAGTTTAATGTCAACCAAAAGTGTAGTAACTCATGGATGTCTATAACATGGTGTAGAATGCACTTCTTTCCAAACAAGGTTTTTTTGATTCTAGAGACTCTTCCATGTACATTATGTGTTTTCATCTTAACAATCAATCTAGTTCAAACATGAGCTTGTCATGTCTAAGATCTTAAGGGTTACTTTCCTTCTACTTGCTAGTAATATCTATCAACTTCTAATTTTCATAAAATGTATTTCCTAAAATTTATGTGGATCAATGCATAACAATTATGTCATGCCCAAACAACGAGGGCAAAAACACACAAAAAAAAAAATTGGAGATAAATTAATAATTATTATTTATTAAGTAAATACTAACAAAATAGACTGATCTAATTTAAGGTTAAACTAACATAATTATAACATTTAACTAAAAATATATATAAACCTAAACATTTTAATTAAGTCAATCCTAAGCAACTAACAACTAACCACTAACTTAACTTTTAGCATCAAAACAATTAAATACATAAACTACTAATTTCCAATTACATCTTGCTAACACTTCAATTAAATTCTAAGTGATTGTACACTAATAACATTTTCTAACAATACTCGTATAAATCTTAAATTAAACTAAATAATAAAACGAATAACATAGATAATTAATTATTATTATTAGTATTTTTTTCTTTTAAAAAAACAATACTTAAATTAAAATTTCTTACACATGCTAGTCATCCATCAAAACTTCATTTAGAAACTTAATTCAAAATAACTAACTAACTAACTAACACTAAGCTAATATTCTTAAAATAATTAAACTTTAGACTAAATTGAATTATTTAAAAGAAACAATTTTTAAACAACTAAATTTTTAACTCAATATGATTTAAAAACTAATCTAAATATAAAATACTATCAAAGCTTTAAAACAATTAACTCTTAAAACCCCTTAACACTAGCCTAGGCACTAAACCCTACACATCCTAACCCTACACACCTATCTCACCCACCAATCAACTTACCTCAACCTCTAAACTAACATTAAACCTAAGCTTCTACCCTTTACTCCCTTCTACCCTACATCACATTCTCACCAAAACTTAGCACATCCCCTAACTGTGTGTTGCCCCATGACTGTCCTCATGTTAGTCTTGTCCCCCACCGCCCCCACCTTGCTAGGCGTGAGCAGTCATAGCTATACGCCCAAAAGCAAGTGGTGGGGATGAAGACAAAGGTGTTAGCAAGGTTAATTATTTTAAATTTTTTTTTTTTTTAAAACTAAACCTACCAAACTATGCCGCCCCAAAACTAACTTTGACTTAAACTTCTCACTTTACCCAATTGCATACTGCGTCCAACTTGGAGAGGAAAGAGAGTGGGGTGACATCACTTCAAATGATGCCAAATCTAACTTGTTTAAAGACTTTTTAATAAAACCTCTTTTAAAATGCATCCTTAGAACTGACGCCAAAGGGAAGATGGGTAAGCATTGATGTCATAAAGTTTTATAGGTAGCACAAAAGATATTTTAGGATTTTTTTAAAAATGTTGAAGTCTATTTTGGAGTTTGCACCTATTTATAGATTTATTAAATTATATTTATTTTCCTCAAATAGAATATAAGAGGAATCTTTAAAAGATTTTCTATTGCCCAAAACTAATTAATTTGCTCCTCTCATACAAAAACAGAGAGTTTTTACTCTCTTGGAATTTTTTTTTTTGAAAATTTTCTAAGTATAGAATTACAAGGCAGTGCAAATATTATTTTTTTTTGGTCTAAATTTTCTAAGTATAAAATTTTCAGTTAATTAATAATCAAGGGGGAATTAAATTTTTCTTTTTAAAGCAAATCTATAAGGACTTGTTACAACTTAATATACCAAGAATATGAATTATCCGTTTTAAATCAATAATGCAAGAATTGTTTGATTCAAATAATCATGCAAACTGAATCTACATCCATGATCATAATTTTCATTTTCAACATAAAAGAAAACTTGAAATTTTACCAAATTGAACATCATCAATTCCATCCTATTTTTGATGTGCAACCATCTAAATTTAAATCACGATTAAATCACATGATAATCAATTATACTCAAACACCAATTTTATTAGCAAACCTGATTCAAAGGCTCAGCCAGGAAAGAACTAGGAAGAAAACTTGGATTTGTTGCCATTACAACAAAGTTTGAAATACAAATTACATAGGATATCAATCCCAAATTCAACAATTTAACTGAATTTTCTTCATGACCCTCATCAAGGGATTCATAAGGATTTTTGTAACACATTCAAGAACCATGGAGGGAACAAAATCTGATCAGGTGACCACAAGCATGACCAAGAACAAATCAAAACATGCATATTCATACAAGGTTTACACAATAGGATTCACAATGAATCAAAATTAGGGAAAGGTGGATTTTTCCAACAAGAGATGTCAAACACAACACCAAATTAGGTGCCTAATCGGGGCTATAAATCAAGAACTTTTGTTCTTTCATTCTTACATGCCAAAACTCATACATGGTTTGTGCTGACAGGTAGGGGCCCATAACACCCTACCCTCTCTCCCTCTTCTCATCTTGAGAAGAGACTCTACACTATTGGAGTCCAACTAAAATGCCCTTTCTCGAAATTAGCCACTTCTACCCTCTCCAAGGGTGAGTAATGCCAAAACACCCATCCAAGAACATCTCAAAAATTCAAACATAAACATGAAAGGAAATCATTCAAAAAAAAAACATGTTTTTTAAAGTTTCTCAACATACCCACAAACATACAAACATTCAAACAACAACAAGGTAGCATAAGAATGAAACAAACATGAAAACTGAACAAGAGAGATGAGAATTCCAACCTTCACAAAGAGGTAATGGAAAATGAACAAGTTTGAGTAGAGCTTTTCCCTTCCTTGCTTCAATCTTCCAAGACTCCTCTCTAAATGTAGAGATTAGGTAACCACCTCAACTAGGCCAAGAAAGGCCTCTTAATAAGCCTCAAACTCAACCACCAAAGGGATCAATAACTTCTCCCACCCACTTACAATTCTAGAAACTCCTAACTCAACCCACACTATGGTTAAACACTAAGTGGAGGTGGGGTAATGAAACTCATGGTAGCCATAGTCAATTTTCGCACAAAAGCAAAAAGAGACTTTTTGAGTGGCCTCAAAAGTCAATAAAAGGGGCTTAGGGGTTGGAAAAGACCCCCAACCTATACCCATACCCCTTGGGTATAATTATTTCATGTTTTAAAGCCTTAGGAATAGGTTTAGAGCCAAACAAAGCTAGGAAAATAATTAGGACCAACTAACAACTCTAAAATGCAGATTAAGCACTAATTTGAATTAGGGATGACTAAACTTGATTAAGGACCCAATTAGCAAAAAAAAAAATAACTTAATCCAACTTAGGTCCAAAGGTTACACAGTTAACCCTAATCAACAAACTGAGGGACATAAACAATTCACGAGTGTCAAGCGACACCATAAGAACACAATTACGAACATTAACATTTACTGATCACAGAAAGATACATACATACATCTCACAATACAATACTTGAATTACAAACAACAAGGTTTCCAAAAATTAGCACATAGAGATCAGTTCTATTCCTCTGTAGGGTTTCTCAGCTAAAATATCTACACACTCATTGCACACATCAGTAGTCCTATAAAATCACATGTACATATATGTATACATATCAGAAATTCACATAAATTGGAACATACATCAATCAGGGTTTCTTGCATCCTACTTATATCTTTAATCATAAAGATTCCAAAATTAATATGTTAATCCTACATTTTACTTAATTCATCAACATACATATACCTAAAACCTTAAATGACGAACATCAAATATCTAGAAGTAACGTCACACAGCATGAAATAATATAATATGTTCCAAGCCTCAAATAATGTCTCGACATCTCGAGTCGTGAGTATCAAAATGATAAAGTAATAACTAAGGCTATGAAGGGTCAGGGCGAGGCCTCACAAATTATATGTAATTAGTGGTTCAATGTATCTACCACTTGATTTTCTTTCCCCTTGATATAACTTATCTCAAAGTCATGGTCATAAATTAGTTCAAACTACCTTCTCTACCATACATTAAGATTAGGTATAGTGAAGATGTCCTTCAACCCCTAATGATTAGAGAAGACTTCAAAGGGTTTCCCCATTAAATAATGATGCCACTGCTACAAGGCATGACAATTACAACCAGTTATAAGTCATAGGGTGAATAGTTTAGGTTACATTACTTCAACTTCTATGATTCATTAATGACAACTTGACCATTTTGCATGAGCACCCCACCTTAGCCTTCCCTAGAGGCATTAGTCACTACTAAAAATTATCCTCCTAGATCAAGTACCTTTAAGATTGGCATCAAAGTTAACTTCTTCTTAAGAAGTTAAATGACCATCTGATACTTTTTAAAATATTCAATTTTCTTTCCTTCTCTTTGAAGAAAAGTAATGGGATACAATATTGAAGACAAGTTCATTATGAACTTATTTTAATATCCATCCAGACAAGTTCATTATGAATTTCTTGTAATATCCATCTAGACCAATAAGGATTCTTACTTTGAGTACATTTTTGGGGGGTTGGTCACTCTAAAATACCTTTTGTTTTGGCCAGGTCCACAACTATAACCTTTGCAAATATAATTTGCCCCAAGTACACTCTACTTTTTGGAAGAACATGCATTTAGACAACTTCCCATATAAATGATGTTTTCAAAGTCATTTTAGGACTATTAATAGATGTTAAATGTGTTCTTTATTCTTAGAATATATTAAAATACCACTTAAGAATACTAAAACAAAATTTTCAAGAAAATAATAGAATATACTATTCATTAAATTAATAAATGCAAGTAGTGCATTGATAAGCCCAAAGGGTAACATAGTGAATTCACAGTGCCCAAAATGAGTCCTAAATATTGTTATATGAATATCCTCCTCTTTAAGTCTCAATGGATGGTATCCTAATCTCATATCTATCTTAGAAAACATTGTAACCCTTCATATTTGGTCAAACAGATCATCAGTGTGAAACAAGGGATAATATATATACACAAGCACATGGTACCATCCTCCTTTTTGACAAATATCACAAGTGCTCTCATTCTGACACACTAGGTTGTATCAATCCTTTTCCCAACAACTTTTGCAATTGTCTTCAATTCAATGAGTTCACCATTGTAACTTGGTAAGGATATTTTGTTATTCATTCATCTCCTTGTACTAACTCATAAAGAAATTAAAAATACTTTTGGGAGGTAGTTGTAGTAGCTCCTTAGGAAACACAACTCAATAATAAACAAAGATAAGGATACTTATCTTCAAAGAATCCACTTAATGATTTATCTTTTCTAGTTCCATTTCATCTTGGTACTTTGTCTTGTAAAGAAACATATCATCATGGTAGTTGATTTCTTTATACTCATTTAATTATTCCATTTGGACATAAAATAAGTAACACCCTTTCTTCTTACTTCATTGCAATTGTGCAACAGAAATTTGTCTTAATTTAACCTCTTAGTGGATGCCTTGTAAATGTACTTAACTAGTCTATTAGATTTTTCCTAAGTACTCATCAACATAGAGTTCCTATCTAAGGACTTGAAATTTGGATAGCTTCTACTCAAAGAATAGTTGAGGAAACCATCCTATTGAAACAATTCTACAAACTTATCCTAAGTTACCTTTGTCTCAATAAGTTCTAACTCATCTTGTTTTCCCTTCAGTGGATAACTTCTCATGTCACTTAATAGGTTCCCCAAACCACTATCTAGTTCTTAGAGTAGACTCAAATATTAAAGTATTTTTCCATGTAGAACTTGAGATTTAAAACTGATTATTTTGAAAGATGACTATAAATTAATTCTCTAGTCTTTTCATTTCATCTAGATGACTTTTCTTTTCACATCTTTTTGATTTAAGGGAGGACTATTATATTGTTAGAAGTAGTAATCTTTCCTTGGTTTTATTTATTTATTAAATGGGATAAACCAAGGTATCCCTTATCTATTTTATCCTTTAGTACACATGTGAAGGACATGTCATTTTCTTGTCCTCTAGTCCACATGTGAGGATAACTCTTTTTTGTAATTCCTTTTGTAAAGAAAATTAGTTTATCCTCCTTAAGAGGATATTGACACTTTTCACATACTTATTATGAATGGTGGCATTCATAGAAATGGGAGTTACACATGCAACTCCTTTCTCATCTCTATAAAAAAGATGTATCTCTATTCTTCTATGCTTCTTCTTTACATCTTCTTGATGTTATTGTAATGAGCTAATTTGCTCCACAATCCTTCTTCCTCCTCTCTCCTTTCTTAGGCTTCTTTGCCACATTCTTAATATTACACAAGGGGTTTTCTTTGCTTTCCCCTTTCAAAATCTCCTGTCTTCATTCTTGTTGATCCATTGGGAAATCATTTGGTTTATGGTAATATTCTTCACATTAAGTTGTCTTGGATTGATTTATTAGTTTTTAATTTTATTCAATTTCTTACATGGTATCAGAGCTTTCTAATCCTTGTTTTGATCTTTTCTAAAGGTTACTATATTGGAGAACTTTGTTGAGGGGAGAAGTGAAGAAAATAAATTCATTCCTATTTTTTTTGCAAGTTTTTTATTCAATCTTCAAGTTTTTTTTTCCTAACCCTCTTTGAAAAGTTTACTACCAAAGAGTTCTTTTTATCATCTAACCCATTTTTTTCTTGCTTTGGAAGGCTTGTCACCAAAACAAAGAAAAAATAGCTATACTTTTATTACTCTTAACACCTTCTTTCATAGACTTTTTGAAAATATTAATCAGTTCATTTTTTTTAACAAAAAATACTTTACTCTTTACAAGTCATCAAAAGTTTCATTAATAATATTTTTAACTATCGTGTTTCTCTTTATTCTATATTTCTTTCAAATAAATTTATATCCATCATTGGTACATTTTATTTTTTAACGATAGTTATAATTTCAAAGCTATAATGGTTTCTAACTCAAATCTCAAAAAAAATTAATAATTCATAACTATTCTTCTTTTCTATTCATAACACTTATTTCCTATTATTAGCTTATTGTGAGTTTTACAATCATAATTGTGTGTCTTATTCTCTCCTTCTAACTTTAGCCATGTGGTTTGTTCCTTTTGTCTAATCATTTATGAGATTTTGTTTGTTTGTTTTTTCAAACTACTTGAATTTCTTCTCCACCATTTCAATAGATTATTAATTTTAAAAAAAGATTGCTCTCATAAAAAAAATTGCATTGAAATATACAAAAAATTTCAATCATATTTTTTTCCTCTCACGTGTTTTTTTTTTTTTAAGAAACAAAAAATATATACTTTAAATATATATATATATATATATATTATAGTTAGTTTTTTAAGAAAATAGAATCTAGATTTAATTTTAAAATTTAAAATTTAAAATAAGGGGTTTAATTATTATTATTATTTTTCTCTCTCAAATAATTTTTAAAATTATTTTTTTTCAAATTTATTTAGTAAAGAAGGTATTTTTTCCATCTTACAATCATGTTGAGTCTCATTCCTGATATTAAGTTGAATAACTCTAACTATCATACTTGGAAAACACATCTCTCCTTTATTTTTTGATTTTAGCATATTTTAGATGTTGCTACTAACCCTTATGTAGTTCCTAGTACCTTGGCTACACAAGATGAAAAAAATGCATGGAATACTAAAAATGAGGAAGTCTTTGGCCTCATTGGTATATCTCTTAACCCAAATGCATATGTTCTAATTGCTCATTGCACTAGTGCCCACAAAGCTTGGGATATTTTGAAGCAAGCATATGACAGACCATCTGAATCATGCAAGATTCAATTGCAAGACAATTTGGAGGACTTAAGGTATATTGATTTCAAATCTATGGATGAATTTTTACTTAAATTTGATTATATTAAAAATCAACTAATTGGATTAGACATCACTCTCACTAATATTAGATTAATTACAATTATTTTAAAGAAATATCTTCCTAGACAATTTCAACAATTTATCACTAATGTTCATTCTCGACTTGCTATTCCTATTTTGTCTACTCAATTAACTTATAGTATTTTTCAAAATTCATTACATGAAGAGGAAGCTAAGTTGTTGCAGTTTGGTACTCTTAGATCTAATGAACATGCATTTGTGTCTAAAAATCAAAATCTTAGATCATTTAATCATGCTCCCAATAATAATCAAAATCAAAATTTTAATACTGACAATTTTAATAATAATCATAACAATCGTAACTTTAATAATCACCACAATAATAGCAACCTATTTAATACTAGACCTTATTTTAACAACAACAATAATCATAATACAAATCATAATAATAACCATCCTAATCAATATAATAGTCCTAATAAGAAATCTCATTGTACTTATTGTAGGAAAGATGGTCATTTGACTAACAATTGTTTAAAAAAGTAAAATGATAAGCAACCTATCAATAACAATAATCAACATAATCAAAAATCTCATGGTAATCAATCTCATCATGCTTTTACCGCTAGTTACAATATCTCTAAATGATTAGAATGGATTATTGATAGTGGTGCTTCTCAACATGTTACATCTCATAAAAAAGTGTTTGATTCTTTGCAACTTGATCCTTTGAATACTCCAATTCAATTAGCTGATAATCATAGTTGCAAAGTTGAAGGATTTGGTGATGTTAATGTTCCAAATGGAAAGTTACATGATGTTCTTTATGTTCCTGATTTGAAAACCAATCTTCTTTCAGTTGCTAAATTATGTCAATATTATAAAGTTGAATTTCATAAGGATGTGTTCTATTATTGATCCTAGCACTAATGTCGTTGTTTCTAATGCTAAGTTGGGTCATGATAACTTATTCAATTTTTATGAGTATACCTCTTCAAGGTACTCTTTGCAAGCAAATATTGATTTTAATGTATGGCATGAAAGGCTTGGTCATTTGAATTCTGATTATATATCATTGATGCTAAAATCTCATATGGTTGAAGGATTACCTCATATTGTTCCATCTAAGAGTACATGCACTAGGTGCATGAGTGGCAAAATTCATAGGGAGCCCTTTCCCCATGGTTCATCATGGAGAGCATCTCATAAGTTACAATTGATTCATAGTGATCTTTTAGGACCTATGGAGAATATCTCCATTCAATATTCAAAGTATGCTCTTACTCTCATTGATGATTTTACTAGAAGAATTTGGATATATTTATTACATAATAAATATCAAGTACTTGATACATTTTTTGAATTTCATATGTTAGTGGAAAGGCAATTTGATTCTAAGATAAAGATTCTTTGAACTAATAATGGTACTGAATATGTTAATAATGATTTTCATTCTTACTTAAGATCATTTGGTATTAAACATCAGCTTACTATTCCTTATACACTACAACAAAATGGTGTAGTGGAAAGGAAGAATAGAACTATTGTCGAAATGGCTAGATGTATGTTACATGCAAAAACTATGGATTATAAATTTTGGACTAAAGCTATGTCTTGTGCCACTTATATTCTTAGTAGAGCTCCTACTAAGGCTTTGAGGGATATAACTCCTAAAGAAGCTTGGTCAAGTAGAAAGCCAAATTTATAACACTTAAGGATATTTGGATCTATTGCTTATGTTCACACACCCAAACAAAAAAGGCATAAATTAGATGCTAAATCTTCTCCATTTATATTTGTTGGCTATGATGAAAGTACTAAAGGTTATAGAGTCTATAATCCTCTTACTAAAAAAGTTCAAATTGCAAGAGATATTTGTATCACATAAAATGAAGTACATGATTGTTCCAAGGTTCAAGATGATGAATTTAGTGGAAGTAAGATTGTAGTAGTGGAGGACCAACCTCCTTCTCTAAACCCTACACCTTGTCTAAACCCTGCTCCTCTAAATCCTACTCCTTAAGTATCTTCTTTTATTCCTCCTATTTCTTCTAATTCTAGTAATGATGATGATGTTGATACTAATGATGTATTTATAGATCATGACTCTTCTTCTA
This sequence comes from Cupressus sempervirens, assembly GCA_028749045.1. Classification (NCBI taxonomy): domain Eukaryota; kingdom Viridiplantae; phylum Streptophyta; class Pinopsida; order Cupressales; family Cupressaceae; genus Cupressus; species Cupressus sempervirens. The sequence goes on along the minus strand of CM053783.1, from coordinate 507,140,597 downwards.
GTGATGAATCTATTACTACTAAGAGAAGACCTAAATGGGTTCGAGGTTTACTTAATGAAAGTGATGATTATCTTACTGGATTTGGTGGACTTAAACCTAGGAGAATTAATTATTGTAATTATGGTTTGATAGCTTCTCTCATGAACTCTAATGATCCTCAAACTTTTGAAAAGTTAAGATTCAACCTCATTGGCAAAAAGCTATGCAAGAAGAATATGATGCTTTAATCTCCAACAAAACTTGGGATATAGTCTCTTTGCCTCATGGTAAGAATTTAGTTTCATGCAAGTGGTTATATAAAACCAAACTCAATGCAAATAATGAAATTAGTAAGTTTAAAGCTAGACTAGTAGCTAGGGGATTTTCCCAAATTGAAGGTTTAGATTACAATGAAACATTTGCTCCAGTTGCTAAAATGCCTACTATAAAAATTGTGCTTTCTTTATCTTAAAAAATGAATTGGCCTATTCATCAAATGGATGTTAAAAAGTGCCTTTTTAAATGGTAATTTACATAAAATTTATATGGCTCAACCACCAAGTTTTATCAAAGAAGGTAGTGAGCATTTAGTATGTAAACTAAAGAAATCTATTTATGGTTTAATGCAATCTCCAAGAGAGCGTTATTCCAAAATTAATGCCTTTTTTATTTCTCAAGGTTTTGATAGAAGTAAAAATGATCCTAACTTATACATTAAACATATTCAATGACTGATCTAGGAATTTTACATTACCTTTTAGGAATGCAAATATGGAAAACACCTAAGGGCATTTTTCTTTCTCAAAGAAAGCATGCTCAAGATCTTTTGGATAGGTTTCAAATGAATGATTCTAACCATGTTTCTATTCCATGTGAATTAGGAACTAAGTTAATGGTTGATACAAACACTCCTTTTGCTGATGCTATCTCTTACAAAAAACTTGTAGGAATTTTAAATTATCTCACTCTTACTAGACCCAATATTGCATAGAGTGTTGGTTTAGTTTAAAGATTTATGTCCAAACCTCAACAAACACACTTTAAATTAGCTAGAAGAATACTAAGATATATCAAAGGAACTCTTAATCTAGGTTTATTTTATGATGCAAGTTCTACTTTTACTTTACAAGGATTTACTGATTCTAATTTAGGTGGAGATCCCAATGATGGGAAATCTACTAGTGGTTATTATTATTTTGTTGGTTTAGGTGTTGTATCTTGGAAAAGTAAGAAAGACACCTCTGTTTCTCTATGTTCTACCAAAATTGAACATAAAAGTTGTACTAATGCATCTAAAGAAGCTCTATTACTTAGAATAATTCTTGAAGATTTAGGTCTACCTCAACAAGAACCTACACCTTTGTATTGTGAATCAAAGTGCAATAGCCTTGGTAAAGAATCCTGTCTACCACAAAGTCAAAGCATATTTCTCTCCATCACCACTTCATTAGAAAACACATTGAAGAAAAGAAAGTGTCCCTCATCTATTGCAAGGGTGAAGATCAAGTTGCTGATATTTTGACAAAACCTCTTTCTAGAGAGAAATTTGAATTTCATTGTAAGAACTTGGGTTTGATACTCTTTGATGTAATCTCCCCAAGTAAAGATTAAAGGGGGATGTTAAAAGTATTAATCTTTCCTTGGTTTTATTTATTTATTAAATGGGATAAATCAAGGTATCCCTTATCTATTTTATCCTTTAGTACACATGTGAAGGACATGTCATTTTCTTGTCCTCTAGTCCACATGTGAGGATAACTCTTTTTTGTAATTCTTTTTATAAAGGAAATTAGTTTATCCTCCTTAAGAGGATATTGACACTTTGCACATACTTATTATGAATGGTGGCATTCATAAAAATGGGAGTTACACATGCAACTCCTTTCTCATCTCTATAAAAGAGATGTTTATCTCATTCTTCTATACTTCTTTACATCTTCTTGATGTTATTGTAATGAGCTAATTTGCTTCACAATCCTTCTTCCTCCTCTCTCCTTCCTTAGGTTTCTTTGCCACATTCTTAATATTACACAAGGGGTTTTCTTTTCTTTCCCCTTTCAAAATCTCTTGTCTCCATTCTTGTTGATCCATTAGGAAACTCATTTGGTTTATGGTAATATTCTTCACATTAAGCTATCTTGGATTGTTTTATTAGTTTTTTATTTTACTCGATTTCTTACATATATTTAATTTTCTATCCATGACATCATAGGAGATTTAAATTTTATGCTTAGAAGGATTAACTCAATCTTCTAATACATATCCTTTTCTTTAATCTTTTCATTACAAACATAAAGTAATGTTCTCATACTTTGTCTCTACAACTCATGTCGACATGTGGCAATGAAATCAAAGTGGAGAATTTCTTCTCATGCATTGGCATATGTCGAATCTTGTAAGTTTATCAGTAACATAATTCTATTACTCATATTTCCAATCTTTCAAACATTATAAAATCGATGGTAACTATCGATGATGATTCATCATAACATAATCTTCATGAGCTTTTGCATAGAGTAACATAGTATTAATTTAACATTCAAACTATATAAGAAAACTAATTTTACACATTTCAATACACATGAAATACCTCTTAATATTATAAAAATAGCAACTCTAATTATTATAAAGATAAAGATAATCTACCATAAAAACCCATACCAAATGAAAAGTCTGCTGCTACTATATTTTTATAGACCATAAGTTGACCATTCCATATACATGAATTAATTCACTAACTAAATAAAGAGAGCAATTTATAATTAAAAGATTAAAAGAAATTCTTGGTTCTATTTATCCTCAATATCGTTTAATAATAATGAATTGGTCAAGAAATGGAATAAGAACTATGCTTATAAGTAAATGTAGTTCTCTTTTAACATTTTATTTACTTAATATGGCAAGTTAAATAATAAAGAATTGTACTGCCAACAATAAAAATTGGGAAAGTTTTGGTAGTTGCACTATGAAAAAATTGTCATGTCCCCTCCTTAGTTAAACTATTAGGGTCATGAGAGTTAGCCTATCATGAGAGTCTCATAGGCTAGCAGTGTTGGAAAGAGACTCACACAGGATATTTAGTGGTCAAACATGGCATTTTAAGCAGTTTTGGGCTAGTTTGGAGAAATTCCTTGATTTTAGGATGTTTCCTTAAATTTTAGGAGGATGTGGAAGCTTCCATATATGTGGCTCCTCAGGACCAATCCATGGTTTTAGTTTCAGGATGACTGAGTGAGTTCCCTAGCTTTTATGGACATTCCTAGATTTCAGGAATGAGACTGCTAGTTGACCCATCTTGTTTGGTGTCATTCATAGACAGGTGACATGGTCATGTTTATGATTATCTAATTGATTTAGGATTTTGGAGGAATGAAGGGAAATATTTTAATAATGCATACTTGTTTATTATTAAAGAAATTATAGTAATGTTATATTTATAGTCCTTTTGGAGTAATAAGGGACTAATTTAATGATCTGGGCTTGTATACCTATGTGTGTTAGCTGGTTGGAAAGGTCTTGAATTATTATAAATTATTTTCTCTACTAGAGGTTATTTGATGCATTGAGTTATGAAAATTTAATAAAGTAACATTTTTCCTAAGTCTAGATACTATTTATATAGGAAATGTTATTTTAATTAAAGTGTAAAGTGGGAAATTCCCTAAATTAGGATTTGAATTGCTTTGGAGAGGGGATATAAGGAGAAGAAACCCTAATTTTTGAGTATCTTTTGAACATTACACTTTTGAAATTTGTCATTGTTCTAGTAGGGCAAATTGGAGGTCTGAGACCCAAACTCTGAGACTGGAATTGTTGGGACATAACCCTCAACAAGGGTTGTTTGTTGCATTTGTTCGATTGGACACTCGAATTATTAGAGGTAGAGATCAATTTCATCATTTCTTGTAGATTTAGTTTGGTAGAGAGGGTTTCCACTAGGCAGCCAGCTCATTTAAGCTTGTACATGCCTCTATGGTAACTCACATGAGTGTTCTTAGGGGCATCATTCATGTTGTAGTTGATGGCATTGCTGAGTATTACTAAAAAGAGATTATAGGTACCAAATTGTATCACCTTTTTTATAGCTATTAATCTTCCTCAAGTTGACTTTAATTCAAATTTTTGAAGGCATCAAACTAATGCAAGGATCTATTGTTAAATTAAAGAAAAATCATATTCTTTGCCAATATGGGTATGTATTGTTTTAGAATTAAAGTACTATTAAATTCTTAAGATTTTTCTTATTGTTCTAGCTATAATTTTTTTACTATTTTCTATGAAATTATTTGTATTTGTGAAAGACCATTTGAAAAAGGTGAATATTAGAGAAAAACAAAAAAAAATCATAATTTGGCACTTATCTGGACAAGGGTTTAAACAATAGTCAAAGATAAGTTCTTCAAAAAAGACACTTTTTTTCCTTGAGATTGGTTTGGGATCTTTCAATGGTATTAGAGCCATGATCTTGCCAGCCTGTAAATTTTTTTTTAAAAATAAATTCTATGCATTCAAGAAGAGTATACCTACACCTATATTACACTTGAAGGAGAGCCTAATACGGTTTAGAGTGTAATACAAAATAGGAACCCATTATGGTAGATGAAAAGGGAGGTGCAAGACAAAATTGGTAGGAGGAGGAAGAGAGAGAGAGAGAGAGAGAGAGAGAGAGAGAGAGAGAGAGAGAGAGAGAGAGAGAGAGAGAGAGGAGAGAGAGAGAGAGAGAGAGAGAGAGAGAGAGAGAGAGATGATGTGAATTGTCATCACTGCACAGCCCAAGATAGTGTACACCCTAGAAAGGTTACAAAATACCTTAGAACAGATGGAAATTGATAGACACAGAGGGAGGAAAGAGAGATAGGGATAGAGCATATCAGTTTTAGTTGTAGGAAGCCAACATAGTCATAGACCTTGTGCATCATTTGGGGGCTCTCTTCATTCCCCTAGATGGGAATGACCTCATACACCTACTAGAGATAGACCCTTTCTTCCTTAGTTTATACCAAGTGGGAAGCTAGCACAAGTGGAGCCACCTAAGGAAGGATTCTAGGAATTAATTATGGCAGCCACAACTAATTGGATAATCCTACCCCTAGAGGTTAGGGATGTTTTTCCTTTTCTCTAGTATTGTACACAATATAGAGATATTTATTGGTTTAGAGGAAACATAAGCCATAGGACACAATATAATAATGATCTTAACAAGGCTACTAGGAAGATTACATTGGCTGCTTATGATGGCACCATTGGTGTGAGTGTACAAACTTGGGTGCACAAGCTAGACATTTATTTATCCTTGAGACCTATGCTTGAGATAGGATATTTAGTTTTTTGTCTTGCATTTAGAAAAGGTTTCTTATAATTGGTGGCACCATGGATTAGTCACCCAGGATCATGCCTTGGTTCACTCCTATTTAGAGTTCATAGAGCACCTTAGTAAAAGGTTTGATCAGAAATACACAGAGCTTTACTATAGAGAGTTAGCACTTCTTAGACAATCAAGGAACATGGAAGCTTATATTAATGAGTTCCAACATATTGTAGTCATGGTACCTAATATGTCTTAGAAGCATAGTGTCCTTTTCATAAAGCATTTTATTATGGTTGTTGTTTACTTTTGTCAAATGGTTAAGTTTGTATAAACAAGATAAATGTTTTAATTGTTGGATAATTGATTCACCTGACCCTCTCAGTTATCTTGGTGGACTACTATTTCTAACAATTGGTATCAAAGCATCAGGTCCTTGAAGATAAAGTTTAACAACTTTGGGATATCTATGGCAAACTTGTTTAGGAAAGATAGTTTGAAGTTCGATGGGACAAATTATGATAGCTGGAAAGAAAAGATGAAGACACACCTATTGTATATGGGTCTGGGATATTGGATCTTGAAAAAATCAAAGAAGAAAATCATTGCTAAAAAGGATTTGGAAATTTGCACCGAGGAGGAAAGAGATATTTTCATGTGTGACATGAGATCTAGAGAAGCACTATTGACTGCACTTCAAAAAATTGAGTACAATCAAATAAAATCACTTGCTACTTCACATTTGATTTGGAAAGCTTTGGAAAATAGTTTTGAAGGAGATGCACATTCTAAGAAGTTGACAATACAAATTTGGATTTGCATGTTTCAAGATGTCAAAATGATGGAAGATGAATCTATAAGAACATATATAGGTGGGATATCAAAAATTACTACATGTATTAAATCTCAAGGAGGAACCAAAGAAGATGATGAGGTTATATGAAATATATTGAAGACTCTAACACCACCATTTAAGTCATCAGTTTAGATGATACAATTGTTGATATCTTGTACCAAAGATTTTACAAATGAGACATTTCTTGGAAGACTTGAAGTAGTTGAAAATGAACTTAGATAGTCTAGAGAATTGACCAACGTAGAGACAACTTTCAATACCTTGAATATTCAACCTAATTTATCAAGGAGCACAAGAGCTAGAGGATATTTTTCTAGCAGTAGCAAATATGAGGAGGACAAAAAGATTAAAGGAGTAGCCCTTCTAGTAAGAAGAGAAAAATGAGGTAAGAAAATCTTTAAATAGTGGACTTGTGATGAATATGGTCATTATGCATCTAAGTATCCTAAAAGAGAGAAAAAATATAAAGGAAATTACAAGCCTAGAAAATATAGAGAGTGTTTATATGCAAATGAAGATAGTGATTCTAATGAACAAGCAATAAGTGCTAGTGATGATGAACTTGTATTTGTGGCAATTAAAGAAGAAATTCTAGAAAAAGGTAGCTTTGATGTCATACGTTGAGAAGAAATCTAATTGGATAGTTTAAATTGGTTGTTCACATCATATGACTAGTGACATGAACAATTTTGTTGACTTCAAAAGCCAAGATGGAGGAATTATCAGGGTTGGAAACAATGTAGCATGCCAAGTTAAAGGTATTGGATCTATAACTCTTGATGGTAAGACTAACACTGACGATGTATACATTGTTGATGGTTTCAAGAATAATTTTTTGAGTGTTGGATAACTAGTAGACAAAGGTTATCAATTTAGTTCATAGAAAAGACATACACGATCAAAGACAAAGATGGAAAGGTAATTGGAATAGGAACCAAATCTAGAGGTAATGTATTTTAGTTGAATCCTACCAAAATGGCATGTTTGGTTGCAAAGGTAGATGACAGTTGGATATGACATAAGAGATTTTGTCATATAAACTTTGATGGTATTGTGAAGACTAGTAGAATGTTTTTAGTTAGAGATTTTTCAAAGATTGTAAAGCCTACTAACATAATTTACAAGGAGTGTGTTTTGGCTAAGCATAATAGAACTTCTTTTCCTAGCAAGAAGTTTACTACTATAACAAAGTTGGAGATTGTACACTTAGATCTCAGTGGTCCTACAAAGACTAAAGTATTCTATGGTGAAAGGTATTTTATGATTCTAGTTGATTTTTTGTAGAATGATGTGGGTTGCATTTCTTAAAGAAAAATCTGAGGCATTTGATAAGTTTAAGATATTCAAGAATAGGGTTGAGAATGAATCTGGTATAAAGATTAAATTTTTAAGATTAAATAGGGGAGGAGAATTTACTTCAAATGAGTTTAACATGTTTTGTGAAGAAAATGGAATAAAAAGACAGCTATCAACTCCAAGAACCCCTAAATAGAATGGTGTTGTAGAGAGAAGGAACAAGCTCGTTATAGAAGCTACAAGAGCTATGTTAGTAGAAAATGATGTATCCAAAACATTTTGGAGAGAAGTTGTGAATATAGCATTCTACACTATGAATAAAGTAAAATTCAAGAAAGACCCAAACAAGACACCTTATGATCTATGGTTTGGCCACTCACCTACAGTAAGTATTTTATAATTTTTGGGAGTAAGTGTTATATCAAAAGAGATGATTGTATTGGTAAATTTGGTGCTAGAAGTGATGAAGTTATGTGTCTTGCTTATTCATTGAAAATAAAATCTTATGGATGTTATAATAAGGGAACTATGACTATTATGGAAAGTGCAAATGTGAGAACTGATGAGAAAATCATAATACAAGAGAGAATAGTTGATTACAATTAAGATGATAATGTTGTTACTAAGCCAAGGAATGATAAGGTATTTCTTGAGACTAAGAATAATTTTCAAAATGAAGGAGAGCCAAGGCAAGAACAAAGCTTGGAACCTTCAATAGAGCCAAGGGTTGAGATAGAAACTCCTACTTTAGGAATGAATATGATAAAGAATCACCCATCTGAGTAGAACATCAAAAGCAAGACAAAGGTGTGATGACAAGAAGCAAAGTAAATAAAGAACTATGCTTGATATCTCAAGTTGAACCTAAGAATGTAGATGGAGCATATAAAGATGATTATTGAAAACAAGCCATGAAAGAGGAATCGGATTAGATAGTTAAGAATGAGATATGGGAATTGGTCCCTAGACCACTAGACAAGAATGTGATAGGAACTAAATGGGTATTTAGAAACAAAATGAATGAACAAGGTGAAATTGTAAAAAATAAAGAAATATTGGTATGTAAAGGTTACTCATAGCAAGAAGGGATAGATTATGAGGAGATCTATGCTATAGTGGCTAGAATAGAAGTAATAAGATTATTATTAGCCTATGCAGCATAGAATAAATTTAAAGTATATCAAAGAGATGTCAAGTTAGTATTTCTAAATGGAGAACTTGAAGAAGAAGTATATATTGAGTAGCTTGAATGATGTCCTTTTATAGATGACAAGGACATAGTATGCAAACTAACAAAAGCATTGTATGGATTGAAGAAAGCACCTAGAACCTGGTATGCAAGGTTGGACAAACACTTGAAAAAACTTGGATATAGAAAAGGTATGGTACATAGTAATCTGTATTTGGAAGAAATTGATGATGGTTTGATGATTTTGGTACTATTTGTTAATGATATCATATTTGGAAGAAATGATGAAGAAAGTGAAAATTTTGTTGAGGAGATGAAGAAAGAGTTTGAAATGAGTATGATAGGAGACATGAAATATTTCCTAGGATTATAGATTGTACAGAATAAAGAAGGAATCTTTATTTCTCAGACTAACTACTTGAAGGATTTACTAAAAAGGTCTGGTTTGAAAGCATGTAAACTCATTGGAACACCTATGGTAACTAGACACAAGTTATCTACAAAGGATGAGACACCTATTGTTGAGCAGAAGAAATACAAATCTATGATCAAGGGATTGCAATATCTTACTCACACAAGGCCGCATATAGAAAATGTAGTTGGAATTATTGTAAGATTCCAAGCTAATCCTAGAGAAGAACATTATGTAGTAGTAAAAAGGATATTTAAATATTTGAAGGGAACATTAGAGTATAGATTAGGGTATGACAGATCTAATGATTTCACTCTAAGTGCTTATACTAATGCAAATTGTGCAAGCAGTATGGATGACAAAAATAGCACTATTGGTGAAGCCTTCTTTCTTGGAGGAAGATTGGTTTCTTGGTTAAGAAAGAAGTGGGATTGTACATCACAAAGTATAGTAGAAGCAAAGTATGTTGCAGTAGCAAATAATTGAAATCAAGTCATTTGGATGAAGCAGATGCTAAAGGATATAAGGATAGAAATCAATGAACCTATTGTCATACATTGTGACAACACATGCATGATAAATATGTCTAGGAATATAGTGTTGCATTCTAAGACCAAGCACATTTCTATCAAGTATCCCATGTTAAGAGAGAAAGTTGCAGATAAGAAAATCAAATTGGAGTATGTGAGCACTAAAGAAAAGATTGTAGATATATTCACTAAGCCTCTTTCCAAAGAGACTTTTGAGTATTTGTGTGGTATGCTTGGGGTTATGCCCCTTTCTACACTAGAGTAGAAGATGCAAGAGTGCATTAGTCCAGTGTAATAGAGCACCATCATTTGTCTTGACTAAATTTTGATGCTTCCTATATGGGGGAGTATCTGTGATGGATAGAGTCATCTAGGACTCTTATTGATATTGTTTTGAACAGTGTCTTTTGATGCTTGAGCTAGGAAGAATCAGTTGTTAGAGATTGATGTAGTAAAGTTGGTTTTTGAAACTTTTGACATTGATGTCAATGGGAGAATATTGCATGAAAAAAATTATGCTAGGGGAGAAATATGGCATGAAAAATAGCATGATAAAGTAGTATGCATGATAGTTGAAGAATTTTAGCATGAGTATAGTATGTTTGGCATGAGCACAACATAAAATGATAGTTTGACAGAAAACACATTGAGGTATATCAATGGGGGAGATTGAATGATGAAGATGATTTAAAATTGAATAGTCTTTTGTTGGTATTCTTGGAACTAGATGTTTTTCATCTATGTTGCCATCAATGAAAAAGGGGGAGATTGTTGGGATCATGAATGTTTTAATGAAATTCTTGTGGGGGAGTATTTTAGATATGTTACTATGATGATATGTTACATTCATGACTAAGTTTATCATTGATATCAACACAATAGTTTTTTGTGGTATCTAACAAAAGAACAATGGAAAGATCAAGTTGGTAGGGATGGCTAGTTGTGTATTTACACTATCCAAGGTTATGGGAGATACTTCTAAGTATTTTTTATATGTATTTAACATCATAAGATGAAATGATAAGTATAGAAGAAGTTACGCGAGTTTTTGTGATGTATGTTCTGAGCTAGAGTTTACTAAGGCATGTTTTGTTAAACTTGTTATAACTCTTAGAAAAGTTCATATTTTGAGGATTGAGGTTGAGGACATGAAGAAAGTTAAAGTTATTCAAATTGCAAGGTGAAAGATTTATGTTATCGCTAAGTGTAACGTGTTCTTAATGTGGTCCTATAATAATTAATTGAGAAGGTCTAATAGCTGACTCGGGGATTTATTTTTAGGACTTGATATAAAGAAGGACATTTTCCTTTATCATGGTATGAATGATATGGTTTTATGATTGATGACAAGTAGTAGCAAGAACGAAATGTGAAGTTGAGTAGAGTTGTGTGGAAGTGGAAGTGAAGAAAACTTCATTGTCGAGGTTTTGTTGAGTGATCTAAAGTTTCATATTTGGATCTGAGGTTCATGACCTAGTCTACAAGGTTTGATATTGATTGGTCTAGTTGATAAGATAGATTAAAGAGGAACATAACAGTAAATTACATGTTTGAGCAGTTAGCTCTTCTTGTAGTTAAAATTGCATGTTTGGGTAGTGGGCTCATCTTGCATACATTGTACCACAACTCCTAATAGGGTTGAAATCTCCTAATAGGGATTAAAATTCTCCTAACATGGACTCTATGTACTAAATGTTGTAATAGACTCCTAACAGGGTCCATCCTCTAACAAGGAAAATTTAAATTAGTACATCATCTTGTGGGCATCATTCCCATCAGGGGTTTTCCTCTGATCAAACATTTCCCTAGTCAGCATATCTGGTGTAATTGTCCATGTACATTTTATTATGGTTTTCATTTACTTTGGTTGAATGGTTAAGTTAGTTTAAAGAAGATAAATGTTTTAATTGTTGGATAACTAATTCAACACACCCCACCCCCCCTCCCCCTCTCAATTATCTTGGTGGACTACTATTTCTAAAATGGATTGCATATACTACATGTGTTAACAAAATGAAGAGGTACCTTTTCATCCATCTCAAAGAGTGGGTAACAAAAGAAGACTTGGTATCTAACACAAGGATTGGGTTATCAAACAATTGAATGTATCATTATTCTCACCCAATCCTCTTTCTAGTTCAAACTTTTTATTTTTTATTTTTTGGGGGAAATTTATTGGATCAAACTCCTTTTGACTACTAAGGAACTCTTTAATCACTTGCTCAATCACCTTTTGTTTTTTCCTCATTCTCTATCTTTCTAAATTTTGTGACCCCAACAAGTTCCTTTTCACCCTCAAGTAATGTTATTTGAGTGTTCTTTAGTTGGTTTAATATCATAGGTGAGTTCTTCAAAAATTCCCCCTTTTCCCTTAGACATATATATATAATCATGTAGAGCCCAATAGCCATATATCCATCATATTCTATATATCAAAATGTTGATTTTGTCTCCCAAACCGTGATCTTAATCATTTCTAAATAAGAAAGGGAAATAATTTGTTCGTACTAATTTCTTTATCTCTTGAACGTAACTTTCCACTAACTTTTGTAATCACCCTAAAATGGGTTGATAGACATGAAGCCCTATTTTCTCCTAATTGGGATATACTCTCCATTATGTCCACTGTATCACTGGCATAATTTATCAAAAATCAATCTCAAGTATGTTGACTCAATTAATGGTATAATTCATCAATTCGTCAATTAACTTCAATCAAATGATCAAATTTTCAAATCAATTGACCTCAAATCAAGCATTAATTAACTAAAATATTTGATTAAATAAATATATTAAATGCACTTTTCTAACCAATTAAACAAAAGTGAATTATTAAATCCCACCAAATTACTTGTCATCTTAAAGGAGACAAGAGGACAAGAGGTTGCGATATGGACTAGTAAGGGTGAATCACATGGATCAACTCACATTGATCACTCCAAATTGAATCTCAATCACTCATTATAATTTAATCTCAACCATTTTTTGAACCTCAATTCATATAAATAAGATGGAATTGAAGCTGAAATGGCACACTCATTTTTAGATGCATTGGTATGCTACCAATTTGGCCCCCATTCTTAGAATCATAGTGTTATGTCGTCATTTTTTTTATTGCATTGTATGTTTGCTTCATTTGCATAGTAATTAGCTAATCTTTCAATTTAAATAATGAAAATTGATCTCAATTCTAGTTTAAAATGTAATATCATTTGAATCTCTCATCCTAGTTGAGTATTGTCACTAATTAGAGACTTAATTCTAAGAAAAATTGAGCACTTGATCATACTATTTTCTATATAGAGAGAAATAGAATAATTTCCTTAAGCTTTTATGCAATCTAATTGATATATTTGACGTACTAACCCCAATGATGTAATGTCCTATTGTTTTGCAGGTTACCACACTTTACACACACAACTTTTTACGCCATGAAATTTGGATAAAGTTTGCACTTCAATCTTAATTGAAAAAGTGAGTTTCTCAAATACTTCACTTTCCCACTCAAAGAGAATGAAACTATCATGAATCGTATCTCCACGAGTCTTAAAAAGGGAGACAATTTGATACATAGTTGAAAAAATTTCATTGAAAATAGATAGGAACCCCTCATCATAAGTTGTTTCAGAAGATTCACCTTACTATTTTCCACAACATTATCATTAATATCATTGAATTCATTGGAAATATTTCAACATGTACACAAGGATGTTGTTAAGTATTTTGAGTAATGCACTATCACATCAATCATATTTTCATGCACTTCTAAGGAGGCGTCTTTGGGTTTTGTCATGCATTCATCATATGGTAAGGCATTTCTTCATCAGTAATTTCTAATGTGGATTCCTCTTCTTTCACTTGCTCCTCATTGGACAAGTAAGGTTTCTTATTCTCCTCACATTATTCAAACACAGTATTGGCTAACTCAAGTGCAATAGAAGAAATAACTTGTTTTTTTCTTAAACTACTACTAACATAGATGAAATGAATTGAGAGACTACAATGATATTTTCATTAATGATTAAGGTCATTATGGATAAAATATATGTAGAGATAATTTCTTCATGGTTCTCACTAATACAAGCTATAAAATAATTACATGCTAATGAGATCATCATAATCCAAATCAATAAAATGAAAAAGGTGTAGACACCCTAAAATTGGCAAAGACCTAAAACAACAAAATTTTGATAAAACAACACAAATTAAGGACAAAATAAGATAATAGAGGAAAACAACAGACTCTCAAATCAATGCTAACATCGAGTCATTAATCAATCAATCACCTATCAAATCAAAAAGGACCTAAATCACTTGAAAAAGAGGAAAAACAATTCATAAAATTATAAAATGAAATAAAAAAAGGAAAAAAGAAAAGACAAAAGTTGAAAATAAATGGAACATTTAATAAATCAATAAAATTCATTTATCCTCTCAAAAGTGAAAATTCTCCTTTATACAATTAAAAGAATTGAAAAATCTTATTTTATCCTCACAAACTAAGTCTATTGGATTCTTCATCTTGGTGCCTTATGAGATATTTATAGTCTCACCATTATCCGCTAGTCAAAAGTAAAATCTTGATCCTGATTCTTACCCCAACCCCCTTTTGAAATCCTATAAATAAGAGAGAAATTCAAGAGCAAAAGGACCAAATTTTTAGGCATCTGCACTATAGGCACATTTAGAGTTATTATCTCTTTTAGCATTGTTATTATAGAAAATTCATGTCATTTTGATATCATTTTAGCATAGACTTTGATGGATCTACATTCATAGCATACTTCCATTCTAGAACTATCACCAAGATGTTGGCCTGAGAGAAATTTTAGTGGTTGTAGTTAAGGAAACATGAGATGTTCATAGAGGCTTTGTTTAATAGTTATTTCTTGGGTCTAGATTAGTTCATTGTTATTTTGATTGCACTATGTACTAAGGTCTCATGAATATGTGATTCGACCATGTACAAATTGGAACCTAGAATGGAGCTTCATCTTAAAGCCTCTTTGTTCTTTAAATTTTCTTTCTAATCTTCTATTTTTCTTGTAGATCTATTTTTTTCTCTAGTTTCTTGTGCAAATCTAACTTTTTACAAGTTTTACAAAGTTTGGGAAGACCCATAATAGGAGTAGCAATCTTTTGAAGACATTCTTGAGCTCACAAACATTGGATTTGAGACTTCTCTAATGTTTTGATGTTTTTGAACAATGGTTTAATGCTTCCACATTGTCTTATATTGCATTTGAAGTGTTCTATAGCGCATCTTCTTTCTTTTATAGTGTATTTGCTAGATTTTGTAGCACATTTACATGTTTAAATAGTGCATTTGGCTAATATTATAGTGTACTTACACATTTCTATAAAGCATATGCCATTTTGTATAGAACATTTGATTAGAGTTATAAACCACCATATCTGACTTGTAGATCTGATTATTGGTTGTTTATAGATCTCTTCTAGACTAATAAGAACTCACAGGCCACTAAAATTTGCAAGAAGGGAATGAAGACACTCAAAAATGTGCTTAGTGTTTGCTAGTGTCAAATCAGGTAGGCCTAGACCCTTTTCAATTAGATTGTGGCATTTCCAAATTCATAACCTTGTTTAAGTAGAAAGTTTGATTTCACTAATCTATTTGAAAGTAGGCATATGCTCTCAAATCACTAAGTTGATTAAAATGTCAAACCTTCTATAAGGGTTAGTAGCAATTAAGTTGGGAATGAACAAACACATAGATTAAATAGGAGGGTGAACCCACAATAATGGGTTCCACTTTAGTGGGACAAACAAAAATTAAAAAAATTGCAAAATGGGAAATTGAGTTTACCATATGTTCGCGTGAACATACATGATAAATATTTTCACACAAACATGATAAGTATGTTCGCGTGAACATATGTTCGCACGAACATATTTCATATGTTTGCCCAAACATAATGTTCACGTGAACATACAAAAATACATTTTTTTGGGCCCTTTTCTCTTTTAATTTTTTTTTTTGCTCTTTTGACACCCATAATTGTAGATAAATGATATCTTAATGTAAAATAAAAAATGCCAAAATGTGCTGCTTGGAGCAAGCTTTCTAACGACTATAATTGTAATACATATTTTAATCATTAAGGCTTTCAAATATGAGTTTAACTCATCATAGGTTCATTACCAATTGAACATCAACCGACTTCGACACCTTGGGAAAATTAGTAAATTAGGTCAATTTTTTTTTTTTTAAATGTAGGAACTAGCTTATTGAGATATCTTTCTATTCAAAGGAAAAAAAAAGGTTTTTTGATAAATTGATTTCAAATTATCTGTGTCAAATAGAACATATGTCTGAATTACAATTTGTGTCACTTCAAAACTTCATAAACTATACAATATTCAACCAAAATAAATCAAACCAAATGCATCCTCTGGATATTGATGTCATGAATCTAAAACTGAAAGAATTACTTCATTATCATTTTTAGAAAAAAAGTTATGTGTGTCAAACAGACTGTCACTCTTTTAAAATATTGAATTTTATTATGTACCACTTTTCGAAGGAGATGAAAAAATTGACATAAATAATATATTTTTTTAGATTAAAAAATATGGTTACAAAGTAGGAATAGAGTACTCAAAATCATTAGTTCATGTCGTCTTGAAATTATTTATAGTTTTCGAGATATAGTGACTTGAACATCACATTTGTTGCAAAAATATTGATTTCACTGTCAAAATTGGTCAAAAAGTGAAACCCATTATTGTGGGATCACCTAGGAGCCTCTTATCTTTTGTAGGTAAAAACTCATAACCAAACAATCTTGTTTGTCATGTTTGGGAGATTGAAGTAGTAGGGATATGCTCTCACTTTTTTAGGGTGATCAAACTCCAAACCTGCTCTTGATTTCTATTTTTCTATCTTTTTACTAGGTATTTTATTCATTCATAGAAAGGCTACCTCTCAAGATTTTCCTTAGCAAGTCCCATGAGAGGGAATTCCTTCCATCTTGCATTCCCAATCGAATGCAAGACAATTGTATTCAAAACATAGCATTCCTCCACTAGTCTCACAAGAGATTGTCCCAAACCTCCTTAGCATTGGTGGGAAGCTCTCTATCACCAGAGAGTTAAATTTGAAAACTATTGGTCAAACACTCAAACCTTGTAGTCACTAACCTTAGCAAGCCTTGTTAGGAGACCCATCTCTTTCATTTTCTAGGTGTGTGTGGGTTTATTTTGTTTTCATTTCTACTATTAATGTGTTTGGATTTGTATGCTTTAATACATATTAATAAACTTCAGATTACAATCCTTCCAAGAAAATGCAACTACTAACTGGTACAAAATTGAACACAAACACTGGTGTGTACCCTAAAATGACACATTCAATACTTGAAAAAATACATTTGATGATTTTCATATAATTTTTAAAGCCTATAATAGCACATTTGAGCAATTAAATAGAAAACTAGAACTTAAAACAATGTTTTTACTCTGTAGAACAATGCCTGGCGCACCATAAAATACCACATATAAGCACTAAAATAGCACATTTTAAGCTTCATGTTGTGCACTCAAAAGGTGTCACTATCTAAACCCTTCTATCCAAGTGATTCCATGAATCAAAATGCTTGGATGTCAGCTTAGAGCTCCCTATCCACAGAGTGCAAGAAAGTATGTTTCAAGTATATGAGGGCTCTCAATTGAGCCTTAGAGATACTTTTCTTGCTAGTAAACCATGCAATGGGAGGTTCTTTAAGAAAATATAAAGAATGCAAGTATCTACAATGAGTTCCTCAAATATGCAATGCAAATATGGATTAAACTGATATGAATATGCAAAATGCAGCTATGTTAACAAGAATGAGAATGTTACAAATCCATCTATTTAAGTTATGTGTGCTAAATTATAGTAAAGGAGACTAAGCTATCATGCAATATGATTTAAACTCAAATGGTATGGATGCTAGAAAGTAGAGAATCAGTAGAAGTTCTCCACAAAAAGCTCTCAAGGATTGGAATGGTAAACTTGCAACATAACAATACTCATGAGTGTGGATCCTTTGACAAGGGGAGAGCTCTTTCTTTTAAAGATGTATGGACAGTGGAGATCAAAGATCAAATGATGGATGATCAAGGGTGGAGTTTGAAAATGAGATTGATCCATGTGCACACACAAGTCAACCAATAAACAAAGAGTTGACTTTGCATGTGAGACAAAAAGAATCTTTTCTTTCAATTTGCAAAATAGAAATAATGCTTTATGTCTACACATTGAGTGGGATAGAAGAAAGAGGTATTTTATTTAATTAAAAGGGCACATGTTCTTTTAATCAAATAATGAACTTAGGATAGTATAGTCAAACTATAGGTTATAATCATATTAATTTATTTTTAGCAATTTGGCCTAGGTAAATGATTAATTAATTTAGCCAAAATGCTGAGAAGGGGGCTAATAGTCTAGATGACCATTTTTAGGTGATTACATATGCCCCTCTTTGACTAATGTGTGATTAATCTA
The DNA here is from genome assembly GCA_028749045.1 of Cupressus sempervirens. Classification (NCBI taxonomy): domain Eukaryota; kingdom Viridiplantae; phylum Streptophyta; class Pinopsida; order Cupressales; family Cupressaceae; genus Cupressus; species Cupressus sempervirens. Next base: position 507,122,524 of record CM053783.1, on the reverse strand, counting down.
AGAACATATTATGTCAAAGAAAAAAGAAGACAAGTAGGCAGCAATAGATAGGGATGTCTAATTTCAAAGAACGAAATGCAGAAAGAGATAACAAATCTTGATTGTACAACCTGGTAATAGTAGTACTAAACACTAGGAAAGAGGCAATGTTAGAAATCAATAAGAATTCTAACACCAAGAAAAGTAGATAGATCAAGAGAAAATGAAAAGATCAAACATATGCTCCTAAGAAATATATAGTTGTAGCAAGTGATGATAGATTATTTATGCCTCTTTAGGATCAAAATTGAAATGAGATAAGGAGAATGCAAAAATAAGCTATATATGAGTAAATTGAGATATAGCAATGTCTATGATGACAGATAGATGATTAAAACCAAAAAGTGACCATAAGGAAATGATAGAATGCCTCAGTTTGACCAGAGTTGACCATGAAGGATAAAATATAAAAATTAGGTCAAATCGAGTAGAAAGGTGATTTAGACATTAAAATATGAATTGAGTAGATATGAAGTGTAGAAATGATGAAGACATGAAAAAATGAAGATGCCCCAATGAAGATTCAAAGATTAGACCTCAAGAGTTCAGCTAACTACATAGAAGAAGGTAGAATTTAAAAATGCAATTTTTACTATCAAGATGAACTCAAATTTTAATTTCAATCCCAAAAATGGATCCAAGGTGTCAAAATTAGCTAGGGGTGTAATTTTTGCAGAATTTCAAGGAGTTTGAAATATGGGTCAAAATTAGGTCAGAATGCTATATAAGGGGTCCAAGTGTCATTTTCAAATCATTTTGTCTTTTGTGAATTTGGAGAGCTTAGAGTGAGTTTGAGAGACAAAATGGCATTAGCAAACATTCTGACCAATCGACATTGTTTCAAGCGCAACCAGTTGCACAACCGGCCTCCCAGCTACAAGGCATCGATAAGTCATCAAGATGTTTTCACTTTAGTGCATTTATGATCTTTTTTTGCATATTTTAAGGGTTAAAATATGGAATATTGTGTGATATTTCAAAATTATTGCATTGGTACTTTAAGAAATATTGCACATTGTGAAAACTTCTATTGTGTAGGCTATACCCAAATCTCACACGAGTTGGTACAAAATATCACTCGAGTGAAAAGTGTCGCCTAGGTATAATAAAAAGTATTGAATGACATTTCATCAGCAAAAAGTATCACACATGTCTAGAAGAAAGTGTTGCACGGTCTGATTTTTGTATTTTTGAGTTTAATTTTGAATGTTTGTGCATTGTTTTGTGATGTTACTGATGTTTCTTGGTTGTTGTTTCACAAATCATGTTCCCCTCATTTCTTATTAGCACCCCAAAAGTGGTGGGGTTACGCATTATGGGATGCCTTACTGATGATGAGAGAGCCTCCATAGCAAGCATGGGGCTGAAATGGGTCACACAAATGCTCCATATCTAGATGAACCATTGGTTGTTTATTATGTTAGCTGAGTGGTGGCATAGCAAGCACAACACCTTTCATTTTCCTATTGGAGAGGTGACTATCACTTTAGAGGATATGTACCCAATCCTTCAAGTGCCTTGCTATGGTGATCTGATGAAAATTGATGTTTTGATCTCTCATTTACATTTGTAAGTTTCTAATATCTATTTAAGGCATACTAAAGTGAGGTTGTTTACATGTCACATGTGTACTATGATCAGACCTTGGCAGAGGGTAGAGCAGTAGTGCAGGATATGTTCTAGGATGGCACCATCTTGAATCAACATTTGAGTTGAGAGTGATTCATTGATGAGTACAACAATCAATATCCTCTGTAGTGTTTGGTATGTTCTCTAGTTTCTCAAGCTCTAATTACCAACAAGGGCCAAAAGGGCTTCCTATTGGGATGGGGAAGCTTAATAGTGGACCTAATTGGGTAGCCACAGAGGATGGCTTGGGTACTAACCATCCTTGCTAACATATATCATGAGTTGAATGAGATGGTATACCATAAGGGATGCTCTTGGGCATGCAGGGTAGTGTTAACATAGTTATGGGATTGGGAGCACATTTATGTGATCCAATCGTAGGTATAGCCACAAGAGCATAGCCAACCCTACATTTTCAAATATATAGGTTTTCTACCATAGACCCATAGTGGAGATCTGACATATTATCGATAGATTATAGATGAGCTCACATCCTTTGTATCATGGCCATATCAATAGTGTCATAGATGGTCAGACTCTTGGGAGCTAGGGTATATGCAATATAGTTAGCCCCTAGTTGATAGGCATGCAGAAATTGTTGAGTGGTTTGTGATTAGCCAAGTATGGTGATAGTTTATAGAATGATAGGTGGTCTCAGTGGAGATGACCACCTATGCATGGTTCCATGGAGTGGAGTCACAGTGTTGGATTCCTATGTTGGACTATCAGAAAACCCTCTAGGAGGTAGGAACATTAGTGCGAGAGCCTTGGGATTATAGGTCAGATATAGAAAATATGGGTGCAGACCCAACATATTTATACGAGAGGTAGAGACATCCTTTTCTAAGGCTTACACGGTCAAATGTCCCACTCACAATAGTAGCACATAGGGGGATGGAGGAGATGGCAGTGGAGGCAAAGGAAAATAGATGGAGGTTAGGGGTAGCTCCCAAGCTAGGAGGAGGTGGACGTGGGCCTAGGCCACAAGGGAGGAAGAGGAGGAGGAGGAGGATCCATTGAGATGATGATCAAGATGCTAGATTGTGGGCCATGGAGGCAGAGTTGTAGGCAACTCAAGTGACTAACATTGTACGAGACTAGAAGCTAGCAGATGCATAGGTAGAGATGGATAGGCAAGACTGATCCTTGAGAGATGATTTAGCAGAGGCCCGATGAGAGGTGGAGGGAAAAATGGCTAGGGTAGCCTACTACCATGGGGTATACATTGTTGTAGTTTGTACAGATCAAAAAATGCCTATGTACTCGAAGAGGGCTGGTAAATTGTATTAGCCACCATTGAGGGCACCCGTGGCTTCTCCTTTAGCACAACCAACTCATCAGGAAGGAAGTCAATCTTAGGTCTAGGTTGATGTGTCATGACAATTTTTTATTTTACCACATGTATTTTGAGATAGATATCTAGATTTTGGATCTCACATTATATATGTATTGTGACACATTTTGATATATATGAGATACTAGATTTGATTGATATCCTTGTGTAATTGTCTCCTTTTGATGGATGTTTCAATATTTTTAAGTTTCCATGTGATGTTTTAATTTATTGCTCATATATGTGATGTTTTATGCTTATGTTGATATGCTCATAGATCTCACTCATGTATGATGTTTAGCACTTATGTGTATGATATAAACTTATGTTTTTGAAAAATGTAGCACTTGTATAAGATCATATGTGATTTTTAGATTAACCCCTTGTGATGATAGGATAGAAAAGAGGCAAAGTGAAAGATCAAGAAGATGAAAATAAATGATCAAGAAGTAAGAAAAGAAAGTATGAAAGTAGTTAGTCAAAATGTCTGAAAAAAGATGAAGAGAGAGCTCTCCCCATATGTAGGAATGCAAGACTAAGCTAGAAAATGAACCTATAATGCAAACTAATATGAAAAGTGGTTTACTAGCAAGAAAAACATAACATTTAGACTCTAATTTAATCATTGAACATTTATTAGGGATATCATAAGATCATACAACCATCACTAGTATAACATGAGGACATGAAAATGATCGATATCAGATAAGAATGTGGAAATCTAATCTAAGCATCAAAGACATGTAAGTCAAGATGTCTACATGATTAGATTCCCTAATTTTAATATAGCAAGATTACACATGTATCAAGGCATAAGTTCTAGGCTAACCCTCGAGTGTGGTCTTGCAAAAATAGTCAAGGATGATACATTGTGAGTCAAAGTGCCAAGTAGGACAAGCGTGAATGCACTAAAAATTGTAGACTAACAAAGTATACCCACAAGCAGAAAGCAAGTAAAACATGCCCCATGCCCCCAATCTTCTAGTCTATGACATCATAGAAAGACTATTAGGGAGTGAACACATAGAAAATAAATCATCATAGACAACATGCAAAATAGATAAATTCCATCATAGCTTAGTCGGTTAAATTTTTAAGTGTGTGTTTAAGTCACTTGGCCATTTCTTCAAGACTTGATTCTGATAGTGAGAAATATTGCAACATCAAAGATTGTAGGTAGACTATCTGAACAATGTTGAGAAACACTTGATGTCAAAGGGGAGTAGTGTTAAGAAACATTGTTTTGTGAGTTTCCAAAGAAACCCTAATGCACAAGGAGACCTCAATAGACTAAGAAGTTGTGCCCCCGAGATGAGGACAAGGAATAATTCCAAGCTAGGAAATGTGTTGCAGAGTGGGTGATTGAGACTGATAGACATAGGTGTGAGGGTCTCAAGTGGCACCTATTTCCAGGTTTTCATCACTTGGTAGATTTTTTTAGGACATTTTCAATTTTTTTTGTATTTGTTGATTTTTTGATTTTTTTTGGTGATACATCAAAGCGCCTATAGCTAGGTTTTCACTAAGATGATCATTTTTAGGATATTTTCTAATTTTTAGGGTTTTTTCAAGATCAATAAATATGAACAAATAGCTAAGTGGTGAGCTTTTAAGCATAGAACTTCTTCATATGTAGGACATTGATAGGCTCTGCCAATTATTCCCCTTCCAGAGTAGAAAGTTGATAAGCATCAAAATGAACTTGGGGCATTATTACTTCACCTATCAAATTTGGTCTAGTTATTCTAAATACACCTATTCATGTTATGCCTACACCTCTCAATTATAATATTCTATTAGGAAGACATTGGTTACATACTATGCATGTTGTTCCTTCTACTCTTCATCGTAAGGTTTGGTTTATTTATAACAACTTAATGTATACATTACATGTAGATGATGCATTGAATCCTTGCTTAAATGCAGAATATGTTAAAATTTATGAGCCTCTTCAACCAAGTAAAGAGATTGAAAAACAACCTAAGATTCAATAGTCAAAAAATTCATCTTCTTCTTTAATTGAGAATGATTGGGGGACATTGGATTTTAATCCTATATTCATTTGAGAATATAAGGTCTCTAATCTAGAATTCATGAAGCAACAAATTGAATTTGAGAAACAAGTTTTTATTCCTTTTCTACTTTGTGAGGAATGAAAAAGTAATTTTTTTGTTGTCTTGATTAATGAAATGATTGAAATGATAAAACCTGATTGTTCTGATATTGTGACATATGTTGCTCCTTGGACTCCATCTGAAATGGCTGATTGGTATGGTTTTGGTTATCATTTGCTTAAGAAATCAGGATTTAATGGAAAAGGATGTGGTAAATATGAGCAAGGTATACAAGTACCTTTAGATAATAAAATGTATGATCATACACATGGATTAGTTTTTAATCCATATAAAAAACCATCAACTTTTCCTCTTAATGTTAATCATATAAGTGGTGGTTAGTTGAAATTGGTTAACCCATTGCTTATTGACATAAATCAAGCACCTATTTTGGATATTTTTCCTAAAGATGAAAGTTTAATGGAATTTTTTGGGATTTATGATTATTTACCTAAGTTTCATCACAAACAAAGAAAGCCTTATTTTTTAAATACAAATACTTATTTTGGAGAACAACATAATCAGGATATTCTTCCTTTACTGATGGATCCTTTGATACAAACTCATTTGTTAATAACTGAGAGTTTGATATTCAAATGGATGAGAATAATCTTGAGAAGATAATAAAGATTGGGAAATGTTTGAATCAGGATGAACATGATCAATTAGGTTCCCTTTTACTAGAATTTAAGGACATTTTTTCTTGGACATATTCAGATATGTTGGGTATTGATTCTAAGATTGTTACTCATAATATTTTTTTAAAACCAAAGATGAAACCTATGAAGCATAAAATTTGAAAGATGAATCCACAGATTGCTTTATTAGTAAAAAGTGAAACTGAAATGTTATTGGAGTCTCGATTTATCCATTCTATTTATTGCTCCAATTGGATTTCAAACATTGCACATATTTCAAAAGGAGAAATGAGATTACTAATTTTAGAGATTTAAACTTTAGCATCCTTAAAGGATGATTCCCCGTTACCCAATATTGATATGATTGTTGATTCAACAACGGGTCATGTTTTGTTATCTTTTATGGATGGTTTTTCTAGATATAATAAAATCTTTATTCCTCCTAAAGATCACTTTAGAACTTCATTTATAACACCTTGGGGAAAATTTTGTTGGGTCGTGATGCCTTTTGGATTAAAGAATATAGGAGCAACTTATCAACGTACTATGACTTTTATTTTTCATGATTACATCCACAAGATTCTTGAAGACTTTGTGGATGATATTTTAGAAAATTCTATACAAAGAGATCGTATTACTATTTTTTTTTAAATATTTGAATGGATTATAAGTTACAACATGAGATTGAATCCTAAGAAATGTGTTTTTGGAGTTGACTCTAAGCGAGGCATAGAGGTTGATACTGAAAAGATCGATGGTATAGTTAATATGCCTCCTTCTATGAATATTTCTCAGCTACACTGTTTACAAGGAAAGATGCAAGCTATTTGTCACTTTGTTTCTAAGTTAGTTGATCAAAGAATTCCTTTTACTTCCTTGCTTAGAAAGGATACCACTTTCTCTTGGAATGATGAATGTAAACAAACTTTTGAGCAATTTAAAGAGTATATTGCAAATCCTCCTATCTTGCAACCAGCTAAATTTGATAAGCATTTCACCTATATACTTTAGTGACTTTGAAGGTTGTGAGTGCCTTGTTAGCTCAAAATGATGATGATGGTGAGGAAAGATCTTTGTATTACATTAGTTAGACTTTACTTGATTATGAAACAAGATACATAGATTTGGAAAGACAATGTCTAATTGTAGTTTATGCATGTTAGAAACTTAGGCATTATCTTATAAATGTTGAAGTCAATGTGATTGTCAAGTTCAATCCTTTGAAACATCTTTTCTCACAAACTAATACCTCTGGTCTTTTGGAAAAGTGAGTGATGTTACTTATAGAATTTGATTTTAATTTCATTTCTCAAAAATCTATTAAGGGTCAAGATTTAATGGATTATTTAGCTGAAGCTCCTTGTCCTCATTTAGGAAGATGTTCTACTTTAATGGAATTTCCTAATGATAATATTCTCTTTATTCAACAAGATGATATTTGGGAATTGTATTTAGATGGATATAAATGTAAAATAGGATCTGGTGTTGGTATTATCATTAATTCCTCCTACAAAAAAAGCCAATCCCTTTATCATACAAATTAACTTTTCCTTGTACTAATAACATTGCGGAGTATGAAGCTCTTGTAGCTAGTTTACGAGAAGCTTTATCCCTTAACATCAAACACTTGCAAATATATGGAGATCACAATTTATTTTTTAACAAGTTAAAGGAGGTTATCAAACTAAGAATGATAAAATGATACAATATAGAGATTTGGCTCTTGATGTGCTTTCACAATTCTCTTCTTATACAATTCAAACCTTACCTAGAAAAGATAATCGACATGCAGACACCATGGCAAGTGTAGCTTCTTTGGTGTATCTTGAAAATAATGCGGAGAACTTTCAATTTACTATACAAACTCTTAAAAACCTTTCAATTTCTAAAAAACACCTCTGATTGTTTTAACTTGCATTTGGATGAATGGTATTCTCACATTTTTCATTTTTTGAAAGATGGAACTTTTCTTGAAGCAGCAAAAAGAAATATGTGTAATCATATTAGGAAGCTTGCAGCGTGTCACATCATTTTAGAAGATATAATTTACAAACACTCTTATGAAGGATTGTTATTAAGAAGTCTCAACAGAACCAAAAATTGTGTAGCTTTGTGAGAAACTCATTCTAGTTCTTGTGGAGGGAATTTTGGTGGAAAATATCTAGTTAATAAATTACTTATAATGAGATATTATTAACAAATGATGGAGCAAGATTCTTTTATGTTTGTTAAGAAAAATCCTCAATGTCAATAACATACTAATCTAATTCATGTTGCTACTTGTGAGCTTTGTAATCAAGTTTATCCATGGCCTTTTAGTATTTTAGGTTTTGATCTTATTGGAAACACCACCTTCTTCTCAAGGACATACTTACATTCTAACTACTATGGATTATTTTACGAAGTGGGTTGAAGTTGTTCCTCTTCATTCAACAACTATAGATGTTATTTGTGATTTCATCCTTAATAATATCATTACAAGATTTGGTATACCTTCAATGATAGTTTTGGATAATGGTACTCTTTCAAAAATAAAGAATTCACAAAATTCTTGGATAAATATTGAATTCAACATAAATTTTCAATTGCTTATTATCCTCAATCTAATGGTCAAGCTGAAGCATCAAATAAAATCATTGAGTAGATTTTAAGGAAAATAGTCAACAAGCATGCGAAAGATTGGCATACTCAATTGATATATGCTTTATGGGCTTATAGGACAAGTGTTCATACTACCACAGGTACTTCTCCTTACAATCTTGTTTATGGTATTGATGCTATTATGCCTTTGGAATTAGAAATACCTTCTTTGCATGTTTCATTTCATTGGATATTTGACAAAGATGTTTTTCAAGACCAACATTTACAAGAGTTAGAAATGTTGGATGAACAATGAATACATGCATTAAAACATATAAAAGCTTATCATAAATCTTTACTAAAGCAATATAATCATAAGGTAATTGAACGAACATTTTTCAGTTGGCGATTTAGTTTAATATGAGAATCAATGAAATGTGAATGCTTTACCTAGTGAAAAAGGAAAGTTTAGCCCTAATAGGCTTGGACCTTTTGTTATTATTGAAGATTTTAGCTCAAGTGCTCATAAACTTGCTGATATGGATGGTGTTTCATTTAAGGAACTTGTTAATATTATGCATCTTAAACATTATTATCCTTAATTTTATTCTTTCTTTTTCTTTTTGCATTTATATATTCCTTATAGATATTGTATTATAGGTTATGTAGTTTTAGAAAAATTACATATTGAATATATTTATGCATCTTCTGTAAAGTTATATATTAAACATACAACTAAATAGTAAACAAAGTTTTTCATTCATCACAAAGTGATTTAAGTTTTGATACATAAATGGCTAATGGCCCTATCTATCACTATGCCTATAACTACAGTCTGATGGCCGATGGTTGCTGGATCTCTCTAGCCTGTAATAGGAAGTGGTAAATCTATGTGTCCATGTATGACTCTTGGATATGCTCATACAGTGTGAGCACTCTTGGGAACTTTGTAGCTCAGTTGTCATTTTCTCCTCCCTTTCCTTGCACATCCTTTTAACTCTTTTTGGACAATTGCAAAGATATCGGCATACCTACCGAGATCTCTCTAGACAATAGATGACTCTTGCTTGCTTGCTGGTAATCAATAGGATATACATATATTCTTCAAAATCTTAGATAGAAAACTCCTCCACTCCACTACGCTAGTTGTAGAATAAAAGTTATATTTATCAATTTCATACTTTTTCAAATCAAATTGCATATTTAATCATATTTCATATTTCATACCTAGGTCTCCCTTTTGGACATTACTAAAAGGTTTGGATGGTGGAGGCATGGAGTGACTACTCCCTCCATGCTCACTGTGTCTAGGCCTCATCAATGGTGTCTTTGTGTGGGCACATAGTGGTCATCAAGATCTCAGTGGTGATATGTGATAAATGTGTACATTTGCACCAATATCACCAGATGGGGTTATCTCCTTTACTCTCTCTCCTCTACTCTATCCTCTGCCCTCTCCTCTTCTCTCTCCTCTCTCTTCTCCTCCATAGGATCTCCCTTAGAGATGTACTCCTCATTTTTTATGTCCTCATCCTCCTCTTTTGTACCATCATCCTAATGTATCCTTTCTGAAGCACCTAGATCACCTATAGGATAATTCTTAGGGAAGATAAGACAGGACCCCTATAGACTCTAGTACCTAATGTAATCCTGGTTTATGCCTAAATAGGTCACATTTGATGGTACTTCTTTATCCTTTGTATCATTTTCATCACTATCCTCTATATATGTTGCTAATGGTTGGCATATGGCATTGAGTCTCTAATAATACATTGTCGAATGTACATAGCAAGGTACTGCTCCAGGGACTCCCTGTACTAGACCAAACTATCTCATCACCCAATCATGGTAGTAAGGTACCACTATATGATTCAAATGATTCTCTAGCAGCTTTTACTACAGTGAGTATTTCATCTGGAATCGTGTATCAGGCCACTCTATCATCTGGCAGTAGGTTCTCTATATCACATCTACACTAGGAATGTGGTCTAAAGATATTCTCCAAAATAAGATATCTCTAAATTGGTAGGCATTCTTCAGTGGATAAGAAAAAAATCTAGTTGTGCTTGCATCTACCATCACTGGGATACCCTATGGATGTGTAAATGTAAAGTGCTCAAACAACCAAATCTATAGAAGAGTGCATATAGATAGTTTTTCTCTCTAATATCTCACCAACTAACACAACTCATGGTATATTTGAGCTAGCATGTTACAACCCCATGAGAATACATTCCTCTCGCTCTCCATCCTCCATATAATGTGAGTAAGTGATGTCAAAAATATGGTACCCTTTGAGTTGGGAAACACAACCAAGGATACTATACAAACCATCACTCTTTGTACTAGAGGGGTAGGGCCTAATAATATGGATGATAGAAGGACATGATCTAATTGAGTCTGTACCTATGGAACATGTCCCAAGAAATACTCCTTATCTTCAAGGATCTCCTCATAGACTCATTGTGCTCTAGGTTTGATGGTCTCACCTCAGATTGGAAGTCATAGGATTTTATAGACATCCTCTAATGTAATTTTGATCTCTCCTGAGGGAATATGAAAGGAGAATGTATCCTCATCCCACCTCTCTACAAGAGCTAATAACATGGCTCAGTGTAATATGATCTTTGGTAGGACTACTACCCAGTATAGTCCTACATCTCTTAGTAGTTGTATAACATCATCATCTAGCTTAGACAGTCTCTTTATGATGGTAATAAGCAAATCTCCAAAGGGATGCTCTCAGAGACAAACCATGTCATATAAGCATAGATAAATAGCATATCAATATTTTGTATCATCAAATCTATAAATTGAACTTGACTAGGTCAAGGTTAACCTTACTATGTCAAGATTGACCTAGACTAGGTCAAGGCTGACCTTCCTGGGTCAAGGATGACCTCATTCCAAAATGAGTGTAAATTTGATAGTTTATGTCGACCTTCTTGGGTCAAGGTCAACATTTTTGGGTTAGGGTTGACTTTTAAGGGTTGAGGTCAACCTTGCCTACAAAAATTTCATATTTGAAAAGTATAGAATCAAACAATAGCAAACTCACCTCAGGAAGTGGTTGTCTAGTAGCTAGGCACTATCTCAATAGGTCTAGGCATGTCACTCAAAGTTCTTCTCTCCTTAGCATCTTGCTTCCTGATTTCGAATCTACAAAAAGTAAGAATGAGTAAGTATGACTTCCTTTTCATTATTAATAGGTAAAATGAGGGATTCTTTTAGGGTTTACTCATTGTAAAATTGAATTCCTCTTGTCTCATACATTTAGATAAACATTCACTCTTTTCATCATAACTTGAGCTTGGTAACTCCATTTTCAGTGTCATTAGTGGCATTGGAAATGTGATTTAGATACCTAACTCCTTGAATCAATTAGGATGGTTATAAATCCTTCTAAGTGGTTTAAGAAATATCTCTACATCAAGGGCATGGCTATATCCTTTTTATTTACTATGATGTTTTCTTACTTTAGCTTGCATATTCATGTAGTGTCATATTTGAGCTAAAGTGGGGGCTAAATGTATCATCTTAAAATGGAATAACTTCCATCTTGGGAGGTTTAGCATCCTCTTTTAGTACATTTATCATAATATATTTGCATTTAGGATGCATTCTACATTTCATTCCTTCATTCTAGGAGAAATTAGGGTTATGATCTCAAATATTCTCCTTAATTTCCCTCCTTAATAGCTTTATTTTCTAGATAGGACTTATGAATAGGTTCTCATATCCTTTACCATATTCATTATAGGACTTGGTGTCTATTTTGGGCATTCAATCATGTTCTAACATCATTTCTAGGTTATGGGCATCCTCAAAATCCCCTCTTTTCTGCTTTGCTTGATGATGATTCCTAGGTCAATCCTAACCTAGGGAAAGTTTGACCAAGTTGACCCTGACCTAGGGAAACGTTGAGCTAGGTTAGGGTCAAGGTCATTCTTGACCTCTTTATGAGTTTGATCCCCTTTTTCATTTTTGGTCCTGAAGGGCTCCAAAGTCAGTGTCGGGCTTTCGGATTTGAATACAGAAGGGGTTAATTTGAGATTCATTAAATTATTTTCCCTCCTTAGTTTTTGTTTTGGTTGGACAATAATTTGAGGCAAAATTTGAATTATGGTTCCTCACATTACTCTAGGAGCCTCACCTTGAAGCCTCTATATAAAGACTCTCATTTGCATCTTTCTACAACTAGAAGACAACTAGAGAACACAAACACAATAACTAGAAGGACAAATAGAATTAAGACACAATGCTATAAATATGCAAGATTGCAAGAGAATGGTATAGAAGATCAAGATATTGTGGATATCAATCATTTTTAAACCATTGTGAACATCTATTTGGAGCAAGAGAGATCCAATCTTTTTTGATCTACCATTATTGATATTCAAGCATTCAAATATACAATCATGGGGTAGCAATTATAGATTATGAGTTTGGTAGGAGTACTTTAGCCTTAGGGGCTTGGTATGCTTTCTTAGCTTATTCAAGTCTATGCATTTCTTTCTCATACATATATGTTCATGCTAGGGTTTTGATCTAATAGATTAGATATTGGCATTACACACATTCTATCATATCTAGCTATTTGTGAAGGTGGAAATCACCAAAATGGGGGTTTGACTAAGACAAACCCCTATATAGCCACCCAAAAACCCTATTTTCAAATATATATAAGTGTTGTTTCAAAGATCAAAGTGCAGATTTGGATACCCTTTTCAAAAAAATTCTAAGATCTATGAATAAAATTTTCATTGGAGTAGAAAAGGTCAAGGTCAACTTTTTGGGGCACAATTCTACCTCGAGGCACAATGGTAGCCTGCTAATAGGGTCAAGGTTGACCTCCCTTTAAAAAGAAAAAATATTTCTAGGTTTTCTTTGTTTTGATATTTCCACTTTGGAATGGGTTATAGATTTTACAAAAACTATGCACAAGCATCAGAAAATAGGTATTTTCATATCAATTCCTTTTCGAGGTATATATCTTATACTGTCAAATTTCAAGATTTTATATTACTTATTTCATATCAACTCTAAAACAAATAAATAAAAATTCATGAATGTCTATGCAATGTTAAAGATCTATTTTATCCTATTCAAGTTTTTAAATGGGACAGTTAGTGTCAAATGGCCTTTGATCTTCTCAAGAATTACCTAATGAATCCACCTATTTTGATGCCTCCAATGATGTACAAAACCTTATTGCTCTATATCTCTCTGATAGAAAAATCAATAGGAGCCCTCTTGGTGTAAGAGAATGATAAAGGCAAGGAAAGAGCTATCTACTACATCAGTCGCACCTTGGTCAATTATGAGCTAAATTACACTTTCATTGAAAAAGCTTGTTTAGCAGTATTTTTTGCTTCACAAAAGCTATGTCACTATCTCATAACACACAAAGTCAATCCCATATCCAAAATTGACCTTCTAAAATATCTTCTCAGAAAAACAACATTAATAGGGAGATTGGCCAAATGGGTGATGATCTTGAGTGAGTTTGAAACATTGAGTACATTGATAAAAAAAAAAAAAGCTATAAAAGAACAAGCCATTGTAGATCAATTTGTAGATACACCCATAGAGAGTTCAAACCCTATTCTAGTAGGCTTTCCAAACACACACATCCTCTACAAATAGTGGGTCACATGGAAGTTCTACTTCAACGGTTCTTACACACACCATGGTTCAAGTGTTGGTAGATTGTTCATCACGCCTCTAGGCGGCACCATCCCCAAGTCTTACAAATTTCTCTTCTCGTGCACAAGAAATATGGAGAAATATGAAGCATTAGTTTTGGGTCTCAAGTTAGCTTTGGAATGGAAGTTAACATCACTTGAAGTCTATGGGGATTCTTAACTAGTCATCAATCAAGTTACAGACACGTATCAAACCAAAGATGAGAAATTGTTACCTTACAAGCATATAGTTGATACACATAAGGCATGCTTTGTTCACATTAATTTTGAACAAATTCCTAGGGAAAAGAACATGATAGTGGATGCCATGGCCACCCTAGCCTCCTTGCTTCAACTACCAGATCAACATGAGCGATATGAGTTCTCAGTATAGGAGGTGGTTCAACCCACATTTACTCAACCTGAGTCCCACATTGCTTGCCACTTAAATACCCTGGACTCCCCTTGTTATGAATCCATTACCACCTATCTTTGTGATAAGATTATCCCTTCTAACCTCTCATGAAACCAAAAATGTAACTTCATCCAACAGACCTCGTGTTACACTTTGGTGGCAGATACATTATATAGGAAAGGTCTCAACAAAACTGTATTTAGACGTCTTGAAAAAGATGAGTCTAGGGCCACTTTGTGAGAAGTCCATGCAGGTATTTGTGAATCACATTCTAGTGGGTTCACATTAGTAAAGAAAATTCTTAGAATGTGTTATTTTTGGACCACCATGGAAAATGATTCTATCGACTATGCAAAAACTTGTAAAAAGTTTCAAATCCATGGCAACCTTATTCATGCACCAGCACAAGAACTCAACCCATTGGCCACACCATGGCCTTTCTATTAGTGAGGTTTTGATTTGATTGGTGAAATCCATCCACCTTCCTCCGACAGACATAAATGAATTATTGTAGCAATTGAATATTTTACCAAATGGGTTGAAGCAACATTACTTATAGACTCCATCGACAAAAAAAAAATTGTATTCATCCTAAACCATATCATTTTTTGGTTTGGCATACCTCATACCATCCTCATTGATAATGTCTTGTATTTCAAAAATTAGATAGTTCACAAGATGTGAAAAGTTTCACATCATCCACTATTCATCATCAATTTACTATCCCTAAGGCAATGGAAAACTAGAGGCCACCAATAAAAATATCATCAAAATCCTTAAGAGAACCACTGATACTGGTAGAGATTGGCATTTATAGTCAAACCTTGCCTTATGGGCCTATATGACAAGTGATTGAATTCCTATAGGTGCCATTCCTTTCTCTTTGGTCTATGGTAGTGAAGCTATTCTCCCCTTAGAGGTTGAAATACCATCTCTTAGAGTCACCTTTCATGACATCCTATCAAATGAAGACTATAGAGTGACATGTTTAGAATAATTGGAACTCTTATAAAACCATCAACATACAGTACAAATAAGTGGAAGAAGTTGGGTCTCACTTTTGGGCAAAAAGTGGAAGTGTTTTTCCTATTTTTGAAATTTCTTGTCAATTGATGTCAAAATTTGAGGCATTTAGAGATTGAATATAAAAAAACTTCAAAAATAAAAAAAATGGTTCGAAATATAGTTTTTGAAAATGTAATTTATTTGTATATCCATATAATAGATTTTGTTTTTGGTATGGATCTTTAAAAACCACTTTTTCAAAATGCTTGTTTGAGGACCATACCATACTTGTGTACAGACACTATACACAAATAAATGAATTTTCATAAATCCTTTTAAAGGGAGTTACCTAATACACTAAGATTGATGACAATATTTTTTCTTATTTTGTATTGAATAATTTTATTATTAATAATTATTAATTGGCTATAAATGTAAATTTTAAAACCTCTCGTGTATAGACACCATAATTTGATCAAAATTTCACTTTTTTCAAAAATTATTTTTTTAACCTCAAAAGAATTGTATGTAGATTGATGACATATAAATTAATTTAAGAAAAATTATAAAATAAAGAAGTTATTAAAGTTTTAGTGAACTTAACTATTTTACATTTAGGTACCACCTTTCATTAAAAAATAATGCAAAAATAGTAAATGAAATCATAGCACTATAAAATTTATATTTCTGAAATCAGAACAGTGAGAGCTCTAATGAGTTTTTGTTTCATATAAAATTTGATTGGGAAGACCCTCTAAAAATTATGGCAAGGCATAAATTTGTTAGTTCAATGCCTTATCCAAATCTTGAGAGGTCAAGGCATAAGCTTGGTCTCACAAAGCCTATCCTGAACCAAAATCCAAGGTAGGAGAAAAAAATTCCACCCAATGTTGTAAGAAATGGGTACCCATTATTTAAATTCAAAAAATGGGTACCCGTTTTGAAAAAGTCAAATCGGCATACAAAATCCCCCAAAAAAAAAAAATTTAAATTTTTAGAAACAGGTATCTATTTTTTACTTTTCAAAAATGAGTACCCGTTTCTAAAAAATATAATTTTTTTATGTTTTCAAAAACAGGTGCTCATTTTTTGAAAATTAAAAATAGGTACCTAATTTTTAAAAAAATAGGTGCCCATTTTTTTGAATTTTTGATCGGGTGCTCGAGCCTAAAACAAGTTCCTATTTTTAAAAAATGGGTACCCATTTCTAAAATAGCACGATATCAATCCATAGACTTCCACAGAATTGAGACCCAACTCCTTGCTTCTACCAATGCAAGAACATCTCAAAGTGTATCTGAATAGGTTTCTCAGACACTACAACAAAAAGGTCAAACCCCATGTCTTTAAAAATTGGAGACTTAGTCCTCTAGGAAAACCCTAAGAATCAGGCAACCAAGGAAAAGAAAGGAAAATGGGAGGCCAATTGGATTGGTCCTTACATTATCACAAAGTCTTTTGGGACCGATACTTATAGACTTTCAGATTGTGATGGAGAGAAACTAGCAAAACCCATCAATAACATCCATCTCAAGTAGTTATATGTCTAAAGCTTTGAGGAAGCATCTCATTATTGAAAAATCAAAAACATCAAATAACCAAAAAAACCAGAAAATATTCAAAAAAAAAAAAGAAATTGGTACAAAAGGAATGAGAAATATTGCCTTTAGTATAAAAAGAGTGAGAGATAACACCTTTGGACTTCCCTAAACAATACAAGTCCTTCGCTATGAAAATACGATAGGGCATGGCTCACACAACACTCTTTGAGCCAATTTTTTCTTTTTTGTGGCCTTTTCATTTCATATTGCCACACTCACTAGCACAATTGAGTTAATTTTACACATATCCAGTTGAGAAACACTTGTGGGTTACAGTTCAGTGGTTCCTTGGCATTAGAAACAATTCACAATAGTAATAACTAGAAAAACAAAAACAAAGGGAAGACCAGCAACTCAAAAGAAACATGGAGTTGGATTATGTTCTAAGATATCACAGGCATGAATTATACGAAAATTAGTGCACATGTCAAATATCTATCGCAACCAATATTTCCCAACGTCCTTTTAATCTTCATAAAATCCATTTGAAGTCCCACAAATCCTTTTTGTCTCCATTGTCCCAAATATAGCTCTCTAAGCTCCCTTTTAGCCTTCATAGCCCACTTTTAGTCTCCTTAACTATTTATGTGCTCCTATAAGGCCCTAGTTATCACCATATTGCAACAAATCTCACTCACATCCTCCTTTGAATACCACCAAATCAAAAATCATCAAAAACTGTCAAAAAATATCAAAAATCATCAAAAAATATCAAAACCAGTCAAAAAATATCATCAATAACAGTCAAAAAATCTCAAAATTTGTCAAAAATAATCAAAAATCAACAAACACAATCACAAAAAAATCAAACAATCAATCATAAATACATCCCAAATATTGTCTTCAATTTGACATAATTTATTCTTGTATTTTTTAATTCGATGATCCATTGATTTCATGTCAAGCTAGTGTCTGTCTATAATTGTTATTCCTTCGGGACAGGTTTGCGTACCTCAACTGATTTTATATGAAATCAATAGTGAGGCCCCCACATTGAAAAATATTTAAATATTTTATGGCATATTTCTTTCTCTATAAGCTCTAGCAAAGATAATAACCAAGTGCATCTTTTGATTAAGAAGCAGCATTGTTATGTCTTGAAACGTATTTCAGGGCTTTGAAAATTTTGGCATAATGCAGATCGCTGAAGCATTCTTGCCTCTATCTCCCTCACAACAATACCAAACATGTTTGCCAATCTTATTTATGTTGCAGAGACCACGATTGATCCAACACCCTTCAAAAAATATATCAATGCTATCCTAAAAGGTCCTTATGATTTCATACCTCATCTGTACAACTTGAGGACACATTGGTAATCTAGACACCATCCAAATTGCCACAGATATCTGTCATACTCTTTCATCATCACTCAATAGTGGCACAAAATAAGTAATTGTATGTTTGAGAGACTATAACGGCCTCCCACACCTTTTCAGGCCTTACAAACACCTTTTTTAAGGCTCCTTTAGCACCTTTTTAGGCCCAAATGCCTTTTTCAAGGCCCCGTCAACACCTTTTAGGTGCAACCACCTTTTTCAAGGCCCCACCCATGCCTTTAGGGCCCAAATTCCTTTTTCAAGGCCCCTTAGCACCTTTTTAGGCCCCAATACTTTTTCAGAACCCCATGGCACCTTTTTAGGCCAAAACACCTTTTTCAAGGCCCTTTTAGCCCCTTTTTAGGCCCACATGCCTTTTTTAAGGCCCCATCAATGCCTTTTAGGCCCAAACACCTTTTTAAGGCCCCCTTTAGTGCCTTTTTAGGCCCAAATATCTTTTTAGGGTCCCATAGCACCTTTTTAGGCCCAAACAACTTTTTTAAGGCCCCTCCCAAACACCTTTTTTAAGACCCCTCTAGCACCTTTTTTAGCTATAAAAGCCTCCTATAGGCCTAAATTCATTTTCACAAGCACCGTGAGTATCTATCTTAGCACACACCTAGAGAAAAATTCCCAACTTTGGCCCCAAGCTTGTCAGTAAAGGTTATCAATATATACAAATTTGTGTTTTACAATTTGTGGTTTAGGACTTCCTACTTTTTCCACCTTACACACTGTTGCTCTCAAAATGTTACAGAAGTTTGTACTCATATTTTATTGAGATCCCACATCAACATTTAGTTACCACACATAAGTGAAGGCCAATCTTCCTCTAAATATCCCATCGTTCCTGCATTTTTGGATATTGGCAACCTTCCAAATATTCCAAAAAAATCCAAAAGCATCCTAATGTTTGCAACAATGCCAAAAACATCCAAATATTTGCAAAAGTACCAAAAACATCCAAAATATGTCAAATATCAAAAAAGAAATGACAATAAATGGGCGCTAGTCACCCTCTTGCTTGTCATACAAATAACACACTATTTTTATTCCATTACGACAGCATCAACAATATTACATTCAATGTAACATCTAGCAAATCACTTTTTTCAGCCTCCCTTATGGAGGTAGCAGGATAGGATTTCTGACTGGGGACATTTCCCCCAATGTAGTCCCCAAAGATGAGGCTCATGGCATCAATCCCCCTTACAACTAAATGGCATCCATTGTTATCAAGAACCTCCCACTGCGCAATTATGCATTGAAAAATTGCATAAATTATTTGTCCATGAACTGGGACTCCCATTGCTTCTCATTGGGGATTGACTAATAGTAAAACCCCATATAATAGGTGGCTTCTTGGTGTACATTCACAGTCTGTTGCATATCCACGAACACATTATCCACCAGCTTATTTATACCTGGCACAATGATTGCTCGTTGAGCCACATCCCACTCTTGTTGCATCTGATTAGTCATTATTCTCCAATGCTCCACATTTTCTTTTGCTTTATTCAACTACTGCTACAGCTGCCTCACTTTTGACTCACTAGCTGCTAACCATTCTTGCAGTTGCAATGACACAATGTTCATTTTTTCTACTACTTCCCTGAACAACTTCGACTGTGTCTACAATAACACCAGTTCATTTTGTGTGCTTTCCAAACCTGCTTGCATCATCCTTAGTGACTCCTATAACCTCTATTCTCACACTCACTTGGCATTGAT
Organism: Cupressus sempervirens; assembly: GCA_028749045.1. Taxonomy (NCBI): domain Eukaryota; kingdom Viridiplantae; phylum Streptophyta; class Pinopsida; order Cupressales; family Cupressaceae; genus Cupressus; species Cupressus sempervirens. The sequence continues at coordinate 507,102,436 of CM053783.1, read as the reverse complement.
CCCCACATCATTTCCCTCTACCCATGACTGTTCCACCCATAGTTCCACTTCCCATGACCGCAATCGAGCTTGTTTTGTATTCACCACCACCTCGAGTCATCTTGCTTTTGTTTTCACTCCATCCTCATGAGCTTTCTCCATCAACCCCAAAAAAAATGTGACTTCTTGTTTCGCATTTTTTGCCCGAGCTCTCTCTGTGGCTAGCATTTTCTGTAAATCGTCCACTTCTCTTATCACTTGTGCTCTTCCCTTCACCTCTAGTTGTAGCTCCACTACACTCAATCCACCCTCCTTCTCTTTTTTTGACCTTTGTCTTGGGATTCCAAGGCTAGTCAAATGGCTTATTGCACTCGTCACCTCACCCACCCTAACATTATTTGTCTCTCTTTGAACTCTTCTTGTGGTCTTCTCCAGAGAGTCCATCTCCCCTACCTTTGTCACTACTTTTGACACACTCTTCGTCACCCCAAGAGGACTACTCTCTACTTGCCTCATCAAATCATTGTCCAGTACCACCTATAAAGCCTACTATGTTGCAGTCCCTGAAAACATCATCAATGCTAACAATTGAATTTCTTCCACCCTAACTCCCAAACCCCCAGGTTGTGCTTACACCAACCTCACATGACTTGAGTCACCTTGCTCATGAACTAATTCTTGGAGCTTAGGTTGATACACCATCTCATCGAACATACACCAGATGCACTTTGCCCTTCATCCTTGCCTCATTCATCCTCCCTGGCTAACATCACCCTCTTGTTGTGATTGATCTGGTCAGCCCAACATGCTTTCAATCAAACACTTATTTGGCCTTTCGAACAAAATAAATGGTTGGGCTATCTCCTTCATCATGCTTACTTTTGTATGTGCATTCCTCATTTATTTATGGTTGTCACCTACCACAAACTACACTTCACTAGCCTTGCCATGTGTTTCCTCTATACAACCCACCGCACCAGTAGCATGTACACTTGCCACTCGGCTCTGACATTCAGAATCCACACCAACACATATCTTCCAATGTATCACCATGCATTCCATTTCTAAATTACCACTAACACATCATATGACTTGTTACCAAAATCCTACAACAGTTTCATTCATAGAGAATTGAACAAACTTGACACTATTGCACACAATTGTCGGCACTACTACTCTGCAAATAATGGTTTTTCTATTATTCTGAGCTTCTAGTACCTCGTTGATGTATTTGACTAGAGGTACCGAGATGAAACCATGATCTTTTATATACCTTGGTTTTCACTATTCTACTCCGGTGATCCTTTGATTTCACACATTATTGGTGTCCACTTGTAAGTGTCTTCTCTCGTCTGTAAGGCCATGTGTACCTTGACTAGTTTTGCATGATATATTAGGTGAGGTTCTTTATCTAACATGTTTCTATTTGCATGTTTGTTTTCATTTACTGTGGCAATAACTTATGTTCTTAATAATTATCATATCCTGCATGTACATTGTTTGTGTTTGGTCATGATTCTTAGTGTCGTGATTCTTAGTGTGATAGAATATTCATACTACCATGGTTGAGCTAGTGGTGGTTGTACTATGTCACTTTTTATTTAGGCACTTAATGATGAAATTTAATATGCATTTCTTTACAACATGTGATAGTTAGCTGCATTCATATAGTTTTCATTTCATCTTGGGTACCTTAAAAACAAAATGGTTGGCACATAAATCAAGAATACACAAGCAAGCCTACATGACATCGTTCAAAAAATTGGCAACACAATTTAGGCACAACTATCAAAAGGAAGATAAACAACATCAACATCATCGTGAGCTTTTAACACTCAACTATTGTGGACTTTGTCTCATCACAACACCAACACCATGCATCACACTTCATTATCCCATAATATCCATTCCACCTATTGCATTGTGTGACCTTCGAATCTCAGACAATTCCGGTCATTATTTCCTCTTATCACATTACATTCCCTCATTATGCCACATCCCTCATCTCATCCATTGCATTACATGACCTTCAAATCTCAAACAATTTCGATCACTACTCCCTCCTACCACATTTCTTTTTCTCCCATTATCTATCACATTCTATGCATTCACTATTTCACCCTTCTCGCTAGGGCCTCAAGGTTCCTTTGTGGCTTTCGAATCTCAAAAGTTGAGTTACATCTCTTCATCTCATTTCACCCCTAATATCATTTTTTTGATATTTCTCATTGCATCCTCATTTCATCCATTACAATTCCTCATTTGTGCTTCTTATTTATTCCTATCTTTAATTCTTTTTTATATCATTTCATATTCGCCTCATTAGTTCATTTTTCATTTTTCATTTTCACTTTCTTCTTTGATCACGTTTCATTTTTCATCACATATCAAACATTAAATCTTTGCTCTTTATTTTTATCATTTTCTTCCATTTTTCACTTTCATTTCCCTAGAACCATTTTCAATCTTCTATTTATTTTATCTTTGGGTTTTATTACACTTCATTATTATCATCATATCATTTTTCTCTTTTTAATCCATCTTTTCATTACATTTTCACACCTTCATCATTACCATTTTCATTTTCATATTCATTCTCATTCCATTCTTCCTCACTTACTCATATCTTAATCATCTTTCATCACATATTGGTCACCCATTCATCACATTCTAATTATCACCCATTTCATTCATTTTGGTCATCATTTTTAGCTTACCTTATTTTTCATCTCATCTTTTTATTAAACCACTTTCATTACCATCTATTCCATTATTCTATTTTTCATACATTACATTTCATTACATCATATTTATACATTTCATTACATCACATTTTATTTATACATCTCATTACATCACATCTCATTTATACATTTCATTACATCATATTTCATTTATGTCATTTCATTACATCACATTTCATTTATACATCACATTTTATGTATACATCACATTTCATTTGTATACTGCATTTCTACATTCATTAACCACATATCATGTTCTTACATTAAGCCTCTATACACTTCATTAATCATATGCATCACCACATTAATCATCCATATTACATCAACATCTACAACTATCATATAAATAAACATCACATACATCCATCCATAACATCAAATATATAAAACCCATGATACAACAAGTGCACAAGTCTGAACATCAAAAAGTTTGAATATTCATATATCAAAAAGATCGAATCATCAACATCAAAAGGTCAAAAGGTCATCAACATCAACATCAGAGGTCATCATCATAAATGACATACATGATAAGTCAATAAAATGCAATACAAAATGATACACAAATCAACCCTATGTCTCACTGCCTGCATCATCTATATGGGTCTGATCTAGAGATCCCTTCTTGTTGGGGGCGTTCCTCCCATCTTGAGGAGCCTACTCTATCGCATCTTTCATCGATGTCATAGGAATAGTTGTGGTCATCTAACTCGTACAAGCCCCATCTATCCTCGATGGCCATGGTGGCAATGGAGGCCTCAATGCCATCGAAGCTATAAATACATGCAAAGTACTAGTCAACTAGGTAATCTATGTCCCCATCACTCCCATCTATACCTACATGTCACTAATCTGAGTCTCCACCCCCGATGACCCACTTGATCTATCTGGTGGTAGCTGCACCTATGGCTATCCTGTAGTTGTAAAACCTGTGCACCCATGATTGGGACCTGTATATGTGGCCTATCACTTGATAAACTGCACATCATCTAGTAATGTGGCCCTGTCTACTTGGTCCTATCATGACCCATAGCATCTTCTTGCCAGCTCGATCCTACACTGCTACCTGTGTCTCCTCTCATTGTCACCCCATCTTGGCCACAAACCTCTAGGTCTCTTTGCTTCAACATCCATCGGCCTCTACATTGGGCTTCATACAATAATCCTCCATTGTGGCAACATTGATGCTCGACCTCGACCTCCATATCTTACACATACCCTAGGTCTGCCTCTGGCTTTGCCTCCAGCTTGATGCCTACCCCTATCTCTCCCCCAATTGCCCTCATCATCGGCATCCTCCCCTCTGCTTGACTCCTCCTCAATGCTAGGTATTGGCTCTACTAGATCTATGTATCCTCAGGAATGGGTGCTCTCTGAACCATCGTACATAATCCCCTTGCATCCCTACATCTGCCTCTCCATCCCTCAAAGCCCATATCTATGGTGTCTCTATCATCTACATGAATGCCTCATGACATGCCTTGTACTCCAAGGTTGGCCCCCATACTAGTCTCTCTAACTGCACTCGAGCATAGTGTGCTAATCCTTGTGGCATGCCCTGTCATCGGCCAAACTATCTGACCACCCTCTTGAAACAAAATCTCTCTATCACTGCAAGCACCCAACCTAGTAGATATCGTGGCAAAAAGCAGTACACAATCTTATCATCATCCTTGGCACATGGCTCTATAAACCTACATAGCCTCCAATTGACCTCATCAAGGTCATCCAACATCTACCACCAATACTTTGTCTTGCCTAGATGAGGCTAAATGATCGTGCCTAAATATGTAAATGTATAAGGCCTATCATGTGGCTTTTGTCAAACACATATCAATCAAGTAATGGGAAGATTCTCCCATGTTCATATCTACAATAATACCACCCATGTTTGTCGATCATATCTTGAATAATATGACCCCATCCTACATGACATCCACATCCTTGCCTATCTAGTAGAAGAAATCCCCCTATCAATCTAGCCAACACTACAAGCAATGGCTCATACTATAGCATCTAAAACCAAGACACACTATCATCTCCAATATTGTCATCCCCAAACACATCTCTAAATGTTGTTTCATCAGTAGCCTAATCTTAATAAACCAAATCCCCACAGTAGGGATCCTGAGAATCCTATAAACATCCTCTAGGGTAATCGTCATCTCCCCAAGTGGCATATGGAAGGTGTTGTGGTCCAAGTACCACCATTCGACCACAACTATCAATAAACCTTTGTTCACTCAGAACTAAGGCATCTATTATAGATAAGTAAAACCACATCTATTGATAACCTATCACTCTTCTATAGATAATCTACCTATCAACTCCAAGGGCCACGGGTACAATCCCCGAACCATGAGCTTCCACCCGCATACATGTCTCATCAAACAATCGAATAATGATGTCATTTTTTATCAGAATTAATCTTCCTACATCAATCCAATACCAACATCTGGCTATTCAGCTAATGGTTCTAACTTGGACTAGTCATTTGTCCTACTCTGTATCCTCAGATAGATGTGTTAGTTTTACCTACTCTGTATCCTGAGGGGGGCATTGTTTTCTACCTATCCAACTCAAATGATTGATTGGTTCTAACTCAAGTGACCACAAATTCACTATTGTTTCATTCGTTATGTGAAAAAGTATCTAGATTGCTCCCAAATTCATCAATTTCACATCAGGATCCTATCCTACACTTTGAACAATTCTACGCATAGTTAAACTCATATATCTAGTCATTTCGATATCAGACAAACCCTAATCTAGCCTAATGCATTATCTAAGGCATCGAAAGCGCTACAAGATTACCTTGCACTATTTTATCAATCATATGTGCTACTCTATCAATTGCTTGCACTGCAAATAGAAAATGCACTATTACATTTATTAGATATGCTAATACATGCCACAGATGCACTACAACACACTTGAGTGTTGTTACATTCAATATACATGTTGTCAAATTGTCCAGATGTGTTATGGCCCATGAAAGTGCTACTTAATTCATCACATGCGCTATCCAAACAATCGAATGTGCTACAATCATCAAAAGCACTTAGAAAATTGACAAATGTGCTATAACACATACATGCACCTTGGCATTTTTCATTGTTTCAACTCATAAAACCCTAATTATTAGATGCACTATTTCATGCTATATATGCGCTAAAACAACCTCATATGCACTACAAGACTTAAAAGCGCTACTAAAACATGCATATATGCTATAGTTTAGGCCCATGTGTTATTTCACTAGGTGACTAGGGTTTCAAATGTGTTATTCTAGCTTGCAGATGTGCTATCCTAAGTCGTGGATGTGCTAAAATAAATCTCAAATGTGCTAAAACACATAGTCTACACATCTACGAAGAAAATTCGCACAATAATCAAAAAATCCATGCAAACATTCAAAATACTTAAACAACAAAGGATCTTGATGACTCATTGGGCCACATAGTCAGCCAAACACTCATATATGTGACTCCTCTCGAAATTATGCTCCCGCAATGGGACAACCATCATTGTTGGCTCAGAGCTCCAAAACACCAAAAGTAAAAGGGGAGTGTAAAAATGACAAGGGTAAAAAATATTTTGACCTTTTTAACCCCCCTTTTAAGGCACTTCATGACATTTTTAACCCTACTTGCCCAAATTAATAATTTTGACCCATTTTCTTGAAATGGGTATCATTCCACAACAACTTGATCACCTACATCTACCCCTCTTTACTATCAGTTATTCTCATCAACATTTTCAAAAATAAAATTGGAATATCCCTATTTTTGCACATCAATCTTTCCAATTTCATTTATGAGGGACTAGTATACCAGGGCATCAAAAAAATTCAAATATCAAAAATGTTCTACCCCATCTGAAATTTCAACATCAAATCAAACTGGGGCATCCAAGCAAGCTATTTCAAAGGATTTTAAAACATCGCATTATCAAATCAAACATCAAATCATCAGCAATCAGACATCAATTTATCAGCAATCAGGCATCACACCAACCTCGAATCAAGAAAACATCTTTGATAAGACATTCAAACAACAAAATTGGCTAAAAATCAGAAAATCAAGACAATCTTTGAACTAATATGCAAAGCATATTAGCTCAAAGAGGGTCATTTGTAGACACCCTAAAACTGGCAAAGACCTAAAATAAAACAAATTTTGATCAAACAACACAAATTAAGGAAAAAATCAGACAACAGAGGAAAACAAAACACTTTCAAATCAATGGTAACATCAAGTCATAAACCAATCAATCACCTATCAAATCAAAACGGACCTAAATCACTTTAAAAAGAGGAAAAACAATTCATAAAATCATAAAATGAAATAAAAAAGGAAAAAGGAAAAGACAAAAGTTTAAAATAAATGGAACATTTAATAAATCAATAAAAGCCATTTATCCTTTCAAAAGTGAAAATCCTCCTTTTTACAATTAAAAGAATTGAAATATCCTCTTTTATCCTCACAAACTAAGTTTGTTGGACTCTTCCTCTTGGTGCCTTATGAGATATTTACAATTTCACCAGTATCCTCCAATCAAATATAAAATCATGATTCTTACCCCAACCCCTTTCTGAAATCCTATAAATAGGAGGGAAATTAAAGAGCAAAAGGACCCAACTTTTGTGCATCTGCACTATAGGCACATTTAGAGTTATCATCTCTTTTAGCATTGTTATTATAGAGAATTCATGTCATTTTGATACCATTTTAGCATAGACTTTGATGGATCTGCATTCATAGCATACTCTCGTTCTAGAACTATCACTAAGATGCTAGTCTGAGAGCAATTTTAGCGGTTGTAGTTAGGGAAACATGAGATGTTCATGGAGTCTTTGTTTAACATTGATTTCTTGGGTCTAGATTAGTTCATTGCTATTCTGATTGCACTTTGCACTAAGGTCTCATGAATACGTGATTCCACCATATACAAAATGCTTCCAATATCATGTATTTAGTGAAAAAATTCAATAATAACTTGTAGTATCTTCCTCATTATCTCATCATTCTAGGGTGCTTTAGGAGATTTAATTCTTGCAATTTTATTGAGATGAGGTAATTGCAAGTCTTGTGTCTTCATGAAGATGTCTCATAAGCTCATGCTAGACCAAGGAAAACATCAATGACTTCAAAGTCCAACTCAAATTCTCCTAAAATGACAAAACACATGTCCACTTCTTTTAACTTAATATCATCAAGAAAATGCAACTCCAAATAATTTCTAGCTACAAAAGCCAATGTCCTACTTCCTTTTCCTTATGATATTTTGGGCTTAACACACTTAAGTGAACAATTGAAATGCTTTAAGGAAGGACACATTTTTCAATTTTCTCTAATGAATTTTTTTTGAGTAAAATTGTTTTGTAGTAACATGCAATCTCAAGAACTCAAATGAATTTTAATTCCAAATGACTAATACGTGCAATTATAATAACCACCCTAGTTCAGCCCAATTTTCTTTTAAACCATTTTTTATAACGCTTAACTATTTTACTGTGCAAACAATTTGTCAAACAATTTGGATGTCCATTTTTCTAATTTTTGTTACAACTTGTTGAGAGAATATGATAATTTTTAACATAATATTATTTTAAACCATATATTTGTAATGCTTATCCATTTTATTGTTCAAGCATTTCATCAAACAATTTGGATATCTATTGCTCTATTTTTTGTTTCAAATCGTTGAGAGAAAATGGCAAATTTTTACATAATATTAACTCCACATTTTCAAAAAATGAAAAGCTCAAGACATACATAAAAATGCATATTATAATACACACATAATTTTCTTTCATTTATATTTTTAAAAAAAAACTTAATGACATGTATACAATAATTACAAAAATATAGGCATTAATTTTTTAAAAATTAGTATTTTAAATTAATGGCTAAAATAATTGATCACTTGACTTGCTTGCTACCCTATTGTTAATTGGTCAACCAGTCGCTTTCTACAATTTCAAGCTTGTCAAAAATTCTAATTATTATTGTGACACCTTATGCCTTCCTAACATGTATGTCACTCTCCTAGATGGCAGTTAAAAATGATAGGGTAGGCTTGTATTTGACTATCCTACCTTTTGATTCTTCGTCTAATGATGCATTACAAGTTGATGATGACTTCCCCTAGAATGAAGCTCTTGTTGCCAATCTACTTGATCTCCTACTACAAATCTAGACTCTCTAGTGTTTATGGATACTACTACTCTCGTTGTTATTGGCGTGGCACCGTCTAGCCATTTGGACCCTTCCACATCTATTTCTTTTTTCTATGTTGTGATCCTCAATTGATAATGTACAACTTTCTTAACACTTTTCCCCTTATTCTAATAGACTTTCAATTAGAATTTTACCACTTGCTCCCCCTTGTGGTGGGGACCCTAGTTATAGTAACACCTACATAGTTGTTCGACAACATGGAATACAAAAGTTCTTTAGCCTCTCATTCTTCTTCACATGTTGTGGATGAGTTTTCTACCTATTCTTGAGGTCAGCTACTAGCCTTTCTACTAGTGGGCATCAGTGTGTAGTTGATCTTTATTGACGCATATGGGTTGTGGTTGTGTTAGGGTCAACACCCTTAATTTATTTTTGATTTTAATAAAAAAACCATGATCAACACCCTTCAAATAGATACAAATATTTTTTACCAAGTTTGAATCTCCTCTTGATGTCATCTCACTTTATATTAACAAAAAGTAATACAATAGAAATTATAAACCCCTAATTGGTTTGGGATTGACCTATGATTTACATTTGCAATTCCAAACCACCATACAATGGTGTGCAACTTTTAAGTTTGTCTTTTTTATGAAACAACTACCACAAAAGAGTGCTAACTGCAATATGACTTCTTAATAAAGTTTCTTTTTAAACTTGTGTTGTATTTTTTATTTAACAAGAATTTGCTAGCAATTATTTTTTGGAGTTTTCAAACAAAATTAGGAGTCTAAATGAAAATTCACATATAACACTTGTATCCATTGCAATTCACCTTCTAGGAAATATAAGAATGCCTACCAAGATGCCACTAATGTTATTTATAAACTTTTAAACATCACAATTTCCTTTCATCATCTATTTTAAAAAGGATTCAATGGTCTACAAGGGCTAAAACTAATATAAAAGTGGATACAAATAGTTGTAGTTGGATGAAACTCACAGATAACCCCTTCTATATATCTAATGTTTTTACATACAAAAGTACATACTTTGATTGGCAACCTTCACTCTTGCATGTGTGCCTCAAAAAATTTAAAATGTTTTTTTTTTTGCAAACATTTCACAAGTTTTGTGAACTTCCAATCATTAAAGTTGTGCAAGAAACCTAAATAATTTCTCTTGGAATTACACCTGTTTACATAACTTATAACTTGGAATGATCCACACTGAATTGACCATGGAGGAATCTTTCGCCATGAAGACTTGTCTTCTTTAAGGAGGTTTTCATCTTCAAGAATGTTGAGATGAAATAAGTTCAATCCCATAAAATTGAAAAAGTTTAACCAAATAGAGAAAATAAGTTGCATAATACAAATGAGCTATTCAAGCTCCCTTATATACTTTTTGACCAAACTTTCCAAAAGACTATTTTTTTCTAAATCACTTTTTAATGAAAAACTCATTTTCACTTTAAGATAATGTTATTAAAATGATGATGAATTTTAATATGCAAGGTCCATGTTTTATGCATCCATGATTACAAAACCCTTAATCCTCTTTCCAAAACAAGTTACAACTCGAAGGTGATTTTAAAATGTATTAATAAAAACTAAGCAACCCTACTATTATGGCCAATAATACACTTGAGTTGTGGAAACTCTCAAAAAAAACATTGAATCCAAAATGCAAGTACACAAGCATTGAGTTGATATTAAATACAAACAAGAGCTATGCGCAGCTCGAATCCCTGCCTAAGGTGGGGTAGTAGAACATTTTTGTGCATAGACTTGTTTAGTCATATTAAAACTAAGTTCTTTCTCACATTTAGGATTAAAAATCAAGAACTCTCCCATACAGTTTTTCATGTCAATCTTAGAATACAAATCCATTTTACATCACTTAGGAAGGTTCCACATCAAAGTACTAAAGAATATATTCAATAAGATAAATGTAGGGGAGGGGGGGTGGTAAAGTAAGGATCAAGGACCATTTGAGGAACATTACTTTCATTCGCAACCTCTAGATTCACCCAAAAAATAACCAAAAGTTATAGAATTAGGGAAGACACACCCATCTTCAATGTAGTGGAAGGTTTGATTCACTATAACATATAATACATGTAAATTGATGGATAAAAGAACAACCTCTTTCTAATTTTAACACATTTTTGTAAGCAAGAAAATAAGGTGTATTACAATATTGTATAACTAGCAAATCTAACTGCCATAAAATAAAATAATTTTCTTAGTAGTAAGATTCAACTATAGTTATAAAAATAAAACTATTCATTTATCTCTAAAGAAACAAATAACAAATTAATTATTTAATAATAGAATCAAATTGATTTATAACAAATAGATATTTTTAATTATAGTTAAAAATAGTCTAACTATCCTAATCCAATTTTGAAATGGACATTTAGTAATTCCTCAATTCTAAAATATAAAGAGTGTTAAGTCAGGTCTCTAAATCTCCAAAATTTCTTGTATGTTGAGAAGATTAGGTTCACAAGCTTGTTGCAATAAACTACTTGTTTTGTGATTCTCATAAGAGATCTCTTCAAGATTATACCAAGACAATACTTTAATTTGGCCTTTAATATCATTAAGGGAAGTCATAAGTATTAAACACATGTTGTTGCATCCCTTGATCTACTCATATCTTGTGGACATTCAAAATCATTGGTCAAATAAATTACAGATGTAGGTTTGTGATTAATGCACATGAAATCGATGAGATTTAGGTAACTAGATAATATGAGCCACGAGAGGGATGTCATAAGTTGATTGTGATGTTGTAAACAAGTTACCAACTTCGTTTGGGCAATTTCACATTCAAAATGGATATTTCTCTCCAATGTAAAAAGATTTTTATTGCTCAAAAATGAAGTAAATTGTGAAACAAGAGTATAATCAAGATCAGAATGTCATTCCAGTCATTCTCTTTTTGTGGTTCTACTTACCTTTGGATTCGTAACACATTTCTTATAGAATAGAAACTTCCCGCTTTATATTTGCAGTCATTAAAGCCATATTTGACACATCACAATAGTCCATCAAATATAACCTTGTGGGCTAATACCAAAGATCATATATTGTGTTTAATGCATCTCAGTCATGAGTATTAGAATTTTGTATCTTTGATTTTCCATGTGCATGTTTTCAGCTTGATGGCACAAAAGTTTGGGCACAAGAACTGGACTCTTATATGGTTGTTGAATTCAACATAATATGAAATTGTCGAGATTAAAGCCCAAATGTATATTAAGTGGGACTAGTTGTCAATTCATTTTTCTATTCTTGTTTCTTTGTGTACTACAATAAAATGTGAAATAAGTACTTCAATGTGTTAAAAGACAGCTAGATTTATTAGCACCTGAATGCTAAGTTTTGTGAAAGCAGAGAAACTAATGTGTTGCCTATCATGAAACCTTTGGTGTCCTAGGGATGTTTGATTGCATGCACAAAGAGCAAGAACATGCCTACAAGAGAGGTATTTTATTTCTCAACTATTATGGTACACTACTTAAAAGTGAAAAACTAAGTTCAAAGTTGGTCTACAAGTACACAACTACTGCCAAAAGAAATGCATGGCAATGATCCAGGCATTAAATCTAGTCACACAAAGAATTACCCCACCCTACGAATTGAATACAACCAAAATATCTCCTCTTTGCATAACTTTCAAGAGGGTTTGCCCCACCCAATTACATACAGGCTAAATAAAAGGGAAAACGTGTGGATGCGCGTTTGATTATAGGTGTTTGATCATGTTTATGTTGAAAGTGGAAGAGAATATCACTTAAGCAAAACTATGACATAGAATCTACATAAACTTGGAACTAGGCGCCCAATTACCAACATAACTTCTTAAATAAGAAGGCAAGGCTAGTTCCCAAACACACACATTAGGTAAGGATCTCATCGATGCAATGGAGCAATTTCCTTATAGTAACTTAATCTCAACAGAAAACCTCACCAAGAAATACCTTATCAAAGGCTCGCATAGTTTCATGCAGGACAATGTGGCAATCCCTCAAAGGGTTATCAACTTGCACACACTTGCCTCCATAGTTAACCATTATATGGCCAACATCTTGGAGCCTCTCTTTCAAACATTGTCAAATCCAAGGACTTTGCAAATTAGGGATCGCATAAACCCATGAAAAAAAATCAACAACGAGACTTGAAAACCCACCTAGAACATTAGCCTCCAATGCATCTCCAATATGGACAATGAGCTTGTCTTGATAGTCACTCTCCAGCTACAAAAGCTCAAAGTATTTTCTACCAATAGATAAGACCATGGGGTCAATCTCCCAACCATGTATATCAATTAAGGGCCATAAGTGAAGCAAAATATGAGTTGTTGTGCCTAACCCATGCCTAGTATCCCTAGGGTTCCATGGGGGACAAGTCAGGGAAGGGTGCCAAAGACAACATAGTAACTATGTGAGACATCATAGTAACTATGTGTTAGGATTGTGTACTTGTAATACATGTTGTATTGTTTCTAGGCTTGTCCAATAGTAGAAGCCTTGCCTCGATCAAAGAGTGGTCTTCTCTTCTTAAAATCTTCAAAACCCTAATGTAATTGTGCTTACTTCTGCCTTCAAAGAGTTGTTTTACATCATTCATGGACATAGCATTGCCCCAATTCTCAGGTAACACATAATCATTATTATCCATGAAATTGCAAGTTTGTTTTTGTTCCTCTTCTTCATCTACTTGAGTAATTTCAGCAGTATTTGCATTTGGGTATGCCTCTTCTCTTTCAGTTTCATTGCCCGTAGGGAACCCAGATGATGAGGGATTGGATGGGTGGGTGGATACCTCGAGCTTAAAAATAAACCTCTGTGGGTATCTACAATTAAACTAGAATACAACTTTGATTAAATCATACTTTTCAATAAACCGCCATTTTAGTAGTTGTGATGAAATATAACAAATTCTGCAATATTGCTCAAGATGTCTGGAACCTGTAATGAGGGAAAGTGACAAAGTCACCATGAAATTGTGTTCAATCTAAAGCTTCCTTATTTCTTCATTCTTTTGATTATTGTTGCTCATAATGTTCTCCTTTGCAACTTAACACTTTAAATGAGATTTGACAATTGTCTATCAATTTGTCATGTATTAAACAAGTGAAAAACACATGGGAGAGGTAGATGACATCTGTGCTACCTATTATATGCCAACTGTAAATCTTGCAAGAAGACACAATGGCATACCTCCAAGTTCATTTTTGTACAGAATCAAACGTGCATTAAAATAGAAAGACCACCAAGAAAAAGGCCTGTTACCAATGAAAAAATCATAATTTACAGGTCAAAGTTTGTGTTTAATGGGAAATAATGAATGAAGCATATTTTTGTGGGAATTTTTTCTAGTTTTCATGATTTCTGAGTTAAGTATCGCAAATAGTCACCTAAAAACTATAATCCCTGTCATTTTAGTAGTTGTGATGAAGAAATATAACAAATTATGCAAGATTGCCCAAGATGTCAGGAACCTATAATAAGGAAAAGTGACAAAGTCGCCATGAAGTCGTGTTCAATCTAAAGCTTCCTTATTTCTTCATTCTTCTTATTATTGTCGCTCATAGTGTTGTCCTCTGCAACTTAAACACTTTAAATGAGATTTGGCAGTTGTATATCGATTCGTCATGTATTAAATAGGTGAAAAACATGTGGGAGAGGCAGATGACATATGTGCTACCTATTACATGCCAACTAGAAATTCTGCAAGAAGACGCGATGACATACCTCCAAGTTCATTTTTGTACAAAATTAACCATGCATTAAAGTAAAAAGACCACTGAGAAAAATGCTTGTTACCAATGAAAAAATCGAAATTTATTGGTCAAAATTTATGTTTAATGGGAAATAATGAATGGAACATATCTTTGTGGGAATGTTTTCTAGTTTTCATGATTTTTGAGTTAAGTATTGCAAATTGTCACTTGAAAACTATAATCCTTGCCTTTGGAAGGCAAGGATTAATTATGAAAATCAAGCCTGACCAAGGGACTTCCAATAAGTAGTTACTTTCCAAGAGTCCCGAAGAACACAACAAAAGCCAAAAATCACTTTAAAAAGTGGAATAAGAGTCATGTAGACTATCTAATCTTATTGCCAAAATCAGACATCCCCTATAACATGGTTGACAGTCACTAAGAGCCAATATTAATGTGAGCAAAAATTGTTGCATCACCTTCAATGCTATATAGCTTGATAAAATAACCCTAATTGCTATGTCAAAAATTCAATATAATTTGTTTTATTCATTGCTACCATGAACAAAATAACCTAGCAAAATTGTTGGTCATGGGAGAGAGTTTTCACTTTTTTTTTCAATAGTAAGTGGTAGGAGTGAATTATTGGAATGGGACTGGGTTAACATTTTATAATATACCACCATGATTGATTGGGCAAGGCTTTGGCACTCAATATGTTTCATCATTATCTCGTCGCTACTAGTATTGAGCAAGATGACTTAGTATTTCAATCATGATAGGGTGTGTACAAGGTTGTTATGTGTGTGAGACAGGCATTTTGGGAATGTTTTCCATAGCCACTTCAAAATATGTTGGGTAAGCTACATTGGGATTTCTTGTCATTTTGGGGCTAGTGTTGTGTTCATGGTGTTATGAATTCTATCTTTTTGATAAGGGATGTTTGCATGGTACAAAAGATTGTAGGTCAAAAATACAATCTCCTATGGCATGGCTTGCTCTCACTTTTACCATCAATTGTGCAAAATTTTCAATTGTCCCAACAAATACGTACCTAATTTGGTTAAAATATATTCTAGTAAAAGTTGGCATGTACAAATCTAAAGATCTAAGGTTCTAAATACAATAGTAGGCAACCTCCATGGATAAATTGGGTTTGGCAATTCCTACAGTAGGGTTGAGAAGTTGTATGGAGATGTTGCTCATAGCCCCAAATAATGAGTTCACTAGAGCTGCAATAGAGGTTGAAGTGGTACTGGAAATAGGAAACATGGTGTCAATGTTGATGGAAAGGGATGTGGTTTCAATGAAGAAATACATAGCTCTCTAGGCATGACTTGCACTCTCTCCTTTATCAAAATGGTGGTCAAGTGTGCATATGTTGAGATTATCCACAAAATGCAATTTGTTGAGCTAGGTGAGCTAATAGTTTATGTGGATGTTCACTTAAAATAGGTTGTAAACTCAACTAGCTAGTGTACTATGACTAGTATAATGAAGGGTGTGGTAGTTAAAATTTCAACATTCAAGTGGTAAAGTTGGTTGATGTGATGCAACATTCCTACGTTGTGGTGGCATATCATGTTGTTCTTACCATTTGTTTGTGGTTGTTTTTATCTTTGTTGTGTTTGACCCAATCTTACCCTCATTTACTTGTTCATTTTAGTTTTAACCAATTTTTTTAAAACTAGTTTTAACCAATTTTTTTAAAACTAGTTTTATTACATTTGTTGTTTCCTGTTGAAATCTCACTTGGGTTGTTAAGACAAGTTTTTCCTCTATTGGATTTAATAGTATATATGTATTGTTTTACACTTTGGCCCCATGATAGAATTCCAAATATTACTGAAAAAAAATTAACTTTGAGATTGCTTATAAATATAATATTTTAGGCACAATATCACAAGGAACTTTTATCAAATATGAACATCCCTAATTTGTAGTTAACCAAGTTATTATAACTAAACAACTATTTATTTTAAGATTATAAGAAGTTTTTTTTTGGTTCTAAAAACTTGGAATTGTTATTTTTAAAGTTTATTTGTTGTGTAATACCATTAACAAGGGGAAAACAATATCCATAAGAAATACAAATCGAAACTATCAAAATTGAGATTTAAAGTATTACCATCATTAAGGGAACAATAAAATGCAAACTAAACTACTTAGGTTTTCATTGAGTTTTCTACTTCATTATAGTTGGTAATGGTTGATTGATTCTCAAGTTTTTTGTTTGTTGTGTAGTATTTCAAAAGGTTTTGGATAACTCAATGCAATAAATCAATAATTCATACATCTTTTTTAAAGAAAAATGCACCTCCTTTTAAGGCAAGTTACTAGAAAATCTTCAATAATCATAAAACAAAATCTAGTATTAACAATCTAGACCAAAAAGCAACATTGGCAACTATAAACTATAATAACCCTAATGACATTGTATGATTTAGGTGATGTGATGACTTGACTTATAAAAATACTAATCTATATGCTTATAAGATATGCCAATGAAAAATAAATATCTAAAATAATTAAGAATATGATCACAAATGGGACCAGCAAGACAAAAACCATCCAAATTCTATTTTCACCAACCTACCCTCAAGCAACTTCATATGGGGAATAACCATCCAACTATGCCTAGGTTACCATGCTAAAAGCATCTATGTTATATTGTCTACCTCAAAAAGTCCTTACTGTGTAAACCTATGAAAAGAGCCCTTTAATTGGATATGGAAATCCATGGTGGGCCTATCAAAGTTGGGGTTGGTTCAAATATGGGGGACAACAATATTTTATGTGTTGGATATCAGGAATGGCCTTATTAATAATTGGAACAAGAGAAAGATTGTCTTTGGTTTTGTTAAGACATAAGAAAGTCCTTTGATATTGACAAATTACCCAAAGATACATGATGTGACTTACGGGACATTTCCAACTCTGCCATGGGAATAGCGAAGGATGTAGTTGCATGGTATTGGTAGAGGACATGGTTTGTGTGGTGGTTACAAAAGACATGGTTGTGTGTTGGTAGAGGATGTGGTTGTAGTGCCAATGTCAATAAATGTGGTCGGTTGATACTTCATTGGTGAGAAAAGGCAAGGGGCTTTGCAATGGGTTTAGATTTGTGGTGGATATTGGAGGACCATCAAAAACATGTTGATGGGCTGCCCTTTCATCGGTCTATTTGGTTCAGTTTGTTTATCTGAGAACTATTTGAAACAGATTTTTGGATACACACATACACATGTATATATGTAGAGTCCACTTGTATAAAAGGCTAACACATTAAAAATGAGTTGATTCAAGCGCTTTAGCCTCCATATAGATCCTACAGAAACAGCTTTATTCATAGATTGGTAATTATATACCAAAAAGTCTGCAAGATAGTTTGGTCCTACAAGCTATCATATTGTATGTTAAAGTCCCAAGGGTTGAAAAATCTCTAAGATATATTTGTAGATGACGACTAATGAATTTATGTTCTTTCATTTATTGTGACTGGCAGCGCAATTCAGGCAATGCTATACTTAATTAGCAGAAACTAATAACATTGTGCACCTTTCTTTCCCATTTCAATCAGTTGATAAAGATTTTGATCACAAACTCCTGATAAAAATCTTATAAGAGTGTGTCAATTTTCATCTACGAATGAGCAAAATACATGTCTTTGTACATTTCCTTGTTCTTTTTAGGCTCTCCAACCAATAACTATCAAAATAGAAGAAAATTAAAGTAATTTATAGAAGTTACACAACAATATATGGGAAGATTCCAAGCTTTTTAGGCATATTTCTAGGTGATTTATGGAGACATAAGTTGAGATTCCCTGATGTCTAGAGATGGCCCTCAATACCTCTCAGAGATCGCAACATGCATCCAAGAGTGGAGACAGCTTCTTGGTAACTAAGATATTAAGGACGAGTAAAAACCATTTGAAACATCACTTCTGTATATTTCTATTTAGAATGATAGAAAAATATGAATCTATGCTAGTCATTTGAACATGCATGGAATATTTGCAATGCAATGCTATCTAGTTTCATACAGAGAGATGTTAAAAGGGAATCAATTATATAGTTTGGCATATGCTGTTCTCAATAAAAATTATTGATGATTTCCCTCTAGCTTACTAACAAGATTTTATTCAAACCTCTGGTGCACATATTTGTCCATATGTTGTTTTGCTTTAAGATCAGGAGTCGATAAGTAATTCCGACAATGGTGAGCCTAGTGCTCTGTTTGTCTTCTGCTAAATATTAAAATTAATGATTTGATCAATAGATGTGACGAATCTGCCAATGAGATGGCATCAAGACAACTGAATAAAAATACACAGTGCCTGTTAAGTACCATTATGGAGGGTGGTAAATGCAAAATTAAGAAATTCCAACCACATGTAATTTGCCCTGTCACGTGCAAGGATAGAGAAACATAAGAAATCTTTCACAATATATAACATGAAAATTCGTAACTGTAAAAGACAAAACAACAGTCAGATCTATACTTTAGTCCTCATAAACATAAATGCTATACAAGGATGCCTTACAGTGACAATGGTCATTACAGACCAATAAAAGTCAGCCATATAGGAGAGTCAAACCATAGAACTATTGGTATTCAATGCAGGTAAACATAAACAGTCTAAACCTTGTACTTCCACAACAAAAAAATATAACTACACATTAAAATATAACTTACTAAAAATCTATTAAAATGAATTGAATTCTACAACTTTAGAAGCACATTCATTCCAATCTGAAGCCGCGTAGAAGGAAAAAAAGAGAGTATTGAAGTCAAAATCACAAGTTGAGCAACAAATATTAATTGAATACTATTTAGGCAGGTTTGTAGCGGGCTTTGCACATCTAAAGAAATGTACAATGCATTTTGAAGAGTCCACTATTGATTTGGAGCAACTTATTACTGATTTGAAAAAAATAAGAAGGCATTTTTGTATTTTATTTTTTTTTTTAAAAATTGCTTAATTTGTCTTTTACATTTTTTTATTTCCATTTTAGATTCATGGAATAAGCACAAGTCCTAGCTATTAATAGGTATTTTTAATGAATATGCAGTAACTCTCATGTTTGCATTCTGTCATTGTTCATTTACTATCCAAGTTAGACTATAAATGATTTATCTTGTGACTTTGTACATTATTCTTTTGAATTGGTATTCTTGTAATGCACCTGATTAAAGTTATATACTTCTGATCACATGACATGGCTGCTGATTAGGGTAGCAGTTTATGCTTGTGATTTCAGCGATGATCATTTATGCATGATGACTCTGATGATGTGACATGATTTTCTTAATATTAAGCAGCAGCAAAACAAGGGTGCTGACCCTTACAAAGACAGACAAAAAAGGCCTATGAAGAACCGTTCAGACAATACTATCTCTAGGATTCCCGCCACAAGGAAGAGCAGGTGGTGGAACCCTCATTGTGAGACTATCAACAAATAGGACCGAAAGTCACCATATCATTAGCCAAAGGTTGGAGCAAAGGAGCCGTAGTCGAAGAAGGGTCCATGCAGCTAGAGGGGGTTGCACTAGCAGCATGAGAAAATATGCTTGATGTGTGAATGTTTTAGTGATAACAAGTATCGAGCATAGACTCCACCAACCTCACAGGTATGAACGTACCCACATCCCTGATGGTGGTGACAGGAAATAGTCATATTGGTCATTCATGCTGCCCAAATTCATCATTTTGAATTTGGGCAATATTCCTATATTGCCTATGTTTATACCTCCGGTTACCATTAGGTAATGCCCGGATACCCACTTGTATATTGTGGAAGACTAGTGATATGTGTTTGTGCATAGTTGGTCATTTGCAAATTGTTGATCCCCTGAATCCTGATTTTGGTGCGATCCTGAATCTGATTCCGCTAGGATTTTGCCCAGATTCCACTTGGATTTGGCCCATATTCCAAATGCCTCAGTAGAATCCAAAGGAATTCACAAGCATCCAAGGTTGTGGGTGCCCAAAAACGGGCCCCACATGCCATTTATTTATTTATTTTTAAATCTAAAAAGCATCTAAACCCTAATTTCGACTAATAAAGCATGCATTTGGTCATTTGATCATCATTCATTCCTCTCTCAAGTATTTTCCACCATTTTTTGCTTTGTTCAATAGCTGTAGAATTTGTCCTCAAAGACGACTTTGGATATTAAAAATAAAATATGACTCGTAATTTAAATTTAGATTCTGTAATGACATTTTGAGACTTATACAAATGATGAATATGGCATATAAGGTATTTCATTATAATCTTATTAGCAATTATAGATTTATGACTATCACACCTCTAAGTTATTAATATTATTATTATATGTTTTTAGTTTGAACGAATGATGAATGAACATCGAACATGTTATAGGTAAGAATCTACATGCACGCATACACACGTACATGTACACACACACATTTTGAAAATATCCATATATATACCCATGGTCCGGAGCCCACCAAAAAAGTGTTTTTTTTCAAAATTGGGAATCTGAATCCAAACCTTAATCGATAACTTAGAATTAAGTGATTTTTTAAATAATTTAACAGTAACTTATTAATCATCGATAATGAGTATTCAACTACTTGAGAAATGAATGATTTATTTTATTCAAGATTATGGAAGTTTTATTTGACTTAAGTAGGTTTTTATATTATTTTATTTATTTTCAAAAAGCCCTTATAATTTGAATATGAAGTCACTATAGACACTTTGTTTTCATTTTTTCTTGGCCTTTAAAAAGCCCACATGGTTTTGAAATCAATTTTTGCTTTGAGTGGGAAATTGCCTATGAAGAATTTTGTGGGTCTTGACTCAAAAAAAAATTTGGGTAATTGTGATCATTTAAATTGATGTTTGTAGATTGCAAATAGATAGTTCAAGGATTCAAATCATGTTTCCGTTTTGAAGAATTAAATTTAATGTAATTTTGGGGGTTTTCCATAATTATGATTTGAAAAGGGGTTATTTTGCCCATTTCATTGTGTGCTCAGAATGTTGTTTATGTTGCATTTATGTAATGTTTATTTATTTATTATAAGCAACAAAACAAAGGTGTAAAAATAAAACATATTTACAACAAGGTCAAGAGAAGACCATTGACAAAAAACTAGCAGCACAGATAACCCAAATCAAGCATGGGTACACAACTCACCCACAACAATGGAAGGAGGATGAGAGACTGCAAAGTAATTCTTCCTTCACCAGAAAACAACCATCTAGGCAATACTTTCAGCAGGATCCCCAATACAAGATGATGGTGCCCTTGGAGAGAGAGAGAGAGAGAGAGAGTGAACACCTCACCAAGACCAGAGAGCTGACAATGTCAAACCTCAACAGCCACAAGCAGAAGCATATCATATGTATTGCTGAATGCTGATAATATTATATCGCAATACTATTAATGGCTACTATATATAGTCAGTATATATATTATATTATTAATATCAAGGGATCGTGTGTGATGTAAAATGCTGATAATATCAGAGTACTATTAATGGCTAATATATACTTTAGTCAGTATATATATTAGAGTATTAATATCAAGGGACCATATGTATTGCTGAATGCTGATAATATTATATTAGAATACTATATATATATATATATATTCAGCAAAAATATTATGATATTAATTGCAGATATAATAGTAAGATTATAAATGAGCAAAAATATATATTAAGATTATATATGCATGTGTGTGTGTAAAATCAGAACAATATACAAGTTTTGGTAATACATGCAACATTAATGTATATATGTCCACATTCAGATCTATTATTACTTAGTACCTAAAGAAGAAAGGGGCTATAATGTTTCCAAGAAGGGGCTTGTCTAAATCCAATCGATAGTACTATTCCCAATATGGGTTAGGGGCCAGTGTCTTGGAAGCCTTGAGGGTATGTCTCACAGTCTCAAGATAGGATACAGCTTGGACCTGTAACCTTTGAGGGAGCCAATTGTAATTGGTCTCTTGGCACCCTGGTTACATGAATAATCCTTCTTTCATCAAATTGAAGTAGTAATAAGTCAGTATAAATGTTAAGAATATATGTAATATGCCCCCCCTCCAACCTTTTTCTGAACAATTTTTTTCTTGTCTTGACCCACATCAATTTTGTCAAACAGTTAGCTTCCAATTTAATTATTCAGAGTTTCCCAGCTTGCTGCTTGTTGTGGTGGTTGCTTAATTTGTTTGTGAATTTTTAAGTTATGCAAATACGAAATGTAGTCATAAAAAATCTACAAAAAATCTAGATTAAGATTGAAACAAGAAACCACGAGCATGTTTCATCATGCTGCTGATAAAACATAATGAACTCAGATTTATTTCAGAACTGATAAAGTTTACAACTCAGTGAAAATATTGTTGCAGACCTGGCTTATGTAAGAAATGTGAGCTTCTTCAAGTTCCAGGCATGAGCTATGGGTCCCAATTAAGAGAAAATATATCATTGTTTCCACATTTCGATCTGCATATCCAGATATTTATTCATTTGCTGCTGTCCGTAGCTTCTTTCTAGACCCACATCCAACACCAGATGGCGACAATGCTTGTATGCTCACTATACAAATTCACTTAGCTGTTCTTTAACTAGTACAGTACCCTGAAACGTAGATTTTCATGTTTTTTGAGAAACTGTGAGTTCATATGACAGCACTGGGTAAGTCCCAGCTTAGTTGTCTCCCAATCTTAGTGCCAGTCAGAAAGTAATACTCAGCCAGCATAAAAACACCACCTCCTTGTAAATACAGCTCCAATGAAGACTGATTGAAAGCTCAAAACTTCTATTTGCTGATGCCTCACGACTCCTTGTATTCTGAAAATTGAACGCTATGCAACTGAAATCAATTAGTACAAACTCAGATTTTACCTTGTAGGTCTGAACTGGATCTCAAGGCCATGTGTTTCAATGGCATCAAGATTGATAGCATAGAGGGTTTGCATCCTCCAAGCCCAAGAGAAATATTCTCCACAGCTTCCAAAATTCATTCAATCTCCAAGCATAATCAAACGTGCTGAGAGAGGGAATTTCCATCTGTTTTATAGCATTTCCTAATAGCTTATTCCTTCAGATTAACAATGTGGGGTAAACAAAATCACTTTTTACCCCTATTTTCTCCTGGCTGCTTTTCCAGCCCCTATTTTATCGCAGTTGTGTTTTCTTTAATATTTTCATGCCATGTACATAACTTTCCTTCACTTATGTCCCCAATAACTTTTATTTATGCTTCCAATCTATTATAGAATAAAGGGGACAATTTACTGAAATATTTCCCACAAACTATCGACTATGCATTAATAAAGTTTAATGACTAATAAACCATCACACTCAAGTTGCACTCTCTTGTCCTGTAGGTTGTAGGACATAATAACCCAGACAAAATAACCTAACCATAATAACCCAAGGACATCAAAAGAACATCATCAAAACCAAAACTAAAATACCTAAGGCCCCGTTTGGTTGCAGGAATTTAGGTGGAATAAGAAATTCCCAATTCATGCATTCACCAATATCGCGTTTGTTTGCGATCCACCAATTCAGAATTAGAATTCAACTCTCCTCATTTGACCTCAAATTGGGAAGAGCGGGATTCCTAAAAAAACATGGAATAAGCATAAGCTATGCTTATTCCATATTTTTATAAACTCAATTACATGTCCTATCGGGTTCGTGAAAAGGAAAGGTGAGTTCTTTTGCCACTCAATGCTTTTGGTTTGCCGCTCGATGTTGTGGAGTTTTCCGATGTTGTGGAGTTTGCCGCTCGATGGTTTTGTGGAGCTTTTGACATTGCCGTCGTAGATTTGCACAGGGTTTTTGACATCGTCGTCCATGCTTTTGTTGCCAACCAGAGTCGACGTGGTTTTTGCTAAGGAATACAAGCAAAGGTAAAATGTTTTCTTGAAACGGATGATGGGTTTTTGCAAAGTTCATTTTTTTTTTTTTTTTTAATTAACGACAACTGATGAGGATTTTTATTTCCTTAGCAGGATTTGTTGATTTCTGGGAGATCTTTGCACAAAGTATTCATCTGCAGCATACTCTCTAAGCTCCAGGTAGCATGATATAGCTAAGCTAGGGTTTGTATTGGGAGAAAGCACTAGGGTATGTATTAGTTTCTCAAAACGTTTATCTACAAATTTACATGGAGTTTTTCGTGTATCTTTGAGTAGCTATTTTATGCTTCTTGATGTACTTGTCACCTTATATCCCATTGAATAATTGATGGCTGTGTTCAAAGTGTTTGATGTAGTCAACTGCGCTTTGACAATATTGATATAGCAAGTTACTTCCATGATCTTAAAAATATAAATGGTTGGCAACTAATATATTGCATCTTACTAGGATCGTCTGCTTGATGTCACTTACTCAAGACTTGGATAGTTTTTTGGGTGTGCTTGAGTGTTTGGTTCATGGTTTTGTCAATGGTGCCTTGCTTGACTTATATCTACCATTGTGAACAACTTATCTTATTGATAAGTAGGAGATAATTTCCACAGCAAGTCAAATTGTGATGTGAATATCAGGATTTAACTGTGTGATTTTCACATCCTGGGTCATTGAGTTTGACTCAAAATCACACAGTTAAATCCTGATATTCACATCACAACTTATCTTATTGTCTATCAGTATCCTTCACTCTATGCTTTATGAAGTTGCTAGCTGAAAATTATGAACTCTTGTAAATAAAATGATTCCTTGATGGCTTCAGTCTACATCTTTATGTTCTTCAAAAATGCCACTGGCCTATCAAGAAGAATATACACATCTAATTTCTTAAAGTGCTTATTGCTATGCACAATTCTACTTGCTAACTACTTGGAAGTGTTCAAGGTCTGCCACACGTTGATTGCACATGTGTTTTAATGCTAGAGAACTTTTATGCAAAGGATAGGGATATCACAGTTATTGATGTTTTGTTTTGTTTGTTAGTTGCCTGAAAGTGACAGGGCTATTTCTGAGTCCAAATTGCATTAGTAGCTTCTCAAAAGGCCATTTTGGTCTTGAAATGTTTACCTCCATGTGTTCTTTAACCACGCTTTAGATCAGTAGTGAAGAATTTTTTGCATCTGAAGTTGATATTAGGCTGTAAATGTGAGGGAGTTGATATCAATTTTTTATTGTAATCTTGTTCAATGCCAGAAAATTAATGCAGGGATGCAAAGTCCACCATTCTTAGTAACAGAGGTTTTGTTTAAATAATTACAAGAGAGATTATAGCATGGCACTAAGAAGAGGAACCCTATTTTGTACCCCATTTGCATTTAAGTATTCTTAGAAATGTGTTCACAAGATTTTAACGATCATCAACTTTGTGTAATTAGAATTGGGAGATGGACTATTTTTCATGATTTGAATGGAAAGATGCTTCCTAATTGTGATGGCATTAGAACTGAGCTTCTAAACTACCTTCTTCATGCTTTGCTAATGATGATGGTTGATGCTGAAAGTTGCCTAGATTTATAAAAGTGATATACATTATTCAATATGAATATCTTGGTGATGACAATGATTATGTGCATAGGTTAGACAGAACAACTCATATGGGCCAACAAATTGAATGGAAGTGAAAGGTTAGAAATCTAGAAAGTGGATTAGGTATGAGATGCAATTGTCGTTAGTTGTTTTATGGTGTTGTTTGAGTTCTATGTCACTATATTGTTGCACATTCACTGTTGACCTTAGTTTCATTAATATAACAGGAAGTTGGGTGTATACAAAGCTGCCTTCTAAATAAAATAATAACTTATATAACCTATTAAAATGTATATGGAAAGCTTATAATTTAAAGGTTAATATTCATGTTAGCAAACTGATTTTGTTTCAGATTTTGCTTTCCTCATCTTTGGTACTGATTTTATCTAGGTCATTGATGGATTTTGCTAATGATCCAAGGATTCATGGTCTCATTGGTAGGAGGACTAGAACCATGCTTGCTCTTGTAGTTGCTCCTGATGCCCTTGCAATATCCATTGCAACATCTGCACAAGAAGCAAGAAGAGAGAGGTGTAAGCGCAAAAGAGATGAAATCCCATTTTATAAGAATATTATTCAATCAAATGAGACTGATTGCCATGACCAACTTTGTATGACTAGAACGACCTTCTTTCGTCTATCCACTATTCTTAGGCAAAAAGGAATCATTGGAGATTCTTGCAACATCACTTTAGAAGAACAACTAGTGATGTTCCCCCATGACAATTTGAGGAATCATAAGATAGCTCATAATTTTGGTCACTCAGGAGAGACAATTAGTAGATACTTCCACAAGGTCTTGAGGGCTATCTTAGCGCTCCATGCTAACTATATGTTGCCCGTTGAGCCAAAAACTCCTCAAATTCTTGGGAAGGATCGTTTTGATCCCTACTTCAAGGTACATCTCCTATTGCCATATATTTGTTATGTTGATTATTACTCATTAAAATATTTTTTTTAATGCAAATTCAAGATTTGCAGGATTGTATTGGAGCAATAGATGGGACCCATATACCGATTACTATTGATGTTGACAACCAAGCTAAATATCGTGATAGAAAAGGCAACCTATCACAGAATGTTATGGGTGTGTGTTCCTTTGATTATAAGTTTCAATACATTCTTGCTGGTTGGGAAGGGTCTGCAACAGATAGTCGTGTTCTTGCTTTTTCTTTGTCAAGATCAGATCCACTAGTAGTTCCCCCTGGTATGTGCAATCAACTTGTTAATATTTAGTTCCTTCGATTTTATGAGAGACGTGTCAAAGTTATATCAATATACTTTTGGTACATTTGTGTGGGTAAATTTTATTTGGTTGATGCGGGATATCCAAATGTACTTGGATTTCTCGCCCCTTATCGGTGTACATGCTACCATCTAAAGGAGTTTTGCAAAGAAAATCCGTTTAACTCTCCACGAGAGCTATTTAATCACCAACACTCCTCACCTCGGAATACAATAGAGCGTACATTTGGCATTCTGAAGCAACATTTTCCTATCTTGAGGCATGCAACATTGTATCAAATCATGACACAGACTACGATTGTCTTAGCATGTTGCATCTTGCACAACTTCATTACGATAGAGGACAACATTCCTACAGAAGTTGAAACTGAAGAGGATGAGCGCGATGGGATAAATGTACCCATACTTGAGACATATGGGATGACTCAGCGAGATAGAGATGATTGGGGGAAATTTCGAGATGAAATAGCTCAGAGGATGTGGGAAGACTATAGAGCGCGGGCTTAGTTGTAGTTGGAACATTACATTTTGTTGTAGAATATATATTGGCAAATATTTTTGATATATATATTGACACGTGTTATTTCAAATGAATGAATTATATATGCCATTTTCATCATCATTATAATGTGGCTGTAAGTATATTGACTAGTGTGAGTTTGTATGATATTTGTTTCTTTGATTTGTCATTCAATGCATATGCTATTGTCTTGTGACTAGTGTCTTCAATGGAGGAAGAGTTGGTGTCAAGAATTTTGAGAGATTATAATGTATGGTGCTATACAGTCTCTAGTCACATGACTGATAATGTTCAGCAGACTTTGGCCACATAAGCTGTTTCGCTTTGTATTATTTCTCATTTTTGTGTTGTATTCTATTTTTTTCCACATCTTATTTGTGTTTTGGGATATGAAGACGCGTCTCTAGAATATAATGCATGTATATTTGAGCTAAACCTCCTCTTAGATTTGCAACTATTCTAATTTTCTATCTTATAGATCTTCAACTATTCTAATATTGTAGTACTCAAACTCTCTAAATCACTAAAATCTAATTCAAAACATTGATTGAGAAACATCTTTTACTTATTGGTTGATGAGCTTAAGGGGCTTTCTAATGAATGGTTCGTTAGGCACAATGCTTGGTGAAGGTTTTCCAAATGGATTGCAAGCATAGTGGGTGTAACCATGGAGGAAATTGATATGTAGTTAAGCGTGCGTAGTACTGGGATGGGTGACCTCCCGGGAAGTCCGGTGCTTCGCCTAGATCTAATGAGTGCTGAGTGTTCCATTTATTCTCATGAAAGATAGATTCATGTGTGAATCACCAAAAACTAAACAGTTAAATCCTGATATATCATAAATATTAATCTCATTAATAACTTTGAATATTTGACTGATGTACAAATGTCATGGCAGTTGCATCATTGTTGAGTTATGGGAAATACTGTGGGACATTTTATGGTGGGTGCCCTGGAGAAGCTCCATGTGATGGGCTTGACAGCTGTTGTATGACTCACGAGCATTGCATTGGAGATTCAAGCTATCTCAGGAGCATTGTAATGCAACGAATTGAAACAAAACAGAAAGAAAAATGTTGATAGTAACTGTTTATCCCACATTAAAGGGGGAAGTATTAAAGGGGGGAGTCAAATCAAACTAATAGGAACAGTTAATTATCAAGCAGGTTTGCAAATTATTTTAAAAATAAATAAATAATGCAAATAATACCAAAACTGCTAGTCTCAGGTATACACAAAACTGCTAGTCTCAGGAGCATTGTAATGCAATGAATTGAAACAACATAGTACTTACTTTTCCCAATTGTTCTTCAAATGCAATTTTCCATTGCAAAGGTGCATAATTCAAATAGAGAGGTGCATAATGTTTAGCCAAAGCATAGAAAGATCAATTAAATATTCTCTTTCCCTTCTATTTTTGCTAAAATCTCCTCTAAATTATTGTAAGAAGATCCTCCTTTCTTGACTGCAATTTGAGAATGCTTGTAAATGTGCTCTGTTTATCCACTGGCTGGGAGGAATCGAAAAATATGTTACATGTCTTTTTTAAGCTAATCCCAAGAGGAGATCCCTTAGCCTGGATACACAAGACCAGTGCTAAACTTCATGACCGTATGGTTTTGCTTTCCCTGTTAAATGTGGAATTACTGACAACTGCATGCCATATAAAACGCTAACATAGTTTAATTTTTGCCTTAAATTAGAAAGGAAACTTGTATCACTAGTTTTGCCCAAATTACTAAGGAAACTTGTATCCCTTGAAAGGCAAGATTTTTGGCACCTATGAAAATGTTCTAAAGGATTGTAATTGTATATATTCAGTCTATAATATTTTCATTTTATATAATGTTAGATTCTTGTCTCCAAAATTTGGGAATTATTTTGCCATCCTAAAACAATGGCCTCATGTCTCTCTGTCATACAAAGTTAGAAACTAGTCAAAATTTCTCTTTACATTGCCCTTTATAGTGAATGTCCAGAACCATGCCCTCTTCCCGAGCTCTTGTTTTGGTAAGGCTGGTTGTAAGCTACCAGTGGTTACTTGACAATTTGGACACTTTTTTGATGAGTTTAGTGAAACAATGTTTTAATGCTTCTAGAAATAATCATGTCTTTTTGGTAAGCTGTAATTGTAACATTCCAGGGGATGCCAAAATTTATGACTTTCTACTGTATTTTTTTCACTTTGCATACATGTTGATAAGTTTAATGTGAAGAGTTGTGGATATATTACATGTAAATTGACTCTTGTTGAGGAATGGGCACATTTGTATACAGACTATCGACATACCTCATTATAATTGCAATGCCAAGTGATGTTATTTTCATTATTTTTCAAATCACTAACGTGTCTGTAAGATTACACATCAACTCAAACAAATTTCACAGCTTCTCCACAATTTCTGATCACATCACTTGAAAAGCTGGTCCTTGCATCATTACAAATGATCTGTTTTAATAGGTTTTCTAACAACCAAAACTTGCCTGCTAGTGAATGTTTCCTACAGTGTCAAACATGTAGTGCGGATAATCTTGAAATGGTTACTTGTATTTATTCATCATCTTCCTATTGGCAAGGATGGGCCAAACAACTTAGTACACCCATATACAGCTGCTTTAGTGAGAGACTTGAGCTGGTTAACAACCCGTGTATCGTACTTGTTGCACAATAATAGTGTTATAGTTTCCAAACTAACTTCCTTAGCAATTTTTTCAGAACTGTTGATTTTGCACACTAATATTTCCATTTAATAGAAGCCTTTTTATATTCACGAACTTTCCTCCTCATTTCTTCCCCTTCTTCCCCTTTCATCAACCTTCTCACCTTCTTTTCCACATCTCCCCTTGTCACATCAGCACTCAGTGAAATCCCAATCTTCCAAACCTGGCAGACAAAAGTCCTATTAATAAATTGCTCTGCATAGAAGGGCCATGAAAGCATGGGCACTCCTGCACAGATGCTTTCTAATGTGGAGTTCCATCCATTGTGTGTTAAAAACCCTCCCACAGAAGGATGAGACAGCACTTGTATTTGAGGCACCCAACTTACAAAGAAACCTCTTTCCTTCACTTTGTCGAGAAAATCCTCAGGCAGAACAGCAGAAGATCCATGAATGAGGTCTAGACGAATAACCCAGAAGAAGGGCTGATTGCTCGCCTCTAAACCCCATGCAAACTCCAAAAGCTCCTTTTGAGAGATGACTGCATAGTTCTCAATTTATTTTTTAAGCTGACTCTCTAGAACTATGGAGTCTCAAGATGACTCAATTATAAAGTATAAACCAACGTAAGCCTCTCTGCCTTCCAGCTTTAGCCATTATTGCATTAGTGAAACGCTGATCAATCAGCTAGAAGAAATAAAATCTATCATGCATGATTTGCAGCAATATGATGAGGAAAGGATATAAGATAACAGCAATATAGAATTATGCACTGCTCAAAGTTAAAATAAGGCAAACCTTACCACAACTGAATTATTTTCGAGCTGTTTAGGCTTCATTGGAGTATAAATAGGTGGCAATCTGGAACTATAGGCCTTTTTCCAGTTTGATGTCCTTATTTTCAGTTAGCTGTTAAAAACCTCAATGTAATGGCAATCAGCTACAATTAGTTGGCAAGCATAGTTGCTGTTTTATGAAATATTGTAAATTTATCTTTTATAAATAAGTACTTAAATTTGTGACGAATAAATCCAAGGAGTTATACAGCAGTTGTAGAGAGAACACAAAACACAATCTCTAAATCATTTCGTGTTAAAGTTCAAATAGTGTACTTTATGATATTTAGTTTTCATATTTGATGCAATCTATGTTGAATTTTTTGGATGCACAATGTGGCTGTATGTATATTGATTGGTGCAGGTTTGAATTATGTTT
Organism: Cupressus sempervirens; assembly: GCA_028749045.1. Lineage (NCBI taxonomy): Eukaryota > Viridiplantae > Streptophyta > Pinopsida > Cupressales > Cupressaceae > Cupressus > Cupressus sempervirens. Next base: position 507,070,658 of record CM053783.1, on the reverse strand, counting down.
ATTTATTTGACCATCTTTATTTTTCCATACACATTATTAAGGTCTAATATTATATGGTCGAGTATTTTTTACCCATTTTTGTTATGTTCCTTAGCATGGCTGAAGAAACACAAGTCAGCAATGCACCTTCAATGAATAGGGTGCTATGGACTAGGGATATGGAGCACAAATTCCTTGAGTTGCTTCAAGAGAAAGTACAGCTAGGTCGAAAAGGTGAAGGTGGTTTCAAAAAGGAAGCTTGGACTACCATTGAAAGGTGGTTCAATGATGAGCTGAAGCAAAATCTGACCAGAGATAATTTGAAGAATAAATTGAAAACATGGAAAGCGGGATTTAGAGTAATGAAAGATTTAAGAAATACAAGTGGCTTTGCTTGGAATGAAGGTACATAGTGCATGGATGCTGAAGACAGTGTTTGGAATGAGTTGTTGAAGGTAAAATGGTATTTAATATTCATTTTGTTTAAGTATAACTTTATATTTGTAAATTTAGTATTGAAAGACAACTAACCATTTCAATTGTTTCCCAATTTGCAGAGGAAAGAATTCAAAAACACAAAAGTGTATAAAAGGCAGCCATTCCAATACTATAATGAGTTAGCCTTCATTGTGGGAAATGACATGGCAAAAGCAACTGCAGCTACCACGGCTCAGGAGACGAAGGAAGGGAACATTATGGATGAGGCCATTGATCTTGATGATGTTGGGGATTTCAGTATACCAGTTGATGTTGATAGTCATTTGGATGAAGACTTTGCTCAATCCAACCAATCAAGTGCAAGTGGTAGTCAAAGAATATCACCATCTTCATCAATGAAGGGAAAGAGAAAGAAGGCGAGCATCGCTGGTTCGATGGATACCGTTTGTGAAGCCATGAATAGGATCCACGAGGGCATGTTAAAGCCTTACGTTGTCAAAGTGGATGAAGAGGATTCTGAATCTGTTGGAGAGAAAATATATGATGCCCTCAAAGGCATTCTTGGGATTAGTGAAGATTCAATGATTAAGGCCTATGATGATTTTTTAATTGAAACCAAAAGAGCAAAAGGCTTCTTGAGAATGATTGAGGGGGAGAGAGTCAAATACATACAACTTAAGTATGGAGGACTCTACAGTTTTTGTTAAAACTATTTCGAATTATAGTGACCTTTATTTTTGACTACTTCATAGCATGCGTTATGCATGCATTATGATTTCTATCAGCTGCAAACATATTTTCATTTCTTGAACTTTATATTTGACTACTTCATAGCATGCCTTATGATTTTTATCAGCTGAAAACATATTTTCATTTCTTAGTGTGATTGTATACTTTTATCCTTGACTCGATTTCTAGTTGATATTGAAGATGTTTATATGAATGATAATGTTTATGCACATGCTTGTCTCTGCGGTCAGCCTGAGTTAGACCACATGTAATTGTCTTCTACGATAAGTATATGATTACAAGCAGCCATTCGTTTGCAAATGTATAGTTTAATTAGTCCTAAAATATATTAGCTCTAATTGTTGGCTTGGTCCAGTATTGTACACTCATTGATGGTAGACATGGTATCCTTTAAACTCATTGTTGCCTCTAGTAATAGGCATAGCTCTCATGGCATACGAAAACCATGTGACAGTACCCACATGTGAAATCCTCCCTAACCAATTTGAGCACAATTCATCATCCTTAGATGTGAGTGTAATGTTTGTAGCAGATCTTCTTTTGTTGGGCTCTGAAACACGCTACAAAAATCTCTTCTTCACTGTGCCTTGCATGACAAGAATTTTGAAGGTTGGTTTTCTTTTCCATTTTAGGATTTTTAGTTTGAACTGCTGTAATCTAGGACATCTTATAAAATTTATGGAACATTTTATAACAAAGTTTATAGTGACAAATTAACAAATTATTTTACTAGTTCAATTAATTTTTTTCGAAATGTTGGATGCTTTTGGAATCTAATATGTTTACTGGACTGTGAAGTACTATGCACATAATTGTATTAGTGTCCGCTTATATCAATAATGTCTACATCGGGGTAACATGACTCGCGGCGAGTCACGTGAGTCAGGTGAGTCAACGAGCCGCGCTGACCTCGCTGAGTCACAATGACTTGTGACTCATGAGCAGCGAGTCACGAGGAGTGACTCGCGAGTCACCGAGTGACTTGCATGAACCGGCCTGCTTGACTCGGCCGCGATAGGCATGAAACTGGGCCTTGAAAATATAATTTTTTACATTTTTTTTATGTTTTTTTTTAACATATCTCACTCATATAACCCTAAAAGGGCTCCCATAATAGTCTATAGTGAAAAGAAGAAAGAGAGAGAGAGGTAGAAGAGAAATAGAGGTTTCTTGTTTTGCAACCAGCTGAAAGGAGGAGGAGAAAAGCTTGCATTTGTGACATTGAGCTTGCATTTAGATCATCAAGGAGTTTATAGGAGCTCTTCTCAACACTTCCCAAAGCATTTGAAAGAGGTAAGACTTGATTGTTTAGATTTTGATGATTTTTTTGTCTATGCTTATGGGTTTTTTGAATAATTTTTTTTGTTTGTTTATGAGTTTTTTTTTTACTTTAGATCTTCATAAAATGCAATGCTGAAATGGTAATATTTGGTCTAAAATGTCTTATTGCAGCAACCTTTACATTGTTCCTTAATTAAGTCATAATGGCTTCTGGAGGTAAAAAACCCAAGCTCTCTGAAGGCAACAAAAAAGATGAGTGTTGGAAGTTCACCATAGAATTTCCGGGTAGAAAGAGAACTCAAACAAAATGCCTATTTTGCAAAACCATTAATAGTGGGGGGATAAATAGATTAAAATACCATATTGCTGGCTTACATGGTCATGATATTGAGCCTTGTGGAGCTACATCTGTTGAGGCTCAACGTTTTTGTTATGTAGCCTTGGAAAAATATGAACACGAAAAAGAATTTTAAAAAAAAAAATTAAAAGAGTTAGCTTTGACTGGTTCTAGTTCCCTTCCACGCTCATCTGCAAATGTTTCTGAGTCAGTAGGCTGTGTTGGAGAAGGTTCTTCCCGTCCCCCCATCGTCCTAGTGCTTCTGTTGCTCGTGCTTCTTCTACATCTATTCCTTGCACTTATAGTGATGCTACTACTGCTGCCCCTTCTAGTAGTGCTGCTCTTCTTCGTCCTAGAGTCAGAAAATCTAGTAAGTTGGACAACTTTTTTGTACCGCGTACCACTCTTGGTGCACAACCCTCACTTGAGAGCATGGCTTGGAATAGGGAGATACATGAAGCTGGAGTAAGAGCAATTTGCAAATTTTGGTTTTTCTGCGACATTCCATTTATAGCAGCCAAGTACTTCAAATTTTCAACTTCATTTATATTTGATTGTTTTACGTTTTAAGTTTTAAAATTTATATTCAATTTTATACTTTTAACTTGATGTTGAAAATTTGAAATATGCTAATTAAAATGTTTTTATAAATGTAATAGGACTCCTTATTGGCAAGGGATGATTGATGCAGTTTCCATCTGTGGTGCAGGGTTCAAAGCCCTCACTAAAGATGAGTTGAGTGGCCCCCTCTTGCTAGATATGGTTGAGGAGATGAAACTTGAGTTGGAGGACCACAAAAAAATTTGAAGCCAAAAGGGGTGTACCATCATGATAGATGGATGGACAGATAGGAGGTCCAAAACCCTCCTAAATTTTCTTGTTTCTAGCGGAGGTAATTCATCATGCTCTACTTCTTGAAGTCTAAAATTTAATGTATACTATTATTGAATAACAAAAATTTTGTTTTATTGAGTATTGATTCTTAATTCTTGAATGATAATTATTTTGTTTAATTTTCACTTTCAGGATCCACCATGTTTTTGAGGTCCATAGATGCTTCCTCATGTGTGAAAAATGCAAAATTCTTATGTGAGACTATTGAGGAGGTCATAAGGGAGGTGGGGGAAGACAATGTTGTCCAAGTGGTGACAGATAATGCAGCTAATTATGTTGTTGCAGGTAAAATTTGAACTTCTAACTTTCTAAGTTCTACTTCTAAAAAATTTGTTTTAGTTTTTCATTAAATTTTGAAAATTAAAAATTTTTTAATACATCAAAAATTTTCATTGTTTACTAACTAATTTAAAATTGCTGCAGGAAAACTATTGATGGAGAGACACCCAAAAATCTTTTGGACTCCATGTGCGGCCCATTGCATCGACCTCATGTTAGAGGATATTGGCAAGCTTGTATGGGTGAAATCATGTGTTACCAAGGCCAAAAATCTTTGTAAGTTCATCTATAATCATGCCTTGGTCCTCAGCACTATGAGGAAATACACGAAGGGAAAGGAGTTGGCTCGTCCTGGTATCACAAGATTTGCCTCTAACTTTATCACACTAAAATCCTTGATGAGTTCAAGGTTAGAGTTGAGGTGCATGTTTGTTGGTCCAGAATGGAGTTCCTCCTCCTTTGCGAGCAGCCCTGCAGGGATAGATGCAACAAAATGCATTTATGATAATGATGATTTTTGGGAGCCATGTTCGAAGATTGTGAAGGTAATTTAAAATTTAAATTTTAAATTTTAAAAGCTTAAGTCTTAAAATTTTATAAATTAATTTGTCTCATACATATTTTTGTTTTATTTTCATTGTGCAACTTTGCAAAGTTTCATCATTCACTAAATTGTTTTTCTGTTTAATTGTTTTGTAGATCATCGAGCCCCTTGTAGCCCTCCTACAAGTTGCTGATGGTGAGAAGCCCTCTATGGGCTACATTTATGAGGGCATGGATAGGGTCAAGGAGACTATTAAGGCCAAATATGTAGGAGTTGAGGAAAACTATGGCCCTATTTGGGACATAATTGATAGGAGATGGCAAAATCAGCTTCATAAACCCATCCACGCAGCAACCTATTACCTCAATCCGGCATACCGTTTCCTTGATGATTTCAAGGCAGATGAGGAGGTTCTTAGTGGCCTATACACAGTGGTATCGAAGATGTCCCCTAATCCCACAGATATATTGCTTGAGATGGATGTCTATAATAATGCATCAGGGCCCATTTTTTCAAATCAAATTTGCAAAGAAAATCGTACAAAATTGCAGCCAGGTAAAGATTGCAGCTTAAGCCTTATACAATCTAGTTTATAAATTTCTAAGTTTAAACTTAAAGTTCAAATTTTGAAATGAGACTAATATTTTTTTGTTTTCCTTTTTTCAAAATTCAGATAGATGGTGGCAAATGTTTGGGCCTTCAACCAAAAACCTTCAGCAAATCGCCATCCGCATTTTGAGCCAGCCAAGTAGCGCTTTTGGATGTAAGCGCAACTGGAGCATGTTCGAGCACATTCACTCGAAAAGGCGTAACAGGTTGTCTATGCAGAAAATGAATAGTCTAGTCTTTGTGCACTACAACCTGCGCATTAGGATCAGGGAGATTTTGGATAGTGACACCTCTCCGATTATTCTAGAGGAGGTTGATCCAGAGTCTGATTGGATCACTGAGGCTACTGATCCTGTCTTTGATGATGAGGACCTACAGTGGCTTGACAAGGCAGATAGAGAGGGCCAGGCTGAGGCTGTGGCTATGGCAGCAGAGGACCAGAGAGCTCCAGTTGTTCCTAGTGGCAGCTCACAGACATTGGCAGAGCCAGAGGCAGAGAGTACAGTTGATCCTAGACGCACCTCACGAGCTAATGCTGTGGCTATTGAGACATCCAGGACCTACCTTAGACGCCTTACTAAGAGGCATTTTGTAGATTATACTGAGCCTGAGCCTGAGGTTGAGGCTGAGTTTGGGGATGAGGATGAGGATGACGATGATGATGACTCCTCCGACTAGGAGCCATAGCTGTAGACTTATAGTCTTGTTTTAACTTTTTGTTTAACAGTAACTTAATATATGATCAGCATTTAGAACATTTGAATTTGATGATGACTATTGAATCTTGATGTGTTGGATTTCATAATGCATAAATGATAATACATATACATTTTGATGGTTTGCATGGATTTATCTTAGTTTGACTTTAATTACTAATAATATAGTATTTACTTTTAGCAATTTACCTTTGTAAGTTTGTAACTTTGTAGTTTGTAGTATTGTACATATGTAATCGATGTTTGACTTTTAAGTTTTAAGTTTTTAACTTTAAGTATGTGGCATGTGCATTATGATCAAATTATCTTCTATTTAATGATGTTATTGTGTCTTTACGCTTTATTCAATAATGGGTGCAAGGAATGTTCTTTAAATCCTAAAAAATCTCAAAATTTCGAGGTTTTTTCACTTTGCTGAGTCACCGCCGAGCCGGGTCACGATTCAAGTTACCCTTGCCGAGTCCGAGCCAAGTCCGAGTCTAGTTACACTAGTCTACATCAACATTTCACTTTAACTCTTGTGATGTTTGGCTCCTATGGATAATGTCTTAATTTGGACAATGTCATGTCTTTTATGCAAACATTGTTAGAGGTTATTTTCCACTCCGTTGTAGTCAATTCTAAACTTCAGCATGGATGTCATGACAACAAATGGCTTGATTTCTTTCCATTCGGTTATTATTGATGTCTAAACTCAGATAAGCTTTTATTGCTTTTTAAAAGAATTAATGTATTTTTTATGTTGCAGGGTCAATGACTTTAGTCAATGTGCCAACATGTCGATGTGGTGCTGGCCCTTGTTTGTTAAAAATCTCCAACATGCTAAAAAATCCTGGGCGCAAATTTTGGTGTTGCCCAAATAAGAAAAAGGTCGTTATTAATTTTGTTAGAAATTAGCGTAATGAATAAATTATTATTATACTAGGAACTAATGAAGATATGCTATTGTAGGGACACAATGGATGTGGATTCTTTGAATGGGCTAGTGATGCACAAACAACAAGTACAGTGCGTGATGATGGAGTAGAGTGCAAGTGTTGCAATATTCAGAAGGCTGAAATTTACTTTTTACGATGTCTTGTTTGCCTTTTAATTGCATTTATTTGTTGGGAACATATGCGAAAAAATGCATAGGTATAATTTGTATAAGGATTTTTATTGATGACAAAATCGCTTAGGAGGACTTGATATCTATTATAAACTTTTGTTAAAATTATCTTTACAAATAAATCTTATCTTTAGCCTTCTAAATAAAACTATGTTCAAATATCGTATATTTAAATTTTTTTATATATTTAAAACTAAAATGTTTGTGTTCGACAAAAAGGAGAGACGGTTGGCATCTCCATTGATAAGAACGGGAATACTATTTGGACTTTCCTTCACACACGACTATCAGTCATTGACGGTTCTTACCCAAAAATAAAATAATTTTAGTTTTGATATTATATTCAAATTTATAGTTATATTTAACATAATTTTTTATATTATTTATGCATAGAATAGTATCTATAATCAAATTCTTCAAATGTAATAAAAAAAAATTTAAATGTTGTCAAATATTTATAATTAAAAATTGTAACTTTTGACTTCTTTAACAATAAACATATATATTAAAAATCACGCTGATAATGGAAACAATTTTAGGCAATATTGAGTATAATTTTAAAATAACTAGTTAAGATCCAAAAACGTGGGTGATAAAGTGAATTGATTAAACTTGGGTTGCTTTCACTAGGAAATTAATGTGTGGGCTAAGCAAGCAAATATGTTTGTGGATAAGTGAGGTCTAAATATTTAAACTTTTTAAACTTTGAAACACGTTTAACTCGGTATTAAGTGAAATATATTTAAAGGATGTGATATACCTTGTCTAAATATTTAAACATTTTAAACTTTGAAACACGTTTAACTCGATATTAAGTGAAATATAAAGGCTGTGATATACCTTTCTTACAAATAAAGTCAATTTATAACGAAGAGGGTAGTAAATTAATTTGACTATTAAAAAATTAACAAAAAAATATTTTTTATAAATTCATATTAAGATTTTTAAAAAAACTTATTCTAATTCTTATTTTTATTGATGCAACCAAACACGGAATAGTCATCTACCGATTCCTCTTCCAGGACAACCAAACAACTCCAAATGATATTCCAGAAGTTATTTTCAGAATGCGTGAATTCTCATAGAGAGCTTATTCCAGCATAGTTGAATTCCGCATTGACCAATTCTTGCAACCAAACGGGGCCTAAGAGAGCTGAAATCATTCCCATGAAATATAACCTACAAAGGAAGCTCATAAAAGATCACATCAACAATCACATTATCGATCACGATCCTAGGCAACAAAAAAAGCACCTTGTTGTGACATAAAACCCCAACTTCAAGATATTCCCTCATGACATCCCAAAACTAAAGCAAATCAATCATTGTCACAACTCTGAAATCTACCAACCAAGGAATGTCATTGTGGTTTCCAATTGAGATCATAATATTGACACTTAACCTCCAAGTGTCAATGGAAGGTTTTTTAACACACCAACACAACCAAACTACTGCAATCAATGGGACACCATCTGAAAGAATGCATACCATCTCCATGTAGTATCTATAGTAACTTCTACTCTCAAGAGTGGAAGCCACAAATAAATAAACCATGTCTAGAAGAACACTCACAACCAACTGCCATGTAGCTTGCAAAGGTTCAGCAACCATTTTTTTCTGGAAAGAAGTCTCCATAACCAACATGAAAATGTAAGGCCACTGGTAATCAATACAAAAACCTAATAAAAGTGTAGGAGACATGAATATGGAAAATAATTGAAGAGTCATTTCCTATGATCAAATCACTTCTACCAACCAACCACAACCATAAAGTACTTTGTTGGTCTAGAGAAATCATCCAACTCTGTGTCTGAGATTTTTCCTACAACTCCATTCCTCAGTATACCTTGTCAAGATGTAACATAGAATCAAAAGACAAACACAAAGTCCTCCAATATTCATGCTAAATGTAAAGTAATCCTTTGCAAGAGTTCAACAAGATCATTATCACTGAGCCACAGAGATTTATTATGCTTCCATTGTACTGTATTGCCACAACCATGAAGATTTGTGAATTATTTCATTGTTCCAACACGAAGAGTCCCTAAAGGATGAACAAAAACATGTGGAAATTCGCTATCCAGAACCATCATTGAGAGACAACTACCCAAGTTTACAACACATACCTTGATAAGATGAACACTTTGAATTAGGAAGGATTGAAGTAAACAATAACCACTATTATTCATGACTGAAGTCAGCAAGGCACAATCTGATCAAAGTGTGCTACACAGAGAACAACAAAAATACCAATTTATTTCTCAAATACAAGCATGTGTGAAAGGCATAGCACTGCGCCATTTACAACTAAAAAATACTGGGAAACACTTCCAAGCAATCACCAACTGGAAAACCTCACTTCTTCAAAAAAGAATAGTGTACCAACTCCTCTGATAATCACCAACTGGAAAACCTCACTTCTTTGAAAAAGAATAGTGTACCAACTCCTCTGAATGAGAGTGAACCATGAAATGAAGCCACAGACCTGCAACCAATCAGCAAGTAGACAACTGAAAATCTGAGCCATTGTTCACCAAAGAGCACTCCCAAGAGTATTCATTTGATCAAAGATCTAATTATTTCTGGGAATCTTTCTCCAATCTGCATGTAGAGGAAGCAAAAGAATCAGATAATGGCTAGAAAGGTGCATACCAAGACTCAAAGTGCCTTCCAAATTGACATGCACACCAAAGAAATTTGTGTCTTCATCCATGAAGCCATCAACATTTAAGGTGCAAGGAGCAATTTTTGACTTCAAAACTAACCCCAAAGAGAACTTAGTATGTGATGAAAAATTACTCCTTCCAAGGGACAGGTTGTCAGATATGTAGCTTTCATGTTTAGGTCTTTGATTGTTTTATCAAGAGTTACATAAATGTCAAGCTTGAAACCTCCTCTCCTTGCTACTATTCTGAAAATTGCAGCGAACTCAATGACCTCATTTGGAAACCTGTCAAAATCTCCTAGTGTCATATCACACCAAATGCAATCTTCATTTGTCTCCTTGGATACAAATTTCATAATCAATGATTTCCTAAGAGGGTACCTAATCCCCTCATTAGGTGAATTCGGATCATTAACAGGCTGAAAACCATACACTAAAGTAAGTTTTGAATCTTCCTCTAGATCCCATGCCTTAATATTTTCAACAAACGCAGTACTGCAACCAAGAGTTGTTCCATCATCCAACTAAAAAAGAGAATTGTCAAATGTCATATCATCACCCATCTCAAACAATGGGTTATGAACACCCACCAATTGATTCTTCCAATCACATTCATGCAAAAATAATGAACTGCTGCTTTGATGATTACTAAAATAAGTAACTTTCATACTTATCAACTTTAACTCCATAGCTGTCCCAAATCACTCAAGCCTCTCTATTATGAAGATTCTCAACAATAGGATGCGGATCAACAATCTCATGAAGTCCTAGCTCAAAATCAGCTTGAAGCAAAAATAATTCAAATTATGCTTCAAAGTTATCATTAGATTCATTGATGGTGTCCTCTGTGCATGCACTTTGCCCAAAAATCAGATCATCATCACAATCAAAACAAAATTCATCCTATGTAGGATCTTCATCATACTTAGGTGTTATCACATCCAGATCCCAAATGCTAAAGGGCTTTTTAGTTTATTCTCAAAGAACTGTGGTCACTGTCCTCCTCGTAGCTAGTTGCCCCTATGAGAGAGGTACACAACACTGGTGTCTTCATAAACACCCATCACCCAACCTATGTCTATCTAAACCACTATCACTGGAAATATCTAAAGTCAATCCCAAGGCTGATGCTTTTTTTAACTCTTCATGCACAAACTCATTAACAATAGTTGCAAGCATGTCCAAAGGGTCACTCTGCAAATTTGTCACCTGTTCTTTATCGACCAAGGCACTATCTCCATTCAAATGATTTGCTATGAACCTCTTTTCATTTTTTTGTTTATCATTGTTTCGTGCACTAGAAGAATATTTTTCATTTACTTCTTTATTTTTAAAGATGGATCTTAACCAACCAGGGTGCTCGCACAAGTACTGAATATCATGTCGCATTCCCTCATAAGTCTTCATCTTTATGATACCACTATTGTTTCCTCCATTTCCGCAATTGTTGACATCACTACCCATTTGTCTAGCCATCATTGTCAATAAGTCCATTCGTTGATTTGAATCCTGAGCTCTTTGTCCCCTATTCACTGTAACCTATTCACCTATGCTTAAGTGTTCTTCTGGATTTCTCTATTCTTCTTGCTTTGTATTCAGTAATGTCTAGTTTCTCTATGTATTAAATGATGTGAAAACGGTTGTATACTACAAATAGTCATATCAATGTCTAATCATTTTGCATTGTACCCACCATGATGACAAGATACAATGCTTTGATATCACTGTAGCATACCCCCTTGTTATGAACAATTTTTTTCTTGTCTTGACTCACAGGAATTTTGTTGAACAGTTTGCTTGCACTTCAATTATTCTGAGTTTCCCAGCTTGCTGCTTGTTGTCTCGGTTAATTTATATTTTTGTGAATTTTCAAGTTATGCAGATATGAAATGTAATCATTATTAAAGTTTGTGTGAGGCCTCACCCCGACCCATCATAGCATAGATACTATATTTTTATTGTGTTACTTAGGACTGGGTATTTCAACATATATTTTTGAGACTTGATGGATAGTAAATTTTGCTAGTTATCCGATGATACTTACCTTGTGATTTTTCATTTATGATATGTACTAAGACTTAATTGGCATAGTCGATGAATTAATGGATGTTTAATCATTACTTCATTATTATGATAGAAAATGGAATTATGTTGTGATTCAAATGCTTAAATTGATCTTGTAGGAAAGTCAATAATATGCAGATTTTTGAGGCTTAATGATTTAATGTTTGTAAGCAAATGATGGAGGATAGGAAGTTAATTATGAAATATGTTATATGTGAATTGTAGAATAACGAAATTATCATGTATCTTTACTTTCATATGTATTTTATATGTGACTTTTCATTGGATTACTGATGCTCAAGTTTAGTGTGCAGGAAAGGAACCATGAAAACATAACGGGGAAACAAAGTATAAACACATGTTAATATGACATTGCCAAGGTGAATCTTTGGAAGATTCGTAAACCTAGTTGTGATGTGTTTATTTTGTAAACGTGAGATGTATATGTGTAGTATGTATTTTATAAGTAGATTCGGAACATGTCATGTGTGATGTATAGTGAATTTTGTGTGTGTCCCTTGACACTTGTACTCGTTATGTGAAAATGACATGTTCTTTGAAGATGGATCATGTAGCCACCTTATCTCAAATTAAATTCCTTAATTAAGAATTAGACTTAATTGCCTTGATTTAGTAAGGGAAACAAGGGTTGCCCCATAAGAAATTTGAATTGGACTTTAACTAGCATTGTGAGGGCCAAAGAGTAGCTTTAAGGTGAATTTGTTATGGAAATAAACCCTACCCATGATAATACTTTAAGTTAGGGGGCTAATAGTGACCACTAGGGTACCTAGAAGACCTAGGAGACCCCAAAAAGAATGCATTTTATATTGAATCCGAAAATGTTAGTCATATATAGAGGCATGGCCAACTTAGAAACCCACTTGCTCACTCTCTAACTTTAGAGACATTTAGAGTTTGGAGAAAGAGGATAAGGAGCTCTACAACAACTTTCATTTGCCATTGCTTGGAGTGAGGTTGGTATCCATGATTTATGGTGTTTCCTCATTGTATTGTAGATTTGATATGGTGTTTCTTCATTTCATTGTAGATTTGTTATGGTGTAGATGTGGTTTTGTGAAAAATCTTGTTGTATGTGTGTTGAATGTGTGAAGTTTTATGTGATTTCTTCCTTGAATCTTGTTTTGTTTATGTTGTTTGTTTGTGTAAAATGGATGTCAAGCATCACTCACCCTTGGGAGGGAAGAGATGCTTGGGTGAAGGGGTTAGTTGGGCTCACCCATGTAATTAAGGAACTCTCCCATGTGTGGAGATGATTTTGATGTGTTCAATGGAATATGGACTTCATGATTACTTGCATTCTTGGGAGGTATAAGGTGTACGAAAGGGGAAAATATTTTAAGGCCTTGAAAGGGCATGTTACTTATGGGAATATGTGATTATATGAAATTCATGGATTTGAAATTCTCCTCCTGGAGAGAGCCCACCTTCACCCTATATCTTGATTCTATTGTTGAATCTATGTGCAAGCCTTAGAATGGGTTGTATTGTGTTGTGTTGAGTTGTGTTTTTTATGGTTATGCATAATATGTGAATGTGAAGGTGTGCAACCGTTTGTGCCTTGTTTCCCCAAGCGCGATGGGTGGTCTCCTTGAGGCCTAGGATGGGAGGTGAGCCTCCATGGTTCCCCATTTTTTTCTCTTTTGTAGGTTTTACTTGATAATTTTGGAAACTTGTAGCTCATATAATCCTTTCCTTTGCATGGAAGAAGAAGACACTATTGTATTTGTATTGAATAGAAGGCACTCCATCTTGTTATGTGATCATATTGTATTGTAAGAGTGTTATCTTTGTTCTATTTCATTTGTCAATAGAGAGGTTGTGAGACATCTATGCATTGTGAGAAAATGTTTCCATTATGAAAATTTTGATATATTGATTTCACCACCCTATGTACAAGTTTGATGAATGTGTTGTATGTAAGCTCGTGAGGGACATGAAAAAGAATTTCATTGTGTTGATATTGTTGTTTCATTTTCCTGAACATGAATGCATTGAATAAAAGAATTAAGTATCATTGTTGACACTAGTAAATTGAAATAAACTTATCTCTTTGTTAACCTATTATTCTTCACCTTCATAGAACAACTAGATGCATTTTATGATCAATCTTGACTTTTGTATAGATGTAAAGTATGCATTCAATAGACAATGTATTCGTATTTAGAATGTAGTCATAAATAGATATCCTCAATGAGATTGGAATACTTGATGTTCTTAAAATTGCATGCAAAGATTTCATTTGTGCTTCATATAAAAGTATCTTGGAACTAAATTTGGTAACAATTTGATAGTGGTTATCTGCAATACATTAGATTGCCATTTAGATTATGTATTGGAAGGCATTATACTATGTTAGAATATCATCAACTCAATTATATATAATCATAGAGAACATATGAAGAAAACTAGGCAAATAAGTATAACTCTAACAATAAGGCCTGTAGATGCATATTAACTTGTTGGAAAATGTATGGCATTTCAAAAAGAGCCTCTCTCCAATAATACAGTCAATAAAATAATGATATCAAAATAAAATAACATTTTTCCCTACCAATACCATTTCAAAAAAAAAAAACATTAAGTCACCATCATATTAATAATGCTTTATAAGACGTTATTCAAAAAAAAGACTAAGTACACTATCAGCCTACCTAATAATCAATGGACTAAATAAATAAATAATATTAATATCTCAACTTAGGAGGCGGCCTGCATATTAAATATGACAAAAGTGTTGGTTTAAAAAAAATCTAATAATGCAAATTAGAGGGGGGGGAATGGTCCATCCTTCCCACTTGTCCTAGTAGCCTTCACTTAAGTGGGAGGTGTTAAATGCTAGGGAGGCGCCTTGTTTGATACACCACCCTCCTCTCCTCTTTCCCACATGGGAAGGGAGAGAGAAAAGGGGCAGTGGTTAGGGGTAGGGGAATATAGTTAAGGTGGGTCTTAGGGGTTAGGTAGATGGTAGGGGGTAGGGTAGTTTAGGTTTGTTTTTTTTTGTTTTTTTATGGGTGGAATTTTAAGGTAAGATTAGCTTGATTATTAGGGATATGGAGTTTAAATTAGAATGTTATTGATAAGGTTAAAAAAGGGGGTAGTCTAGGAGATATTAAATAAAAGGGGTTGCATTACACTAAGTGAGATAGGAGATGTAGTTAGGTTAATTTTCTTTAAGGGATAATTTTTATAGTCTTATGTTAATATAGACAGGAGATGTTAGTTTACGAAATGTTAAATGAACTATATAATTGAAAATTAATATTTCGTGGAAGATTATAAGCTAGGTAGTTAGGGAGTTAAGAGATTATAACTAAGTTTATTCTAGGGGGTATTTTCCATGGAAAAATTTATGCGTATTTTTAGATTGATATTTAGGATATAAGTATAGATAATAGATTTTTGAATGTCGTTTAAGATGCCCTAACAATTATGAACAAGAATAGTTTAAATATAGTTGTCTTATAAAAGGAATATACATATATATTTCAAGTAGGAAAATCGGTTTTAAACTGATAAGAGTATCGATTAACAAAGGAAATAATGAATTCCTTGAGTAGTTAAGGTTTAGTAGAGCCTTGGAATGGAACTGTAATTAATATGTTATATAGGTTGCAAACTTATGTTAGTTAGAGCTTTATTAAGTAAAGACATTTGGTCATTTTAAGTTCACTCACTAAAGTAACTTGAGGTAGCAACCCCGAGATCGAACTAATAGATCACCATTTTTGTGTAAGAAATTGCATCGAATAGTGGAGTTGAGAATTTACTATACTTCTCTAATTGAAATTCAAAAAAAGTCAGTCTTTGACCGAATTTCCCTCGTAACTCATTAGAGTGTAACTTACGCACATTCCGTTATAACCGCGTACCATTCAAGAATAACCCCCAACCTAATAAAAGTGGGAGCCTTATCAAATTAAACGTCAAGTCATACAACTAAATTGTAAACATAAACTTATCCTTAAAAAAAAAAAATTGTTAGTTGCATTTTTGCCTTGTAAAATTTTGGGCATGACAATTTGCAGCTGCAATAGAGATCTTTATCTCTCGAAATCTAGACGTTACTACCATAATTGTCATCGTCAGCTGAAAAGGACACTTAAGTTTAATTTGTAATATTAAATATAAATGACATGTGTCATTCACATGCATTCACGCATGAATATTCAAAGAGTCATAATTAATTATAGGAGTTATGAGAATCTCAAGAGACCTTCGGTTATAATGTGAAGAGTCTTTCCTATTGTTATATATTCACATCAAGCAAAGGATATTGTACACTTGAACATTTCATTATCAATAAAGATATTTTTGTGTTGTGGCTAGGTTTTTCCCTTCATTCACAAAGGGTTTTCCCAAGATAATTTTGGTGTTCTTTCTTTTTGCTTTCTCTCTTTCTTATTGTTGGTTATCTTTATGGATTTTTGGGCTCTAGTTTTGACATGGTATCACAGCTAGCTTAGATAACAGCTTAGAAAGGTTAATGTTCTTTTCTTTATTGTGTCTTCAGGTATTTATTGGTCAGGCACAATTGAAATTTTTATGGGTTCTTGCATGGTGTTTTGAATGAACAACATAAGCTAACAGGTCAAACCTGTGAGACATGTGCCGCTATCAATTGACGAGGCTATCAAATGGCAGTAATGATAGCCAAGGCACTTCTGCAAAATCCACGCCATCTATTTTTGTGTGTATGGTGCCTGTTTCTTTTGAATGTTTACCTTGATCATGATCGCATAGTTATGTGGAAACATAAATTTCGTATTGGCAATTTTAGCTTTTTAAATTTGGATTTGCAATTGCAGGATCACGTGTTTTATTGGATTGCGTCAATGTATATGAAATTTCAAATTATCATTCTGAGTCTTTGATTATCTTTGATAACTATCAGTGGTTTCCCTGTTCATTCTTTTTGTCATTCATTGTGGAGAAAAGCCTAAGCACTAAGTTCGTATACCTCTTACTCTAATCTGTATCTATCGCACCTTAGTCTATATTGGTGTCGGGTTCACATTTTTGCTTTTATCGTTTGTGCTAGTCTAAATTTTTAATTACTCTATGTGGGTAATATCTTTGAAGTCTATCGAGTAATGATCTTCTCAAATTCATCAATGTCGTGGAGTCTAAGCATTGGCTCTAGACTTTAAATTTTGATTGTTTTTGTCTGGTTATATTTCTCTTTCTATCAACATGATTGCATCTCTCCCTCTATATAAGTTATTGTGGCGGTTTTTTATTTTTGGCAGAGCCAGTTGTTTTTCTTCTCTAACCATTCATATCTTTATTATGGTTTGTCGGTTATGAGAGGTGATTACGACTTCTCATATCTAGCTTCTTGAAACTGCCATTGCATTTTCTTTTGATTTTTGAAAGTTTTTTCGGTTCTATGATCTTTTCTCAACTAACCCAAGAAGTGGCTTTCATTAAAAAAAATGACAATCAAAAGAAAATCTAGAACAATACATCCGTAGGTGGAGCTCTCCTTGTCCAAATAACCTTGTCGAAATGGGGCACTGTTGGTATGTGAAAGGCAGCGGAGTGACGAGAAAGTAGGGATTTGGTGAGCGAGCATGATGGGCATGGAAGAACACAGGTGGTCAAAGCAGGCAAACACACCATCATGAATCGAACTGCCCTACTCAGGACCTCTGCGTTCTGGATGCTCTCCTTTCTTACCCCTCCACCATTCTTGATCCATGAGTTTGTTTATATCATGCAATATGTTACAACTTCAATTCATCTTATGGATTATCGTGTTTTGCATCTCCTTTTTTATAACAGTAGTTGTTTATGTTGTGATGAGCATTGTTTACTTGTTAGGGTTTTGAGTCTTGAAGAGAATAAGCACGACTTATGTGGTGATGACTACAAATTGTATTTTTAGGCCAGTCATGGCCGATCAGGTGGCAAAACAACCATATTATGTTCCGTCATTGATAAGCAATTCCACGCCAAAAGTTAACGTAGCTTCTTATTCAGAATATCATCCTCAGAATATGGTGTTATTCAATATCAATCTGATTGGCATGTCGATACCAATCATAGGAGGCAGAATATATCATTCCTTCAGAGGCAATTTGGACTACAAAAAGTTTCTTGAACTGTCAATCTTTGCCACCGGCGTCTTCATCTTACTTGTTTCCTTTGTTGGCTTGATGAGTGTCTGCTGCAAGAACTTTGCATTTTTGGGATCTTCCTAGCACCATGTGTGTCTCTCTTTCAAGCAGGCACTAGAGCCTTTAATGAGCCTTGTATATTGGTCTTTCTCTCTTATGTATCTCCATTTTCGTACAATTTGGATTGTGATGGTCTCGATAGCTGGAAATTATTGTTCACCTCAAGTTTGAAGTGTATCGGGTGCATGCTTGGGCTTCGTATTCATCGTGGAGAGTGTGGGGTGACTCATCTGCATTGATCATTGCATTTGTATCAGGCTGCTCATCTGTATTTTGCGGGGGATGATATTTTATTATCATAAAGATAAGTTTTTATAAATTTTTATGTAACTGGAAAGAATGTTTTATTTTCAGTACTCATCTCCTTATATGAGATTAGTTTACTAATCTCATTTCGTTGCAGGATGCAACAAGAAAAGCAATGATTAAGAGGGAGATGTTTTAGCTTCAAAGGGAGGCTTCATTCTTAAAAGGGAGTGTATGGAATCTCCTTCATTCATATATATGCTTGTAATGCTTATCGTATTTGAAAAATTTGAGACTTAAATGGAACTAAGTCCTGTTTTTATGCATATTTATATTTTTGTGTGAACAAATGCCATTGTAAGATCAGCTATGATAACTCTCACTATGCGATAGTGAACATCATGTTGAGAGAGTCCATGATGTCATCACGTTGAGATATTCTGTGATGGGAGTTGGATGTCATGATGAAAGATTCCATGACAGTTCATGTTGAGAGAGTCTGTGATTAAAGGCTTAACTGTGAGTCTTACAAATCTGTCATGTTGAGCAATTTCATGTTAATGTGATTCCATGAATATGAGCAATTGTTACAAGTTTTCATGTTGAGTAACTCCATGACTTATGTTTTGAATCCGTATCATCAAAATTTATCATTGACATTTTCAGTTGCAGCTTTGTGTGACTGTTCAACGAAAGATCTCTCTCTTGCTAAGAGGAAGTGTTAAAGTTTGTAGCTGCGATAGAGATCTTTATCTCTCGAAATCTAGATGTTACTATCGTTACTATCATCTTCAGCTGAAAAGGACACTTAAATTTAATTTGTAATATTAAATATAAATGACATGTGTCATTCACATGCATTGAGGCATGAATATTCGAAGAGTCATAATTAATTATAAGAGTTATGGGAGTTATGAGAATTTTGAAATGATTTCTGGGGAAGATTGTGTGAGAGTTTTTTCATCAACGTTTCGGATCATACTGTATGATCCATCATCAGGATGCCACTGAGTCACTGAGAGCAAAAAATGGAGTGCAGATCTAGGAGAGGGGATAAAAAGAGGATGGAGAGGAGGGAAGGGGCACGGATCTGCACTCCATTTTTTGCTCTCAGTGACTCAGTGGCATCCTGATGATGGATCATACAGTATGATCCGAAACGTTGATGAAAAAACTCTCACACAATCTTCCCCAGAAATCATTTCAATATTCATGGATTGTGGAAATCTGTTTGCTTTGAGTTATGAGAATCTCAAGAGACCTTCAGTTATAATGTGAAGAGTCTTTCCTATTGTTATATATTCGTATCAAGCAAAGGATATAGTACACTTGAACATTTCATTATCAATAAAGATATTTTTGTGTTGTGTGGCCGGGTTTTTCCCTTCATTTGTGAAGGGTTTTCCCAAGATAATTCTGGTTTTTCTTTGTTTCTGTTTTCTCTCTTTCTTATTGCTAGATATCTTTATGGATTTCTGGGCTCTAGTTTTGACAATCATAAACAATGTACAAAAAATCTACATTAAGATTGAAACAAAAAACTACAAACATATTCATCACGCTGCTGATAAAAGATAATGAACACAAATTTGTTTCAGAACTGATAAAGTTTACAACTTAGTGAAAATATTGTTGCAAACCTGGCTTATGTAAAAAATGTGAGCTTCTTCAAGTTTGTCATGTTCCCTTTTCCAAGATAGTGATTCTCATTACGCTATTAGCCTATATTGCCTTGGTCCCACGGGCTAACCGAGTATTCTCTGGGATCACTTCAGTTTTTGGCCTAGGCAGTTTCAATTGCTGACCAATCAAGACTGATTCAGTGGGGTTTCCAGACACGTACTATTTTGAGTAAGTCAGCAGGCTTAGTATTCTTGGCATTTTAGGGTTGGAATAGGACTGTCTTGTCAAGCCCTTTCCAGTGAGCATGCATATCCTAGTCCATCTGATCAGAGATTTTAATGCCTAAAGATCTAATTGGTTGATTAATTGAGTTTATTAATTAAGATCACATTATTAAATGTCACTTTATTATCATGAGCACTTTATCTCTTTAGAGGGAAAAGTATTATTTTCAAAAAGGGGATAAAGAAACAGAGAGGGGAAAATTAAGTCACCTGTTTGTGCTTAAAGGAGGAAGAGGGAGCTCATTTTCAGCATACTTAATTTTGTGATTTGGATTTTCATTCTCTCTCTTGGAGAGTTATTCTCAAAAGCCTCAGCTTTCAACAAGCGAGAGGACAAAAAGCCCTCAGCTTGGATAGTGGACAGAAACCCATTGTCAGTTGGAGACATCACATAGGTGTTTCACAGCATATTTGCAGGTTCATTTTTTTGTTATCCAATTTTTTTGTAGTTTTCGTATCTACAATTGGAATTACTTGGTCTTTTTGCTGAAGAATTTTAATGAAATATTATTTCTTAAAAAATATTTCTCCTACAGATTGACTGTAAATTTGTAATAACAGTTTGAGACTCATTTTGATCTGTTATATTTTGGGGTTTTTGTTGATGAAATCTGAAATGCATTGTTTAAAATTATTTGCTTAAAATTTCTGAGATTCATTCAAGGGTTTTGAGTTAATATCTGGTTAGAGATCTTACAGTAGTATCAGAGTCATGCATCCTACTAGCCAGTGAGATTACTGGAAATTGTTTATCATTTTCAAATAGTCTTTTCAAAGACAAATTTTGCAAAAATTAAAAAATTTACAGGAGATTGTCAACTATAGGTCTGAAAAATATCTCAACTCCTATCTTGCATGTACCAAGTTGCAGAAACAATCAAAAAATTATATAGTGTAAGGAACATCAAAGAGCACACGAGATTGGGAATGATGATTTTTTGAGACTAGAAAAGTTCATTAAATCAAAGATCCCTTGTGATGTGATAAATATTTGCTCTGTAACCTTTGGAAATTCAATGCGTTTGACATAAAGAGTATTTGGCAACAATGGTTGTGCATTTAATTATCCCGTCAATGGCTTCAATGGAATGAGAAATCCTTTTTTTCTACCATCAATGCTTAAGGCTCTAAGCATATTAAAAATATCATCAAATGTTGTGTGCTAGAATCATCTTTTGAAGCATATATTGAAACTTGAAATTATTATTTTTTCCGTGTATGTTACCAATCGTGGTCCTAAGGTATTGCGGAAGACTGAAAATAAAAGGTGTCGGACTCTAGTGGAACTGGAAACATTATAAATTTATTATAAATAGCAAGTCATGTTTTCCAAGGCTATACTTCAATGGAGATAAACATATATTCATAAAAATCATGGGACTCGAACTTCTGAGGAAGTTTATAACATCATATTGTTAAGCGAATGTTGAAAGAAAAACATCATATCGGCCATGTCAAATACTTGGTGAATAACATATCGTGCCGGCGATTCAACTATTGCTAAAGTATTCCAAAAAAAAATTATAAACTGGAAGTTATATCTGGGGGCCATGGGTGTGAAGGGAATATTAATATTAATCATCTAGGGAAAAACAAAACAGGCTGTTGTGAATAATCTTTCACCAAGCTTATACAGGAAGGCTTAAATTATTGGGCTGAAGATCTTAGGAAACAGTCTTGAATAGTATTAATTTGGTCATCACTTATAGCCATACTTGCAGCAGATATCTAATTGGCTGAAGGAATTCAAATATTTGATTGGGGCCGATATCACGAAGTGTAGTTGTTCGTGTGTGGGCCACTCTGTACTAGGTGATGAATATTAAATGAACTAAGCTGGTTTTTTTAGCAACAGAGAAACAACATAGTATATGCCATGGAAATTTTAAAAATAAAGTTTTTGACTCTTATTTTTCAGTGGATATTGTCCCTGGGCCTGATTCTATCAATTTGGAATATGACATTGGGCCTCTCTATGCACCTGATGATAATGAAAACGAGGATTTAAATATTTCAAACCAACTATAGTGCTTGGAAAACACATTGAAATCATTGACAGTGATGAACAAGCATTTGTGAAATAACTAAACTATAGCTAAAGACAGATGATTTAATTTGACCCTCCCATTGGCTGGGCATTGAGGGATTGCAGATAACAGATTCAGTATACATGTGAATATTTGAACACAGTAGAGCAATTGTTTCAAGCCACAAGTTTTGTCCAGGTTATCGGTAGCAGCAGAAACAAATCCTTTGATCATGTCAGCAGTTAATTGAGAAACGATTCCTGCTGGTATTAGCAAGTAAAACTTTTGGTGTATACATGGTAGGTTGCACAGTGTGCAATAGCAGAAGGATTTTCTGCATTCAGAGAGAGAGAGAGAGTTTCCTTCCATGATTTTGCCTTTACTACTGCAAGCAGCATTATTTCTGGCAGACATCTGTTGTCACATCCCACTAACTGCCACCAGATATAAATAATAGTATTGCAAGGGGAGGCGATAAGTTAAACTTACAGAAGTGTGTGGAGAATCTTGGAGATCACTATCTGCCACCAAAACCTTCATATTCACAATTGTGAGAATTCCTGTGCAATTCAAGCAGTTCCAGTCTCAGCTTTGAATTAATTATTGGCTGTTGGTTGGGTATCTGAGTTCTTGGATCTTGCATCTACAAATAAATTCAGAGATTGTTGTGAAGGGGGCATTGTTGTAGCTTCTTCCATTACAGTTAAATCATTATCAGGATGAAGTCTTAACTAGTGATTTTCTGAACTGCAACTTGTGTTTCATATGAACAAATAAAAGATTTGCGTAGAAGCCACAATGGAGTGGAACAACACATAGCAGGTACATAAGGTTGGAATAAATGTTTCATCTCTGCACATAATCAAATGCCAAGAACAGAATCATTAAAATTGGACTGGAAAAAGGTTGGAACTTTTCATACTCTGCTCACATAAATTTGCACTATTCTTTGTTAACTTAAATCTGCAAACCAGCATTCATGAAAACTATAACAGCCTACACGCCAACTGTTTGACAAAATAACAAAGCACCAATTGATGAGATTTGTGATGCAACTTTGGGTTAAGGCTAGTAGGGGACTTTTAATTTTGAAACGAAGCTCTAGTTTCTGAGAATTAGTAGCAGTCTGATCAGCAAATTATTTTAATAGATTCCTTGAAAGGAAGAGCATGTTGTCATGGGGAAAATATTACATCAATCAGCCCGAAATTTACAATTTGATGTAAGAATTTTAAGGGTTCCTCCTGAAGAAGTTCATAAGATTTCTATTGAGATTGATAAAATGCATGATTGACTTCTTCAATAGAATCACAATACTGATATTATGTCTGCTTTTGATTCTCTTAAGAAAGTGATCTGTAATGATGGGCATAGATATTTTGCATGGTCTTACTCACCTTTTCCACACTCACATTAAGCCTTCAGCTCAAGCAGCATATGAAATAGGAATGGCTTCATGTATCACTAGTGTTGAACCTACCTTGTCTCTTTCCAAAGCTATCTCTAGCATTCCTTCTTATGTTGCTCCTATTGTGACTACTTATACTCAACCATTTAATCCTCCTATTAGTAGTCTTACTATTTCTTCTCTACCTGTGAGTGTTCCACCTACTTCATTTCCTATCTCACAATCTTCATACAATAGTGTAATTTTGCAAGGTCACAACTTAAATTCCTTTAATCTGATCAATTGAATCTATTAGCCCTCATTCGATAAAATATTTTATCTTGTGACAATGTGATGAAAGAGACTCCTATGAACTTGGCCCACCATGACACGCAGCAGCTCATCATTTCCCTGCTATGTCTAAACATCATGCACCTTCAGAAAGCACACATATGTCAAACGTTGATCCACTCTAGATCAACAGTCAAGGAAGGTCAACTATAGATGCTCGTATCCTTCATACCCTCACAACAAGAAAGTGCATGTAAACATAAATTGTTGCAAAATTGCACTACCCGTAGAAATAGTCGTTTCGCACCTTCGCGGTCCTTTTGATAGTTAGGCCATAACTGTGTGCGATGGAGTGAGCAGGGAATGATCACAAGATCTCAACTTGAATCTTTGACCCATCACTAACCCCTATGAAAGAGTGAACAAAGACTTCACAATTTTGCTACCTTAACTATGGTCTAAGTTTTAACCTATGCGATCATGCGAAAACACTAGAGATCACCATTTTGCAGCATGAACCCTAGGTCAATCTTTAACTCTTGCGACGAAGTAGGCCAAAATATAAAATATGTAAGACGACATATAAAATTTGGAAGTCCTAGGCACTTGGGAAAGCTCCTCTTGCAATCTCACTACTATAATATCAGCCCAGTCAATGAATTCATCCTTCCCCAAAATGGCCTGGATGAAAAAGCACATCCAATTCTCCCAATGAAAGGCATGTTGGTTTCCTTTTACTCTGTTCAATAAGGTTATAACATCTTTGATCTTTGGTATCATGTGTTCTCTGGTAAGAGGGCATGGGAAACAAGTACCCCCTCTTGTTCTTGATATGTATGATGACTATAACAAACTTCCTTCACAGATTCACAATGGTTTACCCTTCATGGATTAAATGGACTTTCATCCAAAGCTGCAAAACAAGAATGACATGGCAAAGAAGAAGTACTATGAATTGGCCCAGGATCTTCTTGCAAAGGATTGGTAGTGATGGGAGATTACTTACAAGGGCACCGATCAATTTTTCACAATAACGATATGTATTCAAATGGGTTGCTTACCTCTATGTCACAAGGGAGTCATGCAAATACGGGTTTTCACGGTGACTGTGGTGTCAGTTGCCATTAGGTAGGTTACTTGTAAAGTCAACACATCCATAGGGGTCTTGCAGAGGTTGGATATAGTTGTGAGGTTGCAGATTCCTCCAGGGGTTTGCATCTCATTGTGGCTGATCAAGGTCAGAGCAGTTTATTTTGGAATCCAAGTATTGACAGGGTTAGCAGTATAGCTTGGGTGGGTTCCACTGATGGGCTTCACCACTTCTTGCATGGTGAAGAGGAAATCAGATTTGTGCAACAAGAGTCCGAGGATCTTCTTGGTACTATTTTGATTTCTATGGAGTCCTCGTGTGCGAGATTTGGATAGTGGGTATGGTATATATACTTCCATAGTTGATAGAGGCATGACAGGTTGGTCTTTTTAGTTTCTCTCTACTGAGATGTTCTCCCTTGTGACTCATATTGTTAGATTGCCCCTCCATTTCCAAAATGGTGGCTTGGTGATTGTGTTAGTTGGGTAGGAATTATCATCTTCATTGGCGTAGGTATTACAGGAGCTAGTTTGTCATATTATCCAAATGTCACTTTATTATTATGAGCACTTCATTTCTTTAGAGGGAAAAGTATTATTTTCAAAAAGGGGATAAAGAAACAGAGAGAGGAATATGAAGAGTCACTTGTTTGTGCTTAAAAGAGGAAGAGGAAGCTCATTTTCAGCATACATGGTGTTGTGATATGGATTTTCATTTTCTCTCTTGGAGAGTTATTCTCGAAAGCTTCAACTTTCAGCAGGTGAAACAACAGAAACCCACAAGCTTGGACAGTGGACGAAAACCCAATGTCAATTGGAGACATTGCACAAGTGTTTCACAATGTATTCCAAGTTCATTTTTTAAGATCCAACCTTGCTGTAGTTTTTGTATCTCTGATTGGTATACTTGGTCTTTTTGTTGAAGAGCTTCAATGAAATATTATTTTTGAAAATGTATTTCTGCTAGAGATTGATTGTAATAACAGTTTGAGACTCATTATTATCCATTATTTTTTGGGGTTTTCGCTGATGAAATCTGAAATGCATTGTATGAAATTATTTGTTTAAAATTTCTAAGATTCATTCAAGGGTTTTGAGGTAATATCTGATTAGGGATGTTATAAAGTTCCAGGGCTAAGCTATGGGTCCCAATTAAGAGAAAATATAACATTGTTTTCACATTTTGCTCTGCATACCCAGATGTTTATTCATTTGTTGTTGTTTGTTGCTTCTTTCTAGATTCACATCCAACACCACATGGCTACAATGCTTGTTTGGTCACTATATTAATTCACTTAGCTGTTCTTCTACAAGTACAGTAGCCTGAAACACAGATGTTTGTGTTCTTTGAGCAAACTGTGAGTTCATATGACAGCACTAGGTAAGTCCCAGCTTAGTTGTCTCTCATTCTTAGAACCAGTCAGCAAGTAATACTCGGCCAGCAAGTAATACTCGGCCAGCATAGAAACACCACCTCCTTGTAAATACAGCTCCGATGAAGACTGATAGAAAGCTCAAGACTCCTATTTGCTGATGCCTCACAACTCCTCACATTCTGAAAATTGAACCCTGGGCAACTTAAATCAATTAACACAAACACAGATTTTACCTTGTAGCTCTGAACTAGATCCAAGACCATGTGTTTCAATTGCGTCAAGATCGACAGCATAGAGGGTTTGCGTCCTCCAAGCCCAAGAGACATATTCTCCAAAGTTTCACAATTTCATTCAATCTCCAAGCATAACCAAGCATGCTGAAAGAGGCCATTTCCGTCGCTTTTATAGCATTTCCTAAGAGCTTTTTCCCTCACATTGACAATGTGGGATAAAAAAAAGTCACTTTTTGCCCCTTCCTATGATTTCGGGGGTCTTTCCCTTTTTGCGCCTATTTTAACGTGGCTGCTTTTATTGCACTTGCTTTTTCTTTGATATTTTCATGCCATGTACATGATTTTCCTTCACTTATGTCCCCAATAGCTTTTATTTATGCTTCCATTCTATTATAGAATAAAAAGGACCATTTAATAAAATATTTCCCACAAAGTATAGACTATGCATTAATAAAGTTAAATAATCAAATTTAATTTTCTGAGTAACTTTATTAACAAATAATAAATTATATCAATAATAAATAAATGATCATTCATATTTCCAATTTACCATCGACATGCCATTGTAAATAGAAGTCTAACATGCCCATAGTGATTTACTACAAATAGTATGTATGCCCAAATCTGCATCCAGACACCTCAAAGTCCCTTAAATGTCTTGGTTAGCTTATGCGACCATGGAGAAATAGGCAAATGACAAACTCATACAGCTTATGCTAAGAAGGGGCATTACAAAAAAAATATAGATAGATAGATAGATAGATAGAACTTAATCTAATGAGATGAATGAATAATTCTCTTTACTTTGAGTGTGAGTGGCTTAGACCATCATTATATCTTTATTCATTTAGCTTGGAACATAAATTTTAGATTTGGGTTAAAATACTAAGTTTAGGCCTAACAAGGATTAGACATTGGAAGTGCTAGTGTTGGCAATAAAGTTCAAAAATCTAAATTAGATTATTTAATGTACCATGCACTACTCTAAGTTCTCAACCATCACTCGAGTGCATGAGTTGGATTAGGGATCAGCATGATGCAACAAGAAAAGCAATTGAAGACTTTTTTTTTTGTGCCATTTCATTTCACACAACAAAGGGATTAATTATTCTTTATGTTTTAATTATATTGTTTGATTTCTTTCTCTTAAAATGTAAATTTAGAGGTTTGTAGAATTTAAACTTTAAATTTTTATACTAATTTTCTGTTCTTTTAGGTCTTCCTATTGGCAAAATATGGTAGATGTCAAAACTGTTTGTGAGTCAAGATTTAGAACCCCTAATGATGAGGATATAAGAACTTCATTTTGATACACAAGGTGGCCAATGTAAGGGGCGCAATCAATAATTGGACAAATAGGAGGAAGAAAACATAGTTAAATTTCTTTATTACTTTCTTAAGTGAATTTGCTTCCAAAAGTCCATCGATTTAGTGATTAAGACTTTAACTTTCTACCTTACTAACTAAACCAAAGTAACGAGACTTGCCACGAGTCGAGTGAGTCTCCCGAGTTGGCAAGTCATGGAAGGCTTGCCAGGTCAAAAAGACCCGTGACCCGAGCTCGGTGGGTCAGGGAGTGTGACTCGCCTGACTCGCGAGTCAAGTCATGACTCATGGGTCGCCGCGGCAGTCAAAGTTCAGGCAAGTTAAAATATAAAAAATTGCTTAATTTTTTAATATATTTTTAGGTTCTTTTTTATGCCTAAGACCCTAAAAGGGATTTCATAACACTGTATTGTGAGAAAAAGAAAGAAAGAGAGAGGAAGAAGAGAAAGAGAATGTCATTGTTTTGCAACCAGCTAAAAGGAAGAGGAGAAAAGCTTGCATTTGTGACATTGGAGCAACTATACGCTTGCATTTAGATCATCAAGGAGTTTATAGGAGCTCTTCTCAACACTTCTCAACGCATTTCAAAGAGGTAAGAGTTGATTTTTTAGATTTTGATGATTTTTTCTCTATGCTTATGGGTTTTTTGGATGAATTTTTTTGGTATGTTTATGGGTTTTGTTTTACTTTAGATCTTCATAAAATACAATACTTAAATGGTAATATTTGGTCTAAAATGTCTTATTGCAGCAACCTTTACATTTTTCCTTACTCATAATGGCTCCTGGAGGTTAAAAAACCCAAGCTCTCTAAAAGCAATAAAAAAGATGAGTGTTGGAAGTACACCATAGACTTTCCGGGTAGAGGTAGAACTCAAACAAAATGCTTATTTTATAAAGACATTAATAGTGGGGGGATAAATAGATTGAAATACCATATTGTTGGCATACATGGTCATGATGTTGAGCCTTGTAAAGTTGCAACTCTTGAGGCTCAATGTTTTTGTTATGTTGCCTTAGAATAATATGAACAAGAAAAGGAATTAAAACAAAAACAATTAGCAGAGTTAGCTCAGATTGGTTTCAATTCCCTTTCACACTCATTTATAAACGTTTCTGTATCTAGTTTTACACCCCTAGGTTCAATAGGTTGTGTTGGAGAAGGTGCTTCCCTTCCCCCCTATTGTCCTAGTGCTTCTGCTAGTTGTACTTCTTATACATCTATTCCTTGCACTGCTAATGATGTTGCCCCTGCTAGTAGTACTGGCTTTACCTTTCATCCTAGAGTCAGAAAATCTAGGTTGGACAATTTTTTTGTACCACGTTCCACTCCTGGTGCACAACTCTCACTTGAGAGCTTGGTCTGGAATAGGGAGATCCATAAAGCCGGAATAAGAGCAATTTGCAAGTTTTGGTTTTTCTACAACATTCCATTTATAGCAGCCAGGTACTTCAACTTCATTTATATTTGATTGTTTTACGTTTTAAACTTTTAAATTTTAAATTCAATTTTATAATTTTAACTTGATGTTGAAAATTTGAAATATGCTAATTAAAATGTTTTTATAAATGTAATAGACTCCTTATTGGTAGAGGGTGATTAATGCGGTTTCCATCTATGGTGCGGGGTTTAAAGCCCCCACTAAAGATGAGTTGAGTGCCCCCCTCTCACTAGAAATGGTTGAGGAGATGAAACTTGATTTGGAGGACCATAGAAAGATTTGGAGCGAAAGGGGGTGTACCATTATGACGGATGGATGGACAGATAGGAGGAATAGGACCCTCCTAAATTTTCTTGTTTCTAGCGGAGGTAATTCATCATTCTCTACTTCTCGAATTCTAAAATTTAATGTATTATTAAATAACTAAAATTTTGTTTTATTGACTATTCAATAATAATTATTTTGTTTAATTTTCACTTTTAGGATCCACCATGTTTTTTAAGTCTATAGATGCTTCCTCACATGTCAAAAATGCAAAATTCTTATGTGAGGCTATTGAGGTCATAAGGGAGGTGGAGGAAGAGAATGTTGTCCAAGTGGTGACTGATAATGTAGCTAATTATGTTGTTGCAAGTAAAAATTTAACTTCTAAGTTCTAAAAAAATCATTTTAGTTTTTCATTAAATTTTGAAAATTAAAAGTTCTTTAATACATCAAAAAATTTAATTATTTACTAACTAATTTAAAATTGCTACAAGAAAACTTTTGATGGAGAGACACCCAAGAATCTTTTGGACTCCATGTCCGGCCCATTGCCTCGACCTCATGTTAGAGGATATTGGTTAGCTTGGATGGGTGAAATCATGTGTTGCTAAGGCCAAAAATCTTTGCAAGTTCATCTATAATCATGCCTTGGTCCTCAGCATTACGAGAGAATACACAAAGGGAAAGGACTTGGCTCGTCCTGGTATCACAAGATTTGCCTCTGATTTTATCCCACTAAAATCCTTGCTGAGTTCAAAGTTAGCTTTGAGGTGCATGTTTGTTGGTCCACAATGGAGTTCCTCCTCCTTTGCCACCATCCCTACAAGGATAGATGCAACAAAATGCTTTTATGATGAAGACGGTTTTTGGGAGCCATGTATGGAGATTGTGGAGGTAATTTTAAATTTTAAAAACTTAACTCTTAAAATTTTATAAATTAATTTATCTCATACATATTTTTGTTTTATTTTCATTGTGCAACTTTGCAAAGTTTCATCATTCACTAAATTGTTTTTTTGTTTAATTGTTTTTTAGATCACTGAGCCCCTTGTAGCCCTTTTACGAGTTGCTGATGGGGAGAAGCCCACTATGGGCTACATATATGAGGGCATGGATAGGGCCAAGGAGGCTATTAAGGCCAAATGTGTACGAGTTGAGGACAAGTATGGCCCTATTTGGAACATAATTGATAGGAGATGGAAAAATCAGCTTCATAAGCCCATCCACACAGCAGCCTATTACCTCAATCCAGCATACCGTTTCCGTGAAGATTTCAAGGCAAATGAAGAGGTTCTTAGTGGCCTATACACTGTGATATTGAAGATGGCCACTAATACCACAGATATATTGCTTGAGATGGATGCCTATAATAATGCATCAAGGCCCATTTTTTCAAGTCAAATTTGCAAAGAAGGCCGTACAAAATTGCAGCCAGGTAAAAATTGCAACTTAAGCCTTATAGGCTTATACAATCTAGTTTCTAAATTTCTAGCTTTAAATTTCAAATTTTGAAATGAGACTAATATTTTTTCTTTTCCTTTTTTCAAAATTCAGATAGATGGTGGCAAATGTTTAGGCCTTCAACCAAAAACCTTCAGAAAATCACCATTTGCATAATGAGCCAGCCAAGTAGTGCTTCTGGATGTGAGCACGACTGGAGCATGTTCGAGCATATCCACTCAAAGAGGCGCAACAGATTGTTTGTGGAGAAAATGAATAAGCTAGTCTTTGTGCATTAGGACCAAGGAGATTTTATATATCTATGTTTTACTTTTCTAATATTTCCTTCAACTATTGTTTAGTATTTAGCAATTTACCTTTGTAGTATTGTACTTAATCAATGTATGTTCAACTTTTAAGTATGTGCATTATGATCAAATTACCTTCTATTTAATGATGTTATTGTGTCTTTAAGCTTTATTCAATAATGGGTGCATGGAATGTTCCTTAAATCCTAAAAAATCTCAAAATTTCGAGGCTTTTTCACTTTGTTGAGTCCGAGCCGGGTCACGAGTCAAGTTACCCTTGCCGAGTCCGAGTTGGATCCGAGTCACGTTACTTTGAACTAAACAAACCATTTTCAATTTTTTCCTTCACTTGATATTTATTGATGCTTTAGGAAACACAAAAAATGGTGAATTATGTCCATGTCTTTTGGAGGGACCTTTGGTTGAGGAGGGTGAGAATAGTATTATGCAAATACTTACAAATAATGCAGAAAAATATGTTACTGCAAGTAAATTTCTCATGGATAGGTGCCCATCCCTATTCTTAACCCATTGTGTTATTCATTGCCTTGCCCTCATATAGGAAGCTCTTAGCAAATTCACGTGGATTGAAGCATGTGTGGAGCATGATAGGAACATTTGTAAATACATACATAAAATCACTTGGGTCTTCTACCTGCTGAGGAAATACATGGACAAGGAGTTCGCCTGTCCAAGAATAATCTACTTTTCAACAAACTTTATCATGTTATACTCTATGATTCAGCCAATGATTTCTCTAAGACGCATATTTATTAGCAATTATTTATATCATCGCATGTTAAAACAAATGAAAAGATTGATGTGATTGACTGGTTTTCAAAGACCAGTACTTCTAACTTGCAATGGATGAGATCATAGAGATAAGCTCATATTTCAATTCTATTTTTGTTAAATACTCCATTCAATTTGTTTCTTTTTGTCCACACTTATGTTATTGCTTAACAATAGTTTCACAAAGCCTTTAGTTGTTTCCTTTGAGTTGTTGACAAGCCGAAGCTTGCAACAAGCTATATATATGAGGGCACTGATATGGCCAAGGAGGCCATTAGATTCATTTATGTTGAGATCAAGGATAAATATCAAAGTTGCACAAATACAAGTATGGCATCAGATACAAATACAACCATTTTTAAGACCCCAATATGGATATGCTTGGATACGACATGCATAAAAAAACAAATACACATTTTTTACACAATTTTCTAAGTTATTACTTGATATTTTCATTACTTCAAAAGCAATATAAACATATAATTGCTAAGTACATTATTATAAGTTGATTTAAATATTTAAAATATTCAAGAAATGGCAGAGTTGCTTTGAAGATAACCCCAAAAATGGGTAGCTGAAATAAAAAAACATTTCATTTGTTTTCCTTATTTGGCGTAGGTTTTTGTTTATGCCAGCTAAAAAAATTGCATGATTGAATTTTATTTTAAATTAAGGAAAATTTATGTCAATTTTTTTTTAAATCAAATCGCATAGTATTTGGCACAGTTGAAAAAATAAGGATTTTTAGGCATGTGGGTAGGGAATCCAATGTGTATCAATGTCATATCCTATCTGTAATACAAATGATAATACGCATGCCCAAGGAAGGGCAAAGAAGTTTCTAGCAGCTCTAATTAATACCATCTAATTAGAAACATCATCAATCAACAATGACACCTTCAACTTCACAATCTTTTACATGTAATTGCCTATTTATTGAATCTAGTGTTCCAGTTACATTCATATTTCAACAAAATGAAAATGTTTTAAATGGGCTCTACACAATTGTATAGAGCAAATGGTCTTAATCCTCTATTTGGAGCTATAATGATCTTTGAAATTGGGATCTACAGAGTTGCACAAGAGGATCTCTTTGCAAGGCAACTCAGATCACATTGCAGCCAAATAAAAATTTATTAAAACTGTGACTTACAATTAAAAATTTAAAAGTTTCTCTTTTTTATGTTAATGTTGAAATCCAAAATTTTACAATGAGATTGAGTTTATTATTCTTATTTCAAATGCGTGGTGGAAGAGCTTTGGTGCTAAGTTGTCAAACTTACAAAAGATTACAATTTTGTCTTGAGATCACAATTGAAGTATGTTTCAGCAGTTACTCTGAAGCTCAACAGGTTGTCAATGCAATAGTTGAAAGATCTTATTTATATTCATTTTAATTTTCACCTATGTCACAAACAAATCGTGGTCACCAGCTTATCTCCCACCACTTCGAAGGAGGTTGATCCACAATTAAATTGTATTCCCAAGGTTGAGGATCTCATCTTCCATAAGGAAGACCATGCATAGGTTGATCAAGAGTACCTAGAGAGAGAGGTAGTAACCTAATAGAAGAAGAAGATAGAGCACAAGTAGACCCCTTGGATGTTTGTGGCATTGATACATAGACAACATCATGGTTGTATTATCATCAAGAACATATCCCAGATGCTCATGCTAGGATTTTCCATATAACTATGAATGTTAGGATGAGTGATACAAGATCCTCTACGCCATAGACTTTTAGTTTCGATATTTTTTTTTCCTTAAATGGACTTATAATCCATGAGTTTTACATATACCTAGCAATATTTATACATCTAAATATGTTGATTCCTTCAACTCAAACTCACTTTGATATTCATGACTCGTGTATTTGTGCATGTGATCAATGTAGCTTCTATTTGATTAGTTTATTGTAGCTTTAAAGTTTATTTATTAAAAGATGCATGATGAATGTTTTAAATCCTTAAAAATCTCTATGCTTTAGGTTTTTTCAATTTATCAATTCATGGCTGAGTTTGAACACTGAGTTTGAGCTCAAGTCTAAGTCAAAAATCAGCTTGCCAAATCTGAGTTGAGTCCAAGTCCATGTCTTGTAACACTAATTTGACCCAAATTTTAGTGATTTTGATCTGATTCCAAGTTTTTCTAACATTTGGGAATTTCACCAAGATTTGACAAGTTTATGTCCTGTCACCAAGTCCAAGACAAATTTGGGCCTGCTAGTTTTGTCAAGCCACAAGTTTTTTATTTATGATCCCCAGTCAGCATTTTTACATTATTTCTATTTTTTATAATACATTTTATAAATACAAATGTTGTATTTTTTATCTTCAATTTCAACAGGTTGCAAGTTCTTCAAGTGAGCAAAATCGGTGTGCATACTCCTATATCAACTCAATTAAGCACAACCAGTTCGCAGCCAAAAAAACAAGAAGACTTGATCTACGTGCATTCCAACTTCCACTTCTTGTCACATAAGAAAGTAGACTACACTGAAAGGGGAATGAAGAAACGGGATGTAATCTTTAAGCGTGTCAACTTGGATGGTTAAGATCGGAACTACAATTGCTTGTGGTTCAAATGAACCAAATGCTGAAATGATGATTTCAGTGAAAAGCAACATGAAAATTACTTATTCTGTTTTGTACTAATCTGACATTATTAATTATCATTATCACTATCAGCTATGTTTTTCAATTCTAAATTCCTTTTGCAATTATACACACACACACATATGTGGTAAAACCATGACCAAATGTACCAGGCCCAGGAAAATAATTGACAGCACCCAAACGAACAACTTAGGTAGAAACTCTTAGCTATTCAAAGCTTAAAATATTAACAGATTCTAATATTTATGAATGTAAGATGCCCAGTGCCAAAGTTACATCAAAAAGCCTAAGACAAATGGAATAAATTATTTTCTATCAGTCATTTTAATATCAGTGTTTCAGTCAATTACAATTCCTAAGAAAGAACATTTTATACATTTAATGATGTAAAGACTTACCACTAACATCTGTGAAATGCACCATGGTTAATGGCATCATTCTATCTTCTTGTCCTTCTTAGCACTTGATTGATGGTAGGCAAGTATCTGTGAAACTAATATTCCATTCATGAAGATACCAAGTACACTGCCAGCAATCACTTTCGAGTGTTAAGGGATCAAATCACAGGAAACAAATTTAAACATTGTCAATTTGCTTTCTTATACAAAAGGCACATAAATACCAGTCTGCTAGAATCTCGAAGCATGTAAGAAGAACATATGCAAGACCTGATGATAGTAGAGAAACAAAGCCACATTTGTCTGCCTCAATCTAATCAAGCAATGAAAATCTTCGGCATTTATGATGAGAACCAGCAGATATGGAGGTTTGGCAATGAAAATCTTTGGCATTTATGATGAGAACCAGCAGAGAAGGAGGTTTGGCAAATGATATGAAGTTAAATCATATGACACAACTCTAATCCTCAGATTCACAATTAGAGAACAGAAAATCAAAAAACATTCTTTAGGCGTTTGGTTATAGATTGGCCTGTAAGCATGGT
Source organism: Cupressus sempervirens (assembly GCA_028749045.1). Lineage (NCBI taxonomy): Eukaryota > Viridiplantae > Streptophyta > Pinopsida > Cupressales > Cupressaceae > Cupressus > Cupressus sempervirens. The sequence continues at coordinate 507,035,109 of CM053783.1, read as the reverse complement.
CTAGACTCTACACAAATATGACAAAACTTCAAAATAGATTCCTGATCATGATGCAAAAAAAATTATCTTACTCAATGAACTTCTTTGGGATTTGTAACAAACTGTGACAAATTTGATTTATTAACAAAGCTGGCAATGCTGCAACCACAGAGACTACCCATGTTTCTGCTAGCTTTACTCTTCAGCCCATTACCTTCTGTGAGGATAGCAGAAAAGTGGAAACTTCCCCCATCACTATATCCTCCCTAGCCAAAGATAAACTTAAGGTTTTTACTAACCCTAGGGTTTCGCAGGATGATAACCAGGCACAGAATGCTAAAGAGGAAGCTAAGAAGGTGGAAGCAGATAATAAGGAAGAGACCGAGGAGCAATTGGAGGCATATGCCAAATTGGAAAAGAGGGTTAAATCTTTAGAGGAAGGGTTCTTCCCCTTCTCTAAATTTGCCCTTAAGGTCACCCACGCTGCTGCCACTACCCTACAATTGCTGGCTCAGGAGAAGGAGGACACTGGAATGAATACGGAGGATCATAAGCTCCTCTTTAAATTCCTTGTGGATGACTGGGCTCGGATTCTGCTCGCTGCGAAGGGAAAGGAGAAAACTGTTAATTAAGTTTTCTAGATTTTGGGGATCCTCGGATCCAAAATTGTATGTTTATATGCTGGTTCTGGTTTTGCTGGTTTTCAGCTGTTGCTCAGACTTGGGTAGGCATGGTTATGTCAATAGTTTTTATGATGAACTCTCGTAATTTGATGGACTTATTGGATTGCTACTATAGTTTAGGTGGTTTTCTTCATATTATTATGCTGGTTGGTAACATGCATATGTTTTACTATGGCTTAGTGGAACTTTACTTCATTCTGTTAAGGTTCTCTACTGGTCTCTACTGGTAATGTGCTAGTATTGGTAATGTGTTGGTTACCAGTTTTTTGGTTGTAAGGGCCGACCCCCTTGTTTTTTGTTGCTTTTTATTTCAAAAACAGTTAATTTTTTTTGGGCACTCTATATGTTTAGTGAACCACATACAAGCTATCTAACCTTTGACCATTATGCATATGTTAATTTCATTTCAAGTGTAACAGTAATAGAACACAAACAAGACAGGAATGGAGGAACATTGCACAAATACAAAGAGAATTGCTGATAAGCATGAAACAAAAGTATCTAGGTGCAGTCTTGGAAGTAAACCATTGTTGATAGAAAACAAAAGGAATAGGTGAGCCCTCCCAAGAAGAAATTAATATAGGATTATAGACTGAATTAAGCCAAATGCAGATAATTTAATAATCTAGAAAGTTTAATAGGAAGCCGAATAAAGAAGCTAACCACTACCTAGAAAAACTGAAGTTCCTTTCATATCAAGAATTGATATGAAACATGAAAACAAGACTCGGAGTAACAGAACTAGTACACTAAGAATTGTTACAGCTTAGATGATAGCACAATATTTGAATCATCTTATGGAGGTCCATTGGGGTAGATGAAAGCAGCAATAGATTGCCAGAATCTATTGTAACATGAAATTAAGGGTGGCAGTTCTTACTAACAAAAAGAATGAATTTGATCAAGCACAAAGATCAGCACACATATAACCATAAGTAAAATGGTATGTTTTGCATGTCACTAACGAATGGCAGTGAATTCATCCATGCATGTATCAAAAGCTTTTGACTGAAGATGACTTTAATATAGCAATGTCATGCGGGTCACATATTAATTGTAACAAGTCTTTGGGCAACCCTTGGGGGATTTACAAAAACACCGAACAGAACCAAGCACTGACCAAAGGGGAGTTAAAAAGGGTTTACTATATTGTATGCCCTCTATAATCTTCTCACAAAATCAATAAACAATGGCTATGGCACTAGTCACAAAAAGAAACAAAGAAAGTTTCTACACATCCACAAATCACCCAAGTACGTCAATAGGACTCAAGAACTACAACAGGAAAGCAAGAGAGCTAAAAGGACTCCAACGACTAAAGCATAATGAAGGATTAAAGCATAATCTACTATATGTGAGTCAAATGTGTAACCAAGGGCACACCTTCACATTTCATTCGAGAGGATGTAAAATAATTATTGTCACACCCCCCTTTGATACTGCTATGTTTCATGGCTCATAATATTTTATGACCTAGTTGATTTGCTTTTACTTTAACAGTGGTTTTGTAAACGTGCCCTAAGCGGGTTGAAATTAGTAAAACTGTGGTTTTAATGCCATAAGTGGTATTATACTATACAATGGTTTAAGTTTTGTGCCCTAAATGATTTTATATGGACTAAACCCTGGTTTGGCAAGTTGTGCCCAGGCGGATTCCGGTTTCCAAAGCCAAGGATATTATGTGATTGGGAATTACATGATTTTAACTTCATTTTGATGTGTAATAATTGTCAGCCGACTGGATGGTCTTAGCGGTGTTTCTTTAGCAGACAGAATGATTGTCGTCAGTGTTTTGTATTTTGTAGCTGACGGGTAAATAGTTTGTAGCGGACATAATGTTTGTGGCCGACAGACTCCTCCCGGAAGGTTTGGCGGATAGTATTTATATCCCGTCTGGGATCATTGTAAAGGCGGAATTATCATCTTCAATTATTCATCTTATGAAGCATAATGTAATGTTTAGCATATGCGAATATAATTTTGCTATTCTGTTCCATTGTCTGTATGCGTTGATTTCTTTACCAGTACAGTAAACATTTGGCGTCGTTGCCTTATGAACCTGGAAGGTGGGAGGAATGAAGATTAATGCCAAATCAGCTTAACAAGGATCGGAATAAGGTCAAGGGAAAAGATGGAATCCATACTACGCAAGAGAATTTAATTCTGGCACAGCAAGCCGAACGTCGACGGAGATTTCAAAAGAGTTCCGACGGAAACCGAAGCACAGAAGATTTGTTGGAGAAAACTCGGCAGCGGGTGGAATTGGTGGAAGAAGCACGGGAGGATTTTTTGAATTTGTGTTTGTAGAGGGAAGAGAATCAAGACGGAAGAGTATCGACTCGCACGGCTCGGAGTGCCGACAGAGCAAGAGCGTGGAGTGAACTCTTCGTCCGGGATATACTTCCACAGGGGATAACTTCAGAACACCCTTCTTCACCAAGGTTCGCAGTTGTTGAGTTTGACAGTGTGGGAAAACAGTCTGACGGTGTAGGAGTGCAGTCTGTCGGTGTGGGAAAGCAGTCCGTCGGTGTGGGAGTTCAGACCTCCGGTGTCGGAGTTCAGACTGCTGGTGTGGGAGTGCAGACCTCCGGTGTGGGAGTTCAGACCTCCGGTGTGGGAGTGCAGACCACCAGTGCGGGAGTGAAGAGCGCCAGTGTTGCAGGACCGAGCAACGCCTGTTTACAGAAACCAATTGTGATGGCGGGACCAAAAGAGAAACTGCTGAAGTTCAATGGCGATGGTACGGCCGATCCCATTCGACATTGCAAAACATGTGAAACGATCTGGAAGGCAAATGGGATAACTGATGAAGACGACTGGATGAGGCAATTTTCGGCCACCCTACGAGGCGAAGCAATTGATTGGTTCACTAATACAGATCCACAAAAGCTAAACAATTGGGATAACATTAAAAAGGAGTTTCTGGCAGAATTTAAACTGTTGCGGTATGATAATGAAATTGTAGCAAAGATCTTCAATACTAAGCAGGGTAAGAACGAAACCGTTCGCATTTACGCCAGGAAATTAAAAGATTTGATAAATAAAATGGAAAGTAAGCTAGCAGACGGACTTTAGAAAAGATGGTTCATGGAAGGCCTACGTTCGAAGTTGTGAAAGAAAATGAAAATTGCGCCGCCGTCGTCATACACGGAAGCTTATAACAGAGCATTGGATCTCGCAAGTGAGCAGAAAACGAAGAAGAAGAACAATAGCTCATCTGATTCTGATGACGATGAGCCTACCGGAGAAGATAGCAGCGACGATGAAGGCAGTAGCAAGAAGGTCCGCGCCTTACAGAAAGACATGATCCGCATGATGGAGTTTAAAAACATGCAGAAGGAGCCAAAAGGCAGTGAGCTGTGGTGCACGGAGTGTAAGGCCGACGGTCATACTAAAAGATCGTGTCCAAAGAACCAATTCTGTGACATTTATCAGATCATGGGCCATTTGACAAAAGAGTGCCCCTTTAACATGAAGACAAGAGGATCTCCGCAGGTGCTTCTTACACAAGAGGCTTCCCCGTCGAACAGTAGCAGAAATACGAATAGTGCAAGTGCCACATCTGAAGGGTACAGGAATAATAATAGAGGGCAAAATAACAACAATGCGAACAATAACAATAATAATGGGAACTGAAGTCAAACCCAGTATGATGCAAATGGACGGCCGATCGTTCAGTGCCGAGCATGTAATTTGTGGGGGCATTTTGCACGGGATTGTACAGCGGCAAACACACCGAAATTATTATGCAGATGGTGCAGACCCGGCGATCACGAAGATTCCAAGTGTCCAAAGTCTGGAGTAAACTTGATCACTGTCAGCATGGATGTAGAGGAGGTTCTGGCAATTACACGGAGGCAAGCAGAGGAAAAGAGAAAATTGGGGGAAGTGCAGGCGGAAATTGCAAAGGCATCATCGGCAGGGACATCTCAGTTGAAGGACATCACCGGCACCTGGCAAGGAACTTCGCAGAACAAAACATTGTACGGAAAATCTTACAAACGGAGATACCGGTCAAGATCAGTGACCTTCTCACAATGCCCCAGTTACGGACGGTCATTCTGAATCATACACCATTTTCGGAAGCAACGGAGGACACAGGAAAGGACAGTAGGGAAGTGATGACAACAGACCCAATGCTACTAGCACTTACATCCGGACGGCATCCGGCGGTCATCGAGATGGGGATTTTGAAAAATGTTCTGACAGACACAATTGTTGATGGAGGGTCCGGTGTAAATGTATTGCCGGAGGATACTTGGAAGAAGTTGGGAAAGCCAACGCTGTGGCCACCTACAATTCAGTTGCTCACGGCAGACCAACATGGAATCAAACCGTTGGGAATCTTGAAAGTGCAACCGGTAACTATTGGAATGCAACCATTTTTATTGGATTTTGTGGTCATTCCATTGAAAAGAAAAGGATATGATGCTATTCTCGAACAGACTTGGTTGGTGCAAGCAAAAGTAAAACATAATTGGAAACGAAGTACCCTATCAATGGAGCACGGAGGCAAAAAATTCATAATTGACTTGCACACACAAATGGTAGGTGAGGAGGCAGCATCGTCAGACTCAGAAGGTGAAGGCGACAGTGACGATGAAAGAAATGACGACGAAGGAAAGAGGAGAATGGAACCAGACGAAGAAGGAATATTGAGACTAGACGAAGGATCGAATGACGACGACCTAGACTCAGTGAATGGTCTTTACCATTGGCAAATAGAAGTCTACGAACTCTTTCCGAGTTGTAATATGCTAAGGGTCGACAAAGGTGAGAAAAAGGAGGAAAATGAGTGTCCGGAGAAATACAGAGAAGCAGATGACACAAAGGAGGTTATGGCTGAAGAAGGGAAGGACATACAATACAGACCCAGAAAAAAGAAAAATTCCATCGTCCGGTACATGGTAAACGGACCACACAAGAAGAAAAGAATGCATTGCACCATAAAATTAGTTGAAGGGTGCCGACAACAAGGAAATAAGTTAGATGTGCGATGACCGCAGGCACAGTGGGCAACGGAGGTGACAGAACAGACGTAAGGCCTAGCATGACAAACATCTCAAACTCAACAAGTTTCTGCCGGGGCAGTTGGTACTCAAGTACGACGGTCGGGATGAAATTAAACAGGAAAGGTTTAAGGCAAGATGGGTTGGACCATATCAGACCCGAGAGGTCGGCGACAATCGGGTGATAAAATTGGAGACATTGGACGAGCAAGAGATGCCTTCGATAGTCAACGAATTTAAATTGCAAATATATGGTGCCAAGAAGACTCCGTCGCTGTCACAGAATGGCCAGCTGACTCCGTCGTCGTTGCAGAATGGCGACGCCTGGAGGCAAAATTGAGGTGTTGTCTTTCTATTTTATTTTATTTCTGTCAAAAAGAAAAAAAAATTGAAAAATAAAAAAAACTAAAAAAATAAAAAGCCTCTGCGGGAGGTGTCCCGCGGGCACCTGTCCGTGGGAGGTGTTCCGCGGACCTCCTCTACGAGAGGTGCCCCACAGGCACCTGTCTGCGGGAGGTGTTCCGCGGACCTCCTCCGCGGGAGGTGCCCCACGGGCACCTGTCCGTGGGAGGTGTTCCACGGGAGGTGCTCTGCAGGCACCTGTCCGCAGTAGCCTGTCCAGAGGTCCTCTTTCCACGGGTTATTCACGCCGTTTTCAAGCTCAGAAGCTCGTGTTCGATTCCCTCCTTTAACTTACTGCCGCACTCTGAGTTCCATGCGGGTTGTCTCTCCTTTTTGATCTGCTATGGAATAATTTTTTGCCTTATTTGCGGAGGTCGGATTCAAGATTCCTCCTGTGGTTATCTGCTTGTCGGAGGTCGGAGGTCGGTGGGAAAGGCATGCTTGGTTACGGCATAATTTTGTTGGCCTCTTCCGCGGGGTAACAAATGGAGGAAACTCATTAAAAAAAAAAAAAACCGACAACAGATTCAAATTGTTCAGAATGAGTTACAGACGATGCCAAAGGAAAAGGGACGCATCCGTGGTTGCCAGAAAGAGTGTAGAATCGGCAGAAAATGACAAAGATGGTGTGCTCCGTGCATTTCTGTGTGGGTTGCGAAGTGCTAATTTGGTCTTGGCGGCGAGGGGCGCTGCCCCTCGACCCCACCGAGGGTGTTGCCCTCTGGACCCCCAGTCGTTGCGGATATCAGTCGTGGGAGTCTGACCAGTTGAGAAGAGTTGAAGTTGCTGCAGGCATGAACTTTCTGTGTATCAGAGGCACTGGGAGTAGGTGTTGGCCGGGAGGCTGTCTTGGTGGATGCGTAGAGAGCTCGAGAGGAGCTAATCATCCTGTTGGAGGCAGCGCAGTGACACTTGGCTGAGGGTACCGAGGAATTGAAAGCAGAGAAAGCAGCACAAGTGGCTGTCAAGGTCAGCTTGAGGAGACAGTAGTGTGTTAGCAAAGGCTACAGATGTAACGGGATGAATGTGGAAGTGATGTGACAGAAGCAGATTTTTTGTTGTAGTCACTCTATCAATGTATTTTGTTTGTTAATTTGTTTCAGATATTTTGTAATTGTCGTCCGGAGAAGACTTTTCTTTTTGGGGGGATGGTGTCAGTCGACTGGATGGTCCCAGCGGTGTTTCTGTAGCCGACGGAATGATTGTCGTCGGTGTTTTGTATTTTGTAGCCGACGGGTAAATAGTTTGTAGTGGACATAATGTTTGTGGCCGATGGACTCCTCCGGGAAGGTTCAGCGGATAGTATTTATATCCCGTCTCGGATCATTGTAAAAGGGGGATTATCATCTTCAATTAGTCATCTTATGAAGCATAATGTAATGTCTGGCATATGCGAATATAATTTTGCTATTCTGTTCCATTGTCTGTATACGTTGATTTTTTTACCAGTACGGTAAACAATAATTCTAATTAAGGATATTAATGAACTAGATTTGATCAAATGATTTGACACAGTTTAAAATCAATTCATATTGAGTAAAAGAAAAGGTTGACACATGTTGAAGTTTTTACTACTCAAATTTATTGTTATGGTCTAACCACCTTTATTCTGAAATTGGACGCAGGAAGTACTGTGATCAATCCCAAAAAGGGAAGAGGTATCACCAGGAAAAGCGGATGATAAATGGTAGTGTCCAAAGACACAAAATAACATAACTGGTAAAATCTGATGCCACAGACATATGCAACCTTGCAACCACTTCCAATAGGTCTTGATATAGACATGCCACGATAACTAGGTGCCAGAACACTTTTGACTCTATCCTATTCAATTATTACATCATTGATTAATGACATTAAAAATCTAATCCTCTTGAATTTATTCCTGAAAAGGAAGTTAGGAAATCAAATAGTGGAGGTCAAATACATTTAACTAAGTGATTTAATTGAGAAATATATATTTTCAGTATATCATCCCTCAACTTTTATGAATTCACCTAGGCAACCCTTCTTATAACCTTGTCCCGATCTTATCTCCATTTAAATACCACTTAGCATCTATTAAGGGTTATTTGAGAAATTGCAGTAAAATAATTGGACACTCTAGACCTCCGTGGAGTATTTAAAATCCTTGACCAACTCATAGTTTGGAATACTGTTTTATTAGTCATTTGATAAATGTGACCTTGCGATGGTGGAATTACGATATTTCTAGTTGGATATGATCTTGTAATGTAAATGAAAGATTTAAACATTAATCTGAGCACCGAACGGCACAATCTTCTTGGCACGATGAAGGGTGGTGGGTTTTATGTGCCCTGTCATACCTTTGATCGACTAAGGAAGAGAGCCTAGCAAATATAAAAGCAACAAGAATAAGGTTGATAGTTCATAGGAAACGAATTCAAGATTTTGTGTTCATTCTCTTCTTCACCGAGCATGGGTGGGTAAAGGAAGACAAGAAAAAAGATTGTGTTTTTCACAAAATAGCCGAAAGAAGTTGGTTTTGTATTATTGCTCCAAATCGTAACACTCCCAAAGCCATATCTGTCTAAGCAGTGCTGGAGCTGTAGTGTGTAGAAAAGTACCATTTCATAGTAGAAAGAAGTGGATCCTAATACCTATCATCAGGGGCTTAGCAGTAAAGTGGAAAGTCACCAACTGTGCATAATTCAATAGTCACACAATGAAGGAACTAGAGACTATGAGGAGTATTCGCTTCATTTAACACAGCAGCTCTCTCTGCTTAGTACAACACCTAAATCTGGCACTGACCTTCACTAGTCCTATAGCCCCATATGGCTATAGAGATTCATCAGGTAACGCACCCTGCTTCTGCTCAAAACCGAAGTTACCAGATTCTCTCTTAGACCTAGGAATTCCTGGTTCAATTCTATCAAAAGTCCAGTCCTTGTCAGATTCTGTCAGAAGTCTACCACAGAGACTGAATTTTGTTGGGAATTCTCTTATAGAAACCCTGACCGAATTCAAACAACTTCTGAGTGACTTTGGACTCCAGCATAGGAACCCGCGCAGAATTTCTGAGAATTTGGTCAAAAAATACCTTTTGTTTACTTTTTCAAAAAGATTTTAATGGCAAATTAGACTTAGAATTAGACTCAAGCACATGATTAGGCTTAAATTACTAATCATATCTAATTTGAATTAAAATGCTACTTGAGAAGAATCAGGATGAATAAAAGTGACAGACATCTATTATGGATGTATGTAATACACCTTAATTTGTGGATATATGCTAATATGTATAGAAAACTACAGATTGAAACAAATCTAAAGAGACCTTTTATGTGGTTAAATCTGGATCCAAAGGCTGTTTTCTTGGCTTCATCCAGTCCGGACTCTGGTCCAAAGCTTCTTTCTTTGAACCATCAAGTATCACAGCTAATGCGTGAAGCTAAGAATATGGCACAATCACAACCTTGGCCTTAAACAGGCCTAAAGCATTACTTTTTGTACTTCTAATTTGCAACAGCAGAATGATGACGATTTGCTTGATTATTTTTTATGATATTTGATCCTGATGGCTGATTATTAAAGTTGACATTTTTTTACTGGAAAATTGATATGGTGTATTTCACTATGTTTCTTTACTATTAGCATAGTGGTGTATGGACATATTTACTGCTGCATATACGTACATATACATATTGTAAAACATATATTCTTGTACACACACGCACACACACACCCACACCGACCTGCGCACGTGCACACACACACTTGTACGTACGAGCCCCAAACAAATCCAAACCCAACCCATAAAAATTGGACGAATTTGGAACCCAAATCTCAAGCCCGAATCCGTACCCAAACCCAAACCGGCAACTTAGCTCAAAACCAAACCAGCTGAATCAATCGCAGGAAATAGAGGAGCCATAATGACGTAAACCTGTCTCATAAACTAAGATGGACTTCCCGGTGCTATTATGAGTTGGATAACTAAGGACAAATCTGGTAATAATTAATAAATGAGGAGATAAACATAACTATCATATGGATTACGTCTCTGCAGTTGTAGGAAGCCTGTATCTACTTATTGTCAGAACTTCTAAATTCTGTTATCCCCTCTCAAGGGGGCCTCTTCTATTTTTTATTTAAGACTCATAAACATCTGAAATCATGAAGTATGTATCATTCATTAAACTCTACAGCATTTGCTAAGTTGATTTCAGGAAATCAAGTCCATAAAATATCAATCTACTTGCCTCATCCAATGATGCCTCAAGCTGGCTAAATATTGTTAACCCGAGGACAGGGATTTGGATTTATGCCATGTGAAGAAAATTCCAAGTAACTGTTCATGTAGTAGAATGCTACAGCAATAGGTAAGACTGACCACTGCTTAATCACAATAACAATATTGAGAAAAGTGTAAAGGAAGTTTCAAAAAATTGAGAGCCTAGAACTAGAAAACCAGATTTAAAGGTGGAATTGATAATACTAGCTGTTAACATTGTTGCTTGGCATAACCCAAGTTTATTAACTCTCTTGTTGAATTTCAGGCAACAAAAGTGAACCTTACCAACGTGATAACTACAATCATAGGCTTATTACCATCAGGGTAAACTACTTAGGGAAGTATTCCTTAAACTAAGGTCAAGAGAGAAGGGTGAGACGTTGATTCCAACTTGATTAAATCCTTGGGCAAGATGCATATTAAATGGCAGTCAGAATAAGAACACCGATTACAACTCTAGTCAGGCGTCGTACCAGGTTAACAATTAGCTACAGGGCGCGACCAAGTTGTAGGTATTCTTACACCAAATCCTAGGAATCTTGACACCACCACTTACCATCCCTTGCAGAGGGCCAGGTCCGCTTCAGGTGATGAAGTGGACAAGGGGGATCAAGCAAGATCCATGGTTGGGTGGACAAACACCCGAGTGATACCTTTCCCCCCTTTTGAGACAAGGATAAGACTACAAAACAAACCTGATACACGACCTTCATAGCAGCCAGCCACCAGCCACATCTGAACATTGTAAGTACTTTTACTCTTTTCTTTGCTTCAAGCTTTATAACTTAAGTACATATATAGATTTTATGCTTGAATTTAAATAGTTGCATTATAGTTCCTTAAAAGTCATACTTGTCGTTTCCCTTTGTTTAATGGATTAATCACATATATGTACTTGCCATTTATGAAAGTTGTACTAGATTAAAATTTGTGATGTAATAACTTTGAGAACCTCATACAACTACAAAAAAATGCATTGAAAATTTAACTGTTTTATTTTGGATCAAAAAACTTAAACTTGATATGTAGAGAACTAGTTGAAGATTTTCGTGTTAGACTATTATAGTTGATACAATTATAGAAAAGATGGTAATTTGCACATTCTCAATGAATGTCAAAAGTGAGTGATGCTATGTGGGACATGAAGATGAGAGTTCGTTGTGGCATAGAAGGATGAGACACCTCAACTTTGATAACATTGTGATGATCAGCGAAGAGCAAGTAGTAAGCGACATGTCGAAGATAGCAAAATCTTCCAATCTGTAAGGGAAATGTCACAGACGGCAAACAAACAAGGATGGGCTTCAAATATAAGGAATATCCTACATCAAACCCTTTAGAACTTGTTCGCATCATTTATCCACAGCAACGAGGACAAAAGGCTTCCAAGGTGAGAGTTATTTCATATTCTTTTGATGATTATTCTAAGATGACCTGGGTACGATTTCTAAAGAAAAATCTGAAGCTTTTAAGAAGTTTAAGGCATTTAAAGCCTTAGTAGAGAATGAAATAGGATTTAAGATCAAATGCCTTGGATCTGATATAGGAGGAGAATTTACATCAGGATGATTTGAAGAAAACTGTGAACAGTATGGGATAAAGAGACAATATTAAGATGCAAGAACCCCACAGAAAAATAAAGTAGTTGAGAGAAAGAATAAAAAAATTGAAGGAGTGGCAAGAGCTATACTAAAGGGTGACTAACAGCAAAACTCCATATGATATTTGAAAGGGAAGGTCTGCAATAGTAAAGTACTTCACGATTTTTGGAAGCAAGTGTTATATAAAAGAAGAGATGATACAGATTTTAGGAAAATTTGATTGTAGAAGTGGCAAAGGTATCTTCCTTGGATGTGAGGAGCAGAGCTTACAAATTCTATAACTAAAGATTGCACAAAGTTGTTGAAAATGCAAATGTAAGAATAGACAAAGAAAGATATCAAAAGAGATAGTACTAGAAAGAGATTATTGAAAGGAAGAAAATTGTAAAGAAGAAACTGAAACTAGAGAAGTTGACCAAAGGACACCAAAGGCTCCATAAAAGGCACCATCAAAGACACCGTCTAGATCTGAAAAAAAGATAATCTTGAAGATTTAAACCACTGGAGACAAAGGCACAGAAAGTCAAACTAGAAGGCTTGTCAATACAGCAAAACATACAAATCTATGTTTGCTTTCCAAAGCTGAACCAAAGAACTTTTCAGAAGCAAGTGAAGAAAAACACTAGATCAAGGCTGTGGAAGAAGAACTGGATCAGATTGAGAAAAATGAAACTTGGGAACTTGTCCCACAACCCAAGGACAAAACGGTGACTGGCACTAAGTGGGTTTGTTTTATCCAAGAGATTTCACTCTTACAACATATACAATTTAGATTTTTCATAAAATAGATTGTTGAAATGTCCCACCCTGTTGTACTACTTTAGTTCAAAGTATGTACCTTTCCCAAATATGCAGTTTACAGTGGTAATACCTCTGTATGTCTATTTTTTGTTTTTTCCTATCTGTTTCTCTTCTTTGATTATGCAGGTTTAAATCCACTTGTTTGTTCAACATGTAGTGTATAACATTGCAGTATACAAATATCTAACTAACAGGACTATCAAAACATTCTTTCCACAGTAGAAAAACTATGTCTGCCTATTTAAACAATCAGATAAATACATTCAAATTAGAGTTTACGGCTCAGGAAATTCATTATAACTGCGTACTCATTAAGATGATGATAGCAGTAGAATTATTGTGTCTAATTTGGTTGGTCGTCTTTCGCACAGCTACACATCTAAGTCCATCAACACTGCTGCAGTAAGTCTCCATCCTTCCCTTCTCTACAAAGCATGAGCTTCACTGTTGCTTGAATTTAAACGGCTGGGAATGTTACGCCAGCATGATGAATGCTAATAATGACATATATCAGATGTGACTTCACTCTCTTCTTTTGTGTTCAAGCCGCCTGCGACCTGTGCATTTACTCCCTCAAAAGCTCGGTATCCATTAACCTCCAATCTTCCCATGTGCAAATATATGTCACCGCAATGAACAACGCAGCTCTCCAAATACTATGGCAGCTACATGCTATAAAACCACACCCACACCTATACTTGGACCAGTGTTGTCGTGTCAAGCTAAGAATGGCATCAAAGGTAGTTTCTATAGTTTGGTTGTATGAATATGTGAATGCAATAGCATCCAATCTTTCACCAGCGCCAAGACCACTCCCCGAGTGGCGTCAAAACTGCTAGCTTGTGGGGGTATCGTCCCAAAAGCCCAATTTTAGAAAATACACTGTCAATATCTGTCTCTCATTCCTGTTACAGCCTTTTCTCCCCTCCATTTTTTGTTCTTCCATTTGCATCTCCTTCCTTCTTCCCTTCTCTACGCATATCCACCAAACCCAACTCTTCCCATACCTTCCATAACACCCAAATCAATATGATCTTTCTTTTAATTTCCTTAATCATAATAATTTCCTTATTAAACTCCTCTTATACACATAAGTGGTGAGAAAGAATATTTTAATAATTTCTTTGTCCAAATATAAATGAGCTGCCAGATATGAATATACTTTAATTATTTACTTTATAAATATACAAGGAATATAGTTTAACTAGTCCTTTTAAAGATCATGACCTCTTTCAATAAATAAAAGCAACAAATAAACTCTGATTGGCATGGAATTTCATTTGGCCAATCGTATCCAGGATCCCTCTGATAGTCCCAATTAGCCCTCGCGACCACAACTGTATGGGTTAACAACTAATATCCACAGCTAAGTCAAAAACAGGACATTACAATCTGCCCCCCTTGAAATTGCTTGTCCCCAAGCAATCTCAGTCCCAGATGCTATAAGATGACCTCACTCTCCCATGTAGCATCCAGTAATGTCCCCTTCTCTGTGCTAGGCCTTTCGTTGGTCTATCTTTTCATCCAGATAGGCTAACGGCATTAATCTAGAGGATGTCAGCCTGTCAGAGGAATTTATTTGGTTTCGTTTGGGGAAATATTAAAGTTTGGAGAGGTTTTCTAAAGTTTAGTCACTTTATTTTATTAAGTGGATTTATAAAGTTACTAAATGACTTAAAGTCATTTTATAACAAAGGAAACTTAAGTGACTAAAAGACAAAAAAGGTTTTTATCCCACATTGCTTAGTTGTTTGTGCTCTCCCTCATATCGAGGTTATAAAAGCAATAGGCCTTCTTGGAAATTGTACTATGAAATATAATATTATTCAAAAATGATAGAGGTTGCTTAAATGTGACTGGTTGCTCTTGAAGACGAAACTCCTTAAGGCAGTTTGAGAAGTTGGACATAGCCCCAGCATCTCATTGGAGACTTCATTCATATTCAGGCGTGGAGTTGCATTATGATACATCATTGCTATTGGATCCGCTCCTAGAAGTAAGTCCGCTTAACAAGTAGAAACAGTTGGGAGTTTTTGATAATAGTTGGAGTCCGCATGATCGACCTTCAGTATATGGGTAGTAGGTCTCAGCAGCTAACAGCATAGCTGTGAAGGTTTTAATACCAGTGTGAGCATCAGATGCACGAGTGTCGGACAATGGCGTAGAGTTCAAAGGTGTCAAGTATCCATTTTTCTCACAACGAAGAGAGAGTTGACTGTATCAAGCGTGTGGGAGAAGGGTGTTCTACTGTCCCATTCGAACACTCACATGTTACAGGTACATAGCAGAAATCGCGGGGGTTACAAGCTCCAGTAGCAGGTTGCAGGAGGATTGGTAGAGTGTGGCAACAGATCTTCAAGATGTCATAGTAGCTGTAGTGTATGCCAGCAAGCTACTCCAGCAGTCTGATCTTCTATGGTAATCAAGAACTATTTAGCGAGTGCACAACACAATCGTGGTTGCTTAGACGGCCAACCCAATAACGTCAACATCAGGTTCCCTCGTCTATTTTATCTTGCATCTTGTTTAGATCAGAAGATATTTCTATTGATTCAGACTTCTAATATGATTGTATGATATTTCCAAACAAGCCCACTAGTGGATAGAAACACGGAGGAGTAGAATACATGCTTTAATGCATTTTGGTGTGTTCTGTTATTTCTGAATTTGCATCCGAGTATTCATATTATACATGTTGCCATTGCCATATCGTGGAAAGGTTAAAACACTCGGTTAGGATTATTGTCAGCGCAAACCTTTTGTATTGAGTCTGATCAGTTCATACTATTGCTCCTCGGGTTCAGATTATTACAGCATCCTCACTCAGCAAATCCTTCCATTGCACCAAGTATTCATTGATAGTCCTTTGTCACAGCATATGCTCTCTCGTGTCCAAAATCACCTCATGAACCAATAAAGTTTCCCCATTCCCCTAACGATGTCACATTGTGTCCCAATGCCTTTTTGACATGTGACACATGAAATACATTCTATATCTTACTATCTGCTGGCAGCTCCAACTCATAAGCCACCTCTTTGATCCTCCTGTTTCCGCTGTGATGGAGCCCAAAAAATTGTGCCTCCATTTTGAAAAGTAATGTTAGAAATTCTTTGTTAAATAGCTATGAGTGGATTAACATATTACGTCAAAAGGAATCAAGCATCAGTATAGTAAGTGATTGCAGTAACGATCTCAGAGTGATCAGGCAAAAGTCAATATTTTTTCCTTCCAGCCATCACCTTCAGTCTGGATTATTGGTTTATGGATAATCATTGATTTAACAAGCCTGTGAAATCTGGAAATGATTAAACTATTTTTGAGCATATTCATGATGGTGATTCTCTACAACATATATTGACAAAGTAAGAGCTAACACTGAATCATATTTGCCCAGAACGAGAATATATAAAGAATCTCAGTAATGACAAGCAAAATAATGTTAAACACATACACAATCTGGAATCATAAACAAAACAGGTAAGCTTTTCAGAAAAGTCTTCAAAAGAAATGTGTTCTCATATAATAGAGTGGTAGTGAGAAGACATAAGAAATTGCAGAATGGGGTTTAAGCAATCAGACAAAAGAATGACACTCTCAACTCTTTACTATGTCCTGCTAAAAACATATAAAGCTATATCATCATTCACTTTGGTTGAAGTTCTCAATTCTGAAGCAGCAGATTACTGGTGTCTTCATCAACTTCTTTGATTTCAAAGGCACTGCTGGTGATCTCAGAAAAGGAATGATATTGGACATCATGCCACTGCCTCTAATTTTAGAGCAGAACAGAGTGAAGTCCACATGTTGAAAGTGTTTAACCATGCTTGGATTAAATCTGGAAGAATTTATCTGCTCTGTTAATGGCTCTCTCTGATATACTACAAGAAGTAGAAAGTGCTCATTTGCAAGAATATGCCATGCAAGCTATATTAAGACAATATGAATTGGAACAGACCAAGTAAGCATCAGACTACATGATAGCATGGAGAGATGAAATATTATCAGGAGAATGCACATTGGAATGGAGTTCTTAATTTCCACGACTCATAGAGCAGTCTGAGCATGAATGATGTATTCATGACTTCAATCATTCTTCGATAAATTTATTTCTAATTGGTTTTTTGTTGTCAATGCAGGCATATGGAGAAATACGGAAGCATCCACGGCTAGACAGAAAATGATTTGGGACATCAAGACAAGGGCAATAGAAGATTACTACCAGATATGATATACCCCAATATGTGCCAAACTTATTTCACAAAGAAGGAAGTGACTTCTAGATTTCAAGTGTCAAAGATATTTCTCGAGAGGATATATGCGACTTCTGAATCATTCCTTATCATTGGCATGTGAGATGCACGACAGAGGTTTGGAGATATGAGGATAGAAAAGGAGGCATAGATATCTAGTCTCAAGAACATAAATTCATTGAGCAACACGCACAATTATCAGGATGGTATGGATACGGAAGGAGTGTCTTTGCAGATGAATGACAAATTAGAAAGAAAACGATAGGAAGCCTCAAGTGACAAACACGCCAAGTTTGACACATGCATGCCGCCCAGTCCACCATTGCGTCCAAAAATTCACCATTCCGTTTCTTGTTTGAATAGCCAGAGGTTGGATATATATGGAGAAATGAAATATAAAATCTTCTATGTCTGAGATACTGCGTGGAAGACACTAGTCAAATCATGGATTAATTATTTAATTCATCAAATAATCCTAGAAGACCCATTATAATTTTCAAAGCCGCCTTCTTTGATTATCATTATTTGTTTTAAAAATTTCATCACCAAACAGTTGTAATTAGGTATCATGAAGGGGTATGCCTATCCGATTACAACTTTTCATTATTTATAAATATAGGAGATGTAAATCAAAGGGACAAGATAGAGATACTCTTCCTAATTTTTGCATATTATGATGCACTTATGATGTATTATACTCCGATTGGTGAAGAAATGAATTCTTGACAAAGCCCATGGATTGAATCATTAGATGAATTGTATGCGATCTGGATAAATTCGCAATAGATTGATCATCTATAAGGAGTGTCTTTATTCTGATTTTATTTCTGGCATAATTATTTATTTTAAACTTCGAAATTGAAATATTATTAAGTTGTGTCCTTTATAAATATTTTTATTTATTTTTTATAAATATTTTAAAATTCTGATAAGTGGACTAGGTCATTATTGCATTTTAAACTTGATAAAATAGATATTGTGAAATATTTAATTGTTTCAATATTTATGTCTACTTTGTCTCCATATCATAGGAGTTAAAGTGCATCCTACACTAGTTTAAAATTACATTCATATAATTGATCCGTCGCGTCTGGATTGTTAATTTGTTTATTGTTTAAATACATTGAACTTTATGAAGTTGTACGTGTCAACTTATAATATTGACTCTGATTGCCCATTTAATTAAGCACTGGTCTTTATATTACTCTTGATTTGTAATCCATATGCTGGCAATTGTTTCATTTCTTTCTATTGAGGAATTAATATATTCATTTGTTGTGTTCATTCTTTATTTAAAACATTATCACATTTATTTATTAATTCATAATTTTCAGGTTTAAAATTTTTCTATAATTCTTGCCATTAGGAAAACTTTCAATACATTCGCATTCTAATCAATCTGCTATAAACGTGTTGGATCTAAGTGTTTTGTCCAAAATCAGGTACACCTGCCATAGTTCTACAAAGCCAGAAGCATAGGGGATTTGGATCACATCAATCAATCCCGTCAAGTTGGCCTTAACCGGTTGGATATCCCAGCATCAAGTAGGCAAGGCTCGTAGGATTCCAATGTGCAGTTTTGGGAACCAACACGCTGAAAGGCCCATAACAACATCGCTTCAACTTCTCCGCTCTACTCCTCTTAAGAAAGCATTGCCTATAGGGTAGTAGCATTAGGTGAACCATGTCTCCCACCTCAAATGATCGCTCAACTTTGTGCTGATCTGCATATTGTTTTTGCTGATTCCACACCTTCTATATACTTTCTCTCTGAGATTTCATGATATTCTGATTCTTCACCAGCAGATCTCTAGTCCTAGGCACTCTGTTGTCACTAGATAACAAATATAAATAACTCATAGCATCATAACCATAGAGAGCCATAAATGGTGTCATCAGAATGGACATGTGGTATGTAATGTTGTAGCAATATTCACTTCACCCATGCCTTCTACTGCCCTGCTATTTATTTGCAGAGATATCCCTCAAACTATTTATTCACTGTCTCAATTTGACCATCAATTTGAGCATGGTAGCTAGTGCTCAAGGCGAGATTTGTCCCATATCTTGAAAAGGTCCTACCAAAAGAGACTCATGAACCTACTAACATGATCACTAACAATAGTACAAGGCAACCCATGCAACCTAAATTCCTCGCTAAAGAACAACTCTGCTACATGTATTGTTGTGTACATGGATGCAATGGCAAAGAAATGTGTAAACTTCATCAAGCAATCCACCACTACATAGATACAATCCCTACCTTGGACCTTAGGTAGGCCTACGATGAAATCTGTCAAAACATTGTCTCATTTCTTTTGCTGAATGGGCAAAGGCTGCAACAACCCATATGAGAATGTGTGCTCATGTTTATTAACTTGGAAAACTGTGCAATCTCACAAGTTGTATTATATTCATTTTGAGACCCTTGCGTGTGAAGTGCTCTCTCACCTGCCTGTATGTTTTAAAGTATCCTTGATGACATGACATAGGCAAGTCATGAAAGGCTCTCAAAGTCTTTTGCTTAATAGCAGATCCAGGAACAAACCAAATTCAGTCCTTATGCATAAATATAATCAAATCATTCACCACTAAATACCCTTCATCTTATGTAGTATCATCAATGATGCTCGTAGGCCACTTGTTCATTGCATACTCCACTGAAATCAACTCCCTCCAATCATATGATATGGTTCACAAAGCACACAAGTGAGGTCACTGTAACAAGGCGTCAACAACAATGTTTTCTTCCCTTTGACGAAAACTATGTCAAAGTCATAATCCTATAGTTTGCTGACCCATTGTTGTTGTCTACCATTTAACTCTTTTTTCCCAAGGAAATGATTCAGACTATTATGACTTGTTTTAAACATAATTTTTTTGTCCACTAAATACTGTCTGAATTTAGCCAATGCATACATAATGGCTAACATCTCCTTGTCATAAATGCTACAACTCCTCTCAGCACCTCTCACCTTCCTGTCTCAAATGCAATAGGGTGCTCATCCTACATCAAACCACCCCAATTCTCTCTTATGAAGCATGACAATAAAACTCAACTAGCTTGTTGAAGTCTGGAGTCACTAGAATTGGGCAAGTTCTCATCAATTCCTTAAACCTGTCAAAACACAGTCGTGATCTATCTGTCCACTTGAAAGCATCCTTTCTAATCAAATTTGTAAGAGGAGTTGCTGACTATGAATACCCCTTCGCCAAGCGGTGATGGGCCAAACGTAATTGCATGAATCCCCTCAAATGTGAAATATTCCTAGGTGGTTGCCAATCCATAATAGCAACTAGCATTGCCCCCTTCCACATTCCATAGTAGTTCTACCCCTACTATTCATTGGCAAGGGTTCTCCAAATCCACACAAAATCCCTTGACACTAATCATGTGACCCAAATATAATAACACAGTCATTCCAAACTCACATTTTGACATTTTAGCATATAAGGATTCCTACTTTAGTATGCTCAGCACGATATCAATGTGTTTCAGATGCTCTCCCAAGTCATGTTGTAGATAAGGGTATCATCAAAATATATCGACACAAATCTCCTTTGATGATCCCTGACTATTTTGTTCATGCATGTGTAAAGGTAGTTGGCAGATTAGTCAAGCCAAAAGGCATGACCAAGAACTTGAAATGCCCATAATGACACCAAAAAGTTGTTTTCTCTATGTCATCCTCTTTAACTCATATATGGTGATAGCTTGACCTCGAATCTATTTTGGAAAAATAGCAAGCCCCATATAGCTCGTCAATCAACTCATCTATGTGAGGAATTGGGTACCTATTCTTAATAATCCAGGTATTCAATGCCCTGTAATTAATGCACATCTGAAAAGTCCCATCCTTCTTAACTAGAACCACTACTAAAGCAAATGGGCTCTTACTGGGTCTCATGTGTCCCATCTCGATCTTATCTATGTACATCATCAGATGCCTGTAAGGAGTAATAATCACCAGTTTAGCTCCCTCGAGCTCTACCATATGCTCCATCCCTCTATCTGATGGCCAACCTGAGAGGATACTCATGCTTGCGCTACTCACTATCACATGCTCTAACATATGCTCTACCACATATCTGTAGAGGATACTCATGCTTTTGCTACTCATTGTCCTCTGGTATCACTAAAATCTTTGTTGCCCATTATACTTAATCATGTTAAATCAATCTCTTCATCCACCTAAGTGACACCACTCTAGGTCCCCATATTTGTTAGTGCTCTAATTATGACATTCCTACCTTGGTGTTCAAATTTCAGATCTACTTTGTCCATGTAAGAGAACTCATGAAGTGACTTCATCCAAGTCATGCCAAGAATACAATCATAATCTTCCATATTAACAACAAAGAATTTCCCAAAAATGTCGTAGTCACCCATCCGCAAGCGTAAGTCATTAATGACACAAGTGTTGTCTAGTTTGTGTCCACTAGCTACTATCACTCTAAAACCCTCGTGCCCCTCAATCTAAAGTCTTGTCCTCTTAACCTATCTCTCTGATATAAAATTATGTGGGGCACCTGTATCGACCAAGGTAATAGATCGTTGCCTCTGCATTACACTTAGCACTCTGAAGGTTATTGCTTGATCATCACTCGAGAGACATGCAATTGTCTTCCCATCACCCGATAATTTTTTCTATCCTTATATTTTTTGAAGTGGATCCTTTAGAATGAAACTTCTTTAGAAGATGAAGGATCCCTATCCTAGGACTTTTTATAGCTTCCTGTAATGTGGCTAGATTTAGACCCTTAATCCATCCCTTCAAAGGCACTACAAGTCCATCCATGACTAACACCAATAGCCTCCTCTAAGAGATATCTATGACCAAAATCAAGTCTAAAACTTTTCAATGAAAATGTCTGTTGAACCCCACTGTTTAAGTTGAAATAGTTCCTAAAATGCAATTCAGGGTCCTTATGAAAGCTCTCCATCAACACCTCGATAAAATCAATATAGGAAGTAATCTAGTTATGGCCCACAGTGACCATACCATGATGCCACCACTCATGTGCTAGACCATTCAAATGTAACACTACATACTTAATGACTTCTCTTTCCGAAATTGGGTTCAGCTGAAAATGCATGTCTACCTTTTGTACCCATGCCCTGGCAGTTGTCTTTTCAAATCCATCAAAATTAGGTAAATACTTTCTTTCTTTTGCAAATCAAGGTGCTACCCCCTACTGCCTATCCATGGCATATGTTTCAGCCTCACGTCCATTTATTCCCTATAAGTTATGACTTACAATAAGATAAATACATTCAAATTAGAGTTCATAATTCGTGAAATTTATCATAACCGCATACCTATTGAGATGACAATAGTAGCAGAATTATTACATCTAATTTGGTTGGATCTCCTTCGCACAGCTACACATCTAAATCCATCAACCCTTCCATACTAAGTCTTCGTCCTACTCTTCTCTACAAAGCACGAGCTTCATTGTTGCTTGAATTGAAACAACTGGGAGTGTTACACCAAAATGATGAATGCTAATATTGACGTATATTGAGTGCGATGTCACTATCTTCTTTTGTGTTCAAGTCACCTGAGGCTTGTGTGTTTACTCCATCAAAAGCTCAATATCCACATTAACCTCTAATCTTCCCCTATGTGAATATATGTCACCATAATGACCAGCACGGCTATGCAAATGTTATGGCAGCTACAAGCTATAAATCCACACTCACACCTTTACTCAGACCAGTGTTGTTGTGCCCAGCTTAGAATGACATCGAATGTAGTTTTTATAGTTAGTTGTATGAATATGCGAGTGCAATGGCATCCAATCTTTCACCAACTCCCCTAACAACTCCAAGACCAATACTTGAGTGGTGTTGAAACTACTATCTTGTGCGGGTATCATCCCAAGAGACCAATCTCAGAAAACACGTTATCAATATTTGTCTCTCATTCCTATTACAACCATTTTTTCTCTCCTCTGTTTTTTGTTCTTCCATTTACATATCCTTCCTTCACGTATATCCACCAAACCTAACTCCATATGATGTTTCTTTTCATTTCCTCACTTAATCATAATCGTTCCCTTACTAATCTCCTCTTATACCCATAAGTGGTGAGAAAGAATATTTTTAAAATTTCTTTGTCCAAATATGAATATACTTTAATTATTTACTTTACGAACATGGAAGGAATATAGTTAAATTAGTCCCTTTAAAGATCATGACCTCGCATAATAAATAAAAGCAATAAATGAACTCCAATTGGCATGGAGTTTAATTTTCTTGGGCCAATTGCCTCTAGGATCCCTTTGATAGTCCCACCTAGCCCTCGGGATCTCAACTGTATTTGCTAATGAATAATCTCCAAAGCTAACTCAAAAAGCATACATTACAACTGTTGCGAAAACTTGTCGATCAAACTATTTTATCATATTTCAAAGCTTGGTGACTTCTATTTTGAGAGATTGGAAGGTCGATACCTCTCATTCATAAGAGATTGGTGTTTCTTGTTGAGTTGGTGCTCATGGAGAGGATTGGTGTCTTATATGGGTTGGTGCCTACTTGAAAGAAGATAAGATACATAGAAGCAATATCTTGATTCTTGCCATAGTTTTCTCCTGTAAGGGTTTCTACATAAATTGTGTGTATTTTGTGTTTTGCACTATTAGATCTTACTCTTGATCATTGCTCTTTGATTGCTAAAGTTTTAATAAGTGAAAAGTAGAATTATATTGATCATATCACTCCCCTCCCGAAACCACCTCTTTGTATACGTGTGTTTTATTTAGTTTTGAGTAGATCCTCTCTAAATTTGTGTTTTTTAAAACTCTTATGGATGCCTAAATTATGCAAGTAATCGGCAAATTATTTGATGTATTAACCATGAGCAAAGACGCCAAATAAATAAGTTTACAATATTTACAAAATGAGCAAGTTTCTATAAAGAAACTACAAATAAAATCAGAGATGATATTATCACCTAAAATTACAAAAAAGTACATTATTGAGCATTAAATAAATGAAACATTATTTTAATACCCTCCCTTAATGCTCAATCTATCAACAACACTAATAGAGCCCCTGAATTTGACAAACTTATCTAGATTGAGGGACTTGGTAAGGATATTTTTCGTCTCATCCGTTGTTGGAATATACATCAACTAAATGGATGTCTCCAACAAGTTGTTGAATGAAGTGACAATAAGTTTTCACGTGTGTGGTTCTTTCATAGAAGACTGGATTCTTGGCAAGTTTGAGAACTCTCTGATTATCACAAAACAAGGGAGTCAAACATGCTTGAAATAAATGCATATCTGCAAGCATCCGTCGAGGCCAAACTGCCTCAAAAGTTGCTTTCACAGCTCCACGATACTTTGCTTCCATCAAGGAGAGAGCCACATCATGTTGCTTCTTACTAGTCCATGTGACTGCACATACCCAGATGTTGATTTTTTTTTGTCAACTAAACCTGCCCAATCTAAATCTCTATAACCAAGGAGTCTAGGATCTTGACTCCAAGTGTACAAGAGTCCAAAATTAGAAGTGCTCTCCATATAACACGGCACATGCTTCATGGCTACCCAATGATCAGCCTTGGGGCCTGTCATGAAGCGTGAAATGTAGCTCATTGCAATACTAAGGTTAGGTCTAGTGGTAGTAAGATAGATGAGACTACCCACTAGTTGCATTAACAATGATTCATCTACTATAGGTGAATCGAACTTAGCTACAACTTAAGCCCTTTTTCCATGGGTGTGGAGGTGGGTATGTGATCCTGCATTTGGAACTTATCCAAAAGATGTTGAGCATAACTGAACTGGGAGATGAAGATACTGCTCTCTGTTTGCCAAATATCGACACATAAACAATGATGGAGAAGTCCCAAATCTGTCATGTCAAATGAGAGGTGCATAAACTCTATTTGAGATCACCAATCAACTGTTTTGGGCTGCCAGTCATGATCAAGTCATCAACATAGACAACAACTAGCAGAAACTCATTACCAACTTGTTTGACATACAAATTAGGTCAGCTTGACATCTCTGATAGCCATGATCTGTGAGGTACTTATCAAATTTGATTTACCAAGCCCAAGGAGCTTGTTTTAGGCCATAGTGTCCTTGTACCAATCTGCACACCTTGTGTTCTTGACCAGCAACCTTAAACCCTAGAGGTTGAATCATATAGATTTCTTCCTTCAACTCACCATTGAGAAAAGCACTCTTAACATCCATTTAATGAACTTTCCAACAAAATTGGGTTGGCAAGGCAAGGAAAAGCCGAATGGTACTCATCTTGGATGTAGGAGCAAAAGTCTCCTCATAGTCAATGCCTTCCTTCTATGAGAACCCCCTAGTAACGAGACAAGCTTTGTACTTGTCAAGGGTTTTGCCAGCTTTGTATTTCACCTTATATACCCATTTGCAACTAATGGGCTTTTCCCCTAAAGGAAGATCGGAAAGGACCCAAGTATGATTCTTCTAATGATTGAAATTCAGCTTCCATAGCCTTTTCCCACTCAAGAATCCCTTTGCCCTCTAAATATGTTTGAGGCTCATAAACACTGTGAATGTTGGCCATGAGAGCAACATTAACTAAATGTT
Source organism: Cupressus sempervirens (assembly GCA_028749045.1). Classification (NCBI taxonomy): domain Eukaryota; kingdom Viridiplantae; phylum Streptophyta; class Pinopsida; order Cupressales; family Cupressaceae; genus Cupressus; species Cupressus sempervirens. The sequence continues at coordinate 507,009,545 of CM053783.1, read as the reverse complement.
GTTTTCTCTTGTTTCTGGATGATCTACCCTCAATGAACTCATCATGATGAAGATCACTAATAGTCCTAGCCCACCATTTAGGCCGTTGAATAGAAGAACCAACATCAGATGTAGGAGATAGAACTGGTACTAGATCTAGAATAGGTTCAACAAGTGGAAAATCACCATCATTCGGAGGAAACTCAGGTTGAGCATCTTCAAACTCAGAACTTGCATCATCCCTCCCATCAAGTAGATCTAGCAGAAGACAGACGCCCAAATCAGAAGCCTTCAAAGGTTGATCCTCAGAATTGTACATAGATGAGGATGGGTGAAAAGGTCCATAGATTTCACCAAAGACAACATCCCTACTAAAGACAAGATGATCAGTACCTACATCTATCAATCGATAAGCCTTGTGGTTGTCACTGTACCTTGGGAATATAAGCTTTTGACTCTCTGAATCCAACTTGGAGCGCTTGGCATATAGAATCCATACATAAGCTAAAGATCCAAAGATTTTGAGATGATTGATCCTAGGTTTGCGACTAGTCCAAGCTTCTTCAAGAGTCTTTCCCTTAATGGCCTATATAGGGGACCTATTAAGGAGATAGACCACAGTGAAAACTACTTCTACCCAAAACTTATTAGGAACACTCTTGTTTTGTAACATGGAATGAGCCATCTCAACAATAGTACAATTGTGCCGCTCTACAAAACCGTTTTTTTGAGTGTGGTGTGTAGTTAATTGTTGTTTTATACCATGTGTATCACATAAGTTGGAGAATGAGGTACAATGAAGTACCTTAGAGGTTCACCATGAGTCACCGTCCATGAGCGGTGTCCTATGTTGCTTCCCAGCCTAACAAGCTCCGCAAACACCATAATACTGAGTCTGGATCTCAAGAAACCAACCTTAGAGGCTCACCATGAGTCACCATCCGTGAGCGGTGTCCTATGTTGCTTCCCACACTGACAAGCTCCGCAAACACCATGATACTGAGTCTAGATCTCAAGTAAACCAGCTACAAGTCCCTCTGAGCCAACTGAGAGAGATAGTACACATTTAAGTACCCATACCGTTGATGCCAAAGACTGGTGATTGAAGAACTTTTGGCTACCATGGTAACTCCAAAGAATCACCAGTATCCACAAGTCGGAAAAGACCATGATCCCCAATGCCAACAACTCCAATAGTGTGAGTCCCTTGATCAACAATCAAACACTTGTGTGAGTTGAATACAACATCCAGCTGAGGAGAATCCTACATGATCTGACTGACTAAGAGAAGATTTAGTTCCATGCCAAGAACATAGTACACATTGAGGAATATGAGATCCCTCCTACCAGAAAGTACCTGAACAATGCCCTTACCAACTGTGTATTTTTCTCCTCAAAAAACAATTGAGTTGATAAACGAAGAGAAGTTTGTCAACCAATCACACCAATGAGTAAAGTGGTGCAAAGCACCTCAGTCAATGTAGACTTCGCATGATCTGCAAGTCTTTTAGCCATGAAGGAGTGAAAGGCAGATCCTGTCTGCTCAATGTGCCCGGCAACATGCGCTTTCTATTGAGACCCTCTTTACTTCTTCTGTTCAAAAGCTAATTGTTGATGTCAACCCTAATTCATGTGACCATATTTATGACAATAATTACACTGGATGTTCTTTCTCTTAGAACTGTCCTAAGGTTGACTTGAGTCGTTTTGCTGCAAAGTCTAACCTTTCCCTCTGTTTTTCAGCTGAGAGTGTGTTGCAAAAGCTTGCTCTATAGAAGATGAAGGACCAATGCCAAACTATTGTTTCCAATGGCCCTGTTTCAAAAGCTTGATAGAGAGGTCTGGAAACTTCAGATCCACATTCGTGAAAGTAAAGTTGAGAGTTTCAACAAAATGCTCATAAGACCTCAAAAGGATCTTCAAGATAATAACCACCATGTCTTCTTCCATCTTTGAACCAATTGCCTCCAACTGATCACGGATGTCTTTAATCTTCGTCAGATGCTCTTGTAAGGACATTCTCTCATCCATCATAATGGAGAAAAGTTGATTATTTAAAAAGAATGCACAGCTTTTATCAGATGTTTCATGCAAGGCCTTCATGTGCTCCCAAATCTTAGTAGAAGGAACCTATGGAAGTAATCATCTGTAACAGAAAGTTTAATGAGCATGATAGCTTCATGATTCCACTCATCAAACTTTGCCTGATCTAAATCCACTATAGTTGGACATTGAAGGGTCAACAAACTATGCCTGATCTAGATCTACTATAGCTGGACGCTGAAGGGTGCGCAAGACGATCTTATCAAGACAACAATATTCAAAAATGGTCATCATTCGCTGCTTCCAAGTATTGTAGTTTCTCCCACTGAAACGCTAACTACCTTCCAACATGACATTGGTCAATGAAGCCATCTTCAAATTGTTTGAGACACGAAAAACAAGGAACTATGAAGATGATTGCACAAAATTCAATGCATTGAGACAAGTACAAATTTCAATACAAGTTTTGTTGGCACAAAAATCAAGGCACAGATTTTGAGACAATTTTTGAAGACAAAAGAAATTTCAAAAAACCTAGAAAGAATCTGAAATTGGAATTAAATTCTGAGCACATGAAAATTGAGGCACGGAAAACGAGGTACCCAGAAAAATCTAAGACCAACTCATTTAAGCTCTTGAAAAGCCTACCAAGAATCTATAGTCAAATTTCACATCTGGCAAAGCAACTAAGGGGTTCGAACAAAACCCTAACCAGCTGGAAAAGGAAGCAAAAATTTGAGAAATAATGGAGGATTTGGACACATATCAGATACAAAAGGTTTTAGAAAACCTAGACGCCATCATTTGCATAAGATTTGCAGAAAAAAGGTCGAAAATATCTCCAAAAATGTCTAAAAAACGCTTTTACGAAACTCAGACTGGTGCAAAGATAGATGTGTGACACCCGTGGAAAAAAGAGGCTGGAAGTAACTCTCCTTTGCAGGAGGACTAAAAATGGTCACAATAGAATGTAGGTTGACACTTAAGGAAGAAACGACCCAAAATGAAGAGATTTGGAGCCACACAATGGTGGAATAAATTACAGGGATTCGAGAAAAATGCCCAGCACAAGTCATCTTGCAGAAAAAAGGAGATGTTTGACCACCAAGAACAGTCTCAACAATGCCCAACATGACGAAATCATTATTTGCAGGGATGCACTTCATGAAAAACCCTAGTCGGGTTCAAAAATAATTCTGCAAGCAAATCTCGGAAAATATTTTCAAAAAGAAATTGGTCAAAATTTCATTTGAGAAATTATAAAAATTTCGAAAGGAACCTGGCTCAAATACCATATTACGCAAGTAATTGGTAAATTATTTGATGTATTAACAATGAGCAAAGACGCCCAATAAATAAGTTTACAATATTTACAAAATAAGCAAGTTTCTATAAAGAAACCACAGATAAGATCAGAGACAATCTTATCACCTAAAATTACAATGAATTACATTATTGAGCATTAAATAAATAAAACATTAATTTAGTATGATTTACTGAAATCTTGTTTTTGAGGTATCTTTGCAGATTTGTGGGAGTTCAAAACTCAATTCATCAGCAACTCCTCGAATCTTCTACAGCCCTATTTCCAATAAGATAGTCAGGCTTCATTATAGATAGTAGATCGAAAATCTTTTTATTTTAAGTGAAAAATGATTATAGATACATATCCGCAATAAATACTCTTTACTGATAAACTATCAAGGTTAAAAAGGATACTGCTAGTTGGAGCTTTCTCCTGGATGCTTGTAAATAATCTCACTGCATTTTAAACAAGGACATCATAGTTATAGTAAAATGTCAGATATTGCCATAAATTTTTATGAAAATTTTCAGTAATAGTAACCCTCGGTCTATCAATTCAGACAAACTCAAATGCAGCTACAACGTTGCATATTGATGTTGAATTGTGACCTGATTTGAATAACAGCAAAAGATTAAAATTATAAATATGATGCCCCAACTCACCAAGACAACCGGCAGCATTCATGAAATTTGTCAGGAAACTTAGTTCACCGGTGCTCTTGTTCTGTTCATGCCACAAAAACCAATAGTTAGTTCTTAATAGCAGATGCATTACATATGTAACAAGTGAAAAAAATAGTAATTATGCATGAGAAAAGAGAATAAAAACACAAGTATATTTGACATAATTTTGGTATGAAATATAGTCCCATAGCATCAACATTAACAAATGAAAAAAGAAACTAATTATTATCAGCAAAACGCATAAACATTGTGAGCTGGAAAGTCAATGTGTACTGAAAAAACAATTTCAGACTGATGCTAGAGCACAAGATTTATAAAACTTAATCAACAATAGTGCCACATAAAGGATAATGATTTCCAAAAAGAAGATGCCAAAAAAATAAACACAGAACATCTAAATCATACAGTTGAAATTTTTCTAGCAACTATCCTAAAGAAATTTATTTTTGAATCAGGAAGCATACGTGATAGCAGATATTTTAACTTAAACAACCGGATAGTTTGATGATGCCACTGCCCTCCCCAACTACCTACTAGTGGTCTTCTAAAGAACAATGGATTGACCATTATCTTAAATAACTCAACTAGGCTAGATTCTACAGTGAATTATATGCTAAGATGCACCAAAATCTACATAGAAAATGCCATTCACCTTGTAAGAAGCACTGAATTCAACATGAAAATAGAACTTTTCATCTTAAATTTTCCTTGAACGGTTATTTCGAGGTTACTGTTTCCAATTTTACCCTTCTCAGTTGGTTTGTCAGTACTTTCACTGTGCAATGTTTTAATTACAGGATTAGAACTAATGGTAATCATGCCACCCTATCCATTGTAGCTCCATATTCCTTCTTCACACAAAAGTGATCATGCTGCTTCTTCAAAAGAAAAAAAGAAACAGGGTAATACATTATAAATTAGTTAAAAATACACTGTTCAACTATAGTCCACTTCAATATGGATCAGGACATATTGGTGAAGTAGTTATCCAAAAATATTAGGGAGCAAGAGGATAATGTACAAAATATTACAGATTACATTTTAAATTCTTTTATGCTTTCTAGTTTCCTTTTTGTCACTGGTATCTCCTGCCTGGGGCGTGAAGCAGCCACTCGACCCTCCTCCTTCCAGTCTCAACAGGCTTGTGAGACCTCACAGCGGGTTCACTTGGCGGCAGCACCCCACCTCCAGCAATACTCTGAGACAATCCAGGGCTCACCCCCACCCTGGACCATATCCTTCGGTGTTAGTCTTTTTCCCACCTAGGAAGGACCTCTAGTCTTTCCCTCGTTGACTCTTTTGCTTTCTTGCTTGTTCTTTTTCTGAACACCGTTTGGTGCCCCTGCTGTTGGCAGTTGCCTTCATTATATGCTTTCAGTCCCTTAGACTCTTTTGTGGTCTCTTGTTGTACATTAATAAATTTATCTTTATCTTATATAGTTTATATTTAAGCTTTTAATTCTTTTAAATGTGTTCATGCATCTTGGGAACATTAACAACATGTCACTCCATCCCCAGTCCCTAGGGGACACTTTCTAGGAAACCAAACCTTCTGGACACGTCGTCAAAGAGCAGAGAAAATATGTGACTGCCTTCATGAATGTTATTCAAGGTAATTCTCACAAGTTCCCCGCCATTAACCTTCTCACCTAGTAGAACTATCTCTAATCCCTTTGAACTCTTGGGAGAATCAACAAAAGCCTTCATTAAGTTCATAAGCCTATAAACCGAGTAGTTAAAAACAATTAGATTTACAAAAAAGTAGTACTAATAAAAAATTTAAAGTTTATGTTAGAACTTAGAAATGACAAGTTAAAGACTTAGTTATCTGAATTTAGCTTCAAATGTTATGCTTTTCTTAGTGGTAAGTTTCAGCTGTATACTTATATTGAGACATCTCTGATATTTGATGGTCTGTTATTTGAAATCAAATAACTGTTATTGTCTGCAATATAACAGCTGTTGAATTTTCCTATCAGTGATTAGCATATGTTGTCTGTGTTTATTGGAACACTTCTGCACATAAACAACCGATACAGGTGTTCAATTTGACTGTTTAGGCCTTAAATGAATTTACAGCCATTGACAAAAGTTTATTTAGTAACTCAAGCCCAGACCAACTTTCATTATTACTTCATGGGTCCATTGTCTTCCTTGTATCTACCAAAAATGACTTTCTTTGAAGATGCACAATCAAGTCATCAGCTAGAGAAGATTCAATGATTGCCAAAGCGTTAAGTTAGTCAATTCTCCAATTCAGTTGTTGTCCAATGTGCATTATCTATGGACTAGATTTATTTTTTGTTAAACATTTTTGTTAAGTTTATGAAATTGCTGCAATATGTAATAGCATTGCCTTGTAATCAGGTATATGTTTTCCATATGCAACATCCTCTCATTTATATTGAGCATGGGTGAATGAATAGACATGTCTATTCAATAAACAAATAATTAATTTTAAAAAAAAAAACTTAATTCTGTTTTATATATATATATATATATCAAATAATAAGCTTGTATCTCACATAAATATTATATCTCATATATAATTATATGAATAACCATAAAGTTATCCGACAGAAGCTACCAAACATTAACACTCCCTCTGAGCAAGGGAGGATATAAGACAAATATTACACCATTGGTAATATCTCAGAAGTTTTCCATCATTAATATCGCATATATCAAGAGTATTGATCTCCAGAATATCAACATATGATATTCATCAATTACTCAAACTTATGGTAAGATATCACATTTGATATCAAGAGTCTTGATCTCCCAGAATATTGACATCCAATATTCACCAAGTACTCAAAATCATTTAGATATCACATTTGATATCAAGAGTATTGGCCTCCCAAAATATTAATGATATTCACCACTTACTCAAAACGTTTAGATATCACATTTGATATCAAGAGTATTGGCCTCCCAGAATATCAATGACATTCACCACTTACTCAAAACGTTTTTAGATACCACATTTGATATCAAGAATATTGGCCTCCCAGAATATCAATGATATTCACCAAGTACTCTAAGAGTAATGGCCTACCAGAATGTTGAGATGCAAGACATTCACCATTTACTCAATTTATTTCATCTCATTATACAAGTTGATTGTAAGATCGTCATCTTACAACAACTTCTCCCAAATACAAGTGATGATCATTTGGAAGTCGTCACTTCCTCATGATATACACAGGGGATAGGCCCATATAAATGTCACATGGTCACAGTCCTCTTGACTACAACAACTTATTGATCTCTAGAGAAACCATCTCAAAATGGTTTACTCCCTCTCAATCAATAAGACCAAGTTCACCAATGTTAAACAAATAACATACTTAGGCTTCTCCCTCTCTTTCAAGATTTCATCAAATGAAATACTATTCTCCCTCTAAATCTCAATCTCCCTTTTCCTACAACAACATTCTTCAAGGAAAAGATCAAGGCAAATGCTCATAAGAAGGAGACTACTAATATACTCAAGAATAATTTTGCATAATGATATAAGATCATTTCAATGTAATAAAGATAAAGATCTAATATTAATATATACTTTGAACATATATACATATATATTCAATCTTCTCAATATATATCTTTATTTTAATATCAAATATAATTATATCATTAACATATTGATAGTGCAAGAGAGCTACAATATGCAAATATAAAAAGTATAGTATATTATCAACTTACCTTTTTAGAAGGGGTGATTGGTATATCTGCCATCTTAAAACTGTATACCAATATAATAACAATAATATATGTAATATTTGGAGTGACCCTTACCTTCCCTTACCTTAAAGGTGGGTCCTTCACGTCTCACCCAATGCTTGTCTTAAGAATGCTTTGTATCATTTATTTAGATATTTAAAATCACTTTGTTCTTCAAAATGGTGTCTCTACCATAATGCATATATCGATGAAAATGGCCTCCCAGATATCTGCATTCGGACCTGGCACGATTTTCTTATAATTAACACCTTCTAACATTGTATGAATTTCTCAAAAGATTTATCTTCCTTTTCTATAATGTCATTCTTATCGATTTGGAGATGCATAGTCTGTTCATGGAGATTGGAGATCGTCATCATGTCCCGCTTCAATAATCAAATTGGATTCTTCATCCTTCAGATCCCCACTATTCTCATCACTTTCTTCCTCATCGTCATTTCATATTACACCTCCTCTCAATGTCATTTCAGATCTCTTAACAAAAGAATGTGGGTTTTCTTCTTCGCAAGTGGCAACTATCACGAGAAGAAAACACAAGCTATTGAGGATCAAATCCGACCACACTACTAGAGAAGCCATTCAGTTCTTAAACGATTCTGGATTCACTAAAAAACAAGCTTCAGAGTATCATTCTCAAAAACCCCGTTATTCTTACACTCAAAGTGGATAGGCATTTCGGAAGGTTCCAGCTTTGAAACCTTGGAATTGAAAAACATATGTCCAGTCTTGGTCTGACAAAGGGGGAAATTTTCAAATGCTGAAGAAGCATCCTGATCCACTTTGTCTCGCTACGAGGTCTTTAAATCCTTGAAGACAAGTCCAGATGCCACAGGTTTACCTAGTTTGACTCATTTCTTTACGCTAAGTGAGTGAGCATTCGTCACTAGGTTTTAGCCAGTACAATACTAAAGTGAAGTCTAACGACTTATAATCTCCTAAAGCAGGAATTTTAGAATAGTGAATGAATTGATGTTTCTCTTAGGGCTGCATAGGGTACTATCGTATCTATTAGGCTCTTCTTGTCTCTTATGCCTCACATTGTTCTCAGACTAGAATTCATTTGAAAAAAAAACAAAGAATTTATATTTCCAGAGATTCGAATCTGCTCTGATACCATGTTAAGTTTATGAAATTGCTGCAATATGTAATAGCATTGCCTTGTAATCAGGTATATGTTTTCCATATGCAACATCCTGTCATTTATATTGAGCATGGGTGAATGAATAGACATGTCTATTCAATAAACAAATAATTAATTTAAAAAAAAAACTTAATTGTGTTATATATATATATATATATATATATATATATATATATATATATATATATATATATATATATATATATATATATATATATATATATATATATATAATAAGCTTGTATCTCACATAAATATTATCTCATATATAATTATATGAATAACCATAAAGTTATCCAACAGAAGCTACCAAACATTAACAATTTTGCTCGCCCTTTTTAAGACAAAATAATAATATATAAATAAATCTCAATTATAAAGTTTCTTTCATTTATTTAATGTCAATCCGATAAATATAGCCAGCAGTATAAACTTCTGACATACAATTTCTTAGTAAAGATAAAACTTTTGTAAGAAGACCACAAACTTGAATTTCAAGCTAGAAACAGAGCTAAGCCCCTTTGTGACATTAGAGAACACAATCAAACAAAATAGTTTCTCATATCATATTCCAATATGATGCAAAAATGAAGAGGCTGAATAACGGCTACCATATTATCTAAAATAGCACTCTCAACTTCAACCAAAAAGCAAATTGTGCACACAATCAAAGCAATCTAATAACAAATAAACAATCAAAAAAACCCAAAAGATACAAGATAATAACGATGCAATATCCAACATCCCCCCTTATTCCATCATTATTTTAATCTTTAAAGCATAGCTCCACAAGTACTAGGAGATGTCAGGACATCCAGACGAGGAAAAGGGCTTCAATTTTATATTCTTTTGGTGGGGGGGGGGGGGAGGTGGGGGCACGTAATATACTATGCATCTAGTAATTGAAATGCTAGTTATGAAATGATGTATAACAGTATAGGAACTAATAATACCGAAGATTTGAACATGGCAAAATTTCAACATACCCAATATAAAATACGATATACTTGAACATCGAACATTGAAGTTTTCATTTTGAACATTGAGTATTGAATTACCAATACTATTAAACAAGTTGAAATCCAATTGTGAGGAAAAAATGAAGTTTGGAGGGGCTTATGTAGGCTTGAAGTGCCAAAATGGAACCCACCTCTTTTGAGGGTTCAAATAGAAACCTAATATAAAGTGAAAACTTTTTTTTTAAATTAAATAATGTTTTGTCATTTTGATGTCACCCGACAATGGGGGATGTATAGATCTTCCCAGGACAGTCAAGGGATGCTAGAGCATCTCCGTGACAATCGAAGGACACCTAGGTATTCCCCAAACATCCCAAGGATGTCTGTCCATACCCAATTTTTGACGGCATCTTGGCAACGACTTGGTGGCAAGAAGGCGGTGATGGGGAGCGGAGGCATGTCCCCAACTCGGGAAAGAGAAGGTTTAGGAGGGGTGCAATCTCTATGTTACACTGCTTTAAAGTGAATCCTAAAAGCTTTTAGACTCCACATGTGTAAGAGGCTTGGTGAAGATGTTAGCACGTTGTTCTTAAGTTGAGTAAATTTGGACTTCGATGATGTTTTGTTGAACATGTTCTTGTATGAAGTGATAGTCAACTTCAATATGCTTGGTCTATTCATGAAAGATTGAATTATGCACAAGATTGAGAACACATTGATTGTCACAATATAGGATCGTAGGTTGGTTTTGTGGTACCCCCAATCCTTCTAATATACGACATAACCATATTGCTTAAAAACCTGTTGTATTCTGCTTCTATTGAAAAGCAAGCAATTGTGGCTTCTTTCTTACTTCCCCAAGAGAATGCTCTTAAACCTAAGAAGAAGATGTGGATTTCCTAGCATCAACCAAACCTACATAGTTTGCATCTATGTATCCTATCAAGAAGAACTGCTTATTATTTTTATATTCAAAACCATGACCTATTGTACCATGTATATACCTTAAGACCCTTTATTCTACTTTCCAATGACATATCTTTGGTTTATACATGAATCGTGAAAAATAATTAACAGCCAAATCGCTATCTAGCCTAGCGTAAATCAAGAAAATCAAACTTCCAACCATTTGTTTGTAGAGAGTTGCATTCACCTAAGGAGATTTATCACAAATAGATAGCTACAATCTTATTCTATCGGGGTAGACAAGGGTTTAACTCCATCACTCTGAGTATCTGAAGCAGTGTTTTGGCATATTTTCTTTAAGATACAAAGATATGGTGATTTGTTTGCCATGCCTCTAGGACAATAGTCCAAAAACCCAATATTTGTCATATCAAAAGCTTTCTTGAGATCATTTTGGTTGTTTCAACCATTGCTTCGAAGTTACCTATAATAACTAAATCATCAACATATACATTAATGATCACAATATCCCTTCTTGATCCTTTCGGTAGAGATTTGGATCATATGGATGCCTACTGAAACCATGTTGTAGCAAATTTTCATCAATTTTATTATGCCAAGTTTTAGGAGGTTGTTTGAGACCATATAGGGACTTAGCAAGTTTGCATGCCTTCCCTTCTTCAACATGTGTAATGTATCCCTCTAGTTAGGTCATAAAATCCTCCCTAAGATCTTCATTGAGAAATGCACTTTTTTACATCCATTGGGTATAGTTTTCATCCAAAATGGGCAGCCAAAGCAAGAATCATTCTAATGGTTTTAATTTTTGTTGTGAGAGTAAATGTCTCCTCATAGTCTATCCCTTCTTTTTAGGCATAACCCTTGGCTACAAGTGTAGCCTTATATTATCCATACTACCATATGTTTTTGTGTTATCCTAAAAATTTAGCACCCATAATTAGAGGCTCAAGGACCTATCAGACACCATTTTGGTGATTTTGAGGTCAAAATGTTATTATGCTTGATCCCAGCAACCTACATTTTCTCCTTCCACATCTTATCACGATCCTTGACATCGCGACAAAATTTTAGGTGATTTACCTAGGGCAAGTTGACTTATCAACTTCTCCCTAGGTTTTTGAGCTCAAATCTAGACCAGGGCCCGATGTTGGGGTTTTCCTCCAAGGTTTTGATTTATGGTCAGCCTTGATTTAATTTGAATCCCCAAATGAGCATAAATGGACATCTCCTCTTCTCATTTGCCATAAGAATGACACAATAACATTAGGGCATGCAATCATTTAAGCAAGAGCAAGCATTCAAGTTGTGCAACTGAGGAATTCGATTCAAGATTTGAAGGCAAGCATCCAACTCAAGATCTCGAACTCTCCATTTCTTCGAGATCTGTTCAAGCAAAGCCAATCTTCTCTAATTGATGCAAGCTTCTCTCCCATGAAGGCCAAGTAATGGAATTCTCGATCAGGCAATTGTAGATCCATACATTTGTGAAGACATTATTGATTCTACATCACATTTCAAGCATCTTCATGGATTTAAGTGATTACTACATCCGTTCATAAGGGTTTCATGCAAGGTGAATCAAATATTTATCTTTTCTTTCTTCTACTTTCTTTTATGCAAATTCAATTTCATTTCAAGGTTGATTCCTAAAATAGGGGTTTGACCAAGGTAAATCCCTTTCCACAACCTTTTCCTCATTTTCTTGTGTATGAACAAGTTGTAGAGTTGTGGATTTAGATCTAAGAAGTACAAATGCAGGCACAGGATCCTAGAAAGTTTTGCCAAATTTGGCACTACTAGGAACAAGTCGACTTGCCAACTTGTGCCTAGAAAACAAACGAGTCCCTTTACTTTTTGGCTGAAAATCACAGAGCAAAGAGTTATTGATCTTAGTTTCCTAGAGTCAAAGTTACATTGAGAGTCAATTCAAATTCAAAGATCAATCTTCCTATTCTTGTTTTCAAGATGCAATCATTCTATCTCTTTCCTCTTACACTTACTTTCATAGATCAAATTTGTTATCATTTATCATTTATCACATCATATTATCCTATAGGAATCCCAATACCTCCCATAGATCTTGCATTAGCACCCTTCATCTATTTGGTTGTGCTAATCAAATTCATTTATGGGTGGCATTTTATTCAAATGTATAGATCCCAAATAAGAAACTGTGGTGAGTGATCTACCTCTTAGCATTGCTCAACATTTTTCACTATACATTTTTATACTCATTCTTATATATCCATTTTACATCCAATTGCTTTCTTACGAATGGGTAGATCAACAAGCTCCCAAATCTTGTTTTCCATCTGATACTTTGCATCCATAGCCTCTAGGCTTTGAGTCTAGTGCTTCATGAAGAGTAGATTGTTCAAAAGTAGCAATAACTATACTCACTAATGCTAGATTAACCTCATTGTAAGCCATGCTACAAGTCCTTGGACATAAGTGGTTGGAACTTCATCTAGCTTTGCATCATGAATAGTTCTAGTATACCATTTAGGCATGGGTCTTGTTACATTTGCAAGTACTAAATCAGATTGACTATCAACAATCTCATATTTTTTCCCATCCACATCAATTGTAGGAGCACTATCTGGAACAGATAATGGTGTAGGAGAACTTCAATCACTCTTTTGATAAAAAATGCCATCTCTTCTCATGTATATCTTCTTTGTACTAGGATCCATGAGGCAATTAGAATCGTTATTATAACCAATAAGGATACATTTTACATTTAATCAAGCTTTTTCTTGTGTTGCTTAGGAATGTACATGTATGTTGTGCAACCAAATACATGAAGATGAGAGATAGATGGCTTTACCCCTATCCAAGCTTCTTCTAGTGTGATGCCATCAAGTTATTTGGTTGGAGTGTGATTTAGAAGATAAATTGTTGTATGCACAACGTCAGCCCAATATGCATGTCATAGTTAAGAATCCAAAATCATACTACATAACATCTCCATGCTAGAGAGGATTTTGTCGTTCAACAACTCCATTTTGCTGGAGTATATAGTTATAGATTGTAGTTAGGTGATGTCCATCCCATTTTCCTTCAAGTAGGTGGGGATTTATGTGCTCGTGTATTCCACCCTTAGTCTGGGTGGTGGACATGAATATGATGATTCGTATCTTTCTCTACAAGAATGTCCAACTCTTTGGAGTTGGAAAAAGCCTCGTCTTTATGCTGCAAGCAATGTACACACATTTTCCTAGTGTAATCATCAACAAAAAGCTAAAAACACTTGAAACCATTGTGACTAATTACCATAGGCCCGCATTGATCAATACACACCAACTATAAAGGTTGGCTTGCATGATGCTAGCTAAAATAGAAGGGTGTTCAATGTTGTTTTCCAGCAATATTACTACAACAAATGGCACTCAATATTAGAATAGGTTTTGTTGGGTGGATATTTTGCAACCAACAGTTTTGGGTAAAAAATCCAGTCTCAAAATAGGATGACCAGCCACAGCGTGTGAGACAGAGTCTCTCCTACCTTAAAGGGAAGGCTCCCCCTCCTCACTGCTCCTTGGATCAATTCAAGGTAAGCAAGAAGTCGAGAGATTTTATAAAATGGGTGTTACCAATATCCTTTCTTCTTAACTTTCAAGAAAGGATCCACTTACTCGTATAGCGAATAATGGGCAAGGTAAATCTCTAACTACACTTCTACCAAGAGCTAGAAACAGTGATACCAATAAACTTTCACTAACTCAAAGGCTAGCTGAAAATGTACCGGTTTGGCTCTAAGTATGGTTGTATTTCTATATGGAAAAGCTTTACAATTAGGGCACAAAGGCTCCTAAAAGTAAGAATACTACTATTTTGTGAATTAAAAAGAAAATATAAGCTACAGACAAAGCTTCTAGCTATACACTTTCACAATTGCTTCTAGTCAAAGCTCTAGCTTCAATTGTTTCTTAACTCTTTTCAATTCAATTCACTAGAACAATTACCAATAACACGACAATATGAATCAAAGACAACTTAAAAGAATCATTAACAAAGCTTACAATTCACTCAAAACACAATCTTACTTAATCAAAGTTGTCTCAAATGCTCCTTTGTATTCACTTTCTCTCAAAATAGTGCTTACACAAACAAAATTATGCTGGCACAATTTCTCCAGAATTTTCTTGCATAAAGATAATGATAATTTTACAATGAGGGGGCACTCCTTTATATAGGCAAAGAAGTTGAGAAAAAGGTGGAGAAAAAAGTGAGAGCAACTCAACCAACTTTGACCAAGTCTAACTACAGAAAATAAAAGGTTACATGCAACTGCACGTGCAACTTGCATTACATCTTTTATATACACATGTAACTTGCATTACATGTGATTACACATCTTCATGCAATGCATCCTCTCCCACTACAAACATGAAAGATGAAGAAGATGGAAGAGAAGGAAACAGTCCTAAACGGCCTTGTACTTGACGATGCAATCCCGGATGATCACAGGATCGAAAGTTCCTGTACTTTGTATCGCTGCATTCACTTTGATAACCATGGTGTTGCATCTTTTGATAACCTCTGATTGTGATGAATTATCCGTTGTCATGTGGAAACTTGATGTGATTCAGCTTTTCTCGCTCAAGTTGTCGTGAATTCTCCTTTGTAGATCAGCACAAACTAGAGTCTCTGACACTTTGAAAATCTTCTTGACGATGTCCAGATGTACACTCAGAACAACTTTCCATCGGCACCTTCAACTCGTTTTTTTTTTTTTGAAGTAGAGTGTTTGGCACATGGGAATGCGTACAAATGGAGATTGTTGATTTTCAAATGTAACTTAGGGTCATCAAGACGTCATTGCACGAAAAATGATTACATGTAAATGCAACATGCAAAGAGGAATGGAAAGTGAGACGACATGCAAATGCGGATGGAGGATGAGCTTTTACATGTAAGTGTAAATGGAAGATGAGGTGCAAAGCATGGAAAGATGTGGAAAATGGAAAAGTATGTATTTGCTCATGGAGGCGTGAATGCATATGAGATGAAAATGAAAAATAAAGGTGAGATAATGAGTTTAATAGTCACTTTTGGAGAAAATGAGAAGTCAAAGTACACGGGAAGCGAAAATAACATCTTTTTGTCTTTTCAAAATGTGACTTTTAATCAAAATCAGACCTTTTAGATGCAATTACACATAAAACATTTCATATAATCATGTCGTACGAATGGAAGCGAAAGGTGAGATGAGTGAAAATGGAAGTGGAAAATGGGATTACATGCATATGCTGATGGTGATGAAATGAAAAACATGTAATCGCATTTGTCGAATGAGATGTGAAGTGTTGTGGCATGGAAAATGGAAGTGGAATGTGATGATGCTTTCACATGAAATGGAAAGTGGAGTGAAGTGAAACGTGCTCAAGTTCTTGGGAAAGAACTTGCAGTTTCTTCCAAAATTGAGAAAAACCAAAATGCAAACAAGCAAGACACAAAAATAAGCACATGCCTTTGGCAAAAGACTCAAACATGTCAACAAGGAAACCACTTCAACATGCAAATTCGAATTTGGAGTTTGGGGAAATTCCAAAAGTGTGAAAATGAGAGTTTTCATCCTTTTTAAAGGCAAAATGCATTTTTCATGGCATATATATGAACAAATGGCAATCATCAAGCAATAATATGCATGGAAATAGCAAGATAAGCATGAATTGATGAGAAAGTTAGGACGAGTCCACTTACATGAAGATTAAGTGCCAAAAATGAAGGAGAAAGAGCCAAAATAGAAAGTTTTATAGACTTCAGACCAATTCTCCCTTAAATCCGAATTTTCGAATTTTCAAACAACCTTTTGACCTTTTCCGTACTTGCATGTAATAGACATTCAATGGTCGAATTTGATATGAAAGTGCCAAATAAATGATCTCCAAAGACAATATCATGCATTTAAAACACAAAAACAATCCCTCTTGATCAAAGGTATGGATTCAAAATGCAATTTTTTGAGTTGTTTGAACAAAAACATGACCTTTTTGTGCAAAAATATGGGCCGTTTTTGCAAAAACGTGGCAAAAAAATGCATGTTTTTGAGTCATTTTTGACTTGTGAATGCAAAAATGACTTTCCCAAATGCATATATATGGATCAAAATGCCAAAAAGCTGCTCTAAAACACATAAAAATGGATTTAAACTTCAATTTTCTGGGCATTTTAAGCAAAAACGTGATTCATCATGAAAGTTTCAAAAATGTTTTTGAGGCAAATGAATCCATTTTAAAAGCAAGGAAACTCATTGCCATCCAAAAACATTTCAAATGGAACAAATCTCATGCAAATCCATTGAGAAAAACTCAAGTTATGAGCAAAAATGAAGGTATTTGGAGTTTTTCACAAAAACGTGCCCTAGATATGAACTCCCAAAAATGGTTTTCAGCACACTAAACTCATCTTTGATGGAAGCAAAATGATCACCAAGAAAAAACGTCTTGAATGCAAAAGATTTCATTCAAATCCATGAAGAAAATCTTGAGTTATGGCCAAAATTGGATTCTTGGGGAACAAGAACACATTTCCTTCTCAAAATCGAACATTTTCATGATCATTGCATATTTTAAAACATGTCTTCATGTAAAATTGGACCTTTTGAGGTCAATTACATGTTTTAAAATGTGTCTTTATGCAAAATCGCACTTTTTGGAGTGCATTGCATGTTTTAAAATGCTCATAGGCAAAATTGGACCTTATGAGGCCACTTACATGTTTTAAAACGTCTCACATTTTTTATGCATAAGCACAAAAACTCTACTTTTCGTATCATTGCATCAAAAAGGTCCACTTTCACAAACTTTTGATGTAATGGCATGAAAAGTATCCTCAAAGTGAGTTTCTTTATGCAATAACATGAAAAGTTTCCATTTTTCATAGATTTTTACATGCATTTGCATATAAAAAGTCCACTTTGACGCTTTTAAGTTATGTATTTCACTTAAATTTATAAAAATGTCATCAATATGGGTCAAAAATAATATTTATGTATCATATTATTCAATATAACACAAACATTAGTTTAAAGTGACATTTAAATAAGTATTTGATTTTAAAATCAAAAATTAAAAATGTAACTATATAGTTCTATAGTCACTTTAAGTGAAAAATTAAAAAGTAACTCAACTTAAAATTATAACATAAATTGCACTATAGTCACTTTAAGTTACAATTTAAAAGATAAAGTAACTTCAAAACATAACAAAAAGTGAATAAAATGTTATATTTTTTTAAAAGTGAATGTCAAAATGAAAATATAACATCATTTTTTTAATTCGTGCTATTGCACCTAAAATGTCCACTTTTGAGGCACTAAAATGACCATATCTCTTGACTGACAACTCTGATTGACCTCTAGGTTAGACCAAATCGAAGGGGAAAACAGAAGGCATGACATGAGCAAAACCAAATGATTAAAAACAAGCAACCGCAAACTCAAAAGCAAAGAACGGACTATGAAGGTTTCAAAAATAAAGCAAAAGCTCGACAAAAAGCAAAACGAAAAAGACTTGACGAAGGGCTTCAGTAAAATGATTCCTTATATCAATTGATATTGATTGGTTGATCAATACTAACCAATTAAATAATGAATTAGACTCAAAGAAATGTGAAACTAAGCTTGAAAAAGTTATGTACTGTTACCTACATTTTGTGGTGACAAAATACAGGACAACAGGTTTCTTTAATGGCGATCTCAGTTAATATTTAGTTTATTATGTAGTTTCTATTTTTGTTTTTAGTTCACAATTGTTTCTTTTAGAAACATTATCTTTGTAAATCTCTATAAGGAGCTTCATCTCCTATATTTAATGACAACAACATCGATTTACTGTAACATGGTATCAGAGCAGGTCAATGGGATTTCATAAAATTTGCAAAGTTTTTAAAGAAAAATTTGAGCCTCTTTTGATGTGGAATCTTTTCCATAAATCTGTTTTTCCAACTTTTTTTAAATGAAAATCATTAAAGGTATTTTATGAAATTTGTGGTTTGTCTTTGAAATTTTTTGCTGAAAAATGCAAGCTTGGTTGAGGGTTTTGATTGTGTGATTTCTTGGGTTGGGCAAATTCTCTGATTTTCAAAAATTTGCATGTGAGTTACATGTACTTGCATCTTCTTTTTGTGAGTTGCATGTTCTTACACATGTTTTACTATGCAAAGTGTCATGTTTTTCCACTTGAAGATTTTTTTGATGGGTTTTCATAATTTTTCCCTTAAAAAATTCCAAGGGGGTTTCATAAAAACAAAATTTTGGGTTTATTATTTTTGCCTCAAAAATTATTTGTTGGGTTTTATCATTTTTTCCTATAAAATGAGCCTTTGTATTCTCTACTCTGTCTCAAATTCTATTGTCAAATTTTGATTGATTCTTCACCTCAAAAATTGTGTCTCAGTTTTTCAATTTTTCTCCTAAAAATCACGGCTTCTTGCAGTCTATTTCGGGGCATCATGCTCATCTACAAAGTTTGGGGGTTTGTCAATTTTTTCTCACAATCGTGCAAGCTATTCTCAGTCTTTGTCTTTGTCTGCAGGGAGAAGCTTCGTTATCCAACATCAAGTTGGATGTTTTGCGATGATTTCTAGTCAAATGTTTTGCTGAATCTAGGAGGGTTAATGGCAAACCCTCTCAATGGTATTCTCTTGCCTCTTATTGCAAAGTATTATGAATAAGGGTGCACCCTTCTCTGTTTCAATTTTTTAAATGGCTTCTTGGTCATTAACATTTTGCAGATCTAGGGAGGGTCTCAACAACACCAAAAAAAAAATTGAAGAGTTTGTGACCTAAAGACAACAAATAGACGATGACCATTAAGGGAGGGTATGAAAATATTATAATAGTAATGGTCATCTTAGTTAATCTCTAGTTTACTTGGTAGTTTCTATTTTCGTCTTTAGTTCACAATTGTTTCTTTTAGAAACATCAACTTTGTAAATCTATATAAGGAGCTTTCATGTCCTTTGTTTAATAACAACAACTATGATTTACCATAACACTAAACTTCTCAAGTGAGGGAATCCCTTTGACCGTGTTTTCTTACTAAGCATAAGCAAATAAGCAATGCTCAAATGACCAAATCTATGGTGTCATAACATAGCTAGATCAGTATCCTTAGTCACTAAAGCTTGATTATTGTCAATTATATCAAGCCTAAACCTTTTACCAATTTCAAAGGCACATGCAACATTTTTTTTATTTTTTGATTTCAAGTGGATGGCAAATACCTTTTTATCCAAGTTTTTATCAAATTCAATTCTCAAGTTGTGATCAAGAAATTAATTTAAAAATAGGAGATTTTCAGTTAGTCCTAGCACATGCAAAACTTTAGTGAGCTTGCAACACTGTTTGTCAAACTAAAAAGAGATATCACCAATACCTCAGATGTCATAGGTGATATCATCTTTGAAAGAGACTTGACCATTATAGGGTTTCAATGTCAAAAGACACTCCATTTGTCCATTCATGTGCTTTGTAGCATCCAAGTCTGCATACCAAGTTGACGTTGGTTATAAACTATCTTCTGAAGAGTGGGTTAAAACATGTATTCTGAGGTTGGTTATGAACTAACTTTTTGTTTCTATTTGTTCTTTGGTCCCATCATCTATTGCCACTTTGAAATGGCTTCTTTTGATGAAATTTGTTGGATGATCCTTTGGACAAGAGTTGGACCGGCTAACTTTTTACATTTTGTCCAACTCTCTCACATATTGGACACTTCTCTTGAGGTGTAGATGGCTTACCAAATTTGGGAGGTCCACTGAATTGTTGCATAGGATTCTTGCCTTTGTGACATGTGGCCATTGCATGGTCATCCTCATGATCTTGGCTCATAGACTCTTCCTTCTTAAGGAGGTTTACCAACTACTCAAAATTAGGACTATGCTTTGTGACATTCAATGTAGCCATAAACACCTTTGAACCTAGATGGTAGTGCATGTAAAACAATATGCATCAAGATGGCATCCTCAGTTGTTTCTCCAAATGTTCAAAGGGAAGCTCTCAACTAAGCAATCCTTTTAAGAAAGGATTCCCACTGTTCTTTGTTCTTCACTTTCAGGCCATGTAGTTGACTCTACAAATATAGGATATGATTTTCATTCTTTGGCTCGTACGCTATCCTAAGCTTGTCCCATCAGACAAGCTGAACAAAATTATCAATTTAGCCTTTCTATCATCTTGATTAATGTTCTTCTATTTGTCAGTGTAATGTCCTTGTTTTTGGCAGGTCTATTCAGTTGATAGAGTTAGCTCATCATAGTGACCCTCGTGAGCTGACAGGGTATTTTGGGAGTCTCAATTGTGAACTTACTATTTTTAGTAAGTCTATTTTCTACAATTGCTATTTTTGGCAGTGCAGTGGGTGGCTTCGATAGTTGGTTGTCACCTACAGTTAATAAAGTAATAAATTGCATGAGCTCTTATTTATTTATTAATTGTTGAATTGCATTATTATAATAATGTTTATATTATTATAATAATGACTTCAAGAGATATTTCTTAAAAAGCGAGTTGGAAAGTTTCTAGTGTTGAGTTCTTTTGAGAAACTTCCACAATTTCTTAAGTGGAATTTTAAGGAAACTTTGGCCAATGAAAGCTTATAAATGAGAGCTCATTTCATTGGAAAAGGCACACTTGAAAATATATTTGCTTTTTGTGCCTTTGTGGTTTTTCCTGTTGTTCTGACCTGTGAGCCCTTGCTGAAGTATAAGGGTCTCGTCTGAGAAATTCTTAGCAATTGTGCTAAAACATACAATTGGCCAACTTTCTCCTACTGTATCATTCTATAGCTAAGAAGAACAATCTTGATTACATATTTTATTTCTTGATTATCTGGTGAGGGTTTTCTTGAAGTTCTGAGAATTGTTCTAAAGGCTTCTATTAATTGTTGTCGTTGTATAGCAATTCGGCAAATTCTCTTGTTGTTGTTTGTTGTGGCTAAGAAGAGGATTCTTCCAATTGATTATCTGCACAACTAGACTCATCGTTTTACCCAAGGGCATTGTTGGAGGTCTGATTGGCTGCCAACTCTAATTCATTAGCAAAATATTCCCCAAATTGGAATGCAGACCTGCAATTTGGAGGCCACGTGTGATTGGAGGGAAGTTTATCATTGCGTAAGAGTTGCTGAGGTAAATAAACACTGCCAACAAGGAATTCAATCATTGAATATGACCTATGGTCGTTTTCCTAAGTGAAGATATCAACCATATATGATTTGCGGTTGCTTTCCCAATGAGCCGTCAAACACTATAAAACAACTACCAGCTGATTATCACTTGCGGGAGCTTCATTGGGAGTTCAAATTCATTGGTACGTGTCCATCATACTGGTGACTACAGTTGCATTTTAATTATCTCAATAAGCAAGCAAGTGCCATGCCATAGCAGCCAAGTTCTGAGTTATATGTTTTGAATTTGGAATTTAATAATCTCAGCAATGTGCAATTCTGAGAATTATGATCAAGTTCTTAATTTTCTCTTCTGATTATGTAAGCAAATAAGTTAAATAAGTGGCAATTCAATTTCTTGCATCCAAAATTGAAGGAAAGAAAGAATACAATACAGAAATATATATCAGTATTTACTATCTTTGGTATTACAAGTTGTGGGTTGTGAAGAATGACAAACAAAAGTTTGGCTGGAATTATAAATCATTATAATCTGTATAGAGTTGACTTGTGTTAGTTACTTCAGAACTGGGTGCATACTCGCCAAGACTTTATAAAATGTCAAAACAATCCAAATGATATAAGAAATTATTGAAATCAGAAATTGTTCATGTTATAGTCAAGATTGGGTTTTTACAATGGTATCGTAGCGGTTTCCTACCAGCCTGCAGGAATTGAGCTCAGTTTGGTCAGTGTTTGCTTCGAAGTGCAGTCAATATTTGATTTGATATTTTCTATATCATAGCTGATGGTAAGAGGTTTGTGTCGGGTATGCACTATATCCAAAGAGGATGTAATTCGCCTCCCAGTGAAGGTGAACCTAAGATTCAGTTTGGTTCGGATGGTAGTTAGGGTGGTTCTGGTGGCACTGGACTACGACCCACAGATGCTGAGGTTGATAGAGATGCTTTGTAAGCATTTAGAAATATTGCAGTCGTGCAACAGCAAATGACAGATGTATTGCAACAGTTGTCTAATACTCTACAACAAATAGCACTACCTCGAGGACGGAGTAGGGAGAGAGCTTGAGATGTTTCTATTGGTTCCCATAGATCTCGAGTTGAGGATAGAACCCGAGATGGTATAGGGTATAGAGATGCAGATCGGGTTCGAGTTGAGGATCGTGGTGGATTAGCTGACAAAGCTAACATACATATTGGCACTCATGATAGACTGCGGAGGCCCACGTTTTTGAGACCTGAGATGGATGCAATCAATATTGAGCCTAAGGCCGCTCCTTTTGTTGATGATGTGTTGGCACACTTTACGAAGTGGTATGCTTTACCACAAGTTGTTACAGGTCATTTAAATTTTGATAGGTTCCTGACTCAACAAAGGAAGCATTCCAGAGCGAGGTCGGGATTGGAGAGACAATGACCTCGACAGACTGAGTTGCAGCAAGTTGCTAGTAAGATGACATTAGAGCACTTTGATGGGACAGAAGAGTTACAACTCAAGCTTGGATTCATAAGCTCGACACATATTTGCCTTTGCATCCTATATTAGAGGTAAACGCTATTAGATTTGAAGTGTTGCATCTAGATGGAGTTACCCATGACTGAAGGTACCATGGGTTAGTTTCTTTGCGACATGACCAGATCACTTCCTATCAGGAATTCGTGGATCGCCTAATTGAGAGATTTGATTGGAAGGATCCAGAGATGTACTTGCATGAGTTGGCTCAGATGAAGCAGTCTGGTGGATTGGAGAGTTATGTCAGTGAGATCTAGAGGCTTTCAGTCATGTTGTATGATATTTTGGAGCGCAGACAAGTTATGTTATTTATGGAGGGATTGACTGAGCCACTCCATGGATGGGTGAAGTCCTTGGACCCATCTTCTCTCCAATTAGCGATGAGGAAGGCACGTGACTTGGAGTCCTCTTCTCGAAGCAAGGTTGCTTTGAAATCTTCTTCTCTTCTGGCCGATGATGAGCCCCCACTAGTTGTAGAGGACAAGGGTAAGTCAATGGGGAGGTCTAATGATATTACTAGAGAGGATATGAGGAGGCGTCAGCTTTGCTTTTGGTGCAAGGGGCCTTTCTCTAAAGGTCATACTTGTGCGTTAAGGTGAAAGAGAGCAGTGAATCGTGGTATGTGGGTTTACAGTGATGTGATTGAGAATGAGTCATCACAACAGCATGAGGATGTCGATGAAGATGATCATACTAATGATAGAGTTTATACTGTGATGAGTATTTATAGTTTGGTATTTGACTCACATGCTTAGGACTTGCACCGGGTACAGAATTGGTCTGAGCCTAAGTTGGATTGTTTGTAGGATGATTGGGTAGGCATAGCGAAGGAGAGTGTGTTAAGATCTCCTAAGGATTTGTCTGTTAGTGATGTTCTGACCTTTACATCACCCACACAGGTACTTGGTGTTGTGTTGCAGATCATGTTATTGGTTTTGTTGATGGTTTTGGCATTATGTTGGTTCGATGAGGACAGGGACATCACTTGTTTCTTATGGGATCCAGTGGAGGTTTTTGTATGATGTCGGATTGCTTGAGGACAAGCAATCTTGGGGAGGGAGGATTGTAGTGTCCCCATTTTTGGCAGGTCTATACAGTTGATAGAGTTAGCTCATCATAGCAACCCTCATGAGTTGACAGGGTGTTTTGGGGGCCTCAGTCATGAACTTACTATTTTTAGTAAGTCTATTTTTGCAGCTGCTATTTTTGGCAGTGCAATGGGTGACTTCGGTAGTTGGTCGTCACCTGCAATTAATAAAGTAATAAATTGCATGAGCTCTTATTAATTTATTAATCGTTGAATTGCATTATTATAATTGTTAGAAATAGATAATACTGAGAGGGGGGGCTAAATCAGTATATTACAAACTTTTGCCCACAACTGAATATTGTTAATTACTTTATATCTTGCATATGAAATTAAACCAACAATGTTGAATGGTAAATATAACCATACACATAGAGAACTCATAACACCATTATTTGTTAACTAGAGAAACCCTGGCCAAGGGAAAACCCCGATTGGGATGATATCCACAAGATGATTCACTAAACAATAGGATCTGGTTAAGGATATTGACCCTATTAGGAGTTTATGAAGTACATATAGTGCCTCAAGTCCTTGTTAGAGGACTAGGCCTTGTTAGAAACCTCAACCCTATTAGGAGTTGGTAGAGCAATTATAATGTATGCAAGAAGAGCCCACTGCCCTAACATGCAACTAAACAATTCAATTCTTTCACAAGATAGGTATACATACAATACTTGCTTTGCTGTTGTAACTCGCACTTTCTCTGATCTTACATCAAATAAGACTCACAAACAGTTCTCACAATAGTTCACATGTCACATCTAATCATGCAACTTCCACAATATCTACACATCACACACATTCACTTTGCAACTCACACTTTATCTGCACAACATAAGATCTTTACTTATATCTTGCACATTCACAAATTGTTGCTCAGTCGGCTTCCATGTTTTCACATGCTTGACATAATATAAAATAATATCCACATAGTCGGCTTAACATGACTTAGTAATTATTTTGAAACTAAAATAATTCCTAAAGCCGTACAACCCTGTTTTCTGCTATGCTCTATTCTGCACTGTTAAATACTAGCATAGTTAAACTTACTGTAACTTTTGTCGTACTAGTACACATCACAATGAAGATGTCACAAAGCTTTCCTCAATTGTGCATAAGCTAACTCTCTGCACATTGTTTGTACTATTAAGATCTATTCACTATACTATTGCAAACTGTCTAATACTTCGACAATTTATGTCTCTGAATGCATAAATGAAATGCTAAGTATATGTTACCATAAATGACAACCATGAAGACATCTAACTGACCATATTGCCAACAATAATAATGTTTATACTATTATAATAATGACTTTAAGAGATATTTCTTAAAAAGCGAGTTGGAAAGTTTTTGGTGTTGAGTTTTTTTGGAAAACTTCCACAATTTTTTAAGTGGAGTTTTAAGGAAACTTTGGCCAACAAAAACTTATAAATGAGAGCTCATTTCATTGGGAAAGGCGCACTTGAAAAAAAAAAACAAATTGTGCCTTTGTGATTTTTCCTGTTTTCTGACCTATGAGCCCTTGCTGAAGTATAAGGGTCTCGTCTGAGAAATTCTTGGCAATTGTGCTGAAGTATACAATTGGCCAACTTTCTCCTACTATATCATTTTGTAGCTAAGGAGAACAATCTTGATTACATATTTTATTTCTTGATTATCTAGTGAGGGTTTTCTTGAAGTTCTGAGAATTGTTCTAAAGGCTAGTTCTGTGAATTGCTGTTGTTCTATAGCAATTCAGCAAATTCTCCTACTGTTGTTTGCTATGGCTAAGGAGAGGTTTCTTCCAATTGATTATCTGCACAACTGGACTCATCGTTTTACCCAAGGGCATTGTTGGAGGTCTGACTGGCTGCCAACTCCAATTCATTAGCAAAATATTCCCCAAATTGGAACGCAGACCTGCAATTTGGAGGCCACGTGTGATTGGAGGGAAGTCTATCATTGCGTAAGAGTTGCTGAGGTAAATAAACACTGCAAACAAGGAATTCGATCATTGAATATGACCTGCGGTTGTTTTCCTAAGTAAAGACGTCAACCATATATGATCCGCAGTTGCTTTCCTAGTGAGCCGTCAAACATTATACGACTGTCAGCTGATTATCACTTGCGGGAGCTTCATTGGGAGTTCGAATGCATTGGTACGTGGTCCAACATACTAGTGACTGCACTTGCGTTTCAGCTATCTCAATAAGCAAGCAAGTGCCACGCCATAGTAGCCAGGTTCTGAGTTATATGTTTTGAATTTGGAATTTAATAATCTCAGCAATGTGCAATTTTGAGAATTATGATCAAGTTCTTAATTTGCTTTTCTGATTATGTAAGCAAATAAATTAAATAAGTGGTAATTCAATTTCTTGCATCCAAAATTCAAGGAAAGAAAGAATACAATACAGATATATATATATATATATATATATATATATATATATATATATATATATATATATATATATATATATATATATATATATATATATATATATATATATATATGTATTACTATCTTTGGTATTGCAAGTTGTGGGTTGTGAAGAATGACAAACAAAAGTCTGGCTGGAATTATAAATCATTATAATCAGTATAGAGTTGAATTGTGTTAGTTACTTCAGAACTGGGTGCATACTTGCCAAGACTTTATAAAAAGTCAAAACTATCCAAATGATATAAGAAATTAGTGAAATCAGAAATTGTTCATGTTATAGCCAAGATTGGGTTTTTACAGTCAGCATCTGTCTTAATGCATTTTGTGGTACTATTGACCACATCCAACACTTTCCAAACTCCAGTTGAGTTTTGGGTTTGGTCTTTCATGTGGAAATGTTATTTATGTGTAGTAACTAAGAATCTGAAAGAAGAAATTTTGGAGAACTCCTTGACATTGTTTAAGCTAAGAAATAGATGTGTATTCTTCTATTTTTCATTAATCAAAACGGCCATGAGCCATAGATAAGAGGAGAATATAGAAACAGAATTTATGTTTTCCAAAAAGGGAGTTGAGAGATATACAAATTGCTTTTAAACAAAGATTTACAATAATTCATTCTTAACATTGAAAAAGAACAAAAAACAGCCCATCTGTAAATTTAATCATATATGTGGTCTTATATGTTCTACATGCATGCCTTCACAAGAAAATTTAATAAATCAATTGAAGAAATAGGGGTTGAAACAAAATGTAGCTCTAAAGTGTACCAATGAAGGCATGGTCCAAATATAAAGTTTACCCTATTACTCAAGTAGACATTGCATCTTTTTTTCCACGCCACTCTTAGGGTAAAGATAACTTCAGGTTTCAAGCCAAATCAACTTCACTGCGCCTCCAATCACCCAGATTAGTTTTGGAAGGTCTGAACTTTCAGTCATTGTTGGATGCCAGTTGGGGCCACAAGCTATCATTAAGGCAGTCAAACCACCTATTCTCCCTTGCCTATGTCATTCGCTACCTCTAATTCCATAATTTGGTGGCATAGACAAAGCAGGCTTGCAACATGGAGAAGGTCGCAATAGAAGTAGGCGACACGGATCTGATCCAAACCTTTCACTACAACTTACTTTTGCAAGTTCGATAATAGATGCAGATGCTTCTCCTCCACAAGCACCACCATTAACCATAAGGGAGTGTGAAGAGCTTACCCTAGCAAAAATCATGTCCCTATTTTTAGCAGGTTCCTACAATTGGCCAAGTCAGTTCACCTTTGCGACCCTCATGAGCTAACAATGGGATTTGAGGGTCTCAATTGTGTGGTTATAGGCTTTCCAGCAGCCTATGGTGTGTTTTGGCTCTGTTTGAGGGACTTACTATTGTTGGTTCCAATGAGCTCAATTGAGTTAGAAGAGTTGGAGGATGCTCTCAGTTTTTATTTCAGGCTTCCAGTTTGAGCTCCAAGAATCTTGGAGGGAGTGTCTATTTATAGTAAGTCACCCCATCAAGTTCATTCATCATCTTTCATCATCAGGATCACTTTGGTGTTGTCAGATTTCGATTTTGATGCCTTTTCAGTTGTTTTCGCAAGACCGGTGAATTATTATTATTATTCATATAAATACGCTGAGGTTGCTATTTTTGATAGTGTTGTTGGTTGGTCACCTCAGTATCATAGCTCGTTGGAACCGAGACAAAAAGTTTTAAATCATGGGAACAAGAAACAAACGTGTCAGAATTTTAAGTTATGGTGGAAAAGGTCATTTTTGGAGCCAAAGGCAATTAATAAATCAAATTATAATGGCACTTTATTATATTTTAATGTTGTGTGTGGCAAGCTTTTTAAGTGAAGTTTAATTGGGAAACTTTGTGCCATTTGGAGATTATAAATATAAGCCCATTTGATGAGTAAAGCATCCAATTATTTGATTATCTTATTTTGCTCTTGTTGTCTTTGTGACATTTTTGAGTCTAAAGTTTGTGCCCTTGTTGAAGTATAAGGGTTTGGGATCTACAACTGAAGTATTGTAGATTTAATTCTGAGAATTCACAGCTGAGGTATTGTGGACTTTTGAGTTTTATTATCGTCTCCTCTTTCTGTATTAATTGTGGCTAAGGAGCATTTATAAAATTGAATATTATAATTTCTCTATTGTTGGACAAGGGTTTAACATGTGGATTAGAGTTCGGCAATTCTAGATATCCTAGTTTGTTCGATTTGCATCAAATTAGCGTGTTGGATTTACAACTTGAATGCCAAGGGCCCTTGTATTTGGCATGATTTCTATATCAGTTTTGGGCAGCATTTGTAAGGGTAGACTGTGAATGCCAGATTGAAATTGGACCAGGCGGCTTTCAGTTTGACTACAATTACATTCTACAGCAAAGACCAAGTTCTTAATTTGTAAAATTCAATTTATATTACATAGTTTGAAAGTAAACAAGCTGGCTTCAAATTCTGATTTATAGCAATCAGCCAACAATTAAATTCTCTTTTCATTATATTGCTATATGGTTTGTTGATGAATGAATTCAAAGGCTGGTGTGAATCATTTCAGAATTGTTTATTGGCATTTGGTATTTATTTATGCAAAACTTATAAGGCCAAAATTAAATAAATTTGTGATCAGTTTGCTATACATCCTGATATTGTGTTTGAAAATTGAAGACATCATATATTCAGTGATAATTTGGCTGCTTGCCAAGTGTTTGACAAAATGTCAAATCATTGAAATGTGAAAGAAATTGATGCTTGATTTAGCTATAACCAAACAGGGTTATTACAGTCTAATTGAAGGCTTTAAGATTTGATGCTTTTCCTGATGCTGCCTCTGAATGTGTTGGCTCCCAAGTGGAGCCCTCTCCAAATAATGCCATCGAGGATCTTGTGCAACATAGGAACCAGGAAAAATCTCAGCAGATGTGATCACTTATGAACAGCTTCACTTCTTGCATTTTGCACTCACAGGCTTCAAACAAGCTTGCGCAGATCATATCAGCTCAATTCACATCTTACAGATTGAAGAAAGTATTAGCAGCACCATCTGCAGAGATGATTTCCTATGATCTATGTGGAAATACTTGTGCGTTATCCGCCTTGCAAGCCTTCAATGCCCCATTTTGGTGATTACACAACAAATCTTCAAGATCATATGATCCCTTCAATATTGTCTCCTCTATGATAGCAATTTTATTCTCAAGGTATTCTCCCTGCTCTGATCCTGTATCAGAAAGAACAATCAAACAAAATATTTCCTCATATCCTATGCAGCCTTGTGAAGAAAGATCATGCTAGTATATGAGCAGGTTTCTGAGGTTAAGTCAACCCCACCTTGGAGGCAATTTCTTATGAAGACTATAGCAGACTTTGTGCATGGTTTTATAAGATTTGTGAGCTTTTGAACATTATTTTTCAGATCTGAGTAAAGGTCTCTTCAGCAGATTGTAAAGGTGAACTTGTCAAAAGGAGTGGACAGATTGTTGTAGACCTTGGATCTAGGGCAGATCCAACAAACATCATTATCAACTTAATTTGAAGATTAGAGCCTTCTATTTTACAAGCGCAAAAGGTTGGAGCCTCTCCTTCAATAAGATCAGAGTCTCTTGTTGAGTTGGAGTTCAGAAGAGGGGATTGGTGTCCTATATGAGTTGGTGTGTACAAAGTCCTAAGTAGTTCTTTATAAAAACAATACTTTGCCAGAGTTTTCAGCCGCAAGGGTTTCCACGTAAAATCATGTATGCATTTTGTGTTTCTTTTGATAGATCTTAATTGTGTGGATGCTTTATTCATTTCTCTAAGATTTGCTAAAATTATATAAGTGTGTGTGTTTTTTCTTCATGTGGTTACCCATGAATCCATCTCCTCTATTTGGGTTTCCTGTGCTCTTGGGACTGTCATACACACTTATTTCCACAGATCCCACAAGATAAAAACTCCTCAAATACCAAATCAGTCAATAAACTCTTTTTTCTGAAATCTATAAATCAGGAATCATGATACTATGCTACTTGTAATTTAAAATGATAGGTTTAATAATTAGAGATGGAGAACTGTTAAACAAAGAGTAACTCCATAAATACTTAAAATTGATCCCTTTCTCCTAACATACAGAAGGTTAGGATTATTGCCAGTCCTCTTGACAAGTCTCCATGTCAAGATTCATGGATCTCATGAGTTTTGTACAATCACAACTCTGTGAGTCAGTGAAATTTGACTCGCTTAATACTCTCTAGATAAAGATTTGTTGAGAACTCAAAAGGCTCCTCTGCTTCAAAGAATTGGGAAACCCCGTAATAATCATGAATCTACAAAAATGGAGAACGATAATGAGGACAATGGCAGAGTGGTTATTTCTTTGTTATACTTTATTATATTCAATTTCTTTATATATGCATGTTGTTATAGCAAAGACCATGCATGTGAACCCTAAATAACATTACAATAATTGCACATTAGACTCAAAATCAAGCTGATAAGGTTGCCATGAAGTTAGTCCAATTAAGGGATCTCATACCATTCAAGTACTATACCATGAGCTTTGCATGAGCTTTGTGTTACATTGAAAAGTTTAAGACCATCAACAAGGAAGGTCAGACCCAAGGGAGATGGTTGCACAAATTTTCAAAATACATTTCTTTCCCACACCCAAAATACGCCAAGTAAGCTTGTGTTACTCTTGTTATCTCTCAGAAAAGGAACGATAAGGAGAATTAAACGGTTGAGGTCATCCAAATATGACAAAGAATCCAATACCATCCCAAGGCTCCAGGTTACATATGACAGCAAAGTACCATCCACAAAAGAGCATTTCGTCAAGGAATATCTCCTAAAAAAAATAGTTAGAATAATTTGACAATCTCTCAGCAAAAATTTTCACCTTTTACTTTATCCTCGTAATTTTAACCTTCTAATAGCCTCAATCTAAGTTCATGCTTAGACACAATCTGAAAGAAATTTCTAGATTTTCTGTCTTGGATGCTGGTAAATGAATTCCATTTCGACTCTGACTACTCAAATTTAGCTATTAATAACTTGAAAGATATATACGATTCACAAATCAAAAGGCTAATAAACTAAAATTATACACTTGAAGATCTGAGGATTTATGTATATTTGCTTCAGTTATTAGGGATCCAAGCTTACACAATAGTTTTTCCAAATTTGTGGGATCCTTGCAAAGAGGAAAATTGCATGTTGAGAAGCCTGTACAGTATTTAGCAAATTGTTAGGTATCAAGAAAGGTTTCAAATTAACATGCCAATGTAACACATTTTTAAGCATTAGGTACTACACATAAACCTAAAGAACTAGATCATCCAAGAAGCACTGTGTTGACAACAGTTATAAATAAAGAAATAAAAGATCTGAAGCATTTTCCAATATAGAATTCTGATTGAACATTCAAGTGTGATTCTCAACCACCAGCTCACATATAAGGCTTCAAATAGAACTGGGTTGATCTGGCCGGCAAGAATGGTTGGGGCAACAGCACAATATCTAGAAAGAGGAAATTTAAACAATAGAAAGTAAGTAACTATTAATTAGAAAAGGTGTATTGGAAGGAAAACTATTGAGATATATTAAAAGCAATCCTAAACATATTTTTATATTCAATGGTGTCAAAAGATACATTGCTGATTTCAGCAGAGTCCGTGCACCCAGAGGAGATGAGTAATAATAAATAAGGCCTATCAGTATAATTGCTGCACATTCAACCACAAAAAACACAAATGTCATCAAATAACTTGGTATGATGCTTTTTACAATCCACAAAATGGCAGTTTATAATGTCAGTGGTAGAAAACAATTCACAGGAACAAAAAGAAATAGGAGACCAAGGCTGGCTACAAAGGAATATATATACCTTGCAAGAGAAGGAAAAGTAACTCTCCATAAGCTGAGAATGGCAGATCTTTATGCAGGCAATATGCCAAGGCAATGGTAAACCCAACAACTTCAAGTTCAAAAGATGCCACGCTCAAACCTTTAATGCTCTTGTTCTTCCAAATTATGTAGATCTGACAAATTAAAAATGAATGAACAAATAGAAAACATCCTTTTGCAAATAAGTTCATCGTACTTATCAATCTTAGGTACTTATTTCCTAGGATATAAATTATCACCTAAGGAACTAAATTCATGAACTAAAGCATAACATTTCTATGAGATAGAAACAAGCACATGAAAAGTGAATAGACGTCTACCCATAAACAATTATTGAAGGAACCACACAAATTTAGCAAAAAAACCAGGTCAAGGTAATGACCTATAGGCCATTTATAACCTGCAAAGCAACATGAATAAAGATATATAACAAATATAATCCAAAATTTTCAGAGCCTTAAAGTGTTGAAGAAAAGGATTTCTTGCAGGCTTTTGGTAATTTTCACAAGTTTTAGAATGATCTAGTCTGTGAGAAGGGCTTGCCCCTCTTTATTTCGTCTGAGAACTGGATCTCTACTAAAGAAGGAAATGAAGTGCTCCAGGTACCCTCTCCTTGCAAGGCTCAACTGCCATATATTGTATGTTATTTAACTGATGCTGACTGTTCTACAAACTTAATTTAGACCATAGATAGACTTTCCACTAGAGAAGACAGATGATGAGATCCTTGCTCAAACAAAGAGAACTCTCGTCTCTCTGCTTACAGACTTTTGACTAGGAGAGCACGTTATACGTGCAGTTGAACAATAATGGATATCCTAAACAGCCTGGACATTAAATTTGGTCTTAATGAGCACTGCTTTGTTACCTCTGCTGTTGCAGGAGACATCCCCTAAATTGGCAAATTTAATGATAGGTCATGGAATGAATCATTAACCAATACTGAGCAGATAATAGAAATAGCCTTTCAGGAACAAGTTGATCTCTTTCTGATCAAATTTTTGGAGCCAAGGATAGCAGTACCCTCAAACAAACATAACTACAGAATGAATTGACAAATTTAAAAGTCAAAATTCAGAGCCCAAATATAAATGTCATTCACTTATTTCTCTATCCAAAGACCACTTAGAAATTTAATGGCTATACCCTCATCTCAGTTAGCCAACTTGTGCAGTTGGTGATAACAGTACATCAAAGTGGCCGCACCATGTGGGATAAATAGTTTCACTTCCAATTGCTTGGGACCAGCTGCTTTACTGAATCAATTAATGCACTCTTTATGTCTCATGTTTTGCTATGGACTCGCTGACAAAATGTTCAAATGACTAAGCAGTAAAATGAGTGTTCAAATGACAAAATGTTACAAACAATGCTGCTGATAAAGACAGTTGGATGTAGTTATTGTTGTTCTAACTGCAAGATAGCTGCATATAGGCTTATTTATGCATGACCATGTGTACAGATGAGTGATTGATTACTATCATAGGTAATGTATTTCTCCCAAAGAGTATTGCACCTGAGTGTGCATAATCTTTCTTCAGACATGATAAAACATGCAGATATGAATTTTTTAAGAAATTGCAATTGCCTTTGTGTGTGGAATGTTGCAAATATATGATCAATGCTTATAGTTATTCTTAATGGATTTGCCAACACTTGATAAGCTAACCATAGAGGAAAGGCATCTTCTGAGAATTGAAGTTGTTTTCATTTTTTTTTAAATTGAAGTTGCCTTTGAGCATTGGATGTTGTGAATATATGATTATTGCTTATGATTATTCTTAATTGATTAGTCAACACTTGCTAAGCTAATCATTGAGGTTAAGTGGCATCTTCTGAGAAATAAGGTTGTTTTGAATTCCATCAAAATGGTTAACATTTCCGTCAACAGAGTCTTTGAAGAGGATATTAGCAAAAACGCAATTCACAAAGAAAAAATGAAGGAAGTAAATTGGCCACAGAATATAGCTGATATTGATTATATGTGTTATGGTATCATTTTAAATTTCAAAAACTATATGAGCTACATGAATGATATTTTTGGTCCTTACTTGAAAAGTTCATATTTTAATGATGTTATGGTTTTCAATAAGAACAGAGAGGTGCAACTTCAACAGTTGCAGAAAGGTTGGGATGTCCTGAATTGAGGTCTGTATGTGATTTTCCAAAGGATTAGATTGAAAAAGTGGACCAAGTCGTTCTCATCAAGGACACTTGCAAGTATACATTGGACAAGAGTCTTTCTTAGTTTGGCGAGCCTCTTCTACAAATATGTTTTGAAAATATCTATATCATAAACACCGTCAACAATGTTAATTAATGTGTCTAATAGGTCAATTTGTGCAAGGGAGAACTAAACTCGATTTGACTTGTTGAAGGAAGCTATAACAAACACCAATTTTCAACAGACTTAGTGAAACGTTTTGTTATTAAGGCCATTGAAGCGGGTGGTATCAGTAAATTCCTTGCTAATATACAAAGCTGCCAGGACAATTATTATGCGAGTGAATTCATCCTCCAAACACAAATTACCAGGATAATGTTGCATTTTAAGAAAGTGCTCAATTAAAAAGCATAGATTTTCACAGTCAGACATTATATCAAGTATTGGATACCGCTGTACAAAATTTCTAATTTTTATGTTCCAAGTCTCCTTTCAAACCTCTCTTCAGAGAAATCAGTCTATCATTTATTTGTATATCTAAATTCGGGAATAACAACAAAGGAGAGCGATCAGATCTGGTTTGATAAGAGAACAAGACCAAGAACAAGGGACTCTCTCTTACTTGCCAGAACACATTTTTCCAAAGAAAAGAAAAAACCCTGGAAATGAAAGCAAACCTGGGGAAGTTTAACAATGATTGAAGCCGCAACAATACAATAGCCTAATGCCTTAGACAGCACATCCAGCGCGCAGTCTTTCTGCGGAAACTCGCCGTTGCTTATAGCACTCACCAAACAACTCAAATTTATTCCCAATATTTCAAGCTCCATTGCTTCACCAATATAGGCAACTCGAGTAATTCTTAAAATGGATCTGTAATACACATACACAGGCCAAATGGGTGACTGAACTACTGATTTCTCTTCAAATGCTTTCAGTTTTTGTCTGGACGGTCTCCTTTCTACTCGCACGTTAAAATGTCACTGTCAAT
The DNA here is from genome assembly GCA_028749045.1 of Cupressus sempervirens. Taxonomy (NCBI): domain Eukaryota; kingdom Viridiplantae; phylum Streptophyta; class Pinopsida; order Cupressales; family Cupressaceae; genus Cupressus; species Cupressus sempervirens. The sequence continues at coordinate 506,973,559 of CM053783.1, read as the reverse complement.
TTTATTTTTCCTATGTAAACTTTTCACTTTAACTTTTGTATTTAAGTATACGATTATGGAACCCAAACTTAATTTGATATTTAGAAAGAAATTTAAAATTTTGGTTCAAACAAACAGTTATTTTATTATATTTTAGTTTTTTGAAAATAGGGAGAGGAGTTAGAATATGTGTATCACAATTTGAGGGGTTCATGTGGGTCGCCACATGGGTTAGGGGATTGTTCAATTGGTAACTAACTCTAATTGTGATATTGCTATTAGAATTTAACTGTGTGATTTTTGAGTCAAACTCATTGACCCATGTTTCATGAGTAGTGATTCAACATGAATCCATCTCTCATGAGAATAAATGAAACACGTAGCACTCATTGGATCTAGGTGATGCTCACAGAGGTGAAGCATTGGGACTTCCCAGGAGGTCACCCATCCCAATACTACTCCAGCTTGAGCGCGCTTCGCTACGAAGTTTCCTCCATGGTTAAACCCAAAGCTTGCAACCCCAATTGCAAAACCTTCGCCAAGTGTTGTGCCTTATGAACCATTCATTAGAAAGCCCCTTAAGCTCGTCAATTGATAAGTAGGAGATAATTTCCACAGCAAGTCAAATTGTGATATTGCTATCAGGATTTAACTGTGTGATTTTTGAGTCAAACTCATTGACCCATGTTTCATGAGTAGTGATTCAACATGAATCCATCTCTCATGAGAATAAATGGAACACTTAGCACTCATTGGATCTAGGTGATGCTCACAAGGGTGAAGCATTGGGACTTCTCGGGAGGTCACCCATCTCAGTACTACTCTAGCCTGAGCGTGCTTAACTACGGAGTTTGCTGCACGGTTAAACCCAAAGCTTGCAACCCCATTTGCAAAACCTTCACCAAGTGTTGTGCCTTATGAACCATTCATTAGAAAGCCCCTTAAACTCATCAATTGATAAGTTCGACCCAAAAATCACACAGTTAAATCCTAATAGCAAACAAATTTGAGGAAGGAATCTAAATTTCTTCCAAATTCACATTGAAACACTTGGAGCTCAATATTATCAAAACAAAGATGTTATAATGGAATAGGTCGATCTATTTCATGAAGGCATTTTATAACATTTATAAAGCCCAAGTCTTCAACAACACACTAGACGCCTAACAGCTTCTTAGATACATCTTTCACCAAAGCCCTTTGCTTTATACTTAGGCACATATTTGAATAATACAATTTATTAACTACCTTTGGCTCCAAAAATAACCTTTTCAACAATTTTAACTATGTGATTTTTTAGTCAAACTTATCAATTGATAAGCTTAAGGGGCTTTCTAATGAATGGTTCATAAGGCACAACACTTGGTGAAGGTTTTGCAAATGGGGTTGCAAGCTTTGGGTTTAACCATGGAGGAAACTACGTAGTTAAGCGCGCTCAGGCTGGAGTAGTACTGGGATGGGTGACCTCCCGAGAAGTCTCGGTGCTTCACCCCTGTGAGCATCACCTAGATCCAATGAGTGTTAAGGTTCCATTTATTCTCATGAGAGATGGATTCATGTTGAATCACTACTCATGAAACATGGGTCAATGAGTTTGACTCAAAAATCACACAGTTAAATCCTGATAGCAATATCACAATTTGACTTGCTGTGGAAATTATCTCCAACTTATCAACTAACTCCAAGTCAAAATTTCTCTCAATCACTAAATAATTCCTCATATGTTATGGGCTCATTAGTCCAACATGACCATTTCATTTCAATTTGGTGTATTGACTACAACATGTTCAGGGCCACTCCCTAAACTTGCCTGCCATAACATCTGAACTGGATAAGGTGGTTGCATGGCTACTCAATCCACTAGTGACCACCCTCATTGTCAGTACTTCCCATGGACATTGTACATTGTGTTTGGTAATGGCATTAACTTCATCACCTCTCCCTACTTGCACCTAAAGACTTGCATTTTTCAAGAAAAACCCCATTCAATACGCCCGATTCCTCGCAAATCAAGTCATTTTTCATTCATCCCACCACAACATACTTGACTAGGGACTCGTCAACTTCACCTTCTCACAAGAACATGTTTATCTATTCACCAACAACGTCATTCTTCAAAAAGGTATTTGCTTGAGCATTTGTTCACATTGGTTGGTATGCAATGGTTTTTTGGCATGCAACAATAGCATTGTTTTGCATTTACTTCCCCATGTTTTTATTTTGCAAGTATAGATAGGACATGCAATGAAAATGAGACATTGACCTTTGCATTGCTACCCTTCATAGCAACTAGTGAGGAGGAGTTGTACAAGGTTTTCTTATGACTCATGTTTCATACAAGTGAAGGTGTTATTCTCATTAATTTTGTCATAAACTTTTTGGGGTTTCTTCCATTTTTTTTCCATTTGTTTTTAATCCTCCAACTCTAATGCTTGTTCATTTTTTGTTTGTTGCTTCTTTTGATATTTTTAGAGAGTTTGTGCTTATGCACACTATGTATGGTGTTCATAAACACTTTAAATTTTGCATTCTCTTAAAATGGAAGCACTTCCTTTGTAAGACCTTTTAACCCTCCCTTTTGTGATCTCCTAGGTCCATGAATGCACTTATGCTCTTATTTCTCCTTAATCTTGAGTCTCTATCCATATTGTTATTATCCTTTGTGCATCCTTGAGATCCTAGTGTGCATACCAAGGTTCATAATGCTTGGGGTAAGGGTCAAAGTCATCCCTGATCCCCAAGTAAGGAACGAACTTATTCTTGACCCCTAGTAAGGGACAAGACCCAAGGCATTTTGCCTCAAATCATGGGCCCATTTTAGGGGTGTCAATTTCTTTCCCGCTTTGCTGAGTTGACCCTTCTTGGTTTTTATTATGAAAGCAATATAAAAGAAGGTCTTCTATCTTTATTTGGCCATCCATTATGTGTGCAAGATATCTATGGGCATCCGTGATCATTTGAGAGCATTCATTTGAGAGCAAGCATTATCGAAGACATCATCCATTCAAGCAAGCTTTCATGGAGCATTCAAGAGTTCAATCCTTCAAGAATTCAAGGGTATATCTACATTCATGGATCTATGATTTGGTATTAGTGGATCCATTTGCATTTGTGGACATTCTACATCATCATCTACATACAAGCATTAATATATCTTCGTGGATAACAAATCCGATTCCTTCCATGGAGATTTAACAAATAAGGGGAATATTTGTATATATCTTGCATTTTACATGTTTTATCATTTCAAGGTTGATTCCTTCACCGAAGATTGAGTTCTTTCACAAAACCATAGATTAGAAATCCAAAAGATTTGCTACTTCTTTTATTAGGATTCCTCAATCAATTATGGCCAATGAACACAAATGATCATTGTGATATTGTTATCTAGATTTAACTATGTGATTTTGAGTCAAACTCATTGACCCATTTTTCATGAGTAGTGATTCAACATGAATCCATCTCTCATGAGAATAAATAGAACACTTAGCATTCATTGGATCTAAGTGATGCTCACAGGGGTGAAGCACTGTGACTTCCTGGGAGGGCACCCATCCCAGTACTACTCCAACTTGAGTGTGCTTAACTACAAAGTTTCCTCCATGGTTAAACCCAAAGCTTGCAACCCCATTTGCAAAACCTTCATTAAGTGTTGTGCCTTGTGAACCATTCATTAGAAAGCCCCTTAAGCTCATCAATTGATAAGTAGGAGATAATTTCCACAAGTCAAATTGTGATATTGCTATCAGGATTGAACTGTGTGATTTTGAGTCAAACTCATTGACCCATGTTTCATGAGTAGTGATTCAACATGAATCCATCTCTCATGAGGATAAATGAAACACTTAGCACTCATTGGATCTAGATGACACTCACAGGGGTGAAGCACTGGGACTTCCTAGGAGGTCACCCATCCCAGTACTACTCTAGCCTGAGCACACTTAACTACGAAGTTTCCTTAACTACGAATGACCATTAATCAAATTCCTCTAGACTTATGGTTCTTCAAAGCCAAGGTGGGTAAACCTATTCTTTAACTCAATTGATAGGTTTAAGGTTTGTTATAGTAGATTTTAACAAAAATAATATGATCTCTCAAGATGGCAAATACTCTTGAGGTAGATCTAATTGTGTGACTTCACAATTATTGGCTTCGCTTGCTTTATATAAAATTGCTTGAATCAAAACTTTGAATAAAATAAATTGATATTTCTAAATGCTTTAGAAATTGAAATATATAGTAAGAATGAATCAAATGCTCACTTTGTGATTAAAGATAGGACCACACCCTTATCAAATTTTGGCTATAGAGTTACCCTCATCTAACTCTACATACAATTCCATAAAACAATATACATTTTGAATAGACCATCAACCATCAAATACTATCAATGTAGAAAATGGTTATGTGTCATCTTAAATTGGAAGCAATGTAATTTGATGAAGGTTTAACACCTATTTAATGTGAGATCATCTCTCTCTCTCTCTCTCTCTCTCTCTCTCTCTCTCTCTCTCTCTCTCTCTCTCTGATTTCTTTTTCCCTTCTTCATCCTTTCTCATAGGTGGAATTGGAGTGAAACCTAATAGATCCTCTTTAAAGCTCCTATTTTCATGGTCATAAGCTTGAGGTAGGATCTATTTCGCCTAGGTTCTTCCTTTCAATCCACCTTTCCACTTGAAATCTACTCCTAGCATCGAAATAGAGTTTTCTTTGAATCTAAGCTAGATTTTTGGATTCCAAGACCTACTTTGGGGTCTCAAATTGTTCTTGGGGTTTGTGCACCTGACAATTAGGGGTACAGTCTACCTTTGATGCATCAGGAGTGCACTCCACCCTTGATGCGTTGATTAGGGGTGCATTGTGTACACTCGAAAGTGTCCCACTCTAAACCCTTCTATCCAAACGATTCGATGAGTTTGGAATGCTTGGATGCCGGCTTAGAGCTCCCTATCCACGGAGTGCAAGAAGTTAGTATTCAAGCATGAAGGCTCTCAGCCAAGCCTTAGAAATGTACTTCTTGCTAGTAAACCATGCAACGGGAGGTTCTTTGAGACAAGAGCAAGAGTGCAAATATCTTCAAGGAATTCCTCAAGAATGCAATGCAAGTATGGAAACTAAGCTAAGATGATAATGCAAAATACAGCTATGTTAAGCATGTATGAGAGTGTTACAATACCATTATTTAAACTATGTGAGATTATTGCAAGAAATCAAAGCTAAACTAACATGCAACTATGCTAAGAATGCCATATGATCTTATGCTAATATGATGGAATGAGAGAATGAGACAAGAAATGAGAAGTTCTCCACAAAGCTCCAAAGAAACCTGTTAGAAAACCTGTAGCATAACAATATTCAAAAGATAGATGGATCCTTTCAGGGGGAAAGCTCTCTCCCTTTTAAAGATGTACATATGGTAGAGATCAAGATGAAGATGGTGGATGATCAATGGTGGAATTCGAAAAGAGGAGTGATCCATGTGCACACACAAGTCAACCAATAGAATATAAGTTGACTTGTCACATAAGACAAAAGTCTCACAAGCCTTTTCTTTTAATTGTAAAATAGAAAAAGGACTTTATGTGTGCACTTTAAGTGGGTTAGAAGAATGGGGTGTTTTATTTAATTAAAAGGGGACATGTTCTTTTAATCAAATAATGAACTTAGGATAGCATAGTTAGACTATAGGTTATAATCAAATAAATTGATTATTAGTAATTTGGTCTAGATAAATGATTAAATTAATTTAGCCAAAATGCTGAGAAGGGGGCTAATAGTTTAGATGACCATTTTTAGGTGATTACATTTGCCCCTCTTTGACTAATGCGTGATCGATCTGGGAACACATTATGTCAAAGAAAATCGAAGCCAAGTAAGCGATAATAGATATAGATATCTAATTTCAAAGAATGAAATGCAGAAATAGATAGCAAGTCCTGAATGCACAGCCTGATATCGGTAGTACTGAACATTAGGAAGATGATGTTAGGATCCGAAAAGAATTCTATCATCTAGCAAAGTGAATAGATCGAGAGCAAGTGATAAAAAAATGTACACTCGAAAGTGTCACACTCTAAACCATTCTATCCAAATGATTCCATGAGTTGGGAATGCTTGGATGCCGGCTTAGAGCTCCCTATCCACGGAGTGCAAGAGAGTGTATTTCAAGTTCAAGGGCTCTCAGATGAGCCTTAGAGATACTCTTCTTGCTAGTAAACCATGCAATCGGAGGTTCTAAAGACAAGATGCAAGAATGCAAATGTCCCAAGGAGTTTCTCAAGGATGCAATGCAAATGAAAATTAAGCTAGAATGAATATGAAAAGTGCAGCTATCCTAAGCATGGGTGAGAGTGTTACAATCCAAATATTAAGCTATGTGAGAGATTATTGCAAAATAGAAGCTAAACTAACATGCAACATGAATCTAAGTTAAAATGCCATGGTACGAGAGAATGTAGACAAGAAATAGAAGTTCTCCACAAAGCTCCAAAGAAACCTGTTAGAAAACTTGTAGCATGACAATACTCAAAAAATGGATGGATGCTTTGAGGGGGAAAGCTCTCTCCCTTTTAAATATGTACGGACGGTAGAGATCAAGATGAAGATGGTGGATGATCAATGGTGGAATTCAAAAAGAGGAGTGATCCATGTACACACACAAGTCAACCAATAGAATATAAGTTGACTTGTCACATAAGACAAAAGTCTCACAAGCCTTTTCTTTTAATTGTAAAATAGAAAAAGGACTTTATGTGTGCACTTTAAGTGGGTTAGAAGAATGGGGTGTTTTATTTAATTAAAAGGGGACATGTTCTTTTAATCAAATAATGAACTTAGGATAGCATAGTCAGACTATAGGTTATAATCAAATAAATTGATTATTAGCAATTTGGTCTAGATAAATAATTAAATTAATTTAGCCAAAATGCTGAGAAGGGGGCTAATAGTCTAGATGACCATTTTTAGGTGATTACATTTGCCCCTCTTTGACTAATGTGTGATCGATTTGGGAACACATTATGTCAAAGAAAATCGAAGCCAAGTAGGCGATGATAGATATAGATATCTAATTTCAAAGAATGAAATGCAAAAATAGATAACAAGTCCTGAATGCACAACCTGATATCGGTAGTACTGAACATTAGGAAGATGATGTTAGGATCTGAAAAGAATTCCATCATCTAGCAAAGCGAATAGATCGAGAGCAAGTGATAAGGTCAAACAAATGCTCCTAAGAAATAGATAGCTGTAACAATCAACAATAGAGTATTTTTGCCCCCTCGAGATCGAAATCGAAATGAGGTAAGAGGAAGCAGAAAGTAGCTAGACATGAGAAAATCGAGATATAGCAATGTTTGATATGATAGATAAATGATTTAGAACCCAAGAATGACTATAAGAAATTGATAAAATGCCCCAGTTTGACTAGAGTTGACCTTGAAGGATATAGCATAAAAATTAGGTCAAATCTAGTAGAGAGATGATCTAGATGTGAAAAGGTGAATATAAGGAGATATGAAGCATAGAAATGATGAAGACATGAAGAAATGAAGATGCCCTAGTGATGATTCGGAGATTAGACCTCAAAAGTTCAGCTAACTGCTCAAAAGAAAGTAGAATTTGAAAAGACAATTTTAACCATCAAGATGAACTCGAATTTGGATTTCGATCCCGAAAATGAATCCAGGATATCAAAATTATTTAAGAGGTCAAAACTTTATAAAATGTGATGATAAGATAGAAAAGAGATGAAGCAAAAGATTAAGAAGGTGAAAAGACATGAACAAGAAGAAAGTAAAGAAATATATGAAAGGAGTTAGCCGATATGTCTGCGAAAAGATGAAGAGAGAGCTTTCCCCATATGCAAGAATGCAAGACTAAGCTAGAAAACGAACCTAAAATGCAAGCTAAAATGCAAAGTGGTTTACCAGCAAGAAGTGCATAACATTTAAACTATTAATTTCATCATTGAGCATTTATTAGGGACATCATGAGATCATACAACCATCACTAGTATAACTATGAGGATATGAATATGATCGATATTAGATAGGTATGTGGAAATCCAATCTAAGCATCAGAGACATGTAAGTCAAGATAACTACGCAATTAGATTCCCTAAGTTTAATTTAGCAAGATTACACCTATATCAAGGCATAAGTGCTAGGATAAACCTCAAGTGCAGTCTTGTGAAACAGTCAAGGATGATACATTTGTAAGTCAAAATGTTGAATAGGACAAGCATAAATGCTTACAACACTATAGACAAACAAGGTATACCCACAAGCAGAAATCAAGAAAATATGTCCCATGCCCCCAGTCTTATAGTCAACGACATCCTCGAAAGACTATTAGGGAGGGAACACATGGCAAAGAAATCATCATAGACAACACACAAAGTAGATAAAGGTCAGCATAACTCAATCGTTTAAGTGTTTAAAGTGCATGTGTGTAAGTCACTTGGCCATTTCTTCAAGACTTGATTCTGATAGTGAGAAATATTGTGACATCGGAGACCATAGGTAAACTATCTGAAAAATGTTGAAAAACACTTGATGTCAAGGTGGGGGAAGTGTTGAGAAACACTATTATGTGAGTTGTCCAAGAAACCCTAATGCACAAGAATACCTCAATAGGCTAAGTAGTTGTGCCCCCAAGATGAGGACAAGAAACAATTCCAAGCTAGGAAATGTGTAGCAAAATAGGTGATTGAGATTGATAGACAGAGGTGCAAGGGTCTCAAGTAGCACCTGTTTCCAGATTTTCACCACTTGACATATTTTTTCAGGACTTTTTTCAATTTTTTGTATGTTTGTATTTTTGAATTTTTTTGGTGATACATCAAAGTGCCTATTACTAGGTTTTCACTAAGATGATCACTTTTTTTTCAGGATATTTTTTGATTTTTAGGATTTTTTCAGCATCATATATGATTTTTTGAATTTTTTAGAATAATTTAGAGATCACTAGTTCTCAAGCAAGATCACATCATTTTCTCCCAATGTCTAGCAAGGTATAGGACACGATGGAGAAACAAGTCGGTGGATAAGCAAAGATGGATGAAAAAGGAGCATGAAGCAAGTAAAAGTGATCCTCAAGGACTGACTCCTCAAGAGTACCCAACCTAGGGAAAGAGGTGAAATAGTCATATGAAGCATATTTTGGATAAGAAATGGAAATAATGAGAAAGATAGCATGTAGGATAAGTGGTGAAGCCAACAAGTGCGATAGCATATAAGATAAGCGATGGAAGCTAATGAGTAAGATAGCATGAAAGCGTGCAGTCCAAAAGACTAGCCATGTCAAGAGACCTATGAGAACCATGTTTCATTTATTATGATCAAGACCAAGGGGTAAACTAGATAGGATAGCAATGGGATAGAGTAATAAGAATAAAGCTCAAGATAGAGGCTAAGAGTGAATGGGAGAGCACAATAGAAAATCTCGTGGATAAGATAGCCAATATGCAAAGATAGCTCAACATTGTCAAGATCAAAGAGAGAAAAGGGGATAGATGGATGATGGAAGAATTATGCATGATGCCTGTTTGCCAGGTTTTCATCATGGTACTTATCCAAGGTGCCACAAGAAGTAGTTTTCACCATAAGATGCATTTATTTCTCTTTACTTTTGCTACCAAGGTGCCACAAAAAGTAGTTTTCACCAAGGAATATTTTTATTTTTTTTTTCAATTTTTTTTTTTTTTTGAATTTTTAGAAAGAGCTCAAGCTTTGTCAATTTAGATAGTGCTCCTATAGGAAAGATAAGCCATGATAAGCCAAGACCATAGAAAGGTATGCTCAAAGATGTTGATAGGGCGATGAAAGGGAGATGATAGTAGGAGTATATGAAGGATAAGGGTTGATTTCTTGAGAGAAATGAACAAGCATGGATATCAAGTGTAAGTTTTAGAGGATTTCGTGAGGGTAGCTGAAATATTGGACAAGATCAACATTGACACACACCTTGAAGGGTATTGGAACAATGGAGGAATCATGGATGAAATAGCTTGAGATTTAGATGTATGAGGTGGTAGAAGAGATTTGGAAAAAAGTGGAGTGGAAGGCTTTGGAATATTTTTAGGAAGATTTTTGGAAGATGGAATGGAAGCCTTTGGAAGCTTGAATGTCAACTTTGAAGTATTTTCAATATTCAAGTCTTTTAAAAGAGACTTGGGAATCCATATAGCTTTAGATTTTCCTTTCGATACTTCAAAACACATTTCTTCAATAATGGGTTTAGGAACCCATATTTTCTTTGATTTAGCTTTTTTAATAGTGGACCTTTGCGGTCTCTTTTGTGCATTCTCCTTCTTAGCATTCACATGTCGATTAGATGGGACATAGTGATCTTTCTTTTTCAATGGATTCTTATGTTTATTCTCACTTCCAAAGGACTTGGGATTTGTGGATGAATAAGGATGATATGACTGGTTTAGATGTATAGATGGGTGAAAAGTTATCAAGGATGAGTGTCTTTTTTGATCTTGAGGTATGATGGGAGAGCTAGGAGTGGAAAATGTAGAGGATGAAGGAACATAAGGTCCCAATATAGATGGAAGGTTTGAAGGCTTTAGCTTTAATGGATGAGGACCAAGGATAGAATTAGGATATGCAAATGGATAGTGAAAAGGGATATCAACATCTTTAGAGTGAGCAACATGGTCATAGCCATCAATAGACTCATGAGTACCTTTGATAGGAACAACATTTTTAATAGAAGCACTGGAAGCTTGAGCACAATTTTGAAGTGGATATGGAGAAGTAGAACATGAGGGGATGCTTTGATCTTGACAAGTAGCCTTGGATAGCATATGAAGAGAACTTTTCTCATAATTTTCAGTAAGCTCAAGGGAGATAATGGAAGTGGTATCTTCATCATACTTAGGAGGTGGACAAGATTTAGGATATGGAGGAGAAAAATCTTGAAAGAGATGAAAGGGTGCTTGATCTTGATCTTTCTTGATATTTATAGCTTTTTCTGTTTGAGATTCCTCTTGACATGGAGCCACTTCTAAGGACAAGGGAGAATGAAGAGTGAATGGAGTAGTGCTTGGATTAGGCATAGTAGTGCATGAAGGTTGAGGATGTTTAGGATTAGTAACATGGAAAAGGTTTGCAACCAAGTGAAGGTTAGCTTGAGTTTATTTTAGAGGTAGCCCTTGAGGATACACGTAGTCAATGTGGAAAGCATTAGGTTCCTTTTTTGATAGAGGCATGTTGGAAAGCTTTGAAGTGTTGGGAGATGCATGAGTGTTGGAAGAAGTGGAAGATGTAATGGAGCCACTACTAGACATAGGTTCATCAATGTAATCTTGCTCAAGAAAAGTATCCTCATTGCATGAATCATTAGAGTATCAATAATTCCATTATCAATAAGATCTTGGATTTTATGTTTTAGCTCAATGCAATCTGAAGTACTATGCTCATTATGTTGATGATAAGCACAATAGATATCCAAGAATGGGTTTCCATATGAGCTGGACTTTGGTAACATGATGATCTTATTGCTAAGAAGTTTTTGCAAAGTGTCATCATAAGAATCTTCTAAGGGAGCAAAAGTTCTATTAGAAGTATGTCTAGGATCTTCTTGTTGTTTCTCAAGTGAATAGAATGCATTCATGTCTTCATCATTATCTTGGTCAAAGATAGGTCCATCATGAAATTTTGGAATAGGCTCAAAGTAGGTATCACTTGCGTGTCCTCTAAAGAGGTCTTTAGATCTAGAAGATGAAGACATTTGATGTCTTGAAGTAGAGTATGTAGACCTAGAAGAAGAGGATGACCTCAAAGAATGTGACTCACATGCATGTAAAGACCTTAAGGAAGATTCATGTAATGATGCAATCTTCTCCTCTAACCTTTTCTCAAGTTTAGACTTCATTTCTATCATGCGCTTAGAGAGATGAAGGTAAGAAAGATCATTTGTCTCTTCTAGTTCTTTGTATTGTGCATATAGATCTTGAAACTCTTTAGTGACATGGAGGATATCATGATCATCTAGATTTGGTTGAAGTTTGGTAGCACAAGGTTTAGATCCCATAGTTTTAGATGCAAAGCCAAGCATAAAATAGTCTAGAAGATAACTTGATGTTGAAACTATAGGAGGTAGAGTGTTCACTTGCCAAGATATTAGAGAGAGATTAAAGCGACTTGTCAAAAAATATGTCCAAGGAACTTACGACATGAATGACTCAAGTCAATAGCTAGGCAAGATGTCCAAATAGCCAAATAGATAGAGCAAGCAGGGTGACAAGTGAACAACTCTCCAACCCAAGAGTGTAGTAAAGAAATCAAGGCAACCATTTCAGCAAAAGGATAACTAGCAAGCGAACATAGACCATGAAGACAAAAAGACCAAGAGCACTAAGACCAAAGAGCCACTTTAAGTATGTTCAAGAACTAGAGACATAGCAAATCAAAGTCAAATGATGAGACTCCCCTTAGCAAGCAACACAAGAAAAAAATGTTAAGACTTGATGCTTTGACTTGGTTGACAAAGTTTGACAATAGTTGATAGCATAGCAAGTTTGATGTTCAAAAGCAATTTCTTTCCAAGCAAGATAGTGACACATGGAGTAGTCTTCAAACAATCAAGCAAGGGACAAAGCAACCTTGCATGATACAAGCATATGTGAGGTCTTAAAAGAAAGTCGTATAACTATCATCATGTGTATGTTCCAAAGATTTCCACAGGTCTAGCACATTCGAGAACACATCAAGCAATATCTACCTAAAGGACATGGTTCATTACTCAACAAATTGGCCCATGCTTGATGCTCCTTTGCCTCACACCAAGTGGTTGCCCACAAGAGATATTGGCTTTGTCATGGAAATGCCATAAGCATAACCAAGGGAACACATATGGTGAGTGTAAAATCTTGGGGTGATTCGGGTAGTCCACTAGGATCAATCCTTGCACCAAGAAGTTGAGCGGCTAAAAAGGGTAGTTACTAACTTAGGGTGTTTAGATAGGGTTTCCGTTCATAGTGTTCCTCTTGCTCCCAATTACGGGACACCTCACCTTGCAATGAGTAACCGATCTCGCGACCACAAGAGTACCTTAAGCATTCTTGCCTAGTGATCTCCCTATGGTCGAAATCCCATAAGTGATCACACTAGGCGAAGATAAACACTATGTCTACCAAGGTTTTGTGTCCTTGATAGTCTTGAGTTTATAGTGGGTTGGAAGAGCTGGGTAATCTACTTGTCCCCACTTGGGTCGTTCCTCTTAGGTTGTCCGAGAGCAGGCCCTCTAAAAGATTTTAACTACACAAAGAGTGGATCAACTTTCGAAAGTCAAGATTTTTGATGCACCACAAGGGTGAAGAGCATACTCTCCTATTCCAATCAATTTGTCTCAAATACACCAAAAAGATTCATTTGCCTCTTACTCTTGAAACCAAATGGTAAGTCAAGATTTCTGATTCACCACATGGGTGAAGAGCATACTCTCCTATCACCAAAAGATCCCAATTGTAAGTTTTAATGTGCCTAAAAATAAACAACTAGTATATGCCGCACATGTAAAAGTAAAGAACAAGCAAAATTGGTTTTTTATGCATTGGGCAACCCTGCAAACAATCGTTAGTAGCCCTTGTGCATTTGAAGCTTTGACATGTGTTCTTTTTATGCAATGTTTCCATTTTTTTTCACAAGGATGGCAACCTGCAATCACAACTTGTTAGCACCACAAGTTAGTGTGAAATAACATAAAATACTACAATAAAAAGTGGTTAGTTGCCTCAAATATCCAGGTTATCTTCCAATCAAGTGTATGCAAAGAAAGTGCAAACTAATCACAAATGCTCTCATTTTTACTCTTTGCTTTTGACCTAGTCAACAAGATTAGACTTTTTTGCTATTATTTCAGATCCAAAAATAGAAATGAAAAGAAGAGAACCCTACTAAAAATCAGAGAGCTTTCCAAAAATGCAAGAAATTCAAAAAAATCTCTTTATTTGCGCCCTAGAGATCGATTTTGTCAAAACAGGCCAGATTTATAAAATTGGGTCTTTGATCCCTAATATGACCTCAAAAGTCAAAAAAAAAATAGAGTACCCCTCTTAGAATTCAAATTTTTTTTTGAAAATGTAAGTTTTTTCAAAAAATGAGCTTATTTGCGATCATAAACGACTTTTTAAGAAAAATAAAGAAAAAAACATAACTCCCGCAAATCACATCAAAATGCTTTGAAAATTGGACTGAGACATTTTGAACACATCCCAACTTGCAAAAACAATTTCAAAACCAAAATCCAAGTGGTTTAAAAGATATGATCAAATCTTTAAACCAACTAAGTTTTTGGCCTTCAAACCAATCTACTTATGGGTTGGCCTTAAAACCAAAGTGATAATTCTACAAAAGCACTTGATTAGATCCAATATGCTACTATAAAAAATTAGAGATGAAAAATAAAAGAAAATGGAGCTAGAAACTTGATTCAAGCCCCACGGTGGGCGCCAAAAATGTACACTCAAAAGTGTCCCACTCTAAACCCTTCTATCCAAACGATTCCATGAGTTTGGAATGCTTGGATGCCGACTTAGAGCTCCCTATCCACAGAGTGCAAGAAGTTAGTATTCAAGCATGAAGGCTCTCAGCCAAGCCTTAGAAATGTACTTCTTGCTAGTAAACCATGCAACGTGAGGTTCTTTGAGACAAGAGCAAGAGTGCAAATATCTTCAAGGAATTCCTCAAGAATGCAATGCAAGTATGGAAACTAAGCTAAGATGATAATGCAAAATGCAGCTATGTTAAGCATGTATGAGAGTGTTACAATACCATTATTTAAACTATGTGAGATTATTGCAAGAAATCAAAGCTAAACTAACATGCAACTATGCTAAGAATGCCATATGATCTTATGCTAATATGATGGAATGAGAGAATGAGACAAGAAATGAGAAGTTCTCCACAAAGCTCCAAAGAAACCTGTTAGAAAACTTGCAACATAACAATATTCAAAAGATGGATGGATCCTTTGAGGGGGAAAGCTCTCTCCCTTTTAAAGATGTATGGACGATAGAGATCAAGATGAAGATGGTGGATGATAAACGGTGGAATTTGAAAAGAGGAGTGATCCATGTGCACACACAAGTCAACCAATAGAATATAAGTTGACTTGTCACATAAGACAAAAGTCTCACCAGCCTTTTCTTTTAATTGTAAAATAGAAAAAGGACTTTATGTGTGCACTTTAAGTGGGTTAGAAGAATGGGGTGTTTTATTTAATTAAAAGGGGACATGTTCTTTTAATCAAATAATGAACTTAGGATAGCATAGTCAGACTATAGGTTATAATAAAATAAATTGATTATTAGCAATTGGGTCTAGATAAATGATTAAATTAATTTAGCCAAAATGCTGAGAAGGGGGCTAATTGTCTAGATGACCATTTTTAGGTGATTACACATTGTGCCCCCGATGAGGCCCTATTTTGGCCATTTTTCTCTAGGTCCCATGTTTTGAATAATTAGGTGTTAACTTCTATGACAGTCGGCCTGTGAGAGTTAGTTAATTTTGATCTCTATATAAACCCTTCCATTTGCTCCATTTTTTATAAAATAATAAGAATTCAATCATCAAGTGATCAAGCATCCTAGCATTCAAGCTCTCAAGTGTTCAAATTTCAAGCCTTCAAGCATCCATTCAAGCATTTCTCCATTGAAGATCAAGGATTCAAGCATTCAAGAAATTGAAGGAGTTTATCATCAAGATCTTCTTCAATCTCTTCAAGATCCTTTGGCACATTTTCTACATCCATTCATCTTCATCTTCTTGCTTCAAATCGATTGGTGAATTCAAGCATATTACATTTGATTCAAGAGATTCGACTTTGTAAGGTGAATTTGTACATTTACTTTACATTCATGTTATTTCAAATATTTCAATTCAAGACAACAAAAAAACCCCTTTTTATTTCAAGTTGTTGTTATCAAATCTACAAATAGGTAGTAGATCAGAGTACCATTTTTGGATTTCTCCCAAACTGTGGAAAACATAATCAACATCGAACATAATCAATCAAGGTCACATTGCACCCTTGATGCACCAATTCACCCCTGATAGATCGTCGAAAGATTTATGGGTTTCATCTATCACACAATTTCAGGCCTAGATCTGAAGATTTCTTTCAATTTTGGTCAATACAATGAGCACACAACAAATTTCAAATGTGAGTTCCCTTTCCCTTCTTTGTAAATTCAGCGCATATATATCTAGCATATACACACATATTAAAGGTCCTTAAGGATTTTAGACATCTTTCCCCTATTCTTCCTAGATCTAATTTGCATTGCTCCTTATTCATTTGGTTAGCACTACTCTCTCCAAACCTAGTCCTCTAGAATTGGGATTGAAAGGTTCCTTTTCCTTATTTACCCCTTTTTACACATATGTAGTTTGGTTATGTGATGAACTTGGGGTTTTTATCCTTGAGTCACATTTCCCACACTACAGTTATTGGTGAACCCAACTATCAACATTTTCATTTTTGTCTTAGAGTTAGATCTTTCATTCAATATTATCTTTTATTTTTGCATGCTTTATAGTTCATATAGTAAGGTTAAAGCTCTCAATGTCTTCTTTCTTTGTTTGGTGTATGAGCTTTACTACTTTTAGTCCTACATATAGGAGAAGTCATAGATTCATGTCTCTTTTTTATCTAGATTCTTCTTCTCTTCTTCTTAGAAACCTTAGTGACCATATGGTTTCTCATGATCATAATCCTCCTATGGAGCATGACTCTTCACACTCATCTCATGATGAGGATGAGTCTTTAAGAGTTCCCCTAACCAAGTTGATAAGCTTGTTACCGAGATTGATAAAATGCATGATTTTCTTGTATAAGAAAATCACAACACCGAAACTATTGTTGCTTTTGATGCTCTTAAAAAAGTGATATGTAATGATGAACATGGTGTTAATATTTTGTGTGGTCTTACTCATCTTGTCCATACTCTTGTTAAACCTTTGAATTAAGTTTTTTTTGAAGTAGGTTTGGCTCCTCTGGTTTCTACACTTGATCCTGGTTTGCTAGGCTCAGTATCTAGCTCTAGCATTTCTACTTGTAATCACCCAAAAATGGTCATCTGGACTATGAGCCCCCTTTCTGTCATTTTTTGAATAATTTATCTAATGCTTATCCTTGATTGAATCTCCAAAAACCCATTTATTTGATTTACCCGATCACTTGATCACTTTATCCTAAGTTCATATTTAATTAAAAGAACATGCCCCCTTTTAATTAAATAAAATTCCCCCCTTATCTCTTATCCTAAGTTGCACACACATAAAGCATTATTCCTATATGAAAGAAAAGGCATTTTTGTCTACACATGAATGCACAATTTTCTATGTGAGAGGAATGTTCTATTTTTAAAAATAACTTTATTTATCCTCCACACATTTCAAACCCTCTCAAAAGTCAACCATTAATTGTGATTGGTTGAGATTCTTGTGCACATGGCTCACTCTCACTTTCAAACTCCACCCTTGATGACATGCATCTTGCCTCATGATATCTATCGTCCATTTCTCTTTAAAAGGGAGGTCTATCTCCTCATTCTAAAATCTTATGTCTCTCATGTTATTGTTATATTGTAGGTTTTCTTGGTGATTTTGGAGACTTGAAGCATTCTTGCATTTTTAGCTAAGCTCTCATTCTACTTATTTTATGGCATACTTTTTAGCTTAGTTTCTTTAATGCTTTAGCTTAGTTCTCTTTGTTAGCTTGCATTTCATTTAGAATAGCTTACATTTGCATTGTATTTTATTCTAGATTCTTGGATATTGGCACTCTTGTCTCTACTCTTTGAATCTCTCATTCTATGGTGCACCTTGCAAGGGTTGCATAGCTTTGGTTCATTTTAGGGCCATGATCTCACTTTCTATTAACTTTGTATGTCATAGATAGAGAGCTATAAGTCACCTCTTGAGATGCTCTCTTTCATGGGTATTCTAAAGAATAATGGTTTATAGAAGTGTGATACTTTTTGTACACATATTTTTGGTCATTGTTGCAACTTGCTTGCTGCTACAACTATCTATTTTCTCTTGATCTATTTGCTTTCTTTTCTCAACATATCGGTGCTCATCTCAGGTACTAATATTGTCTCTTCTCTCTCCAAATGTTTAGTACTACTACTAATAGATTGTGCATTCAGGATCTTCTATCTCTCTGTGCTTTGTTCTTTAGAGTTGGATCTCTCTATTATCTTGGCTTCTTCATTTTTTGACGTAATGTGATCCTAGACTAATCACACATTAATAAAAAAGGGGCAAATGTAATCACCCAAATATAGTCATCTAGACTATGAGCCCCCTTTCTATCACTTTTTTGCATAATTTATCTAATGCTTATCCTTGATAAAATCTCCAAAAATCTATTTATTTATTTATCCTGTAGTTTGACCGCTTTATCCTAATTGCATATTTAATTAAAAGAACATGTCCCCTTTTTAATTAAATAAAATTCCCCACTCATCTCTTATCCTAAGTTGCACACACATAAAACATTATTCCTATTTTAAATATAAAAGAAAAGGCATTTTTGTCTACACATGGATGCACAATTTTCTATGTAAGAGGAATCTTCTATTTTAAAAAATAACTTTAATTCTGCTCCACACATTTCAAACCCTCTCAAAAGTCAACCATTAATTGTGATTGGTTGAGATGCTTGTGCACATGGCTCACTCCCACTTTCAAACTCCACCCCTGATCACATGCATCTTGCCTCATGATCTCTATTGTCCATTTCTATTTAAAAGGGAGGGCTCTCTCCTCATTCTAAAATCTTAAGTCTCTCATGCTATTTTTATGTTGCAGGTTTTTTTGGTGATTTTGGAGACTTGAAGCATTCTTGCACTCTTGCATTTTTAGCTTAGCTCTCATTCTACTTACATTATGGCATACTTTTTAGCTTAGTTTCATGTATGTTTTAGCTTAGTTCTCTTTGTTAGCTTGCATTTCATTTAGAATAGTGTACATTTGCATTGTATTTTATTTTAGATTCTTGGATATCGACACTCTTGCCTCTACTCTTTGAATCTCTCATTCTATGGTGCACCTTGCAAGCATTGCATAGCTTTGGTTCATTTGAGAGCCATCATCTCACTTTCTTGCACATTTGCATGTCATAGATAGAGAGCTATAAGCCACCTCTTGAGATACTCTCTTTCGCGGGTAATCTCAAGAATAATGGTTTATAGAAGTGTGATACTTTTTGTACACACATTTTTGTCACCCACTGTGGGGCTTAAATCAAGTTTCTAGCTCCATTTTCTTTCACTTTAGTTTTTGTTCTCATTTTTTTTTTATAGCAGCATATTATATCTAATCAAGTGATTTTGTAAGTTTCTCACTTTGGTTTTAAGGCTAAACCTTGTGCAAATTTGTTTGAAGGCCAAAACCCTAGTTTTTGAAAGATTTGAGCATATCTTCCAAACTGCTTTGAGTTCAAATCTTCTTTTTTTTCAAGTTGGGGATGCATCTGAAATGTCTCAGTCCAAATTATAGGTTGTTTTGAGTTGATTTGCGTCTATTATGAATTGTTCTTTGTTTTTCATAAAAAAAATGCTTCTAGTAAAAAATTAGCATATTTTCAGTAAACTTTGCATTTTTAAAAAGGTCTTTGAATTCTATAGTGGGTTAGTTCTTTGTGTTTTGAATTTAGAGGTCACATTAGGGCTCAACAACTCGATTTGAAAAAATGGTCTATTTTGGGAAAATGGGTTCATAGGGCACAACAAAGAGGTATTGTTGTTTTTCTTACATATTTGGAAAGCTTTCTATTTTTTAGTAGGGGCCTCCTCTTTTCATTTTTGATTTTGGAGCCAAAACCATAGCAAATAAGTTTGATCTTGTTGACTAGGTCAAAAAGAAAAAGTAAAAAAGAGATCATTTTGTGATTAGCTTGCACTTTCTTTGCATACACTTGGTTGGAAGATAACTTGGATTTTTGAGGCAACTAACCACTTTGTGTTGCAGATCTTACTTGGCTATTATGCCCTAACCTTGGTTTTTTTGTAGGAAGTTTCTCATTTCATTGCTAAAAAGAACACTTGTCAAAGACTCAATGCTAAGAGGCTACCAATTCTTGTTTGCAAGGCTGCCTAAAAGCACACAAAAAAACAAAAAAGCGCGATTGTATTTTCCCTTATTTTTGTGTGCAACATTCTACTAGTTTTTCATATTTCATAGGCACATAAAAATTGCAATTGGGGTCTCTTGGTGGTAAGAAAGTATGCTCTTCACCCTTGTGGTGAATTAGAAATCTTGACCCACCTTTAGATTTGGAAAGTAAGTGGGTTAATTGAGTGTCTTGGAGTGTTTGGGGGAAATGATTGGATAGGAGAGTATGATCTTCACCCTTGTGGTGAATAGAAATCTTGACCTCCAAAAGTGGATCCATTTTATTTAGTCTAGAATCCTTTAGTGGGCCTAGTCTTGAGAGATCAAGAGGAATAACTCAAGTGGGGACAAGCGAACCTGGCTCTTCCAACCCACTATAAACTCAAGACTATCAAAGACACAAAACCTTGGTATACATAGTACTTGCCTTCATCTAGTCAGATTACTTGTGAGATTGGAACCATGAGGAAATTACTACATAAGAATGCTTAAGGTACTCTTGTGGCTAGGAGGTTTGTTACTTATCATATGATAAGGTGTCCCATATTGGGAGCAAGAGGAGTGCTATGAATGGAAGCCCTTACTAGACACCTTAGGATTAGAGGCTACCCTTTTTTTCTGCTCAATATCTTGGTGCAAGGATCGATCCTAGTGGACTACCCGAATCACCCCAAGATTTGACTAACCATATGTGTTCCTTTAGATGTGGTTAACCCATCTATGAAAAATCCAATATTTATTGTGGGAAACCACTTTGTGTGAGGCAAGGGAGCATCAAGTTGTGGGTCAAGTTGTTGAGTAATGCACTGTGTCCTTTAGGTAGATATGTGCTTGATTTGTCTTCGAATGTGCTAGACCCATGGAAATATTTTTGAACATGCACATGACAATAGTTCTAGGGATTTCATTTTTAGACCTCACATATCCTTGTATCATGCAAGGTTGCTTTGTCCCTTGCTTGATTTCTTGAAGAATACTCCATGTATCACTATCTTTCTTGGAAAAGCCTTGCTTTTGCACATGAAACTTGCTATGCTATCAACTATTGTCAAGCTTTGTCAACCAAGTCTAAACATTTTCTTGTTGCTTTCTAAGGGGAGTCTCATCAATTGACTTTTCTTTTCTATGTCTCTAGTGCTTGAACATGTTTAAAGTGACTCTTTGGTCTTAGTGCTTTTGGTATTTCTATCTTCATGGTCTATGTTTGCTTGCTAGTTATCTTTTTTCTGAAATGGTTACCTTGATCTCTTGACTATCACTATACTCTTTGATTTGGAAAGTTGTTCACTTGTTTTTTCTTATCTATCTACTTGGCTATTTGGGCATCTTGCCTAGCTCTTAACTTTAGTCACTCATGTCGTAAGTTGCTTGGACACTTTCTTGACAAGTCACTTTACTCTATCTTTACTATTTTGGCAAGTGAACATTCTACCTCTCTAGTTTGGACATCAAGTTGTCTTCTGTCACCTATTATCTTCCTCTAGTTTCCTTCATGCTTAATTATCTATCTACCACTATGGAATTTGAACATTGTGCTACCAACCTCAACCAAATCTAGATGATCATGATATCCTCCATGCCATTAAAGAGTTTTAAGATCTATATGCTCAATAGAAAAAGCTAGAAGAGACAAATGATATTTCTTACCTTCATCTCTCTAAGCTCATGATAGAAATGAAGTATAAACTTGAGAAAAGGTTAGAGGAGAAGATTGCATTCTTAAATGATTCTCCCTTAATACCTTTACATACACACAAGTCATCTTCTTCAAAGTCTACATATTCTACTCTAAGAAATCAAATGTCATCATCTTCTAGATCTAAAGACCTCTTTAGAGAACAAGCAAGTGATACCTCCTTTGAGCCTATTTAAATATTTCATGATGAACCTATCTTTGACCAAGACAATGATGAAGACATGTATGCATGCTATTCACTTGAGAAGCAAAAAAATGACTCTAGACATACTTTTGATAGAACTTTTACTCCCTTGGAAGATTCTTATGATGACAATTTTCAAACACTTATTGGCACCAAGCTCATTGCATTGTCTAAGTCTAGCTCATATGGAAACCCATTCTTGGATATCTATTGTGCTTATCATTGACATAATAAGCATAGTACTTTTGATTATATTGAGCTGAAACATAAAGTCCAGGATCTTATTGATGATGGGATTATTGATACCTCTAATGACTCATGTGATGAGGAAACTTCTCTTGAGAAAGATCATGTTTCTAAACCTATTTTTAGTGATGGTCTCCTTGACACCCTTGGTTCGCCTCACAATAAGTGTATCATAGTCATGCTCTGGGCCATACTTAGGAATAATATATCCAAACTAAGGACTATTTTTCCCACTATGAGGTGCATTTAATATTGTCAACCCAGGGATGTATACTTGAAATGGTTGGCATAGTATGTGCACTAGGTCTCTTAATGAGTCACTAAGCTTATGCTGCAAGAAAGTAAAATGCAAGGAAAATAACTTAAACTATTGTTGCAGGAAACTAACACACTTAACTCTATGAATACTAGAAACACAATGAAAGGCTAACAAATATTCCAACTCAGTTCATCCACTATAATTGTTCTCACATATGCTATAGGAACATTCACGAAGTGTGATGCTACAGGAAGGAATTTACAACTTCTACTTACAATACTAAAAATGCTTGGAAATAAATCTATTCTATCCTAATCTAATCCACCTTCCAAGTGGGCCCAAACTATTGACACAGGATAGATGCCAAAAAAAATTTCATTGCATTTAAGAAATTCATTACATAACACATGGAACTATAAAAACACACTATTGTAAAAGTTAACAGTCTGTTCTCATAAACTATTTCTTCTTCTAACTAAGCTAACACACTTGGTTTGATTCCTGTATATAGGAGATCAACACTTATTCTCATAATAGAAAAGTAAATAACCTAGCTATAAATCTGTAGGAGAGAAAGAAGGAAAATAACAACTCAAGGTGGGAAGAAGAGATAACGGCTTAAGGCAGGAATAATAAAGTCTAAACACTTGCTTGCCATAGGAATAAATGCAGATAATGCAGTAAGTCTTGATAGCTCCTCCATACTTGATGTCATGTCTTTTGGAACCGTTATGACTTTCCTCCACCATAGCTACACCTCAACATTCTTTTCTCCTTGAATGCTATTGGTTCTCATCTTTGAATTCTTCCAATCATCTTTCAACTTCATTGCTAACAAGCTAGTTATAATTGTGAAAGGGTTTCAGGGTCCCTTCAAAACTTGTTTTTACCGTAATCTAAAATAGGTTAGTTATAATACAGAGATAATTGCAAATAAGCATTTTCAAATTAAATTCAAATATAAGAACACAAATTTTGATAATTATATGAAATACCGCACCATGTATATGATATTAGCAAAAGATGACATACTATCTACCCACAGGTTAATCATTGGTTTAGGTAATCATAGGTCCACAAATGTCTTGATGAAAATGAAACAAAGTATTAACAAAGTGTTTAAAAACTATCATGAAATAGAGGCAATATTTAGCCTCATCATCTGCCCCCTGGTAAATCAATGCTTGTCCTCAAGGATGGCATTTCCTAGTTAGTGACCTGAATTCCCCCAATTTTTCCCTTCCTTTCCTACTACTCTTGAAGGTGTAATAAAATCCTCGTGTTCTTTCCCAAACCTCCCTTCTGTTATCCTCCTGCAACTTGTCAAGTTTGTTAGCATTAATGTCATATAAAGGCCACATGAGCATTGGAGGTTGCATAGGGAGTGGACACCATAATTCAAGTCTAGCCTATTTTCCTAGCTCTAGATACTTTGGAGCTTGGTGAAGGGTAGCTTCCAAGTTGATGGGACTGTGTGGCTTTGAATTTTTAAGTGACTTAGGTAATCTAGCTCATCTACTCCTAGCACTAGTCATAGCTCTCCGGAAAGAAAAGTAGGGCAAATTATCGTAATCAACATAAGCCTTGGCTTTGGCAGCAAAGATCCTATCCCTTACTTCCTTGTTCTTATCCCCATAGGTTAACCTAAACCAGTCCCTAAGAACTTCTTCTGGTTTGCTGCTTTCAGCTCTTGATGGCTGGGGTTCTGTCCTTTCCTTGTCTCTGTAATTATTTAGCTGCCTATCATAGTTTGCTTCATTAGACATCCAAGACATCAAGGCTCTTAAAAGTATATGCCCTACATAAAGTAAAGGGTTCCATTGGGTTTCTGAAGGGATAACCAAATTATGCACATATAATTCACAAAGAAAATTCTGCTACCAAGATGGCAGAGTCTGATACAAACCATAAAATTCCTATGCTAATTTAAACTTTGCATTGATATTCTTAAGGGTTAACATGAGTTGGAACAAGAAAAATTGTTCTTTTAAATAAAGAGCATAAACTCGTGGTGGTGGTCTACAGGAAAGAGCTTGATCAACCAATTTGAGGGCATGATCCATCCTTTGTTTTTGATTCGCCAACTACTCCTTTAAATTTGTAATTTCTGCATTCAGAGACTATATATCTTTCTTCATTCTTTTCCTCTCCTCTTTCCATAAGGCCTTAGCAAACATATATTGTCCAAACAACTAAAAAAAGAGTTTCTACAGGGTAATAGAACTGTTGTCTTCCTCATAGTTTCTTTTCCTCTTCCTCTATTCCCTCCATAATTGTCCTACAACATCAATAAACCATGTTGATTTATAGGGAACTAGGGCAGCGTTTGGATCAACTTTCTTAGGAATTGTTTCATCCCTATAACTCGAAGTAGCTAGTTGGTCTGTTGGGGTATCGTTTGGATTTTCATTAACCTCAACCCTACATTCCTCGTTAAGGTTTTCAAGAATATTTTTAGCTTCAAGGTGAGTAGGAGAGTGGTGAGGAACAAGCTATATAGAGGATTCTTTAGTAGATGGCTTGGATGAGGGGGATTCTTTGAAAATTTGTCCTCTCATTCTAGGACTTCTTCTTACAGGGGTTTCTTCTAATATCACAAATTTCTACCTACCTCTTCCTTTTAGTATCTCTGTTATAGGAGTATCTGCTATAGGACCCTTCTTAGCTCTCTTTTTCCTCACAACTATAGGGTTCAACTCTTCTTTTACTAGGATAGAGATTTCTTTTCATTTTCTCTTTGTTTGGCTAGATGTAGGTTTATGGGTTTCTTGAATAGGTGAAGGCACAATCTCTTGCACATTTTCTTAAACATTTTCTTGTACATTTCTTTGTACATTTTTGGTTTCAACCTCTTGGGTGCTCTGTTCAACAAGTTCATTAATGGGAGCTACATTTTTCTCACTAGGTTGTTCATGAAGGGCAGCCTGGGGTTGCAAGGTTTTGGCTTGGACAAATTCCATCCATGTTAGGGGAGAAACATCCCTAAGTGACCTTTCTATAAGTAACTTAATTAGGGCATGACGGGTAACAAAATTGTCTTTTCATTTTTGAGTTTCTTCCACACTAATACACAACATATTATACAAGAAATTTGGGACATTAATTGGATGATTATGCCTTATACAACTCAGAAATTTAAAATGATGTGCATGTAAATAGGAAAATTTGTCTTCGCATGTAAAGTATATGATAATGTGCATGGCTAGTTCATTGTAGGGTGGTACAAGAGACATTCTCTTACATCCTTGCTTGGTAATGTCCATTTGAGGGTAGGTTGGCATAAAAAATTGAGCTCTGGCCGGCTTCACATCATGAGTGTTGGGATAATGTTCTCCTATCAGTGATAACCCCGTAACTTTTGCTATACGTTCCTCTATAGAAACCACCATTAAGCCCCATACAGAAGCTTCCCCTTCATCAAATGTCCTTGTGAATTCTATGGCTATTTCTTCATCATATGCAATCAAACTTAAAAAGTACCCCAACCATCCACATGCATTAAACCTTCTCACAGCTTCTACATCTAAGAGCAAAATGGTATGCTCTATTGGTTCTCTCCTCTGCAATTGTCCACCCATTTTTAACACTTCACTGTCTGCATTGCTTCACTATTTCCCCCTTACAAATTTAGGCTTCAATTATTGTTTTACAGACCATTTCACATTTCATTTAATAGATAATTAATGCCATAACGATTCATTATGAGAAATGATATGACTTTAATGAGGGTAAATCATGGAAGCGTGTGAAAATCATCCGAAAATGGGGTTCAAATCACTTAAAATTTAAACACAAGTCATATCACAACCTGACAATAAAATTATTCAAAAATAAGGGGTATGATACTTAGCCACTTGTGTACTTAAGGAAATATAAAGATTTGAAAAAATCTTAATGAATAAATGTAGTCATTGGATTTTAGTAACCTTCCCTACCCCCTACAAAATAAGGATAAGTGTCCACAATTGTCAGACTTGGTATGGGGATAGAAAACTGACATAACGCTGCCATCATATAAAGAATGCAATATTAAATATAATTAACAAAATCTGCAAACTATAAATGAAATATAATTTGAAAACCTTATACTTGTTAAGTGATCATCGCACATACCAAAAAGGTGGCAGAAATGATATTAGTGACAACATCTGTCAGCATCTCGCGAGATTTATTGAAAACATGACAAATTGATGATGTGGAAAGTGGGTGGATGGAAGATAAAGAAATGAGATGAGGTGGATGGGTGGAAGGTAAAGAGATGAGATGGAATGAGAAAGTGAATGAGAAAATGAACTTTATGTGGACATAAAGTATTTATTATGAGCATGCACAAAGAAATTAATGTTGAAGAGTGGTAGGCATAAGGTTGACACCTTCGGCTGTAGGAAGAGTTACCTTATTTGTATTTGGATTTGGCCTATGGAACTACTGCATGAAGTCCTCTTTTGTTTGGGGTTGCTTATATAACTTGAGTCAGTGACCATTGACTAATAATTTGAAAGGTACTGGATCAATGGTAGTTAATCGAAAAACTCCATTATTAAACACATGACTAATTTCATATGGACCCAACCATCTTGTCTGCAGCTTGCCTAACGTCTTTAAATTTGGAATCATATAGTAGTGTCCAATCACCAACTTGAAATTGTTTATTGATAATATGAGAGTCATGCCATTGTTTCCTTTGTTTCTGTATAAGTTCAATGTGTTCCAAAGCAGCTTTGTGCATTTCATCCAGAGAGTTAAGATGTAGAAGATGTTCTCTTTGTGCTACAGGAACTTCAATTTCTAGCTCCATTGCAGTTCTCAAAGTTTTATGTTCAAATTCAATGGGGAGCATTGCTACCTTTCCATACAGGAGCTCAAATGGTGTGAATCCTGTAGTAGTCTTCCATGTTGTTCTATAAGCCCAATCAACTTCTTGTAATCTACTGATCCAATCCCTACGATGTAGATGAACCATTTTTGTTAAGATGTTCTCCAACTCATAGTTTGTGACCTCTGCTTGTCCATTAGCTTGAGGGTGATAAGGACTGGATTTCCAGTGCCTGATGTTATATTGTTTCATCAACTCTGAGATTAGATTAGAGGTAAATTGCACACCTTGGTCAGTGACTAGCTCTTTAGGTACACCATAGCAGGTAAAAATTTCTTCGTACAAAAATTTTGCAACTTTTTCATCATGAGCATGCTTCATGGCTTTAACTTCAACCCATTTTGTCAGGTAATTAGTGCACACAAGAATATAGGATTTCCCATTAGATGGAGGATCAATTGGACCAATGGATTCCATGTCCCATTTGTCAAATGGTGTCAATGCCATCTAAGGGTTAAGAGGCATTTCATCTATTCTTGTTGGTCGGCCCATCCTTTGACACTTATCACACTTTCGTGTATAGTTGTTTGCATCTTTATGAAGTGTAGGCCAATAATAACCAGTTGTCAAGAAATTCAAGGCTGTTCTTTTTGCTGCAAAGTATCCTCTGCATGGTTCATTATGACATGCATGTAGAATATCATATGTCTCATCCTCTCTCACACATATTCTCATAACTTGATTAGGTCCAGTGTAAAACAAGAGATTATCTATCCAAAAGAAACGAAAACTTTTCTCTACAAGCAACTTCTTTTCCTTGTAAGAAAAATGTTCTGGTATTTTATTAACTGCAATGTAATTAGCAATGTCTATATACCGTGGACTTTGAACAACAATATGAAATAAATGCTCATCTGGAAATGCATCATCTACTAAAGTAGTATTAGTATCATCATGATGGATTCTTGATAAATAATTAGCTACAACATTGGCTTTTCCAGGCTTATCAACAATAGTTATAGCAACAATAGTAACCATCTTGCTAATCTGCCAGTTATAACTAGTTTGTTCATGAGATATTTAATTGCTACATGATCAATATGAACAAATATGGAATAGCTAGTTATGTAATGCTCAAATTTGTTGAGGGCATAAACCACTGTTAGCAATTCTTTTTTTGTCACTATGTAGTTTAATCCTGGTCCATGAAGGCTCTTGCTAATATAATAGATTGCATTTTCAAGATTTTGGGATTGTTGTGCTAGGACTGCACCTATGGCATAATCAAAGGCATCTATGTATATATGAAAAGGTAAATTCCAATTAGGGCCTTGTAAAACTGGGGCTGTAGTCAGAAGTTTCTTAAGTTGTAGGAAGGCTTCATCACATTCAGATGTCCAACTAAATTTAGCTTCTTTTGTGGGTAACTTATACAAGGGACTAGCTATTTTGCTGAAATCTCTTACAAAACGTCTATAATATCCAACATGACCTAGAAAAGATCTTACATCTTTTGATTTTGTAGGTATGGGCAATGTGAATTACCTCTATCTTAGCTGGATCCACTTGTATTCCTGCAGGTTATATGAAATGACCAAGTACCATGCCTTCTTGCATGAGCATGAAACACTTTTCACTATTAAGTGCCAAATTTATGTTCTTGACACCTTACCAAAACTTTTCAAGATTCATCATTGCTTCCTCAAAAGTGACTCCAAATGTTGTGAAATCATCCATATATATTTCCATACAATCATGTGATATATTAGCAAAGATGCTAATAATTGCTCGTTGGAACATTGCAGGAGCATTACATAAACCAAATGGTAAAAAAGAGTATGCAAAAGTACCCCATGGGCATGTAAATGCGGTTTTGTCTTGATCTTTAGGAGCAATATTGATTTGGTTATAACCACTATACCCATCTAGAAAAGAGAAATACTTCTTTCCAGCTAGAGTGTCCAGAACTTGGTCTATAAATGGTAAAGGAAAGTGATCCTTTTTGGTGGCCTTGTTCAATTCTCTGTAATCTACACAAATTCTCCATTTTCCTCCCTTTTTAGGCACTGTGACTAGGGGTGACACCCATCTACTATCAAATATAGGATAAATAAAACCAACATCAAGCAATTTTTGCAATTTAGTTTTAACTATCTCTCTAAGGCTTGGATTTATCCTTCTATGGGGTTGACAGGTGGTAGAAAACCTTCATTGATGTATATCCTATGGGTGCATAGTGTAGGACTCAACCCTTTCATATTACTATAGTCCCATGCAAAGGCCTTTTCATGCCTTTGAAGCAATTCTTTTAGTTCTTCCATCTGTGTGGATGTTAATTTGGGATTAACATGGAGATCATGACCTTTAGTTAGTTCAATAGTAGTGGTGGACTCTATCATAGCAGCTTCAAATATTGGACTTGCTTCTAATTCACATGGTAAGAGTGGATGAAAAATGTCAGGTTCTTTGAGCAAAGTACAATTCTTATCACATTCTTCATATGTGATTAATTCCAACACAGAACTTTCAGATACATCTTTTTCTAACACACAACTATTAGTAAGGATACTTTGAAGTATTGAATCTTCCTCTTGCAATTTTAGAAAAGGTTGTCTGTGTAATATCATGAGCTGTACTATATAATTTAACTCTTCTTCTTCATCCCCTAAATCTGGCCAAACAAATGTGCTCAAATCTAGTAATGGTTGGGTTGGAGGATATAAATCAAATTTCTTTGTTGCTTGGCCATTTGATATGGTCATATTCTCTGATCTACAACTATATTCGCATTAGTTGTGGCTAACTATGGTTGACCTAGGATGACAGGGTAATAAGATAGATTAACTTTGAGGGATAAAACCATGAAGTCTACAAGATATTCTAGAGAATCTAAGGTTACAAATATGTTTTCTATCATCCCATCAGGGGTGATAGTAGAACTATCTGCAAGTTGTAGAATTGTTGGGGTAGCCCTTAGTCCTTCTATTTTCAACTTCTTCATAGCATCCTTGGTCATGACATTTATAGCAGCTCCAAGATCTATTAAAGCATTTTTAACAAACTAACCATTTATACTGACATTCACTACTAGACTTCTTGTCTCAGAATATTTTGGTGTGATCAATTTCCCTGACATAATGTAAGCCAATTGTCCCACAACATGGACTGTGGTGGGGTCCTTTTTCTTCCTTCCAGACTTCGTTAGGCAAGCATCTCTAATAGATTTTTCATAAACTAGAACATCCTTAATGGCTTAGAATCGGGGTATTTGGACATGTATGTTTTTCAACTGATCAACAATATCAAAAGGTTGTTCCTCTGCTTGTATAGATTTGCTTTGTATAAAATTTTCTAGAAAAGGAGGTTCCACTATTGGTTGAGCTTGGGTTGACATGGTAACATTGGTTGGGTCAACTATTTCAACAATTGAGGGTTCTCAACTTCTCATGCTACAGGAGGGTCTAGTATTACAATTATAAGAGGCAGTTTAGGTGCTAGTAAAGTTGTACCAGATCTCAGATGTATATCTGCAACACCCAAAGCATAAGCACGATACTGTTGAGCATCAACACTATACATGGGCTGCTATTGTTGTTGGCTATTTTGGTTTGGTTTGGCTATTTTGGTTACATAGGTAATTGTGTCTACTTTTGAGGTCCAAGATTTGTAGGTGGTGGCATAAGAGCAGGTTGTTGAATTGGAGGTGGTAATTGTGGATTACCAGTATTTTGGTTAGGCCACTGTTGAGATCCCTTCCATTGGTTCGTAGACTACCAATTCACTTGGGGTGGTTGCCATTGGTTTTGTTGTTTTTTCCAGTAGTTCTATTGGTTCTGCCATTGGTTACTCTGTTGGTTAGGCCAAGGTGGTTGGGAATTCTAAGGCCATTGGGATTGTTGTGAGTTGTTTTTCCTAGCATTGTTCCAATTAGGTTGATATTGTGAAGGACCTTGGGAGTTACAATTTTTCAATTGATAACCATATGAATTTGAATTTTGTAAAGGGTCTTGAGGCATACCTTGATGTTGGGCCCATGGTCGGTGATGAGCAACAAAGAATACTTGCTCATCATCTCCATCTATCTTGATGTACTTAGTTGGAAGATGTTGGTTCTTCATGCTTGCAACTAGTTTACATTGGCAATCCTTCTTTTGCTTTCGATAATGAGGGCAATATTCAACTAGTTGTAGCTCAGCTTCTACATACTTCTTCTTTGCAGTCATTGTGTCAAGATGTATAGAGACATCGTTGATGATGTCTTGTTTGAAATCTGATAATAGGTTAGATATCTCAAGCTTTGGAATACCTTGACTGATTCCTTTAGTGATTGTGGAATGAGGTCCTAGGCCTTTCTTCATGGTTGACCTTGAATAGTTCTAGTAGATCTTGTTGAGGTCTTCCCAAGAAGCTTGATATAATCACCACCAACCATCAGGTCTAGTGCTTCTAGACAGTTATCATTCACACCTCTTAGAAAGACTAGCTTTTGTGAATCCTCAGACAACAGATGCAAAGGGTTCTTCTACAGTGTGTATAAGAAACATGAAACATAGTCTTCCAATGTTTCTTCCTCCTTCTGAGATATCCTAAAGATATCATCTCCTTTTGAACCAAATGCTTTGCAATACTCTTTGTACTTATCCAAAAATAGAGTTTACATTTTATCCCAACTTCCAGCTGCATTGGCTCCTAAACCCATAAACCATCGTAGAGTTGACTCTTTCAATGTTGTTGGAAACAATTTAAGCTTATGGGCATCAGGTTGTAGTTAAAACTATGACAAAGTATGTCAAAATCAAACAATAAAGTATTAGGGTCTTCAGTTACAAGGCGATAGAACTTTGGAAGGGCAGCTGCAGGTATATTCTTGAGATTATCAGTATTTACAAGGCTTGGGAGAGGAAATGGAAAAGTAGGTTGTGTCACGATTGGAGGTATTATATTATGAGGTTGCTACTGAAAAGGGACATTAGGTACTGGATGATTAACAACTGGTGGATTTAGAGCAGTGTTATCAAGAAAACTGGCCAAAACTTCAGTAAAAGGTTGAAGACTACTCGTATCTATTGGTTTAGCTCTTGTTGATGATGTTGTGGGAAAAACAAGGCTTGTGTCTTCAAAAGGAAACTCAACTTCTTCTTCTTCAATTTCTTTGTTCAAATTAACAGACTCTTGTGGAAGAAATCTTCCATATTCATCTCGTTGTCTTCCTCTTTGATGCATGCAATTAAACTTTTCACATTGGTGAAAGAACTTCAAAACTAGAAATTTCTAAAAAAACTTTATCTAAGAACTATGACTAAAAATGCTCCTAGCTCGACACCATCCTTGGCAATGATGCCAAAAATGGTCCACCTCACAATAGGTGTATCATAGTCATGCTTTGGGCCATACTTAGGAATAATATATCCAAACTAAGGACCATTTTTCCCACTATGAGGTGCATTTAATCTTGTCAACCTAGGGATGTATACTTGAAATGGTTGGCATAGTATGTGCACTAGGTCTCTTAATGAGTCACTAAGCTTATGTTGCAAGAAAGTAAAATGCAAGGAAAAGAACTTAAACTATTGTTGCAGGAAACTAACACACTTAACTCTATGAATACTAGAAACACAATGAAAGGCTAACAAATATTCCAACTCAGTTCATCCACTATAATTGTTCTCACATAGGCTGTAGGAACATTCACGAAGTGTGATGCTATAGGAAGGAATTTACAACTTCTACTTACAATACTAAAAATGCTTGGAAATAAATCTATTCTATCCTAATCTAATCCACCTTCCAAGTGGGCCCCCTTGGTCGACTTCAACTAAACTACTGACACAAGATAGATGCCAAAAAAAATTTCATTACATTTAAGAAATTCATTACATAACACATGGAACTATAAAAATACAAGTTATTGTAAAAGTTAACAGTCTGTTCTCATAAACTATTTCTTCTTCTAACTAAACTAACACACTTGGTTTGATTCCTGTATATAGGAGATCAACACTTATTCTCATAATAGAAAAGTAAATAACCTAGCTATAAATCTGTAGGAGAGAAAGAAGGAAAATAAAAACTCAAGGCGAGAAGAAGAGATAACGGCTTAAGGCAGGAATAATAAAGTTTAAACATTTGCTTGCCATAGGAATAAATGCAGATAATGCAGTAAGTCTTGATAGCTCCTCCATACTCGTTGTCATGTCTTTTGGAACCATTATGACTTTCCTCCACCATGGCTACACCTTAGCATTCTTTTCTCCTTAAATGCTATTGGTGCTCATCTTTGAATTCTTCCAATCATCTTTCAGCTTCATTGCTAACAAGTTAGTTATAATATAGAGATAATTGCAAATAAGCATTTTCAAATTAAATTCAAATATAACAACACACATTTTGATAATTACATGAAATACTGCATCATGTATATGATATTAGCACAAGATGACATACTATCTACCCATAGGTTAATCATTGGTTTAGGTAATCATAGGTCCACAAATGTCTTTATGAAAATGAAATAGAGTATTAACAAATTGTTTAAAAACTATCATGAAATAGAGGCAATATTTAGCCTCATCAACCCCTACTTGTTCCAACACTCAAGCATCTCCCAACACTTCAAAGCTTTCCAACATGCCTCCATCAAATAAAGAACCAAATTCTTTCCACATTGAATTTGCCTATCCTCAAGGGCTACCTCTAAAAGAAAATCAAGCTAATCTTCACTTGACTGCAAATCTTTTCCATGCTACTAAGCCTATAGATCCTCAACCTTCATGCACTACTATGCATACTCCAAGAACTACTCCATTCACTCTACATTCTCCCTTTTCCTTATAAGTAGCTCCATGTCAAGAGGGCTCTAAAAAAAAAAAAATCTATAAATGTCAAGAATGATCAAGATCACACACGCTTTCATCTCCTTCATGAGGTTGCTCCTTCATATCCTATGTCTTATCCACCTACTAAGTATGATGAAGATACCACTTCCATTATCTCCCTTGAGCTTACTAAAATTTATGAGAAAACTTCTATGCTTAAATATCTAAAGAAGCTTGTCAAGATCAAAGTCTCCCTTCTTGTTCTACTTCTCCATATCCACTTCAAAACTATGCTCAAGCTTCAAATGCTCCTACTAAAAATGTTGCTCCTATCAAAGTTATGAGTATATTGATGTCCTTGGTCACGTTGCTCACTCTAAAGATGTTGATATCACTATCTATTATCCATTTGCATCTCTTAAGTCTATCCTTGGTCCTTATCTTTCTAAGCTAAAACCTTCCTTCCATATTGGGGCCTTATGTTCCTTCATCTCCTACATTTTCCACTCCTAGCTCTCCAATTGTACCTCAATATCAATAGAGATAGTCATTCAAAATGAATCTTCATTCATATATCCATATGAACCAGTCATACCAACCTTATTCATCTGTAAATCCCAAGTCTTTTGGAAGAAATTTGGATGATCAACATAAGAAATACAAGAATCCATTGAAAAATAAAGATCATTATGTCTCATCTAATCAAAATGTGAATGCTTAGAAAGAACAATTATTCATGAGACCACAAAGGTCCACTACCCAAATAGTTAAATCAAAGAAAATATGGGTTCCTAAATCCATCATTGAAGAAACGTGTCCTAAAGCATCCAAAGAAAAAAGAAAAATCTAAAGCTATATGGATTCCTAAGTTTCTTTTGAAAGACTTAAACATTGAAAACAAATCAAAGTTGACATTCAAGCTTCCAAAGGCTTCCACTCCATATTATTCTAAACATCTTCCTCAAAAGCTTTCAAAGCCTTACACTCCATCTTCCTCCAAGATTACTCTACCACTTCATACATCTAAACCTCAAGCTATTTCCTCCACGATCCCTTTGTCATTCCATCACCCTCCAAGGTGTGTGTCAATGTTGATCTTCCCCACTTTGTCACCTACCCTTATGAAATATTTTCAAAGCTACACTTACCTACTATCTATACTTCTACAATCCTATCAAGGCATGAACTCTTATCCTCCATATACTTATCCTACTACCATCTCTCTTCCATCATCCTATCAACATCTTTGAGCACACCTTTCTATGGTCTCAACTTATCATGACTTATCTTTCCTATAAGAGTACTATCCAAATTGAAAAAGCTTGAGCTCTTTCTAAAAAATTTAAAAAGGAGAATACCAAAACCCCTCGACCCCTGCACCCCCCCCCCTCGGCCCAAAAAAAAATGCCTTGGTGAAAATCACTTCTTGTGGTGCCTTGGATAAGTACCATGATGAAAACTTGGCAAACAGGGATCATGTGTAATTCTTCCATCATCATATATTCTGTTTTCTCTCTCTCTTTGATCTTGATAATCCTTGTGTATTGGCTATCTTATCCATGAGATTCTCTATTGTGCTTGCTCTTTCATTCATAACCTTCATATTTAGCTTCATTCTTATTGTTCTATCTCATTTTTATCCTATCTATTTGACCTCTTGGTCTTGATCACAATAAAGAAAAACATGGTTCTTAGGCCTCTTGACATGTTTGCTCTCTTGGAT
Organism: Cupressus sempervirens; assembly: GCA_028749045.1. Lineage (NCBI taxonomy): Eukaryota > Viridiplantae > Streptophyta > Pinopsida > Cupressales > Cupressaceae > Cupressus > Cupressus sempervirens. The sequence goes on along the minus strand of CM053783.1, from coordinate 506,937,705 downwards.
TACACACTTTCATGCTATCTCACTTATTGTCTTCCACTACTTATCCCATATGTTATCTCACTTATTGGCTTCAATTGCTTATCCTACATGCTATATTTCTCATTGCTTCCATTTCTTATCCAAGACCTGCTTCATATGGCTATCTTTCCCTAGCTTGGGTATTCTTGAGGAGTTAGTCCTTGAGGATCACTTTCACTTGCTTCATACTCCTTTCTTATCCATCTCTGCTTATCCACCAGCTTCCTGCTCCATAATGTCCTACACCTTTCTTAACAACGGAACAAAATGATTTGATCTTGCTTGAGAATTAATGATCTCTAAATCATTGTAAAAAATCCAAAAAAATCATATATGATGATGAAAAAATCCTAAAAATCAGAAAGTATCCTAAAAAAATGATCATCTTAGTGAAAACCTAGCAATAGGTGCTTTTATGTATCACCAAAAAAATAAAAAATATAAAAAAATTTAAAAAAAGTCCTGAAAAAAAGTGTACCAAGTGGTGAAATCCTGGAAACATGTGCTACTTGAGACCCCCACACCTATGTTTATCAGTCTCAATCATTCACTTTCCAACACATTTCCTAGCTTGGAATTATCCCTTGTCTTTGTCTTGAGGGCACAACTGCTTAGCCTATTGAGGTCTCCTTGTGCATTAGGGTTTATTTGGTAACTCACAAAATAGTGCTCCTCAACACTACCCCCTTGATATCACATGTTTCTCAAGACTTTCTAGATAGTCTACCTATAGCCTAGGGTGCTATGATATTTCTCACCAATAGATTCAAGTTTGAAAGAAATGGCCATGTGACACACATGCGCACACACACACACACACACACTTCAACATTAAACTTGTTGAGCTATGATGAACTTTATCTTTCTTTGTGTGTTGTTTATGATGATTTCTTTGCTAAGTGTTTCCTCCCTAATAGTCTTTCAAAGATTTCATGGACTAGAAGACTGGGGGCATGTTTTACTTGTTTTTTGCTTGTGGGTATGCTTTGTTAGTCTAAAGGTGTTGAGAATATTCATGCTTGTCCTACTTGATACTTTGGACCTACAATGTATCATCCTTGTATGTTTTCACAAGACCACACTTGGGGGTTATCTTGGCACTTATGCCTTGATACATGTGTAATTTTTCTATACTAAACTTAGGGAATCTAACTGCATCAATCATCTTGACTTACATGTCTTTGGATGCTTAGGTTGGACTCCCACATTTCTATCCAACATAGATCATATTCATATCCTCATAATTATACTAGTGATGGTTGTATGATCTTATGATGTCCCTAATAAGGCTCAATGATAATAACTAGGACCTATTTATGTAACCCTTGCAATGCACTTTTTCATACTAGCTTGCATTCTAGGGTTCATTCTAGCTTAGCTTTGCCTTTTGCATGTTGAGAGAGCTCTCTTCTTTATCCTTCATGGACTTGTCATCTAACTATGTTCATCCTTCTCTTGCCTCTTCTTGATCTTATCTTATCTATTTTTTCCTATTTCTCTCTTCTTTTCTATCTTACCATCCCATCTATGCTTTTGATCTATCTTTTCTAATCTCGAAACCTTGGATCCATTTTTGGGATCAAAATTCAAATTTGGCTTCATCTTCCTAGTCAAAATTTATTTATTCTTCTATGTAGTTGGCTGACCTATTGAGGCTTAATCTTTGAATCTTTTTAGGGCAATCATCATTTCTTCTTTTCTTCATCATTTCTACTCTCTTCCAATCTTTGTTTTCATTTCTATTTCATCTCATTTCATCTTTCTTCTTTCTTTGACCTAATTCTTATGCTTTATCTTTCTTGCTCAAGCTTAGTCAAATTGGGGCATATCTTCATTGTTTGGTGGTCACTCTTTGGTCTTAATCTCTTATCTATAATCATAAATTTTTCATTGTTCTGATTTGATCAAATCTTGCTTATTTCTACATCTCCTCTATCTCATTTCAATTTCAATCTCGAGAGGCAAGAATATTCTATCATTGTTGCAAATTTCTTTCTATTACAACTATCTATTTTCTCTTGATCTATCTGCTTTATTTTCTTAATATATCGATGCTCATCTCAGGTACTAATATTGTCTCTTCTCCCTCCAAATGTTCAGTATTGCTGCTAATAGATTGTGCATTTAAGATCTACTATCTCTTTGTGCTTTGTTCTTTAGAGTTGATCTCTCTATTATCTTGACTTCTTCATTATTTGATGTAATGTGTTCCCAAATTGATTACACATTCGTCAAAGAGGGGAAAATGTAATCACCCAAAAATGGTCATCTAGACTATGAGCCCCCTTTCTGTCATTTTTTGCATAATTTATCTAATGCTTATCCTTGATCAAATCTCCAAAAATTCATTTATTTGATTTATCCTATAGTTTAACCACTTTATCCTAAGTTCATATTTAATTAAAATAATATGTCCCCCTTTTAATTAAATTAAATTTTCATTTCATCTCTTGTCCTAAGTTGCACACACATAAAGCATTATTCCTATTTTAAATATAAAAGAAAAGGAATTTTTGTCTATACATGAATGAACAATTTTTTATGTGAGAGAAATCTTCTATTTTAAAAAATAACTTAAATTCTCTTCTATACATTTCAAACCCTCTCAAAAGTCAACCATTAATTGTGATTGGTTGAGATTCTTGTGCATATGGCTCACTCTCACTTTAAAACTCCACCCTTGATCATATGCATCTTGCCTCATGATCTCTATCATCCATTTCTCTTTAAAAAGGAGGGCTCTCTCCTCATTCTAAAATCTTAAGTCTCTCATGCTATTGTTATGTTGCAGGTTTTCTTGGTGATTTTGGAGGCTTGAAACATTCTTGCACTCTTGCATTTTTAGGTTAGCTCTCATTCTACTTACATTATGGCATACTTTTTAGCTTAGTTTCCTTTATGCTTTATCTTAGTTCTCTTTGTTAGCTTGCATTTCATTTAGAATAGCTTACATTTGCATTGTATTTTATTATAGATTCTTGGATATTGGCACTCTTGCCTCTACTCTTTGAATCTCTCATTCTATGGTGCACCTTGCAAGGGTTGCATAGATTTGGTTCATTTGAGAGCCACCATCTCACTTTCTTGCATTATTGCACATCATAGATAGAGAGGTATAAGCTGCCTCTTGAGATACTCTCTTTCATGGGTATTCTCAAGAATAATAATTTATAGAAGTGTGATACTTTTTGTACACACACTACTTATGTGCCTTCTATTATGACTTATGTTTAGGTATCTAATCCTCTTAGTAGTCTTCCTATTCCTTCCTTGCCTGTGAGTGTTCTATTTGTTTCATTGTCAACTTCACAACCTTAATATAATAGTGTTGGTTTCCCTTATCCTAACTCTTCTATTGTGGTTCCTAGTGTTCCACCTATAGTCTCTTCCATTATAGCTAATTCATACACTTTTCCTAGTGTGTTTAATGTGCCTATTCCATCTATTCCTTCTGATGATTCCACTATCCTTAGTTAGGCTTAGACATTGTCTTCTTTGCAACAACAAATTACTTATTTCACTCAAACTAAGCTCAATGTTCCTACATGTGATAGGGGTAGTCCTTTGTCTTTTGAAATTATCTGTATCACTGCTCCTTTACAAGTTGATATGCCTCACCTTGATACTTGCAATGATAAAGGCAATACCATGATACATCTTAAGACTTTCCAAGTTCTATATAGTGATTATGCTCATGACCATAGGATTTTAGGTAAGTTGTTTGCTCACACTCTCCACCACAAATATTTGCAATGGTATTGATCTTTGCCACCCTATTCTATTGACTCATTTCATAAACTTGCTAATGCCATTATAAAACAATTTCAGAATAATATTGGTCCTTATGTTTCTTTAATTTTTTTGATGCATTATAAGCAAGGTCCTAAGGAGAAAGTGATTGATTTTATTGGTAGATTTAAGCATTTGCATGCTCAAATTTCTTATCATGTGTTTGATATTGATATACAACATATCTTTATTGAAAATTTACAAAAAGATATTAGAGATAAGATTTCGCTTATTGTGTTTACCTCTTTTTTACAACTTTTGTGTAGGGCTTCATCATTATTAATTACAAGTGAGTCAGTTTGAGAGCACCACTCCAATGGTCTTGTACTTGCTGATAAGAGTGATGTCACACTGAATCCTCACAAATTCCACAAACCTATCAACCATGTCAAGAACAACTAAACCACAAATATAGTAGATGTCCAAATAGTTGTTACCTCTTAGAGTGTCACTACTTCTTCCTTAGTTTTTTGAATGAACTGTAAGTTTACTTCTCTCTTTGAGTCCCTCTATTTTATTATGACTAGGTTGGTTAGTGCTAATATGATTATGTTTCCTCCTATTTAATCACTTTTTTCTTCTACCACATCAAGTGCACACTTTAATCCTTAAGCTTTTTATCAATTTCATCGTTAGCCTGGACATGATACTGAAGCTTGTTATCCTTTGAAACATCAGATTCAAGATTTGATTGATGTTAATACTTCATCTAGTGAGGGCCAAGACAATGAGAATAATTATGTAACAACTGCTAATCAAAATCTTCAAATCTACACTAATCCTTTACCTCAACATTCTTCTTCTTTTGTTCCTCCTAAAGTGAATGTTGCTTATAATATTGTTAATGTTGTGGAACATGTAGTTCAACCTCCACCTCCACCTAAGGAATACATTCCTTCTACATCTAATGATCAACCTAAACCAAAGAGTAAGCGTACTAGAGCCCTTACTATCTTGATCATTGATTCTAATAAGTTCAAGGCTCTAGATAGTCCTCTCTATATTGCTACTTGTACACTAAGAAAGTGCACTTCTCTAAACCCTTCTATCCAAGTTATCCCATGAATTAGAATGCTTGAATGATGACTTAGAGTTCCCTATCCATGGAGTGCAAGGGGCATAAAACATGTATGAAATGAGCTCTCAAATGAGCCTTAGAGATGCAACCCTTGATAGTGTTTGAAGAAGAATATTGAGATGCTCTCTTCTTGTAGCTTCAACTATTCATTGAGACACCTCAATACCTTAAAATTCCTCTCCATGTATCAAAATTTCCTATGCTTATAATTAAATAATAAGATTAAGCCTCTTGATTTTGAATTTGATGATATAGTCCTAAAGCAAAACATGAAATTCTCCAAAACCACGAAAAGAAAAGAAATTTTGAGCCTAATTAGTTGGGACCTTTTGTGATTGCAACTAAAGGTTCGGAGAATATGAAATAGAAAAACCAAAGGGAGACCCTCTCCTTGATCCAATAAATATTCTACATATAAGATATTTTATATGTAGTTCATCAACACCATCCCTATACAAAGAAAAGTTTGTAGAAAATTCTAAAAAAATAGAAATTTAGTAAAAATCCAAAAACAACATAAAAAAGATCTTGAAAAAAGACTAAAAATAAGTAAATCTCTTTAAAAATGTCATTATCACTGAGAAATTAGCTATGAGGTGCCTTGATAACACCAATAAATTTTTTTAAATGTCATAAAAATACAAAAAAAAAGTGAAAAAGTTAATTAAAAATACAAAAATGTAAACATAAATTAACTGTCTAGAAGTGAAACATGGAAATAAAGCACTTTGAATAAATACTATGGTGAATATCTATAGATTAAATGTCACACATAGAAATTTTGGAGCCATCATCTATTGGATACATTATCACTTCTAATCCATATGAATGATCTTCCACTCAATCACATATCTATGTGGGAAGCCTACTTAGTTTCTCTCCACTTTCACTATCCTACGATTTCACATATTCTAACAATTCCTCTCACCTCCCTATGTGGTGAGGTATTGTCCAAGATTATAATAGGGATCCATCAATAAAATCCTATCACACTGATATTAACCCTATTAGACTGATATTTTTACACATATGGTGACCATATGAGTTCTTATCAAAGTCAATTTTGAGATCTAGGGTTTGTACTATTATTCCTTTCACATCTATTACCAACGAATACCCATTTGGAAAAAAACAATATTTTTTCACTTTAGGATACATCATTCCTAAGTTATCTTATTAGATCCATCATCACAATCTCTTTTATGGAAATGATTGTTAACCAAATGATGACTTGGTCACAAGGCCTTTTCATTGACTTTATCTTTGTGTCAGTACATCCTACTCAAAATTATCTTGATCTTGAATATCTTGGTTTATTTTGAATAAAGTACATTAAGATGCATGCCATTTTTTGTATGATCTATTTTGTTAGAATGTTTAGACTAACTAAGAGGGGGGTGAGTTAGTTATCCAAGGTCCAGATGTACTAGTTTAACATGGGAACCCAATTTGGGAAAAACCACCAGTAACATGTCACCAAATTTTCATTCTTTTGAAGTGAACTCTATTAGAAGCTAACCCTGTTAAAGGTTACAAAACACACTATTAAATATGACCTTTTTAAAGGATTTAATCACCATGTTAGGCGTGGCCTTGTTAGAGGTCTTTAGAACATTCCATTAGAATGCCACCTTGATTAAAGGATTTACATATTACTATTAGGTCAACTTTGATTAAGTGATTTTAAATATTGATACAATGGTTAGAAAGTAACAACATTTTTTTGATCTGTCAAGTACAACCCACTTTGTAGATACAAATCCTAGTTTGGCTCATAAGTTGATTCACCATCTGGCCTTCATTATCATCTTAGACTCTGATTCCCTTGGCATTCCTTCAAGAAATCACACTTCTTTTCTTCTCAACTCTTCTCAACCTTTTTCTTAAGTTCACTAGTCAATAGTATCAACAACTGCTCCAATCTTCAACCATATTGAGAGTTAGCCCTTGTACCTCCTTAAAAAGGTAATTTTGATCTTTTGACACTTAAACACCACCATAGATCTTAGTTATAGGTTAGAATCATCAAATCCTTCCATCATTTCATCTCTTCTTTCAATTCTAGAAACTTCTCCTTTAATCCTTGTAAGGAAATGTGCAAACACAATTTCCCTTGATTTAAATGTTCTATGTCATCTATCCTTATCTTCAACACTCTTTCCATATTCCAAGAAATCAACTCTGTTGGTTGGAAATTGTGATTTCTCATAAATTGTTAAAATTTTATTCTACGGCCAAAACTATTTTCTGACACTTAGTCATCCCTAGGTTACTTGGTCACTACTATTTTTTTCGCTTAGCACATATACTATCACTTGGTAAATACTAATGCTCGGTCAACACTATTTATGCTTGGCACTTATTGTGGCTTAGTCAAAAATAGCATCACTCAACATATACTTCAAGTTCCTTAATCTTCTTCTCTGTTGCTTTGTCAAGCCTATGCATTTGATCTATCTTTGGTCTCTTCTTCAAGGCTTTAGTATATATGTCTTCCTCTCTTCTACTATGATTTAAAAAATCTCTTTATCTTATCAAAGTCTAACTAATTAAGTGTCCATTTGTAGTTTGCTCTTCATAATTCAATATTTCCTCTAGATACTTTTATTACAACCAACTTCTCAAATTCTCTTCATCAATCAAATAGATATGACACTCAAATCAGATAAAAAAATCTCTTATCAATATGGTTTGACATCAATGATAATATAACAATTGTTCCAATTATAGTTTCCAATAACCTCCCTCTTTGGCATTGATGGCAACACTTCTAGTTAACATGAAATCCAAAACATGTACTGAATCAAGAAAACCCCCTCTTTGTATAGTATCAGATCTTTATTAATATACTTAGTTTCATTTTGATTCACATCTATGTGTCCAATATTCTCTTTCTTTAGTTTCATTATGATTCTCATCGATGCAACTCTAATATGCAACACATATGCTCCCTTTATGATATCAAATCATGAAATCACTTAGACTCTTTTGTATTGATACCAACACCTCTTATAAGTTATATGAACTCCCCGTTCTTTCTTATTCAATCTCTCCCTCTTTCTGATCACAACATAGGTAACTGCTTCAATATTTTCCCTCTTTATGGTAACTAAATTACATCATTCTCCCTCTTAGTAATCTCTCCCTCTTTAACAACAATGCCTAAGACATTTCAACTCATGCATCTTTTTCATGTAGATATCTTCATGTCATTATTGAATTCTTCAACTCTCATCTATATATGATTGATACAACATGATTATTTCCTTCTTCCTCACTACTACCTTAGGCAGCTCATAGAGTAGGATTATCTACATCAATTTGTAAGATAGTATGATCGACACATTTGATGCAAAGAACTAACTTTTCTTAAGTAGCTTGTCTAGAGTAATCACCCCTATTTTACCTCTTAGATATTTATGAGCATCTTTAGGTAAATCTTTAGTGAATATATCAACCATTTTCTCTTCAGTGTTCATATACTCTAATTTCACTTCTTTGTCTTGAACTAGCTCTCTCAAGTAATGATACTTGATTACAATATGCTTTGTCTTTGTGTACATTACATGATTCTTTGATATGTTAATAGCACTAGCGTTATCATAGTAGATGACCATTGGATTAGTAATCGCTTCCTTCATACCTTTCAAAAATTGCATGATCCATATGATATTTGAACAATTTACTATTGCTACCACATATTTAGCTTCAGCTGTTGATTGAGAAATGTAGTTCTTCTTCTTTCTTGTCCATGAAATTAGTCTCTTTTCTAGAAAGAATGCTCCCCCACTTCTGCTCTTTCTGTCATCAAAATTTCCTGCCCAATTAGAGTTAGTAAACATGTCTAGTTTAAACTTGTCATTCTTCCTTTAATACAATCCATAGTCTAATGTTCCTTTCAGATATCTCAATATCATTTTTATTTCCATCATGTTATTCACAATAGTAGTTTCTTCTTCAACAATGTAACAAGATTTCTTACCTTTGTCTTTGTAGTCCTTTTTCCTCTTGTTGTCTTGGTCATCTCTTCTCCCTTTGTACTTTCTTACTCTCTTATCATCCTTGCATTCTCTATTAGGACATCTCACAGTAGTATGACCAACTTTGTTGCATGAAAAATATATTATAAGAATTTTACCTTTGTATTTTCCTTTGCCTCTTGAAAGTCTTCTAGCCATTAGTGCTTCAAGTTTATTGAGTTCATCATCAAAAGTGTCACTGTCACTTTTCACATGTTTTCCTTTTTTTCTTTATTTCCAAGAACTAGTTTTTATTTGAAAGAATACTCAACAATAGTAGGAGTGTAATTATCAAAATTAGATTTCTCAAAATCAGTAAGCCTACCAATCACACCTTCCAGGGTTAGGGCATTACCTGGAGTACATATCAGTTCTTATATTGCAGAAACCCTATAGCATAAATAGGAAGTAAAGTTCTTAATACCTTTCTTATTATTACTTCATCCTTAATCTTTCCATTAGCACCTCTAATAGCATTGTGTTGCCTAGTTTTTAGTTCCATTCCCTTTTCTCTAAGTTGTAGTCAAGTAAATGTCATGTCTTGAGTTTGAGTCTAGGGTACCTCTAGGAATATCTTCTTGTCATCTACCCATCAAGCAAACTAGATAGGAAATACTATAAGCATGTGATTATTCAAGTGGCTAGGTGATTAGGGTTTGGGTGGAGTCAAGCTTTCCCTAATGAGAAGAGGTTTTTAATTTATGTTGATCCATTGCTCTATATTCTAAAGCATGTTGGAGATGAAGATTCACATTGGTCTATAGTTTAATGGTGAACAATATAGTCAAAGGTAGTAAAAGTGAGCATGGAAATCATATCAACGATGTAGAATACATCCAAATCTCCACATCACCCAAAGAAAATTCAAGAAGAAAAAGGAAGAACATGATTGGTCAATTGAAAAGTCAAATGTGCCATCTAGAATTTAGGTTTGCATAATCGTGATCATTAATGAAGAATCAGATCAATAGTGCATCTTCATTTCAGAGAGTTTTCCTACAAGTACAAGTCCATCCATGAAAATCTCCTAAAAAGATGCCATGTGTTGTCACATGTCAAAAGTGAAAGAAGGCTCCATATGTTGCAGAAACATGAGATGATAACACTCGTGCATAGATGGACCCATGAAGGAAGTCATAAAGGGAAAAGTAAGGAGAATTCATAAGTTTTAATCATGAACATTGATTCAAGATCGACAACTATAATTCAAACTTACTGTGACCATTGAGATATGAATTACATGGATTTTGTGAAAACAATAGAATACAAAGGGAATGAAGATTTTCATAGGGTTTCTGAAGCTACCTAAAGATCAACGGTCACTAGGTGTTCTTAGAAGTGCCACAAGATCAGGGTCCTCATTGATGGAAGATGCCACGGGTTGATATCATGTTGCAGATTAGATCTTTTCATATCTTAACCATATTTACTTTCCATTATATTACTCGTGAATTACCAAATGATGAATGGGTTTAACAACCAAGACTATGAATGTAATTTCTTTTGATAATGTTGAGGTCGACAAACTTGATGGTGAATTGGTCTTGTAGTTCCATCTACCTACATTTGTTTTTAAGGTTTTGTTGTTCTACTTAGTTTTAAAGTAGTTTCTACATGAAGAGTTGAAAGACAATTGTGTGTGGCTCTATTATCGCTCTTTGAATTCCACTTCATCATGGTGTTAGTAGTATAAGTAATTCTATTTATTATCCATAAATAATTTTGTTTCTTCTCTCCCTCTTATTGTTTTTCTTTTTTAGGGTTAACAATCATGATTGCATCCCTAACGGGGATCATGTCTGTCATAAGGGTTTAATGGTGCTAATAATGAATAACCTTAAAGCCAAAATGTGGATAGGCCTCATTTTAGTTAAAAAAAACTGGAGTGTGATACTGAAGGGAGTGATTAGGATGAGGGGTATGAGGATGAAATAGAGGATGATGAGGTAGTGATTGTTGACAAAAAAAGGAAAAAACTCTTACCTAGGAGCTCGTTTTCCAAGAAAAGTAAGGGGAAGGATGTGGATTACGAGAAGGATATAGATTCGGAGGAATACTCTGATAAGGTTATAGGGAAGAATTTCAAAGGTAAAACTGGTACTGATACTAGAAATAAGAAGAAGAAGATTGACAGAGCCTTGAACATTCCCTTTGATGATGAGACCCTTATTCAGAGGATGCGAAGGGGTAAGAAAGAGAAATTTCAAAGGAAGACATATGACATTAGCATCAAGGAAGCATATATTGAGAGAAATACCAGGGTGGATGTGGATTTCCTTAACCAGAGTAAGGACTTTGAGGAATAGGGGTTTATGAAAGATACTTTGGGTAACCCAAGGGGGATGGAAATGGATATCTCCACCATGAAGGAGAAAATGTAGGATATTAGGAGGGATTTTGAGAAGCTTAGCAAGACTACTAGAGGGGAGAGGACTCTTGATCAACATCTAGATAGACTCTCAGAGGTTATTGGTAATGTGAAAGAAGTCAAAAATTTAATGAAGAGAGTTCCACCTTTGGAAATGAAGAACAAGGCTAATGAATAGTTGATTAAGGATATGTAGAAAAACATGGATGCTATGGGTAGTAGAGGTGATAATATTGAAAAGGTTATTAAAAAACTAGTTGACTAGAATTGTTCCATATTGAAGACTGTAGCAGAAAACATCAATTCTCTACTAGACAAACTCAAATGGTTCAAGTAACATCATGCATGAGGTCAATAGTGCATCGTAGAATAACATAGGTCTCAATGAATATTTTATCTACACTAACGCCAATGGCCACAACCCCACCCCCACCCCCACTATTTTAAGGGTAAGGGTAAGGGTGACAAAAATATTATTCATGGTTCTTGGGTTAGGACTGAGGATTAGGGCCCCAGTAAATGCACTAGAGCTAAATCTAATAACAGAGAGGTGGTGAAAGAAAAAGAAATACAAGAGTTGAAGGCCTCAGTATTGAACATAAATATCCTTGTTGAGTAGGTTGTCGATATACTGAAGACCTTGTAGCTATCCGAGTATATTCTTTTTGTTGTCTTTTCCTATCTATTATTTTAAGGCTTCTATCTTAGTTTGTTTTGTTGCTTTAGTGTTCATGCAAAATTTTTGGTGGGCTTTTTTAGTTGTTCCTATCTGATACTTTGTATAAGGTTTTGGGTCCTTTAAAACCTATTTTTTCTTAATTAAAACAATCATGATTACAGAAGTAGAGATACATTGTAGTTAGAAGATAGATATAAGACTTGCAAGATAATTCATGACAAATATTCCATTGGGGGTTGTGAGTTATCCAAATTCATTTTTCTTGAGTTGTTTGCATCTATAAGCATTTTGGTTAACCTTTACTGCTCTTAGGTTAAGAGCTTATTCTGTCATAAACTTTTGATCTAACAAAGATATATTCATTACACATTATTGCAAGTCCTAAGGAAGTTGTACCTTGTAATTCAAAAGGCAGTGATAGAACACATACACTAACCCATTTTTTTGTGACTCCTTTTGTTTCTCCAAACCTTGGGTATCAAAAGAGTTAGGTTGTAAACCACATCAGGAGAAAAAACTGTTAACCAATAGTTTTTGGTGACTCTACTAGGGAGAATTTAGAGTGAAAAAGCTCTAGAGAAATTTCTCTTCATAATTAGTTTACACTCTAATTACTTATGTATTTTGAGTTGCAAGATAGGTCTTGTGGAAGTGAGGTGTTTTCCATAAGAACCTAATTACCAATTTTATAGCCTCAACTTGCTAGAAAGGAGAAGCTAATTCAAAGTTGAAGACTGGTGAAGTTTCCTTGATCACTAGGATTAAGGTGTAATACCCCAAAATTGGCACATTGCCATATTAACCAACTTTGGTTTATTCAACTATTCCTAAGTTCTATTTTACTAGGCAATTCTAATTCTAATAATTGCTACTTGACCTAGGTGTCAAATGCAGAAAACCATAATTTGCATTATTCATATTATTTATTTAATTCCTAAATATCGACTCAAATTAGCTACACAAACCTATCAATTTAAATTAATTCAATTATAAGTGTTCTACTTTAATTAAATTAAAATTACCTCTTTAGCTAATATAAAAGGAATTAAATACATTTAATTTAATAAGATATCTCCTCTTTTTAATTATTGAATTTAATTATTCAATTAGTTAAAGTTATCCATTTATGAGGGCATATTCTATTTTATTAAATTAAATATTCACTCAAAAAAAGGAACCAGTCAACTCCTTTTATCACTCAAAAGGCAGTTAGTTAGTTCCTTTTATGACTCAACAAGCACTCAACTAACTCCTTTTATCACTCAAAAAGGACTCAGTTAACTCCTTTTATCACTCAAAAAGGACTTAGTTAGCTCTTTTATCACTCAAAAGGACTCAGTTAACTCCTTTTATCACTCAAAGGAAACCAGTTAACTCCCTTTCCATGAGGACGTTACTTTTATGACTGGCTCTCCTCTTCAATCTTGACCGTCCATTTTGGTTAATCTTGACCGTCGATCACTCTTTGATTCTATAAAAGAAGCTCTCCATTCCTCATTATAGGGGATGAATTTTGGAATTTGCGTCAAATTTATGCTAAAATTCTTACTCACTTTGCTCACGTTTGCATAGCTTTATTTATTTCATTGTAATATCATTTAGATTTTAAATATGCATCCATTTAGCATACTATGTTTCTTCATTTCTTAGATTAATAATTGCATCTTTCATCTAGTTTAACTGCACTTTCATTTAGCTGCATAAATCCTTCATTCTAGAGGTCTAGTTGCCTGCTTCTCATTCTAAGAGCAAAGGTATAATCCTTCTAGTTAGAAGGCAATAGGCTACTCTATTAGACTTTTCAAATAAACAATATAATGTTTATTTCGGGATGATCTCACAAGTAATGACCATGTTGAAGTGTATGTAAGGATCAGAGGCCCCCAATTTTGCATATAGGTACACTCAAAACACCATTTTCTAAGTAATTGATTCATCCTAGATCCCAAGTACACCAAGAGTTCCAAGGAAAGAGGAAGGATTGACCTAGTATACGAGGAACTCAAAAAGGCTAGCTTTCCTATTCTAGAAGATATTTTTCAAAAAGGAAAGAACACATACAAGGGAATTTGTAGCTAAGAAACTTCAAGAATCTCTCTTGTCTACATTTTTTTATAAAAGAATAAGGAGAAGTCAATCTTCTTCCCCTCCTATTGCTAGAGCTTCTATTTCTCCTATTTATAAGTATTTGTTGTTGCATGGTGTAGCACTCCCTGTTTCAGTCACCATCCATGCAAATCATATTATTGTACTTGTTGGCTCTTGATTTAACAGTGATTATTATTATCAATAGACAACAAAATTTATAATACCTAGAGGTAGCTAGTGTTCATATTTAGCATAATAAACTATGTCTCTAGGCCAACTTCACAAAGCACAATTGCTTCCTACACTTCTGGCTCTGCAAGACCAAGGTGGGAGTACCTTAGGGATTTTAATATCTTCTTGACTCTTACCCTTAATCCTTGGAAACAAAAGATGTGGTCCAATTTCTCTGATATATGTGAAACAAAGATGAGCTACAACAACTAACAATAACTCATAAATCCCATAGATTAGATGATGACCACCCTTATGCACTTGATACAATATTTGATTGATTTAGATTTGAATATAAATTGGATACATGTAGCATAATTCACTTCAATTTGTCTCTGATTTATATGACTAGTGCCTTATCCATTGTTACACAATGTCAACCTTTGGTAGGGGATCTAATTTAGATAACTTGTAAATGAATTATATTAGTTGTGATCACCAATTCCCATTCTTATGAAATATCCCTCTTATAAACTCACAGACCCTACTGATTCATTAAAGCACTTCCTTAATTCCTTGAATTAAAAGCAACAATAGAATCAATATACAACCTATCCAAATTGAATTCAATAAATTAAACCTTATTTAATTGATCTCAAAGTAAAAAAATTCATAAAATAGAGATAGAGATTGATAACATATCTAGTGTAAGTGCCCTTTTGTAGTATCCTTTGAAAAGACCGATACAATAACCAATAGAAACTCAATGAAAATCTAAATATCTTGTTACTTCTGTCATTGATATGAAAACATCCAAAAATTACAAAGCTAGAAAATAAACTCAGAAGACTACACATAAGTGGACTGACTATACTTTTTGAACAAAACAAAAATTATACAAAATTCTCAGACCCCTTCTCTAACCTTGGGATCTCACTTATATAGGGTGAGATGCAGCAAGCTTCAGGTATAAAGAATTGAAAACTGACTTAGGACAAAATATTTACATCATTACTATCACAAAAGACAAAGAAATGTGCAACAAGAAAAACTTCACATCATAATATTCTTTGTGGGACCATTTTTTTGTTACACCTATTGTTACTTTCTTTGTTTGAAGAAAAAACTGATGATTGGCTTTATTGTTGTTGTGGGTCCTTGGAAGATGTGGCTAATGGAATTGATGGTAATGTTTTTGGCTTTGATTTGTGCAAGCTCACTTCAACTTGAGGATCCCCATTAATATCATCATGAACTAATAAAACAACATTTATTTTTATTTCCTCTTCTGCCATGTCATTAGTTTGGACTTCTGTTGGTTCCTCATTTTTGTCTTCCTCTTCCCTTTGATCTCTTGATGATGTGTCAATAATTTGTACCTCATCCTATTCCATCTCATCATCATAAGTTTTAGCTTCTTCCAACTGCTCACCATGAGCAAATATTTGCCATCCACTTGTCAAAAGGGTGTCATCTTGCCAATCAAATGTAAAATATCCTGTTGCTTCTTAATTATATATTCAACACTTGTATCAATTTCAGCAATCTCTTCTCAAAGAATCAAAGAATAACTACACTTTTATAACTTCTTCAGTTGTGGCTACCCACCATGCCTTTCCTTTCTCATTAATGACTCTATTCACTCTTAAATAGAAGAAGTCATTCACTTCTTGGGTCCATAGCAAAATAGCAACCACTGCATTCTTTGCAAGAATTTGACACATAAAATACCCACATTCTCATTATTTTTACTCCATTAATTTATTTTGACATTCCATAATAATCACATGGCTCATTGATGACGAGAAGATCTTTTAGTACCCACTTTTCAGTATAGATCTCATCGTGTTCCATTTTCCTAGTAAGTCACCATGTTGCTACTAGTGAAACTCTTACACATTCTGGAGGTGACATAGTGACCACCTTAAACCTTGAAAAATCTTGGTGCCATGAAATAACAAATGTTCTTGTTATGATACTTTATTTATTGCATCTCTGACATATCTATTAGTCCATTGAGTTGACATGGTTTATTAATGACAGGCATATTTTTTGGCACCATATTCCCTTTTGGCCACTGTGTTTTCCTTCTGTGGGAGGTCGCCATGTTGCTAGTGATAGAATTCTTGCTTTTTCTAGTGGTGACATAGTGACCATTGTGTCTTCACAAAAACTAACATTGTAAAACAAAGCATGCTCCAACTAGTACTTTTTATGGTGCTTGACATTTCTGATATCCCATCATGTCACCAAAATTCCCAAAAAATAATTAAAATCACAGCACTCATCTTTTGGAATTTGATCTCACATTGTTTCTATTTTGTGATGGTTGCCATGTCATGAAGGATAAAAACCTTATAACTTTTGGTAGCGACATGATGACCACTGTAGATCTGAAACAAGATCTAACAGTAGGAAATAATTTTGGGAAAAATGAAGCCAAAAGAGAAAAATTTAAAAGGCTTCCTAAAAGTATATACCTTTTTCAAAATAATTCTCTTGCTCATTTTTCAAAGTAAAGGCATACGACCTAAAAGGTCAGCTTAGGGCACAAATTTGGTTTTACTAGGGTTTTTCTTAGGGTTAACAAATTTGTAAAAGACCAAACCCTAATATGTGGGATACATATAGATGTATTAAAATTTTCATACATATTTTTAGGAAAATTTTTGCATTATGGAAAATCAGACCATCATTACTAATAGCTATGGCAGTCCCTTACATAAATGTAATTGGTACTCTTAACCTTGGAGCTAGTCATGACTTGCCAAGGGCATCAAGGAAGTATTTCCCAAGATTCAATGGTGATGGCACAATCTCTACAGAACAACACATCAGTGCTTTCCATAAGGCTTGTGGTGTGGTGAATCCTCAACATGAAGATGTGGTAGTCAAGATGTTTGTGGATACTCTTATAGATAATGTTGTTCATTGGTTCCAAGATTTACCTACAAGATGTATCACAGGTTGGAATGACATGAAGCAAAGGTTTGAGGAATGCTACAAAAGTACAAAAGATGCACAAGTGTTGTTGCTATAATTAGCACAAATGAAAAAAGAACCATCCATCTATATGAGGGATTTCAATGTAAAGTTTAGAGAACTCATTAAGAGGATACCTGTGGCAAGTGAACCAACATAAGATAATAAGAAGACTTTCTACATCAGTTATGTGTCCCTTATCTTGGGTATCAAATAAGGAGATCAAATGTAGCAAATTTAGAAGCTGCCTAAATGCTAGTTGTGGAGATGGAGGATGACATGATAGCCTCTGGTAAATGGAAGAGAGAACTTCAATCTAGAACCATAGGTAATGTAGCTAGCACTTCAAATAAAATAGAGGCCATGCTCCAAAAGTTGTCTAATGAGGTTATTGCATTAAAGAAACAAATCTATAGGCCTACTCATTCTTTCCATCAACCTTACTAGAAGGTTGTAGGCATCAAAATGGAGGAAAGACTTTACAAATACCACCTTCTTAATAGAGATTAGCAATTGAGGCTGCTCCAAAGATACAAAATATGTGTGCTTTCCACCTAAGGTCAAATCATGATGGAGATACATGTGTTGACATGATCAGATATAAGTAGGTGGTGGACAATAAAGAAAAAACAATGGAATATCCTAAAATTGAATATGATCATGCTCCTTGTGGTGACTCTGAAAACTTTTTTGGGGAGTATGAATTAGATTCAAAGATAGGAGGTGATTATTTTGCAACTCTAGATGGACATCAGTTGACAGTCATGACTAGAAGTCAAAAGAATAGGAATAAATCCTCCAATTTAGTGCCAACTAAAAATCATGCATCATCAAGAAAAGTAGATGAAGATAGTGGCATGGTACCTTCAACTTCACAAAAAGAGCACAAAGGTAAGTCATCTATTTCCTTTGATATAATACAATATTGTGAAGAGGTGAGAATTCATATATCTCCAGTAGATTACTTGAAGTCTAATCTTGATCAATTGCAAAGGTTAGTTGAGTACTATAATAATAAAGATGGAGGACATGTTATTATTAATTCTAACATTGATCATCAAAACAAAACTAGTACTAGTGGAAATCCTTTGGTTGATGAAGATCTTTCACTACCTAAATTGTTTCAAGAAGAAGAATCCATTGTCTTGGTCACCTCTCCAAATCAAAAGCTAGATCCTTTTTATATTTCCTTATTTATCAATGGAAATAGGTTGAGTAATTACATCATAGACTTAAGGGCTTTTGATAATGGAATGCCTATCTCTATAGCTAAAAGTTCTAGGTCTACCCCTGACTAAAAATTTTGGTCGTTGTTACTCAATGGATGCAAAAAAAGTAGCCTTGCTTGGATAGATAAAGGATACTCAAGTTGCCCTAGCTTCCTATCCTTCCAAGAGACTTAAGCTCGCCATTCTAGTGGCAGTCATCCTTGCAAGTTATGTAATGCTCCTAAGTAGAAGTTTTTGCAAGGACATGGAGGGAGAAATAAAATTGGACTAGTCATATGCTATCATCCAAGTTGGAGACAAAAAGGTGAAATTAGAACCAGAAGAAAAATAAAAGTTCACTATTCTGTAATCAGATGATCCTAGGTCCCAAATCTTATATTAGGAATTGTAGTTTGGAAACTATATGGTATTCTCTAATACCCGTGATATTCAAGAAGAATTAGAGCAGACTATTGGCAAGCAGTTGTGGACCTTAGAATTTTATGGCAGTTGTGCCAATGCTAGTTTAGGTGCATGAGTGGTTTTGACATCACATAGTGGAGAATTAACTTGTTTGACATACAAGTTAGATTTCAAGAATACCAATAATATTGTAGAGTATGAAGCTCTTCTCCTTGGCATAGTTGCAACAAGCAAAAAGGGATCAAGATACTCAAAGTTTAAGGAGATGCAAAATTGGTAGTAAAGCAAGTGAAGAACCAATATGAAGTAAAGAACCAAAGATTTAAAAACTATCGTAATAAGGTTTGGGATGAGATTGAAGGTCTAGATGCTTTCTCAATTATAACAGTACCAAGGGGTTTAAATTCAAGAGCCAATTCTTTGGTAGTCTCTACATCTTTTCTCCTACCACATCTTGACTTGAAAGATAAATTCTATAAAGTGGAAGTTCTATTTAGGCCTAATATAGATGATATGAAGATTCTTGGCAAGTGTTTGATGATGACAAACACATTCAAAAATTCATTGAAAGGGAAGAGCCTTTTGTAGGCTTGTATTTTGAAGGAAGTACTCATTCAAGTGGTGATCCATTAATAGATGGCAAAAGGAAACCAGGGCCAGATAGGATCCAATTAGAAGGTAATAAGATTCCATCTCATCTTATCTCTTTGGAAAAACTCTTTGATAGGAATGATGCATACATTAATATAGAGAGAGAGATAAGAAAGGAAAAATGTGTGGTGAGTATGATGGAATAAATATAGGGACAAAAATTAGTCCAAAAATGATAAACATAGGGAAGTGTTGCACACAAAAGGAGAGGGTAGAAATCAGGAAGTTACTCATTGAATATCAAGATGTATTTTCTTGGAGCTATGAAGATCTAAAAAATTTCATGGATGGGAAATTCAAGCATGAAATTCCCCTTAAGCCTAGTGTAACACCATTTATATAGAAACAAAGGAACTACAACCCTATAGTTGAAGGAGCAAGCTCTAAGGAGATTTGTAAAATGTTGAAGGCTGGGATCATATATTCTATCCATCACTAGTTTACCTTGTGTAGTTAACGTTGTTCTAGTGAGAAAAATGGAGAGATAAGGATTTGTGTGGATTTTAGAAATCTAAATTAGGCTTCTCTCAAAAATAACTTTGTACTTCCCATTATGGATCATCTCTTGCACACTGTTGCAGGGTCAGAGATGATGTCTATGTTAGATGGCTTCTTAGGGTATAAATAAATCCAAGTAGATGAGGTAGATCAGTTAAAAACAATATTCACCACACCATGGGGTAATTTTTCATATAATATGATGCCTTTTGGTTTGAATAATGCAGGTGCAACATTTCAATGTGCAATGAATTTGGCTTTTGGTGATTTGAAGGATAAAATCATTTTTGTGTGCCTAGATGATTTGACAGTATTCAACAAGAAAAGGGAAGACCACATGATGGAATTAGAAAGAGTGTTACAAAGGTGTAGAGTTCATGGTGTCTCATTGAATCCCAAGAAATCAATATTTTGTGTAGCAAAAGGTAAACTACATGGTCACATTGTCTCTCAAGAAGGCATGAAGATTGATCCAAATAGAGTTAAAGCCATACAACAATTAAGTTTTTAATTGAGAAAAATTGGAGTAAAGTCTTTCTTTGGCTAGGTAAGTTTCTTAAGAAGGTTTGTGCCTAATTTCTCTAAGACAGTTAGGTGTATAATAGATATGATGAAGGGTAATAAAGCTTTCAAATGTAGTGATATTGGAAAAAGAGCTTTTGAAGACATCAAAGGTGCTATTGCCAAAGCCCCTATATACTAAGGAGTTCATTATATATTGTTATACATCAGAGTATACCATGTCAGCCATATTGATGCAAGAAAACAAATAAGGAATACAAGCCCCAATTGCTTTCATGAGTATGCCATTGAAGAATCAAGAAATGAGATACTCACAAATGGAGAAACACGCATATGCAATGGTTAGAGCTCTCAAGAATTTCAAGTTTTATGTTTTGCATTCTCATTTAATGATACATGTGCCAGATCCTATAGTGAAAAGAATTTTGACACAACAAGATGTTGATTGTAATAATACAGGAGCTTGGATAGAAAAGATCCAAGAATATGACATAGAGATCAAACCAACCAAACTTGTGAGAGGAAATGCACTTTGTAAAGCCTTGGCAAAAGATCAACAAGTTGAAGAGGAAGATACTCCAAAACTTCTTATGTTAAGTCTTCAAGATCCTTGATTTTCAAATATTGCATACTTTCTAACCTATGGTGAGTGTCTTAATGGATTAAGTGCTAAGCAAAGGAGAGATCCAAAAGAAAAGGCCTTAAAGTATGTAATTCATGATGATGTTTTGTATAAGAGAGCTATTGATGGTACATTTCTAAGATGTGTTGATAAGGAGTAGCAAGAGAGGCTCTTAAAGTATTTTCATAATGAAGCATATGGAGGACACTTCTCTTCTACTGTCTCTGCATTCAAAATCTTAAGATAATGCTACTATTGGCTTGGTATGTTTAAGGATGCATATAAGTGGTTTGCCAATTGTGAGAAATATAGGTTATTTATTGGTAAACCGTAGCTAGTTGCCTTCCCTCTTAGGCTAGTGGTGATTGAAGCTCCTTTTAATCAATGGGGTTTGGATTTTTTAGGAATAATTAATCCTCCTTCCAATCAAGGGCATTCTTATATCCTAACTACCACATATTATTTTAGTAAATGGGGGGAAGCCAAACCTATGAAGAAGACTTCATCAAAGGTGGTATGCGAGTTTCTCAAAGAACATGTATTAGTCAAATTTGGAGTTCCTATGAAATTGATAATGGAAAATGCATCTTATTCTTCTTCCTTAGAGATTGTTGAGTTTCGTTATGACAATGGTATCCAAGTTGGTCATTCCTCTGATTATTCTCCTCAAGGAAATGGGAAAGATGAATCTAGCAATAAGAATTTGATTAATATCTTGAAGAAATCAGTCTTAGATAATAAAAAAAGTTGGTACAAGAAGATACATGATGCTTCATGGGCAGATAGAACTACACCTAAAAGAGCCATTGGTATAAAGTGCATATTCAGAGATGGATTGGAAAAGAGAATTTTGTATCTCACCAAGCTACAAGAAGAAATGGTAGATAGAATCACTAAACGCCAAGGAAGATTCAATAAATTATTTGATAAAAGGGCAAGACCAAGGAAATTCATGGAAGGTGATTTGGTCTTGCTATGGGATAAGAGGCATGAACCAAGAGGGATGAACTCCAAGTTTCAATCTTTGTGCAAAGGGCCATTTCAAATCATGCAAGTGAGCCAAAACAACGCTTTCAAGTTAACATACCCTACATGAGAATTCCTATTATGTTCTTATAATGGGTAGGATTTAAAGTTATACCAAATGCAAAATTGAAAGCAGGTAACCCCTGCATAGTGGCTAGTTAGGTAAGTTTTTCATTATGTAGTTTGCTTCAACTTAGTTGCTCACTTTCTTAGCCAGTTATTGTTACCTTCCTATATTAGTTTGTTCTATTCTTCTTAAGTTGTTGCCTTTGTTTTGTAGAACCAGAGATTCTAGTTTCTTTTTAAGCACTGTCATGCTTAAAATCCCCAATCAAAGCCAACTATTGCCCAATTTTTAGTTCCATTCCCTTTTGCTCTAAGTTGCAGTCAAGTTAATGTCATGTCTTAAGTTTGAGTCTAGCTTACCTCTAGGAGGATCTTCTTCTCATCTACCCATCAAGAAAACTAGGTGGGAAATCATGTAAGCATGTGATTATTCAAGTGGCTATGTGATTATGGTTTGGGTGGAGTTAAGCTTTCCCTAATGAGAAGAGTTTTGTAATTTTTGTTGATCCATTGTTCTATATTATAAAGCATGTTAGAGATGAAGATTCACAATAGTCTATAGTTTAATGGTGAACAATATGGTCAATTTACTAAGAGTGAGCATGAAAATTAGATCAACAACGTAAAATACATCCAAATCTCTGTGTTGCCCAAAGAAAAATCAAGAAGAAAAAGAAAGAGCATGATTGGTCGATTGAAAAGTCAAACGCACCATCTGACATTTTGGCCTGCATAATCATGACAGTTGATCAAGAATCAAATCAATGGCGCATCTTCATTTTAGAGAGTTTTCCTACAAGTACAAGTCCATCCATGAAAATATCTCAAAAAGACACCATGTGTTGTCACATGTTAGAAGTGAAGGCAAGCCTGAGATCTTATGGAAACATGAGATGATAACATGTGTGCATAGATGGACCCATGAAGGAAGTCATAAAGGCAAAAGTAAGGAGGATTTATAGGTTTTAATCATGATCATTGATTCAAGATCGATGACCAAAATTCAAACTTGTTGTGACCATTGAGATACAAATTACATGGATTTGGCACCACCAGTAGAATACAAAGGGAATAAATATTTTTACAAGGTTTTTGAAGCTACCTAAAGATCAATGGTCACTGGGTGTTCTTAGAAGTGCCATGAGATCAAGATCCTCACTGGGGAAGATGCCATAGGTCGATATCATGTTGTGGATTAGATCTTTTCGCATTTTAACCACATTTTCTTTCTATTATATGACTCTTGAATTACTAAGTGATTAGGTTTAATAGCCAAGACAATAAATATAATAATTTCTTCTGATAATGTCGAGGTTGGAAAATTTGATGGTGAACTGGTCTTGTGGTTCCATCTACTTGTATTTCTTGTCAAGGTTTTGTTGTTCCACTTAGTTTTAAAGTAGTTTCTGCATGAAGAGTTGAAAGACAATTGCGTTTGGCTCTATTATCTCCTTTTGAATTCCATTTCATCATGGTGTTAGCAATATAAGTAATTCCATTTTCTATCCATATATGATTCTATTTCTTCTCTCCCTCTTATTGTTTCTCTTTTTTAGGGTTAACAATCATGATTACATAAGTAGAGATAGATTGTAGTTAGAAGCTAGATAGAATTGAGGCAAGATAATTCATGACCCATATTCCATTGGGGGTTGTGAGTTATCCAAATCCATTTTGTCTGAGCTGTTTGTGTTTACAAGAAATTTGGTTAGCCTTTACTGCTCTTAGGTTAAGAGCTTATTCTATCATAAACTTTTGATCTAAGAAAGACATATTCATTGCACATCATTGCAAATCCTAAGGGAGCTATACCTTGTAATTCATAGGGTAGTGATAGAGCAAATACACTGACCCATTTTTTGGTGAAATCATTTTGTTTCTCCAAACCTTGGGTATCAGAAGAGTTAGGTTGTAAACCACAACAAGAGAACAAACTGTTAACTAACACATTGATAACCTCTTTGATTCTTGCACAATACTAAACTATATTCTCACCTTCTGTCATTCTCATTTCATCAAATTTGCCTCTCAAGCTTTTTGATTTGGCTCTCATGACATTATCATATCCTCCATATATGGTCTTTAGTTTATCCCACATTTCCTTTTCTGTAATGCCCACCTGTAGTTTTCTTTTATGTTTTGATTGTCAAATTCTTTTAGGCCAATTTTATGCATTGATTAGTTTTAGAGACACCAGATTTAAAATATTATGATGTTATTTCATGACTTGGATTACAATCATATCTGTTATAATTGCTTAGTTGATTTCATTTCACACAATGTTAATGATGTCTTGATGATTCCTAATTAGTAAATGTGGTTTCTTTCATAACAATGTTAATGTGATGCCTTTAATGATGACTATGTTTGTATGGATTATTACCTGAGCATTTGATGTTATACTTGTGATTTTTATAATACTTACCCCATACTTGCATGTGTATGGTGCGCGTGTTTATTTTATCTTCTGTCTGATGTGTTTGATGTGGTTAAGGGAGGGAGTCGTAGTGACCTGCTAGTCGGGATCTACACGATGCACCACTTCCTACAATTGCATGTTTAGCTTAGATATATTTATATACATGTATACACTCGTCTTTTATGTAGGATGCAGGGACCGAGCATCGACTCCTTTGAATTGCTAGGATGAGCGTGCCCAATTAAAAATACTCAAATGGTGAGAATGGGAAGATAATGATCAGGTCCAATCCTAGCCATAGCCTAAAATACTTGTCCTGCAAGGAGGACTCGTAACAGACTGTCTACCCTTTTTAAAACCCGTGAGTCTTTTGTGTGCATGTTGTTTTATGAGTCTTTGATGAATTTTCTATTAATTAAGTCTAATTAAAGGATTAAATTAATGATTTAATTTAATGAAAAATTATTATGACATTTTAATATTTAATTATATTTAATTAATTGAAAAATTAATTAAATAAAAATAATTGAATTTGAAGATAAAAGTTATAAGAATAAATTTAGAATGTGATAATATTAATTTAATTTAATAATAATATATTTAGAGTTCATAATAAAAACTTAAATAAAAATACTTTTTTGCTCTGCTCTGATATTGCGAATAATGTCGATCCCTCGATTTCTCGCAAAGTCTCAAAGGAAAAGCCTACGAAAGTATGCAAAATCAAATGGTTTTGGACCGAATTGGCAAAAGACTTCAATAATAGAAGACACGAATTGGCAACAAAAAAAATCACAAAACTCATCTGATAAGAGATATTCAGTTAAAATAGCGAATAGGTTTGAAATATTTAAAAATGATACAGAGGACACTCGTAGCCAGCAACGTAACAGAGAAAATGAAGACCATAGGAATTATGCCCAAAATCCTCTCTCACAGAACCCCTTGATCCGATCTAAGGCGAACAAAAGTCAGAGTCATCAATTTTTAACGGTAGAACATCTGGACAATCAAATTCGCATCTTCAACCTCACAAGATATGACCACCCCAAGAAATACAAGGCTATGGCACCAGATTCATACCAATCAGTTTCAACCCAGGCAGGAAATCTCTCTCCTAAATCTGCTTCTCCAAGATCTTATATTCCCCCTCATTGTAGAATCAAAGATTCATTCAATCCTGTGAACCCTAGTCCATTGCCTAGGGCATCTCTGTGCTACACAAAGGAGGATCCGGCCAAAATTTCAAGCAAGGCTATTGAATCTGCTTGGGATAAATGCTCAAAGGGAGGCCTTTTTGCTATATGGAATGGTCCACAGGATGATTTCCCTCTGTTACTCAACTGGCTGGAGGAGCTGTGCGAAAACCAGGTAAGTATTTCCACTTTCTCAGATAGCACACTATATTTACAATGCTTAAATGAGTCTATCAAAAAAGAGTTTTTACTATCACCAGAATGGTTTTTTAATGGTCACTGTGTTAAATTTACAGATTGGACACATAATTTTAAATTAGAAAATTTAGATTGCAAGATGCCCTCTTGGTTTGTCCTGACATCCCTCCCTCCGGAGCTTTGCCATGAAGATATCATTAAAGCCATAGGGTTGAAGGTAGGAGAGGTCAGAGGCATTGATGCTTCTTTCTACTGCTGTAATAATGTTAAAGTGTTATGTTAAGCTTAATCACCCAGTGGAATTTAACAAAAAATTTATAACTAGTAAAACATCTTATGATATTAAGTTTCAAACATATAAAAAAAGGATAGTAAACATATTAAAATTTGATAAATATCATAAAATCATGCCTAAGATCCTTCCCCTTACCTCGGATATTAGCAAACAATTCTCTTGGTTGAGAGCACTGAAGAACAAAAAGCTGGAAGAACAGATCTCCCCTACAAAATTCCAAATTCAGGCTTATCAGAAAGAAAGGAAAGAAAAAAAAGATTCAGATAAGAAATTACCTAAGAATAGAAGACTTAAATCCATTATAGTGTCTATTCCTAAAGAGGATACAGAGCTGGTTTTGAAGGGATCTCATTCAAAAAGACAGAAAAGGAAAAATAGAAAGGTTGCAACTGAACATGATAAAGAGACTTGTAATTCTAATCCCTCAGCAGAACAATTGGTAACCGAAGACAAAGATGCCCTAGTGAGGAGTGTCACAATGTCCACAAAGATCATAAACCAAAGTCCAGAGCAAGACACAAAAATACTTAAGGTTCTTGCAGAGCACAAAGGAAGCGATAATATGGAAGATGAAAATGAAGAGAGTCATTGGGAAACAGATACTATAGAGGGGTCTTCTTTGTATAAGTATCAGATGGAGCTTGATGAGAATAAGGAAAATGAATGACAAGGAGGGATACTTAATAGAACTACAGAATTATTGACTCATAAAGATATAAGGGAATTAGAAAATGATATGCTTTTTTCTTCACCCAAGGATAGAATGGAAAAAGCAGTTTCAAGAATAGAAATATAGGAAACTTAGTAGCTCAATTCTGATTTAACCCCTGAAAAAGAGTCATCCTATTAGCAACTTGAAGGAGCCAGGAAAAATTCAAAATTTTGGCAAACTCTAGATGGACAACCCTCCTCGCCTTTCACCCCAATGGAAATTCAGTCAACAGTATGGAATGAAGGCAAGAGCTCAGAAGTCTCTATTATTAAAATCCTTCAATACTTTTTAAATGAGGATCTAGAATCCACACTAGAGACTGGAGTGTCAAAGTTTGAAGATAACAATCTTGAGCAGTTTTCAGAGGAGCTTATTCAAATCTTTGACTTTGATAACCTAGATAAGAGTACCACCTCTCAAAAAGAGGAGCTGATCCAAAAAATTCTTAAATTAGGAGGAGATGATTATACAGTTGAGGATCTCCAGAGGGATATTATAGAGATCTAGTTGAAGGAATGCAAAATGAAGCAAGTCAAATAGAGTGGGACTAAATCAAAAGAAAAGCAGGAAATGGATAGGACAAACATGGGAGAGTCAACAGCAATAGCGAATAAAGAATTTGAGGAGGATAGTCTCAGGAGTCAGATTTGCAAGGAACTGGAAATGGAAGAATTTGACAAAACAGAGGAAGGCTTTGCCTTAACAGAACAAGAATAGGGTATATTTCAGCAAGAGCTTGGCATACAAATGAATCAGGAAGGTCTAATCTTTCCAAATTACGGTAATCCTAAAGGGAAAAGGGGTAGGAGATCATTGAAGGAACTACATGAAACTGAAGGCCTAGGCAGAGAACGGAGGAAAATTGATGAGCTTCTCAACATGAGGAAGGGGAAGTGCCTTCCTAAGGCAATATGAAGATAACATCTTGGAATGCTAGGGGCCTTAATGCCCCTAGTAAAACAAGGTTAATCAAACAATATTTAAAAAACTTTAACTCAAAAATTATTTTAATTCAAGAGAGAAAACCTAATAAGGTAGAACGAGCTAAAATTAGCAAAACGTGGGGACTGTGGGATTCAATCTTTATAGAGGCAATGGGTGCTTTAGGTGGCTTAGGAATTATTTGGAACTCAAGGAAAGTAACTCTAACCTTTCTAGTAAATAATAATAATTGGTTGTGTGTCAGTATTTAGAGTCTAAAATCAGACATGAAATTCATTCTTATCAATGTATATGGTCCTAATAGCATAATAAGGAAAAAAACTATTTGGGACGAATTAAGTACGATTATTTCAAAGCACAAAGATAGTCCAATTATATTAGGAGGTGATTTTAATACTATTCTAAGTTTAGATGAGAAAGCAGGGGGAACTAAACACCTGTCACTTGCATCTATAGAATTCAAAATCTGGATTGATAAACTTAGTCTGTTAGAAATCCCATCAAGTAATGGAATATTTACATGGAATAATAGAAGGAAGGATAAGGACTACATTGTGGAAAAGTTAGATAGATTCTTTATTGTATGTAATCTCTCTTCTTACAATAAGGATTTTCAATCCTCCATTCTGCCTTTCACAGGATCGAATCATTTCCCTGTTTGTTTAGAGATTTTAGAACCATCTAAACCTCCCAAAAATCCTTTTAAGTGTGAGAAGATGTGGTTTCAAGATCCGAGATTTCTGGAATTGGTTAAGACATGGTGGACTCAAGCAAAATTCGCTGGGTCCAAAATGTTCGTGTTCGTTTCCAAACTTAAATTACTGAAAGAAAATATTTTGAGGTGGAACAGAGAACACTTCAACAATATTTTTAAAGAAAAACTGGAAACTGAAGAAAAACTAGCAAATCTAAATTAGGAAATTATAAAATATGGTATGGATTATGAGAAATACACTTTAGAAAAAGAACTCCTCATGAAACAGGAAGCTATCTTATCCAAAGAAGAAACCTTCTGGAGACAAAAATCTAGAGAGAAATGGTTGGATGAGGGAGATCAAAATACAAAGTTTTTTACTAATTCAACTATACAGAACCGATCTCTGAAGAAAATCACGAGTATCTCAACTCCGTAGGGTTTACGTACAGAAAACCCACTTGAAATAGCAGACACAATAGTCTCTCATTTTAAGAATTTACTTAATAATTATGAAGGGTCTAACAGGGAGGCACAATCCCGAATACTCAAATTTATTCCAAAACTGGTCACTGAAGAAGACAACAAAATCCTAAATAGACCAATAACTCTGGAAGAGGTAAGGACAGTAGTATTTAATATGAGTCCAGATAAATCTCCAGGCCCTGATGGGTTTCAAGTCTTCTTTTTTCAAAAATGTTGGGATATTCTAGGGGAAGATTTATGGAGAGCAATTGAAGCATCAAGGAATGGTGGATCCTTGCTGGCTGAAATCAACTATTCCTTCTTTACTCTTATCCCCAAGAAGGATTGTCCAGATCATCCTGGAGACTTTCGGCCTATAGCTCTTTGCAATACCATATATAAAATATTTTCAAAAGTTATAGTCAATAGACTCAAGGTCATCATGCAGAAATTGATTTTTGAAGAACAGACAGGTTTTGTTCCAGGAAGATCTATTTTGGATGGTATAATCACTATTCAGGAAGTCATCCACTCGGCTTCCATAGATAAAGAAGCATGTATGCTTATGAAGTTAGATATACAAAAGGCTTATGATATGGTTGATTGGCGTTTTCTCTGTAAAGTCTTAGAAGCATTTGGATTTTCGCAACAATGGGTAAACCTAATATTCAAGTTTATTTCAACCCTGAAGATTTCAATTCTCATTAATGGGACACCTGAAGGTTTTTTCGATATCTCCAGGGGTATTAGATAGGGAGATCCACTATCTCCCTCTCTCTTCATTCTAATGGCTGAAGCTTTCGGGAGAGCAGTCTCCTTCGCTTAGAAGGAAAGAAGGATCTCCGGTATCTCGGTTACCAGGAATCTTCCTAATATTACACATCAACAGTATGCAAACGATACCATTTTACCTAGAAAGAGCTCCATCCAAGAGGCTTAGGGTTTTAAAAGCATACTTAAGCAATATATGAATTCTTCAGGTCAGAAGGTTAACAAAGAAAAATCCAAAATTTTCTTTTTGAATACCTCTCTTGATATGGAAAATAGGATATGTGGAATTATGGGTTATAATAAAGGAAAGTTCCCATGCAAATATTTAGGTATCTCCCTAGAGAAGAATTCAAGGTACACCAAAGTTTGGATGGATACGATCGATAAGGTGGATAAGCGGATTGGTAGCTGGAAGAATAAGTGGCTCTCTAAGGCTGGGAAGATCACCAAGATTCGAGCAGTCCTATCAGCCACTCCAATTTTTCCCATGGCATGTCTTCCTCTCAATAATTAGATGTCTAAGAATTTTGAATCAAAACTTAGAAATTTCCTATGGAAGGATAAGGAAAGTGACAATAAACTTGCTCTCATTAAGTGGGACAATTTATGCAAACCCAAGGAGTGGGGGGGTTTAGGTATTAAGAAACCACAATGGCAAAATGAGGCTTTAGGAGCTAAACTAGTATGGAGGTTATATCAAGAAAATGAACAAAAATGGGCCAAAATATTATATTATAAATATCTAGACCCAACAGACCCAGAATTGGTGTTCAGGATGGAAAAATTGCCCAAAGGGTCGGTGTGTTGGAATTTCATGACAAAATGCCGGGGAATTATTAGCAAATTTCTAACTTGGGATGTTGCGGCAGGGAATAAAGCTTTGTTCTGGGAAGATTCTTGGGATGGGCTACCCCCCATCCATTCATCCCCCAACCTAAAAAACCTTATTTCTAAGTTGAAAACATTATGGGGCAATAAGGTTAAAGATTATAAAGTTAAAGAGATGGTGGATGGGGAATTGCGATGGAGATGGCGCTCTATCGAGGATTTTGATTTTGATCCAGATTCAGTTGCAGCCTTTGAAAAGATCAGCTCAAATAGGAAAATTAAACAATCTAAAAGGTTGGATAACCTCATTTGGGCTGGTTTAAAGAATGGTTGTTACAGTGCGAAGCTTGGGTATCTATCTATTATTCAATCACAGTAGTGGAACTATGTGGAGATCCCTTTAAAATTATGTTGGAATCCTGGATGTCTACCCAAGGCGGGTTTCTTTTTATGGATTGCCCTTCAAAGCAGAGCTCTAACTATGGACAAATTAGCTAGATATGGTATCATGGGCCCTAACTGGTGTGTCATGTGTAAACAGAGCAATGAAGATGTAGACCATCTCTTCCTAAATTGTCCTTTCGCTCAAAATTGCTGGGAATGGATTAAATATCGACTTAAGTGGTCAACCCCTTTTCAGAATTCCCTTAAGGGGCTCCTTTGTTCCTGGCCTACACATTTGGTTCATGGGGTATATAGAAAACTTTGGAATATTTGCCCATCCATAGTGGTTTGGGAACTATGGAAAGAAAGGAATCATCGTATTTTCAAAAATAAAGAGCAAAATCTAGACAGTTTTTTGATAAAACTCGAAGTATCTATTACAGAAGTTATGAATTCTTACCTAAGGAAATCCTCTCATGAAGAAGGCTCTTTCTCCTTTTGGGATGGAATGATGAAGAAACAATGGACCAATCTGATTAACCCTCCTCTAGTTTATGCAGCTAGCAATAAGGAGGCAAGGGCCAATTGCAAATGGGTTCCTACTCCTCCAGGATGGCATAAAATGAACTTTGATGGTGCTGCAAGAGGGAACCCTGGTATAGTTGGTGTTGGTTGTATCATCAAATATGAAGATAGTCGATGGATAGCAAAGTTAGCATCTCCTCTTCCTCCGATTTCAAATAATATGGTAGAATTTGAAGCATTGGAGAAAGGTCTGCAACTTTGTCATAATTTAGGTCTATCTAAAATCGTCATAGAAGGTGACTCTCAAATAGTCCTGAATGCCAGTAGGAAAAAAAAGACTCCTAATTGGGCCTTGAATTCTAAACTCCAAGAAGTGTTGCTATTAGTGGAAACTTTTGAGGATGTCTTGATCAAACACATTTACCGAGAGGGCAATAAGTTGGCTGACAAACTTGCCAATAGGGGTGCTGATGGAGAATCGCTCTTGATATACAACTCTGAGCCTCCTCCCCTACTATAGTTTCCTAGAGAGTTTTTCTTATTTTTTCATTCATTTACTCTTTTATAAATATATATACTCTTATAAATGCATAAATACTTAAGTATGCATACGCATAAGCTCTTTATATATATATATATACACACACACACACACACACACACACACACACACATATATATATATATATATATATATATATATATATATATATTTGTATATATAGATTTAGTATTCTTAGATATATCCAATATTTATATTTGAAACTAATCAATTATATATATTTAAATATAATATCTAATAATAAAATATGGAAGAAATTGACAGTAAGAAGGATAAGAAAAAAGAGATATTTGAAAGTTGATCTTTTAAACCCTTATCATCAATTCTTAATTAACCCATATTAATAAGAAAATATTAGTATGTAGCTTTATTGATATTCACACTAATAACTAGAGATTTTTCCATTCAAAGCCTCCTAGATTAGTGTTCCTTTTGTAGTTACGGAGGAGCCCGATTCCTTTCATAATTGTTCCCCCTTAGGAACCTTTTTCATATTGTGTGGTGATAGATAGATTTAGTATAGAGACTACACTCAGTATGAATCGCATAAGGCTTATCTAAAGCATTAAGGTATAGAGATTAATCAAATTGATCTTTATCCTAACTTTCCATCTCTTTAGTCTAGTTGTTTCATGCTTTCCAGCTATCATCCAGCTCAAGATCTTGTTAATTGCTATTATTACCAACTTAGATCCTTGGAAGATATCTTAATAAGTTATGATTATAAGATTAGGATGGAGAGGGTTCAGAATATGCCACCTGGCTCATAAAGTTAAGGCTTTGCAATATGTGATCAAATACTCAATGCTAAGTGTGAGTGGCTAAGGTCATCGCCAAATTGAAGCCTTTGATTAAAGGACACATAAGAGAGGTCGAATCATGATGGTTTTCCTTTGTTAAATAGAAATGTATGTTGAGAGGGATTACTGATTGAGAGTGATAATCTTTTATTACCACCTCTGTGTGTTTTCCTGTTGTCATGATGGAATCTAATGTGTATGTCTACCATACGACAGAGAATAGGATGATGACCTTTCTTGAGAAGGCAACACCAGAGAGATGGAGTCATCTCCTGAGAAATGCAGATGATATGACGCATTTTGCCATGAGTAGAGCAATAGGGGAGGATGTGTTTGACTATAGGGTGACTTGGAGAACCAACAGTTTGATAATTGGATCATTAATTAGGGTAATGGTGAGGGTGAAGATTGACAAAGAAGAGATTGTTAGGCTCTATGTAGACATTTTTAACCCTGTATGGGGACGAGGGTTAGAGAAGGCAGTTTTCAATATTGATGACAAGGGCAGAATCCCGTACCCTAAGAAATACATGGGTCTCCCCTTAGGTGCAGAGGAGTTAAGGACGACCCCTCGATGGCAGTGTTTTACAGTTAGGGATAATCTGGTCTTTTTTAGGGCTTGGCCACGAATGGAAGCAAGTGTCAATTTCATTTTGGGCTGGTGTGGAATTAGGGTAGCAGAGAACATGGAGTGGGTAGTCAAGTACATCAAGATGTTTAACGCTTATGTGAGCCCAGGAGTAGTATTCAACGACCTCAATGCCTTGGAATTCTGCATTCTCAATGCGAAAAAATTGAGTAGACTAAGAGTTGATTATGTGCTCCCTCCTAATATGGTCATGGATGATCCAGACTCTATCCCAGAGGTGATCATGGTTTCATGGAAGTAGTAGAATCTGTTCACAATTTTGGACTCTAGCATTAGACTGTTGTTTTGTCCCTAGATATTAGGGCTCTTATAGTAAGCTTACAGTTTGTTTAGGGTTTTTATATCCATATAATACAGGGTGTTTGTTGATCTCTGTTATAGCAATATATTATTCTATTTCTGTAAACCTTTGACAATATAGAATGGTTTTGTAATTAGTATGGTACTGAAAATCTGTGACATCTATGTAATGAAATGTAAATTTGATAATAGAAATATATTTCCATATGGTTTTGGTGTTTTGAAGGGATCAGATTTGTAGCCTTGCTTAATTAGATAAGTTTAGGAAGGGATTTAAGAATATAGTGATTGATTAGAACGATATCAATTTAGGGATTGCTCTGTCAGCGGTAGTTGAATTTCAGATATGGGATGTGTCTTCAAGAAATGGTATTTTTCTTTAAAGTTACAAAGGAATTTGATTACTAGTATAGATGGGAACCTTGATGGTGTGTCTCAGAATTGCTTCAAAAGTGTCATTATATGATATTTCCTTTGTTCAAGATTCTGGTTTTCATTCCTTATTAGATCCAAGGGTGTCGGGCTGGTATACAATGCTGTAGAAATCATGTTACCGGCTTTGACTAGATATATTAGTAGGGTTGTTTCGTTAATTATTAATAAGGTTTGTAGATGTATTAGGCAGATTATGATATTTGAAAGTTTGGATAATTTTAATATAAATAATTATTGGGTTGCATTAATTTATATTTTAACATTGTGATTTCTCGGGCTTCCTTCTCTATCTTGGTTCCAAATTGATAATAATTACTCCATAAGAATTCGAGATTAGCAGTAAGATTTCCTCAGTGAATAGAATTGATTATAATTTATTAGGGGTATAGCCTAGTGACCAGGAATTATATTCGATCCATCACATAAAGTTCAATTTTGACTGTGTCAGTAGCTCTGAGGGGCTGGATTTTCATTTATAATTTACAGTTGGGAAGGTATATAAGGTAGAAGTAGGTTAATGTGTAGTCTCAAAGACTGACATTAAGATCGAACCATGACTTATAAGGGATTTAAGAGTAGTGACATTTGTCTTAGCTCGGTGATCATAGAACACTCATGTTAGATCAATTTCTCAACTTAGCTTAAGCAAAGGGTTAAATAATTTATAAATATGATTAATAACTATGACAGATCATGATCAGTAGAATGTTATTAAAAAATAAAAATAAAAATAAATAAATAAAATTTCAAGGTTTGATCTAGTATATATATGTTTTTATTATGGTTTTTATTGGAATTTTTTTCTTTGTTCTACTAACAATCCCTGTTTCTTGAAGTAAGAGTCTCTAGACAGGTTTTTGACATTGGATCTTCCAATTTAGATAGAAGGATACTAATCGAAGACAGATTTTCATGGGAATGCCCATGTGATTTTATGTAATTCTTATATAATTTTACGTAAATTCATGTTACTTATGAGATCCGAGGTATGCCCCTATGGAAATGTAATAATATAGGACATTAGTCCTGGGCAATACTGGAGGTTTTCTTCTCCGTTCTTTCCTACTAGTGTCTGTTTGAACGGAGTAACTCTTTGTAGTTTGTTTTTTTCTTTATTTAATATATGATCCAAGGCCTTGGCCATTTATCGATAAAAAAAAAAATTAAAAAAAAATTTAGAGTTCATTTTAAAATAAATGTTAAATATTATTGTGATTTAAGTTAATAAATATTTATCAAATTAAACGTTCAAAAATAAATTAAGAAGTGAAAATATATTAATTTATGAAAAAGATTTAAGTTCGCATGATGTGTGCATGAGATTAAAATATACGAAATTAATTGAAAAGATAAAACATGTGAACTTAATAAAGATATTTTAATAAAGTGTGCATGAGATTTAAAAGTTAATAAATTAAATAAAAGCGAAGTCAAGTGGAAAATTAAATAAAGTAATTTCATAATTCATTAGATGTGCATGAAAGGAATAATAAAATAATATTTTAATTAAAAAAAATTAATTGTGCATGAAAGAAATAATTAAATAAAGTAAAAACTTTTTAGAGTTGCGGAGATAGAAACCCTAAAAGGTAATTAAAGTTTATATTAGAGGGTTTTTGGGTCATTATTATACACACAGGTTTTGGAGAGCAACTCAGGGGTTTTGGAAAAGAAGGAAATTTTTGTGGCTTGAAGGATTTTGCTTGCAGTAGGAATTTTCATCTAGCTATTGGATTCTAGCATCAGTACGAGGTAGGGTTTTGAAATTTCGAGAATGGATTTTTAGTTGGAAAAGATTTGTTTGCTCCGTGTATGATTGGGTGCTTGAATCATGTTTGTCACTCTAGTTTTTTTTTTTTCCAAATTTGTATGAATGGAATTTGATTCTTAATTGTTCTTAGGAGAAAGTTGTAGGAAGAAAACATAGTATAGATCATTTAGGGTTTGATTGAAAAATTTATATAGATTTAATTTACATCTTAGATGCATCATATATATATATATATATATATATATATATATATATATATATATATATATATATATATATATATACATACATGTTTATTGTACAACTTTATGTAGAAAAAAGAATAATAACGAAATCTATGCTTGCTGGAAAATCACCAGACCTGTACCTGTAGAAAGAACCAAAAATAAATTACATATATTTTCTAATTAATGAGAATAGAACTAAAACAAAATAAATATAATACAAAAATACATATGGATAGAAAAAGAAGAAAATCAAACAATAATCATAAATTAAAAAGAAAAAAAAATGCAAAGTCGTACATCACTGTTTTTTTTAATAAAAAAATAGGAAAGTCTTCTTTTAAAATAGTCCACCCATGCATATATGAAAGTATGGAGAGGGGACCACGTAACCCCCCTCCCATTATTATTTAATGGCTGCTCTTTTAGATGAGGTAGGTTTAGAATAAGCAAAGTCTAGTTTATTAAATGGTTTTGTAAGTAAAGTTACATTTTTTTACTCATTTTAAAATTTGATGTCTAATAAGTATCATTTTAATAAATTGATTTATTTAATAAGTATCATTTTAATAAATTGATTTATTTAATAAGTATCACTTTTAATAAATTGATTTATTTAATAAGTACCATTTTAATAAATTGATTTATATAGTAATGATCATTTTTAATAAATTGATTTTTGTTTTATTTATTTGATTTATTTACAAGTAGTGAAGTTTAGGTAAAGTGATTAATATAAATATAAAGGGATTTATCTAAGAGTAATTATCATATATTAAATATTAATTAGAAATTGATAGTGATTAATTATTATATATATTTACATAATCCATGTAACTTATGTGGTTATGGATATGAAATGCTATGTATTGAAATAAATATATGTTATTGTTTTATTATCAAACATTTTCTTATGGTCAAAACAAACATTAGAGAATGAGTTAAATTGAAACCATAAGACCGAAGACTTTATATTTTATGTGTTTTCTAGAGAGTTTATGAGTTTTGTTTTCAGGTTTTGTTGTTTTCATTTCCATTTGGGCTTGCGTATTTGTTTAGTTGACCAACTAGGATGTACACCAAAGGCTTTGTGGGATTTCTTTTATACCATTTATGTGGCTGGATGTCATGATATGTCTTGTGATTCAAATTGAAAATTATATTTCTGAGGTTTAATTTGTGGAGCATTTATGTGTACTCGAGTGGGAGAACCAACTTATTTTTAGGTTGGCTATTAAGGAACTGAGTTTGATCATTATGGGTGTTGTGGTATGGGACACAACTATGTTTTATGTTCTTACAAGAGGTTGTCTAGGTACATGTCTTTGGAAGTGGCTTGTAGTAGGGGTCCAGGACCCAAAGTGGTCAGTGCCAGGGTAACCTATTGTTAGTTATGTAATAAGTGATAATCTAGTAATTAATATTTTGGGAAAACACACTAAAAAGATAAGTTATAGATATTTTCCCCGCCCAAGCCTTGAGTGCTTGTATAGACTAAGGATGGGAATGGGATGACAGTATAATTGGTTGCCTCATCTTCTTGAGAGGGGTTTTCTAGTTCTGCATGTGTCACGTTGAGGGTCTGGGGTTCAGAGTAACCAGTCAAGGGTAACTCAATGCTTGAGGGTCTAGGGTCTATTGAGAGATCAGTCCAGGGTAACTCAAGTAGTTTGACCATGTGATGACTCTCCCTAGAATGTAGCTTGAGTCTCCTCTGTACATTTTGTGTACCTTTGGTGGTGTACTTACTGTTGGATGTATTTATTGTGGTTATTTACTTTCATTGATGATGTTTGGTGATTCATGGATGATGTACTTTTGACATGTGGTTCTTGACTTGAGGTGAATATCTTTCGTTGACTTTACCTTATGATCTTGGTATTCGATTTATACTTGGTTCATGTATGATGTTTGGTTATGTGGTGTTGGTATTGTATTGAGTGTTCTATCTTTTGGGATTATTTTATCTTCTTGAGTGGCATGTGTTACCTTTGAGGTAGTGTTGGCTATTAGGAATTCCATGCCTAGGAATGTTTTATGTTTGATTAGCTGTATGTGAATCGTTCATTATCTTTCCTGTACGGTGGGTGTGGAAGCCTGACTAGGTAACCACACGGTTGGGAGGTAGTTTCTTCTTACCATTTGGATTTCCCTCATATTGCCAATTGATGGATGTTCATTGCAAAAGATGTACCTTTATCATTCTTATTTCTTATCTCAGAGACTTCTTTTTGATTGATGTATACATGTTATCATGTATTCTGATTTATTGTACCTATTCTCACTTACCCTATGACATGTGTAGTGGATGTTATTTATTGGATGTACTTTCATTGTATTAATTACACTTATGCTTTGCTTATGTGATTATGTATCTGTTATTTCTTTATGATCATGAGACATTGTACTTGAGACTTAAACAAATTAATTTAAACTTCTTAAATGTGACTCAACGTAAAGGAACCCTTGAGGAATTGAAACTATATCTATAATTTCTAATGTGTATTTGATATGTATGATTATATTGCTTCTGCATTAATGTTATCTTGATGTTGTTTAAAACATTACAAAAAAAATAGTTTAGTAAACATTGTAACATGTTAGGTTTATTTCTCTTGGGTTCCCAAGTGGGGTGTTACATTTTCATTCTTATAATATTTTATGTCATCAAACTCATCATAGCTTAGGATTGACACAATTTCCAATATTACCTGATTGTATTCTTTCTTCTCCTTCAGTTCTTGAGCAGACAGAGGGATTGTTGTTATCTCCACATATGGATTTTCCACAAAATCTAGTGCAACATCACCAATTCCATCTATGTGTATCCTCATCAATCTTTTCCATGCAAGAAAATTCTCTTTGTTCAACTTTGGTACCTCTTTTTTGCACATCATGAACTTTACCTTTAAGAACCTTCAAAGTTTTTTCTACAAGCACGAATGCTCTGATACCAAATGCTATAATGATTAGAATAATTGAGAAGGTGGTGGGGGGAGGGGGGGGGGGGGGTTTGGGTGGGTGAATTAGTTATCCAAGTTCTAGATGTAACAATTGAACAAACAAACAAACACTTAAACAACTTCAGATCTTAACATTAAATAGTTTAACCTCTATAGTCAACTTTTAGCAACATTAATAGCAAATCATCACATATAACATCCACACAAGTTTGACACTAGGATTTAATGTCGAAACCAAATTTGGAAAAAACCACTAGTAACATGTCACCATACAAAACACACTGTTAAATGTGACCTTGTTAAAGGATTTAATCACCCTATTAGGAGTGGCCTTGTTAGAGGTCTTTACAACATTCCATTATAATTCCACCTTGATTTAAGGATTTAGATATTATTGTTAGGTCAACCTTGATTAAAAGATTTTAAATACTGATACAATGGTTAGAAATTAACAACAGATTTTTGATATGTCCAGTACAACTCACTTTGCAAATATAAATCTTAGTTTAGCTCACAAGTTAATTCATGATCTGGCCTTCACTGTCATCTTAGTCTCTAATTCACTTGGAAACCCTTCAAGCAATCATAGTTCTTCTCTTTTCAACTCTTTGCGACCTTCTTCTTAAGTTCACCAGTCAATAGTATTAGTAACTACTCCAACCTTCAACCATATTGAAAGTTATCCCTTGTATCTCCTTAAATAGGTGAATCTGATCTTTTGATGATTAAACACCATTGCATATCTTAGGTTTAGGTTTGATTCATCTAATCCTTCCATCATTTTGCCTCTTCTTTTTGATCTAGAAACTTCTTCAAACTTCTCCTTGAATCCTTGCATAGAAACACACAAACATGGTTTCCTTTGATTTAAATATTCCAAGTCATCCATCCTTATCTTCAACACACTTTCCATATTCCAAGAAATCAGCTTTGTCAGTTGGAAATTATGATTTCTCATAAACTGTTAAAATGTTATTCCTCGAACAACACTACATTTTGATACTCAATCATCACTAGGTTACTTCCTCACTACTAAATTTCTTGCTCAACACATATACTATCAGTCAGTCAATACTTATGCTAAGTCAACACTATT
Source organism: Cupressus sempervirens (assembly GCA_028749045.1). NCBI lineage: Eukaryota > Viridiplantae > Streptophyta > Pinopsida > Cupressales > Cupressaceae > Cupressus > Cupressus sempervirens. The sequence continues at coordinate 506,897,268 of CM053783.1, read as the reverse complement.
TCTTCCTGGCACTTACTATGGCTTGATTGACACTACCATCACTTGACATATACTTCAAGTTCCTTAATCTTATACTATGTTGCACAGCCAATCCTATGCATATGGTCTATCTTTGATCTCTTCTTCAAGGCTTTAGTACAACTATCTTCCTCTCTTCTAGTATGATTTAAACAATCACTTTATCTTATCAAAGTCTAAGTAATCAAGTGTCCATTTGTAGTTTCCTCTTCATCACTCAATCTTTCCTCTAGATACTTTTGTTATGACCAACTTCTCAAAACCTCTTCATCAATCAAATAGATATGACACTCAGATTAGATAGAAAATTGTCTTACTAATAAGGTTTGACATCAATGACAACATAACCATTGTTCCAATTGTAGTTTCCAACACTATTTGTGGGTACTTTATTTCATCATTATTGATAACACGTGTTGCAATTATGTATACCTTATTATCGACAAATTTTCATGCACTTCCATCGATGTCTGTGAAAGTTCTTGGGTGTACTTAGACTTCCTTATAACGTATTTCATTTGTTCCATTATGGCTACATGATCTTTATTTATGTTCTTAAACCTATCTATTTTATTTGAGAGTCTAGTCTACACAAAGGAACCATGTCATATGTATTTTTAAAATACTTGGTGTGTACCTCCTTTTGTAAAATCACACTACAGTGTGCTTTCCATTATTAAAACAACATAATCCAAAATTTATTTTTGTTAAGATGCATTAGTTAGGTTCATTTCTGAACATTTCATAGCGAGGATTCATGTTTATTTTCCCCAATCCTAGCTAGCTAAGTGTTCTCACCCAATTAGAGTGATACACACAAAAAAATTAAATTTTTAATTGGGTTAGAGTGAATATTATAATTAGTCACACGTTTCACTTAATTGTGAGTCATATTAGGGTTGCATTTAGTTGCATGTAATTTGCATTGCATTATGTCTATTCCTTTGAGTCACATTTATATTTTCTGTTAGATCATTTTAGTTTTCATATTGTATGCATATCATTTAAAGGTCTTTTTCATTAAATTAAATTGCATTACATTAGTCTATTTTTATTAATGTGCATATCATATTAATTCGCATTACATTGCATATAATTTTACTTGTATTATTCAATTGCATAATTGATCATATTACATTATGCATTTTCCATAAATCTCAGGTTCATTTCATTTATTTCACATTATTATTAAACCCATTTATGTTACTACATATATTTAATTGTATTAAGTTACATTTAGTTCTTTCACTTTTAGGTCCACTTTATCCACTTATTAATCTAATTCATTCATTGTTATGTATTAATGAACATTAGGTGCAATCATAATTATATTTGTATTCATTTATATCAATTTCATTAATCATTATAAAATTTTGTGTTGCATTATATTCATACTTAAACTTTCTTAAACTAATAAATGTATTCATCACAACTCATGACTAGAAAGAATAGGCAATGATACTAATATTGAAAATATTAATGATACTAAATATTCTATAATATTCACTGATCATGATGCAATACTAAAAGATTAAATGAAATTTTTTCAATGTTAAACTAATTGATCTCAATTGAATGCATTGGATCTAAAATAATGTAAACTTGAAAACTTAAATTGATCATTGAATATATTACTTGCATCATCATAATCTAAACATGAGCATCACAATAGTACCATATTGTTAGTGTGTTTAGAAACAAGGAAATTAAATGCATAATCAGCAAAAAATTCCCTCTATTATACAAAACAAAAATTTCTAGGATTCAAAGAGATTACCTTCTCTATACATATTTCTAGAATCACTTGTAAATCATGCAAATAATTTTCCCTCTTCAAAAAATGTCAAATAATCTAAGTATATAATTATAATCTTATTCCTTAAATTTCCAAAGGAATAGTCCATAACTCACTAGAAGGTTATGTCAATGTTAATAAGACCAAATGGAATATGATTGTAAAAAATAATAATGTGATGAAATTATCTTGTGTGGGACCTTCTTATCTACATCAATATGATAATATCCTAAAAATCTATCTACCATTGACATCATTTTAAAGACAGTTGTAGTCTACAAAACATGGTCAATGTTTGGAAGAGTGTAATTATCTTTCAAGGAATAAGATCATTTTTGTTTGGAGAGAGTTTTACAATGAAATTCACTACCCTCAAAATAATTTTGCATGAATGCCTCTACATTTTCTTGAAAATATTTGAGTTCAAAATCATTTTAGAAAGTATTCCATGACTCAACATTGTTAGATACATCTGAATGATAAATTAATTTTATCCTATTACTTAATCCTAGAATCTTGGTAAGGTAGCATTAGTTATATTAACATCACCAATGAATATGTTATAATATTGTGTTCCCTACTAATGACTATTGATTATCTAGTTTCTCACCTTGAGTAAGATATTTGATCATTGAGGAGGCCTTGGAAAATATAACCATTTTCAACTTAGGCTTCACATGCCTTTAAATTACTTGAAAATGTTTATTACTAGTAAAAATAATTGGATTAATATATACTTTATGCCATTTACCTTTATTTTCCAAGGGTAAAAATAGTCATACTAATTGATGTGTCTTCATTGTGCTTATACTAAAAATTGAAAAACATACCCAAAAGATTGCACAAACCATTCACAAATAATTCAATGCAAATGTTCAAATATTCAACACATATTATCTTATTAGTTACATAAGCCAAATTAAATACTATATTTATTAATGTTGCACCACATCTTTTTAGCATAAAAATTTACTAGTCAGATGATCCAATATTGCTAGATATTTTGATGCATATGCTTGAGTATTTTGACCTGAGACTTGACTTTTCTTAGAGAATGCACACTATTTGATTGAGTATTTTCACTAATTAATTCTAAATCTCTTCTAGAGCATTCACTATGATTTTTTACTATGTAGTGCATACATTTTTGTAATAACTCATTTTCCATATTTAATATTTCATCTACCTTATCAAACACCACATCCATCTATTTGTGCATTATATCCACTAGTTAATTATCAAACATGCTTCATAGAAGTCCAATCCAAAAACTTGAATTTTCATATACAGACTTAGATTCCATACACATAAAGTTTTAGACTATTTTTTAACATGTTCCCTATGATTAGCAGATTTGTTTTTCTCTATCCTTATCTTACACCTTAGGTTTAATCATTTACTATTCTACATTTAGGGAAGAACATGAGCCATCAATAAAGTTTATCATCACCTTTAGGCTTCCAAATATTTTCATCAATTAATCATTCTAGGTTGTCCTTCATTCCATTTTACAAAATTAAAAAATCCAAAAATATAGAACTTGCATTTTATATGTTTCTATGTTTCCTCTTTTAGTATTATATATCTATCATTACATTAAATTTTAAAATCTGTTAATCTCATATTGGTTTTGACAAGGCAGTGACAAAACACTGAGTCATTATTTAGTATAATTATAGTGCAAGCTGAGTGATCAGAGCAAGTTGAGCAATAAGTGTGAGCGGAGTGATCAAAGCATGTTGAGCATAAGGTGCTAGACAATACATGTTGAGTAATATACATAGTCAATGTCGAGCACTAGTATGTACTGAGAAAATAGTTAGTGCCAAGTTACTCATGAGCTGAGTAAATAGAGTATGCTGAGTCATTTAGAAGATGAGTTACAACATTGAAGATATAGTGGATCTCAAGCATTAGAGACTTCAAGTGTCGAGTGAATAGTTTTGGACATAGTTGTCTATAATGACACACACTTCTATGTAAACTATTTTTGGGCTAACTAAATAATTGTTTTACAATTCTAGAAGGTTTATACAAATGTATTTTATGAATCCCTATGCAGTACATGCAACCAATCAAATTGAGGGATGTTCCAAGCAGAAAAATGGATCAACCATAACTGTTGATTCTAATCTAACCCTAGCCAACTTGTGTTTACTTAAGGAGACAAACCCTAAACAATTTATATTGTGTGAAGAAAGAGAAGGAGACATAAGAGAGACAAATGCTAAGTGCAGAGAGCATTCATGATGGCTATGGAGGTTTTGATAATGTTATGAATTGCAAAATCAATTAAAGGATAACAAAGAAAACTAGAGAGAGGGCAGATGAGACATATCTGATTAGAAGGATCAAGTACACACAAGGAAAGAGAAGATCTAACAAGATCATGGTGCTGAATCATTCTAACAAGTGATATAGAGATAAGCTGCTAATAGAGTAGTCCTAATAGGCTTGTGTAAATCTCTTAAGTGAGTTCTTGTTTTATTGCAAGTTTAAGTCCTCTAACAAGACACACTTTTAGTAGGGTGTTTAAATCCTTTAATAGTGTGAGATTTAATAGTCTTTGTAAGCCTTTAATAAGGTAGACCTTTCATAGGGTAGATCATAGTTTATGGTCAAACTTCTTATAACCTTAATTGGTTACACTTTACAGTTGTAATAGTAAAGATTTGTGGGTGCCATCCCCACTCTAGTTTTATCTTCTCATTGGAGGGTTTCTAGGTAACAAACTTATTGTGTTATGTGTTAATTGTTTCATGCCATGGATGAACACATGTAGCTAGTTATTTTAGTTTACATAAATTTTTTGAGATGGATGTGAGGTGAATGTTTTATGGTTAAAGTTTTGAAGTACTAATTCACCCCCACCCCCTTAGAGTTTACTTTCCCATTGTTATTTTCAACAATTGGTATCAGAGCCTTATTCTCTAGAAGGGAAAGCTTTTCAACTTTGAGGAAAGATCTTGAAGATGGAAATTTAAAAGTTGGGAAAGACTATTAAGAAACAAAAGATTGAAATCCAGCTTGCCCTACACCAACTCATGGAAGCAAGAGATGAACTAAAACATTCTTTGAAGAGAAGGAAAGAGATAGCTATTGAGAAAAATGACACTCATTACCAAGAGGAAGACACTACTAGACTGTTTGAGAATGGGAAATCAAGTGAGTTTGATGCAACGGTTGTAGATATGATGGAAAAGAATGGCGCCCTAACTGAAGAGGTCAAGATAGAACAAGAAGTCGAATTGGTATTTCTATGTGAGGTGATCAAGTAGAAAAAGAAAGATGAGGAAGACAAATTCATGATTGAAGATTAAAAAAAACAATGACCAACAAACTTGAAGAGAAGACATTAGAGGTAAATAGGATTTCTCACATGCAACTGGAAATAATGAATCAAGTGATGATTTCCAATCATGAATTAAATGGAAAAGATATTGAGATAACAACACTAAAGTTACAAATGAACAACTAAGGAATGAACTCCGAAAAGAAAATGAATTTGCTGAAAGTTTCAAGAAACCTAGTGAAGCCATAAAAATACTTTGAGAGACTGATGAGATCTCCTAGATCTAACAATGACACTATTGGATTGAGATACACCAATACTAAGGAAGAAGAATGATCTAAAAGTGGTGAACAAAGAAACAACAATGGTAAGAACTACAAACCCACTTCTCATAATTGTGGAAAGTTAGGTCATACAACAAATGTTTGAAGAAGCGACAATGCAAATCAGAACCCTAAGCAAAAATTCAAGGGTTACGGTCATAAGTGCAACAAGAAAGGACATCAAGAACATGAATGTAGGGCCAAGACTTTAAGCACACAAATATTTGAAGGATATTTCCATAATTGTTAGAAGTATGGAAATAAACCATATGAATGCAAGTCTAATGCCAATTGGACATCAAATAAGTAGACAAAGGTACAACACAATAGAAAATCCTACAATTGGGATTACAATACAAGGTAAAATTATCATTATTATGAAGAATATGGACATGTTCCTAAGAATTTAATTAGAACACATTTGAGAGGCAACTACAATAGGTGGTTTAGTGAGACTACATGCTTTAGTTGTTTGAAGATTGGTCATACTAGCAAAAACTATCCAACCAGATCACTAGTGTCAAGTAATGGAAACAATAAAGGGAAAGAAAAGGTCAATGTTGAGAAGGTCAAAGTGTAGATGAACAAGACATGAAAGAAGAGGGAAGATTGCAACACATCAAGTTCTGATGAGGTGACTTCATCCAGTGGATCAGGTGATCACATCACCTTGAACTAGGAAATCAAAAGGTATGTGTGGGATTGATATTTCAATATTAGATTATACACCAGTTCCAAGAATCTAAGTTTTGAAAAGATAATATATGCATGAATTGATATGCAATGTATTAGTTAGAGCTTGGACAAAATCTATAATTATGTTAGTTTTCATGTTGTTGCCAAGCATGAAAGGTTTCATAGTTACTACTAAGTGTGAATGGAATTTTAGTTGTTTCCTAGTAATGAAGGTATGGTAATATTAGCCAATTTTTCTATGTGAAAGCATAGTTGAAATCATGTATAAGACAAGTGAGTTGAAAAACCCTACATTGACAGAGCTTACAACTGTATAAGCATTTAGCATTTATTGTAGAATTTCAAGGATTATATAGTCATTTCTTGACTCATTTGCATTCACCAATGATCGAAGAGAGAACAAAGAGCACAAAGGCAAATTGCAACAATAGATTCTTGCATTTGTGAACCAAATTCAACTACAACTCAACATATTCATTAGATTGGAAAGGTATTTTACTGGTGTCGAGTTTTGTTGTTTGAATTTTCATGAATCCTAAGTATCACATATGGTAGCTAGTTCTTCTACAAGTGTTAAGAAGGAAGGAAAGGAAGAGTTTAATGTGCAATTAATTATTAATGATGTAACACAATCACCTTTTAGAGAAATACCTAAAATTGCATATAAAGAAGACTCGTCTAGTGCACTATTAATGATACCACCAAAAGTCTTAATGATTTAGGATGTTAGGTGTTGTTATGTACGCAAAGTTGGAAGTATAGGAGACATGGAGATAATGGATTTGTTCAGTCAACTTTGTGAAGATGGAGTCTTAAGGGAAGAGAATAAAATTGTAGAGAGGAAAGGGTTGACCTGTGCCCTAGATTTCCCTAATGTATTCAAGAGTGAATGGATAAAGATTGTGCTCAGTAGAATATATGATGACTTCATATGGATGGAAAATGGACCAATTAAGATCACTAAAAGGATCATCAACTGAGTGACATGGTATCCTACCCTAGATAGACCTAAGAGAATGTGAAGTGATTTAAAAGAGATAATTGAGAAGAACATAGGTGCAATATGTAACAAGAGGGGAATGTCTATGGATTTTATCTCAAACCCCCTAATTTCATTTTCTATAAGAGTGATAGCTCACAAGATCTTTCAATCTAGTAGACCAAACAACGTGTCTTGCATGGCAGTAGACTTGGGATACAAAATAGTGAAGAAAGACCACACCTATGACCTTGCCAAATTATAACTTCAACAACTATCTTAAAACTTGGAGGCCATAAGGAAAACCAAGAGTGCATCTTGAAAATTTGGATCTTTACTAATTTATATATTCTTTTATGCACATAACACATTTCCTACATTTGGAAAAGTTTCTTGGAAGACTAATCAATCTATTACAATTCATATTATAGAGGTCTATTATAGTTCATATTGTAGAATTCATAGAGCAAATTGGAGATAACTTTGAGTCAGTGATGACTAGTTATTTTGAGGATTTTAAGAAATCTATGAAATAGAGACTAAGGATTATAATTTCACTAGTGGAGAAACATTACAATGATGTTTGTTTCTTAGTTGATTTTGATTATGCATATGTGCAAGCAACTATGCCTAGGGTCAGATGGCTTAAGCCCTTTCTGTATGAGATCAATATTGATGAGGCATCTACAACTATCACAACTCTACTGGCAGAAGACATAGATAGAAGTACCACCTCATTTGGGAATTATGAGGAAGCTAAGTCTAGGATTTCAATTGACTTGAAGACAACTTTTGTGGTAAGGAAGAAGAATAAACTTGTGATGAAGCTAAATGAGAGATTTGGCAAAGGGGGAGAAGAAGATGATGATGATGATGATGATGATGATGAGGATGAATAAGTCCAAGCCCCTTTGGAACTCACTCAAGGAGAAAGAGAATATGATAAAGTTCATGAAGAAGGTGCCAAGGAAGAAGAAGCTGAGGAAGCACCCAAGCTTGCTAAGAAGAAAAGAAAGGCTAAGGAGCATGAAGTGGAGAAACCCAAGAAGAAGCTTGTGAAACTTTCACAATAGAAGCCAAAAATGCTTACTACTAGGTCTAGCACAAGGGAAACCACTAAGAAAATCAAGGTTGCCAAGAAACCTAAAGGAAAGGATGAGCCAGCCAGCCAAGAAGACATATGCAAGGAGAAAATATACTCCAGTGGCTGATTCAGATGAGGAGAAGTTATAATTTGATGACATAAGTTTATTCAAGGTGGTAAGCCACAATCCCTCTTCTGACTTAGATAATTTGTGTGACAATATAAAATCAAATGCAAATTTGTCTAGTTTTTCATGCATAGATTTTGATAAGTTAGGAAAGGTTGAATAAAATAATGTTGAGGAAGCCATATATGTAATGATGGCTATAATTCAAATCAACTCCTATTGATATTTCCAACCCACTACCTAAGAGTCTATATGACTAAGTTGAGCAAAATTGACAATATAGTTTACAAACAAAGAGACAAATTAAGGAATCCACTCTAGCCCAAGTAATGCAAGAATTGGATAAAAGGGTGATTACCAAAGCTATGGAAAAACACAAAACAAAATTTTCCCCTAAATATAGAGCTTTCCATATACTGAATAAGTAGATTGAGGATGTGGTAACCAAAAGCACATATATTTGGAGATCTATTTATGGGTTACGTACTCTTAAAATAAAAGAGAAATGTGAGCAATAATTACAAGAACCTAAGCAAGGTGAGAAAGAAACAACAACACAAGCACAAGACATATCAAAAAAGGATGGTAGTGTGGGAGGAATTGAAGAAGAAGCAATAGAAGAGGCTATAGTTGAAGAAGAGAAAAAGGATAAACAAAATGTACAAGATGTACAAGTGTCAAATGTCAGTCCTCCACATGTGGACCAAGTGAGTCAACATGGCTTAATAAAAATCAAGGATGTTCCTAACAATTCTGCTCAGAACACCAATCCTTTGACTAATGATGATTTGAAGAAGATATTAAAGGATTGCTCCATGGCAACATAATATGCACAAATCCTATATTGGTGAGAACATATGAAATTGAAAAGGTAGTAGTGGCAACAATAGGGGAGAAACAAATTGACACATCTAGTGTGCCCCCTACATCTACAAAGACAGAAGATCAAAGTACAAGCACTAAACAACTAAGTGTTATTACTGGAACACCTATAGCATTGTCTCTAGTGCCACTCATTTCAACTAAGAAAGCCTTATTTATAGTTGAGAAAGATGGAATAGAAGTCAAATTACATCAAGAATATAGTCTTTTACCTACTCCACAAATTCAAGGTGAAGATCAACAAGAAGTGAGACAAGTTGATAGGTCTGAAGCATTGAAGGTGAGTATTACTCCAGAGGAACAAATTGCTATCCAAACTTTGGTTACCTTACCAATTTCTATGACTCCTAGTAGTAGTCATGTTATTGAGAGGCCAAGCACTCATGCCACACTATTGCAGATATCAAGGCCTAGTGCAGAAATATCAAGTAGCTCAGAAGAAATATCTTATGGAGATGTTAGCCTAGATGATGTGATTATACTACACAAGTTTGATCTTAAATCAAAATTGAGCAGATGAGCATTATGCAGGAAGCTCTACATAGGAAGAAATAAGAAGAGTTGCTAAGAAGGCAAAATAAGAAGAAGCAAGTGCTTCATGACATCAAAGATATATTTCTTGATGCTTTCAATCTTCCAACTACAAATGAAGATAAACCAATTATTGAGAAACCAATACATATTGTGGATAAGATTAGTGATGAGGACATAGATTACAATGTTAAGCTTCTAGAATGGTCTGAAAATAAGTTTTACTCTAAAGTTATTGAAAATATTTCTAGTGCTATTGCATTAGGACAGGTTTACCTAGCAAACAAAATGGAGGATGTGAAAAAGGTGTTAGAGAATATATTTTCTCTATACAAAAAGCTTTGTGATGTGAAGTTATTCACACAAGATGTACAGAGGGCTATTGACCTACTACAAGGAGATCTACGATCCATAGGTACAACATTGAAACTGTCTCCTAGTCAAAGCCAGAGTCATTTTTAGAGATTATTATCTACTCAAGGTAAGGTAGCTGCACTACAAACACAAGCTACAAACATAACCAGCTACCTTGATCAACATCCAAACCATGTTGACCCCACACATGGAAGTGTTTCACAAGGAACTAGCCTTCACTAAAACATTGATGAAGATAGATAATCAACTTTCAACACATGATGGCCTAGTTGACCTTGCTACCGAGTTAGACATTCAATACCACTCTCTAGAGGTAGCATGCAATAATTGGGATGCAACATTCAAAATCATAATGGAGATCCATAAATCATTTTTGGATAAACACACTATCAGTGTGTCACCCATGACATAAGTATCAAAAAAGGGGGATAACGATTATAAGGGGAGTCAGTATGCACAATTAGGGTACCAAAAATATACTCATCAGGGGTATCAAATTTAGATCACCAAAAGGAAACATTTACTTAGGGTGAGTAATGGAGGAATGAGGTATGACTATTAGTCATCCATTTTGCAAAAATTGAAGTTTTGAAACTTTGTATGAGAACCAAGTCACAAATATATATTATTTGAGTTATGCTCATAATATGGATTGTGTATGCATGATAGTGTATTTTTGCCACTCATGTTAAAAGGGGAGATTATTAATCTTAGATTGGTTTTGATAAGGCAGTGACAAAACACTTAATCATTATTTACCAAAATTACAGTGCAAGCTGAGTGATTAGAGCAAGCCCACCAGTCAGTGCAAGCCAAGTGATCAAGGCATGTCAAGCATAAGGTGCCAAACAATACATTTTGAGTAATATACATAGTCAGTGCTGAGCAATAGTATGTGTTGAGCAGATAGTTAGTGCCGAGTCACTGATGAGCCAAGTAAATAGAGTATGTTGAATCATTCAAAAACTAAGTTACAAACATTGAAGACATAATAGATGTCGAGTATCAAAGACTTTCAAGTGTTAAGTGAATAGTTTTTGACATAGTTGTTTGTAATGGCACAAACTTTTATGTGCACCATTTTTGGGCTGACTAAATGATTATTTTACAATTTTAGAAGGTGCATACAAATGTATATTATGAATCCCTATGTAGTACATGAAACCAATCAAATTGAGGGATATTCTAAGAAACAAAATGGATCAACCACAACTTTTGATTCTAACCTAACCCTAGCCAACTTGTGTTTACTTAAGGAGACAAACCCTAAATTGTTTGTATTGCATGAAGAAAGAGAAGGAGACACAAGAGAGATGAATGCTAAGTGTAGAGAGAATTCATGGTGGCTATGGAGGTTGAAATAATGTTATGAACTACAAAATTAGTTAGAGGATAACAAAAAAAATTAGAGAGAGGATAGAGGAGACATATCTAATTAGAAGGATCAAGTATACACTAGGAAAGAGAAGATATGACATCTAGCGACTGAGTGCTAACCAAAGGATCATGGTGTTGAATCATCCTAACAAGTGATGAAGAGAAAATATCCTAATAGAGTATTCCTAACAAGCTAGTGTAAATCACTTAACCGAGTACTTTTTTTATTGTAAGTTTAAGTCCTCTAACAAGGCACACTTTTAGCAGGGTGTTTAGATCCTTTAACAGGGTGAGACTTAACAGTATTTGTAAGCCTTTAATAGGGAAAACCTTTCATAGGGAAAATCATAGTTTATGGTTAAAATTATTGTAACCTTAACTGGCCACACTTTATAATTACAACAGTAAATATTTGTGGGTGTCATCCCCACTCTAGTTTTACCTTCTCATTGGAGGGTTTTTGGGTAACAAAATTATTGTGTTATTTGTTTCATTCTATGGATGAACATTTGTAGCTAGCTATTTTAGTTTACATGAAAATTGTGAGTTGGATGTTGTTAGAAATATAGATGGAGTAATTCAAAAAAAAAAATCCAGGAATCCCTAAGATGTCTTATAAACTAGTTACTGCTGTCATTTGGTAGCCACATAGAAAAATGCTAAAACTTGGTAGATGTATTGTAAGTTAACTTATTACTGATCTTTAAGCATTCACATAGATTTAACATGCATGCATAAAAGAAATAACATGAACACAAGAGACACCAAATTTAACATGGAAATCCAATATGGGAAAAACCACCAAGTAACTGGCTACCAATTTTCATTCTTTTGAAGTGAGCCCTGTTAGGAGCCAACCCTATTAAAGGTTACAAAACACACAGTTAGGTGTGACCTTGTTAAAGGATTAAATCACCCTGCAAGGAGTGGCCTTGCTAGAGGACTTTAGAACAATTCAATAGAACTGTGATCTTGTTAGAGGATTTACAAAAATGGCAATGAGACCAACTCTGTTAAGAGATTTAGAAATCATTGTTACAATGGTAAGAAAGTAATAATGAATTGACCTGAATAAGATGCAATTGAATTGTTGATATAGATCTCTGTTCTGCTTCACTAGATCCTCTCTAATTGAATACAACTTTGCTACTCCTCAAGGATATTTGATCCTTCTTCAAAATTTTCTCACACTTTCCTCAACACACTTGCATGCTTTCTCATTATACTCATCCATACTTTAGAATTCACAACTCGACCTTTCATATATACCTTACAAATTGTCAAGTTGGCTCATTTAGAAGTTACAATTACCAATAATCATTACATTAGTTGGCTACAATCATTACATGAAACAATTAAACTTTATTTCTCAAAACAATAAAATCCTTCATTGACCGACCCTGCTCAGTAAACATTGCTCTAGAAATGATTTCTAGTGTTAACCAACTGAAGCTCGGTAAACACTGTGAACTCTACAAAATCCTTTGGAGATTGAGTGAACTCTATAAACACTAACTTTCCTTTGTTAACCTTGTGAGCTTGGTTAACACTAACTTTTGCCATAGAAACCTTCAATGCCTGAGTGATCTTGGTAAGAACTATTTTCATTGAGTAGCTTTCAAGAATGCTCGATAGACTCTGGAATTTGCTTTGTTGACCAACTAAGCTTGGTAGACTCTGTTTGCTGACTGATATGACATTTGTGTAACATCAAAGACAACACACAATTGAACAATTGTATCCAACAATCTCCCTTTTTGGCATTGATGGCAACACAACATGTCATAGCAGGTGAAATTTGAAAACAAGTCTTTTTCTGATAGAACAATTCTCCCTCTTAGATTTTATGCCACAAACTTTCTTAATGCAGTAATCTCCCTCTGTGAAGGAATTAAATAGCTTCTTTTCTAAACAACAAACTCTCCACACACAAACTCAAATTTCAAAAAGATATGATAGTATACTCTCCCTCTTTGACAACACATGCCAAAGACAACACAAGCCAAATGAGTAGCAATGTACCTTAAGTACTGATTCATATGCAATGTTTCCATGATTATGCTACATCAAATGATGGATCTTCAACTTGGTTCTTGTTGATGCATCACTAAAACTTCATTTTAATGAGCTTCAGATAGGGGAATGACTCCTCACTTACCTCTTAGATACAAAAATGCATCTTTAGGTAATGGCTTAGTGAATATGTCAGCAATCTACTCCTTTGTATGGACATATTCCAATATGATCTCCTTATCCTGCACCATTTCTCTAACAAAGTGATACTTTATTGCAATGTGCTTAGTTTTGGAGTGCATCCCTGGGTTCTTGGATATGTTGATTGCACTTGTATTATCACGAAACATAACAATTGGTTCTTTGATCTCAACCTTCATGCCTTCCAATAACTAGTTAAACCAAACAATATTTGAATAGTTTATTACTACTACAACATACTCTGCTTCTATTGTATATTGGGATGTACACTTTTGCTTTTTACTTGTCCAAGAAACCAACCTCTTTCCAAGAAAGAATGCTCCACCACCTGTACTCTTTCTGTCATGAATGTTTCCTACCCAATCATCATCAATAGACACTTTCAAGTCCAAATTACCTCCAAATTTATACCACAATCCATAATCTTCAGTTCCTTTCAAGTATCTCAGGAGCCTTTTGATTGCCATCATGTGATTCTCTCTTGGTTTTGCTAAAAATCTTAATACAATACCAACTGCAAGAGCAATATCAAGCCTTGTATGAACTACATACTACAACTTTCTAATCATTGATATATATAAGGTCTGATCTACCTCTTTTGATTCATCATCCTTGGTAAGCTTTAGTCTAGTATACATGGGAGTCCCAACTAGTTTACAATCTTCCATACCAAACTTTTTGAGTATCTCCTTAATGTATTTTGACTGAGTAATGTAGATACCATTCTTTCTCTGCTGAATTTGAAGACCAACAAAGAATTTGATCTCACCAAAAATTGACATTTCAAATTCCTTGTTCATTTGCTTTGAAAATTCTTTGCATTGATCATCATTTCCTATAAACAAAGTATCATCCACAAATATTTTTGCCAAAACAATCTTGTTATCTAGTTCTTCCTTGATATACAAGCTACTGTTGTCATTAGTTCTCTAAAAATGAATCCGAATAAGATAGTTATGCAATCTTTCATACCATGCTCTAGGGGCTTGTTTGAGACCATACAATGCTTTGTGTAACTTGCAAACCATGTCCTTCTTGTTTGGATCAACAATACCTTCAACCTGCTCAATGTAGACTTCTTCATGAAGAATAACATTGAGAAATGCAGATTTGACATCCATCTGATATACCTTAAATTCTTTGTATGTAGCATATGCAAGTAAGGTCCTGACACCTTTCAGTATTACAACAAGAGCGAAAGTCTCTCCATAATCAATTCCTTCTTCTTGAGAGTAGCCTTTACACACCAATCTAGCTTTGTTTCTTGATACCTTACCATCCTCATTCAACTTATTTGTGAATACCCACTTAGTTCCAATCACATTTTTATCTTTAGGCCTAGGTACAAGAGTCCATGTTTTGTTCTTTTCTATTTGCTCTATCTCTTCATTCATAGCTTCAATCCAACTTTAATTTTTTAATGCATCTTTGACATTTCTAGGTTCAAAATCAGTAAGTAAAAAAGTATCTTTTAGCTTACTTCTTGTCATAGTACCTTCAAATTTGTCCCCAATAATCTGATCTGGTGCATGATGTCTTTTGAGATACTTGGCCAATAAAGGTTCTTTGCCCTTCGACTGAGTTCCATTATCTTCATTTTGAAATTTTGGTTCTAGTTGATCTGACTATTGCTCAGGTCCTTCAAACTCGGTAGGCATTGGCTTGGTAGCATCTAAATGTGACTCGGGTTCCTTCAACTTGGTTTGAACTTCTTGCAACTCGGTGATTGAAGATTCAAGAGTAGAAGTTTCTTGATTGACAAATGTATTTGGCACTGTATTAGGTTCAATGGAAACAAATCTCCTATAATCTTTTGGTTCCTTTTTTCTTTCTTCTTCAATTCTTTCTTCAAACTCATCAACTTTCACATGTGCACTTTCTATGACTTTGTGAGTAGATAAGCTCAAACATCTATATGCCTTACTCTTGCAAGAATATCCCAAAAATATTCCTTCATTACCCTTCACATCAAATTTACCTTTTCTAGATTTTTTCAAGATGTAACATTTACTTCCAAATACTTTTAGGTAACTTACATTGGGTTTATAGCCATAACATAACTTATAGGGAGTCTTAGATGAGTCCTTCTTCAACTATACTCAGTTCAAGGTATGAACTGTAGTGCTGATAGCTTTCTTCCAGTATTTGATAGCAATGTTCTTTTCAATCATTAGAGTCCTTGCACAATCCATGATAGATCTATTCCTCCTTTCAACTATTCCATTCTGCTCGAGAGTTGCAAGACCTAATACCTATCTTTTGATTCCTCTTTCAATGCAAAAGTTATTGAATTCATGGTAGATGAATTCACCACCTCTGTCTGACCTCAAACATTTCAAAATTTTCCTTGTTTCCTTCTCTACTCTAGCCAAATACAATTTGAATTTCTCAAATGCTTCTGATTTCTCTTTCGGATACATGATAGTCATCATTCTAGAGTAATTATCAACAAAAAGAATGAAGAACTTTTCACGAGTATAGCTCTCAATTCCAATAGGTCTACACAAATTAGTATGCACAATTTCCAAAATTTCTTCAAATTGATAATTTTTACTCTTAAAGCTAGTCTTTTTCATCTTACCAATTTGACAATTCTTGCATAGACCAACATTAGGTTTCTTTATACTAGGAATGCCTCTTACTTTCCTAAATTTTCTTATCTATACTAGGTTATCAAAATTCACATGACATAACCTTTTGTACCATAACCAACTTTCTTCAACTTGAGCAATAAAACATGAACATTCACCAAGTTTAATATAGAACAAGCTACCTTTTGTTTGTATGCCTAATCAAATCAACTTTCCTTTGTCATCTAGCAATCTTATTTTTCCTTGCATGAATTCTACCTTGAATCCAATATTGATTAGCTATGCTAGACTAAAAAAATTGTGTTTTAGTCTTTCAACCCAATAGGCATTATCACATACAAGCTCTTTGGTTAGTGAGATTCTTCCTCTTCCTTTTATGCAACAAGGTTCATTATTACCAAACCTAACACTACCACCATCATAGTCTTCAAAATGTTCAAACTTTGTTTTGTCACCAGTCATATGATGTGAACAACCATTGTCTATGATCCATGTATCATTTTTTCTTACATAAGAGATAAGTGCCATTTTATCTTCCTCATCATTATCAGATTCATCTTTCATAGCAATGTAAACAATTTCATCTTCACTATTATCAGAATCCTTAGAATCTTTAGCCATGAAACATGTTTTCTTACCTTTGTCCTTGAATGATTTGAAGTCTTTCTTGCCATTGCACTTGTGACCTTTCTTCTCATCTTTGTTCTTCTTGTTTGGGCACCTAGCAGCAATATGACCAATTTCTTCACATTAAAAATAGATTAGAGAAAATTTACCTTTGTATTTTCCTTTGCCTCTAGAATATTTCCTTGCTAGTAGAGCTTCAACCACCTTAAGATCACTATCAAAACTCTATTCTGATTCTTCTTCACTTTCTGACTGAGAATCTTTTATCTTTTTACCTTTTTCTTTCAGTGAAAGCTTGGCTTCAAATGCCGATTCAATGTTCTTGGAAGTTGGAACATAGTTGTCATAGTTATCTAGCTCAAATGCAGTCAATCTTCCTACTATGGCCTCTAAATTTATCTTATGATTTGCTTCACATTTTCTTTCCTGAATTATAGAAACTCTAATTGCATAAATGAGAAGTAATGTTCTAAGAACTTTACTTACAACTATTTCCTCTTTGATATCTCCTCCAAAAGCTTTGATTGCACTGACACTTGCTTTGACTCATTCAACATATTTTGCAATATTTTCATCCTCTCTCATCCTCATTTGATCAAATTGTCCTCTTAGACTTTCTTCTTTGGCTCTCCTCACATTGTCATCACCTCCATAGATATCTTTCAGCTTGTTCCACATTTTAAAGGTAGTTTTGTAGTTCTTGATATCATCAAATTCTTCATAGCTTAAGGCAGATGCAATATCTATCATCATGGTGTTATGAGTCTTTTTCTTAGCAATGTCATTGATAGATAATGTACCAAAAGGAATTACATATTCTTGATCAAGGTATTTCAATCCTATATCTCCAATAGAAGCTAGATGGAGTCTCATGAGACCTTTTCATGCTGAAAAGTTATCCTTGTTAAGCCTTAGAATTTCCCTCTTGTAAGACATCCTGATCTTTAGCTTAGATCCTTGAAATCCTACCTGCAAGCACCAAATGCTCTGATACCAATTGTTGGAAATATAGATAAAATAACTGAGAGGGGGGGGGGGGAATCAATTACCACAAAAAAAAATCCATAGATCCCTAAGATGTCTTATAAACTAGTTACTGTTGTCATTTGGTAGCCACACAGAAAAATGCTAAAACTTGGTAGATGTATTGTAAGTTAACTTATTACTGATCTTTAAGCATTCACATAAATTTAACATGCATGCATAAAAGAAATAACATGAACACAAGAGACACCAGATTTAACGTGGAAGCCCAATATGGGAAAAACCATCAAGTAACTAGCTACCAATTTTCACTCTTCTGAAGTGAGCCCTGTTAGGAGCCAACCCTGTTAAAAGTTACAAAACACACTATTAGGTGTGACCTTGTTAAAGGATTTAATCACCCTGCTAGGAGTGGCCTTGCTAGAGGAATTTAGAAAAATTCAATAAAACTGTCACCTTGTTAGAGGATTTACATAAATGGTTGTGAGATCAACTCTTTTAAGAGATTCAGAAATCATTGCTACAATGGTGAGAAAGTAAAAATGAATTAACCTGAATGAGATGCAACTAAATTACTGATATAGATCTTTGTTCTACTTTACTAGATCCTCTCTAATCGAATACAACTTTGCTGCTTCACAAGGATATCTAATCCTTCTTCAAAATTCCCTCACACTTTCCTTAACACACTTGCATGCTTTCTCATTATGCTCATCCATACTTTAGAATTCACAACTTGAACCTTCATATATACCTTACAAATTGTCAAGTTGGCTCATTTACAAGTTACAATTACCAATAATCATTACATTAGTTGGCTACAATCATTATATGAAACAATTAAACTTTATTTCTCAAAACAATGAAATCCTTCATTGGCCGACCCTGCTTAGTAAACACTACTCTAGAAATGATTTCTAGTGTTAACCGACTAAAGCTCGATAAACACTATGAACTCTAAAAAATCCTTTGGAGACTGAGTGAACTCGGCAAACACTAACTTTCCTTTGTTAAACTTGTGAGCTTGGTTAACATTGACTTCTACCACAGAAGCCTTTGATGCCCGAGTGAGCTCAGTAAGAATTGTTTCCATTGAGTAACTTTCAAGAATGCTCGGTAGACTCTGGAATTCGCTTTGTTGACCAACTAAGCTCGATAGACTCTACCTACTGACTGATATGACATTTTTGTAACATCAAAGATAAAACACAATTGAACAATTGTATCCAACATTCTCCCTTTTTGGCATTGATGGCAACACAACATGTCATATTAGATGAAATTTGAAAACAAGTCTTTTTCTAACATAACAATTGTCCATCTTAGATTTTATGCCACAAACTTCCCTAATGCAATAATCTCCCTCTGTGAAGGAATTACATAGCTTCTTTTCTAAACAACAAACTCTTCACACACAAATTCAAATTTTAGAAAGATATGACAATATACTCTCCCTCTTTGACAACACATGCCAAAGACAACACAAGCCAAATGAGTAGCAATGTACCTTAAGTATTGATTCATATGTAATGTTTCCATGATTATGCTACATCAACTGATGGATCTTCAAATTGGTTCTTGTTGATGCATCACTAAAATTTCATTTTAGTGAGCTTCAAATAGGGGAATGACCCCTAACTTACCTCTTAGATAAAAAAATGCATCTTTAGGTAATGGCTTAGTGAATATGTCAGTAATTGGCTCCTTTGTATGGACATATTCTAATCTAATCTCCTTATCCTACACCAATTCTCTGACAAAGTGATACTTTATTGCAATGTGCTTGGTTTTGGAGTGCATCATTGGGTTCTTGGATATGTTGATTGCACTTGTGTTATCACAAAACATAACAATTGGTTCTTTGGTCTCAACCTTCATGCTTTCCAATAACTGTTTAAACCAAACAATATTTGAATAGTTTACTACTATTACAACATACTCTGATTCTGTTGTATATTGGGATGTACAATTTTGCTTTTTACTTGTCCAAGAAACCAACCTCTTTCCAAGAAAGAATGCTCCACCACTTTTACTCTTTTTATCATCAATGTTTCTTTCCCAATTAGCATTAGTAAAAACTTTCAAGTCCAAATTACCTCCAAATTTGTACCACAATCCATAATCTTCAGTGCCTTTCAAGTATCTCAAGATCCTTTTGATTACCATCATGTGATTCTCTCTTGGTTTTTTCTAAAAATCTTGCTACAATACCAACTGCAAGAGCAATATCAGGCCTTGTATGAAGTACATACTATAAATTTCCAATCATTGATCTATATAAGGTCTGATCTACCTCTTTTGATTCATCATCCTTGGTAAGCTTTAGTCTAGTACACATGGGAGTCTCAACTAGTTTACAATCTTCCATACCAAAATTTTTGAGTATCTCCTTGATGTATTTTTACTGAGTAATGTAGATACCATTATTGCTCTACTAAATTTGAAGACCAAAAAAGAATTTGAGCTGACCAAACATTGACATTTCAAATTCCTTGTTCATTTGTTCTGAAAATTCTTTGCATTGATCATCATTTCCTGTAAACAAAGTATCATCCACAAATATTTCTGCCAGAGATAGATTTGATAGGACAAAATAGGGTAAACCAAAGAATATTAACATTTTGTTTAAGAATTGTTTTGGCTTGCCAAAATAATTACTTGAAAAGGTTAAGATGACATCCTAGATGTTAAACTACATGTGGCAAAATCTATTTTAAAGTTTTGGGTAACATGCAACCATTGCAAGGCCAATAGACTAAATATTTTGGTATAAAGGATTTACCTTTTTGATTAGTGAAGTATGAAATTGTTTTGTAATGATATGATGTTTATATGTGCAATTTGTATACCTAGTATAGATGTGAATTTGATGTAAAAAGAAGAAAAGAAATAGTGTGATTATATTTTAAAGGGGAACAAGAAGGATTGATCAGATACTGAAGATATTCATAAGAATAAACTTTTGGTATTACTCTATACATCTTGTAAAGTTGTATATGCTTTGTATAAGAAGTGAGCTCCAATTTTGTATTGTAATTATAAATCTAAAAGGGTGGAGGATTCTAACAAGGCCTAGTCCTCTAACAAGGATAAATACACTATATGAATATAATAGACTCCTAATAGTGTCAATAAACATGATACTTTTGATTAGTGGATCATTTTGTGGGTACCATCCCCATCGGAGTTTTCCCTTGGCCAACAGTTCCCTAGTTAACAAATAATGGTGTTATGTGTGTCATTGTGTTATTATAATGTTTACTTTTTAGTTTGATTATCTATGCAAGTTTAAAGATTGTTAATGATATCAATGTTGATATCTATACCTAAGTTGCCTATTAGTTTCCAAACACTTAGTCATTTACTAGGCAAGGGTTGACAACCATAACTACGACTGAGTCATCTAGTAAAGGTTGAGTATATAAGGACTTGTTAATTTTGCCAATCAAGTTAGAGATTGTCGAGCACCCTAGTTGAGACCGAGTGGTATATAAGTCAATCATACATAGTTGAGATAGAGTAAATTATAAGATAATTTTTTCTGAGTGAACATAATAGATCAAGTGTGTAGAAGATGAGTGCCAACATGAATGTTAGTTATGATCGAGCGTCATAACATTCAGATGTTGAGAAAACAATTTTTCCATATGATTTTGTAATTTCATAGACACCTATGTAAATTATTTTTAGCTGACTTCTAAACAACATTTAATGATTGTAGAGACAATTAAGATGGAGTTTACACATCTTTACATAACGTATTGATCCCAAGGAAAGTAGATCAACCAATCAAAAAATTAGAAGGGAAATGGTAAAATGGATGAATTGTGAGTTGTTGATTATGATCTAGAACTTTAAAATATTATCTATTTAATGAGGAATTTTACCCTAGGATCATATGTGTGAAGGAATCATGAATGAGTGATTTGTAATGAATGAGAGAATGGAGCAAACAAGGATAGAAAAAATAAAGGAAGAATACGTTTTAAAGTAGATCAAATAGAGCAATCTAAGTAGTGAAGGATAGAATGGAGATAATAGATTAAGAGATCAAATTGAGACATTGAACAAAGGAGATCTAAAATCATCTTTTAAAGAAAAGAAAGGGTCAAGTACTAAATCAATTTTAATAGATTGAGTCAAGGAAAATATCTTAATAGAGTGATCCTAACATATCTATTTAGAATATCCTAATGAAGTCCTTACTTGATTATAAGTGTAAAATCCTTTAATAGGGTAAGATCTAATAGTCTTAAAGATTTTAAGAGGGTGATCCTTCACCGAGTAGACCATATATTATGACCAACATTGTAACCCTAACATGTTAACTTTATTGTTGCAACAGTGAAGATTTGTGGGTTTCATCACCACCCTAGTTTTACATTCACATCAAAGTATTTCTGGGTAACCAAATCATTTGTGTTATGTCTTGAAACTTTTCATGGATATTATTTATTAATTTCATTTTAGCATTATAGTTTTGATGATAGATATGAGATGAATTAGGTGTGAAACCAGTAAAAAAAATGCAAGTAAAAGTTTAAGATCTCAATTCACCCCCCCTCTCAGTATCTTGATTCCTATTAAATTCTTCCAAAAATTGGTATTAGAGCCTAGTTCTCTTGGAATAAGTTTAACAACTTGACAAGATCCAATCTTGGAGGTGTGAGAATACAAGATGGGAAAAATCATTGAGAACCATATGATTGAAACCCATAACATATTGCAACAACATGAAGGGGTGGGAGAAGAGTTGAGAAAATCCTTGAGAAAAAGGAATGAAATGGAAATTTGGAAAAATGATCCACTAGATAAGGAAATTGATACAGAAGGACTACGTGATAGTAGAAAAATTGGTGATAATGATGAAGGAATAAAACAACTACTAGAGAAGAACAACATTCTGGGAAAAGATAAAAGGACTCAAGAGAGAACATGAAACCCAATCAGTAAGACTATGTGAAGTGACAAAGCAAAATAAGAAAGTAGAAGAAGACAAAATCATGGATGAAGAAGATAAAAGATAGATATAAACTAGACTTGAAGAAAGATCATTTGAAGTACATAAGATCACAAATAATCAGTTTGATATGATGAATTAGTTGATAATTACAACTCAAGAAGTAAATAGGAAGGACATGGAGATCACAAGTTTAAGGATACTAAATGAGAAACTGAGAAATGAGTTGAGGACTAAAAATGAATTTCTGTAAAGAATGAATAAACCAAGTGAAGATGTCAAATACTTTGCAGAACTAATGATATCACCAAGATAAAAAAGAAATACTTTTGGAATAGGATACAACAAGCACTTTTCATCTGCTAAAGAAGGAGAATTGTCAAAGAATGGTGAATGAAGAAATGCAAAATCAAAAGGCAAGCCTACATGTCATCACTATGGTAAACTTGGACAGACAACCAACATCTACAGAAGCAAGAGTAATATACAAACTTCTAAACCTAATTCTATTATTAATTGCTTTAATTTCAAGAAGGTAGGAGCTAAGTACATGAATGCATATCAAAGAAAAGTGATTCATCCACTATATCTAGATTTGAAGGGCATTGCTATAATTGTTAGAAATATGGACATAGAGCTCATGAGTGCAAATACAAGACAAAATCTAACTAGACATTTGAAAAATAAGCACATGCACCAAGAAAAGGTAACTCTCACAATTGGGATTATAATACATGGTATAATTGTCATTATTGTGGAGAACATGGGCACATTCAAGAGAATTGCATTAAAACACATTTCAGAGGAAATTACAAGAAATGGTTGAATGGAGGACTAGTTTGTTTTAGTTGTCTTAAAGTTGGAAATGTTAATAGAAATTGTTGAACTAGAGTACCAGCACCAAACAATGGATTGACAAAGGTAAAGCAAAGGTTGAGATATAGAAAACATGTAAAGAGGTAGTGGAAGCTGAAAGTAGTAAAGTTGAGATCACCCAATCCTGTGGATCATGTGATCACATCACAACTAACTAAATGAAGAAGGTAAGTAGGAATTTTATATTTAATGATATATCTTACATTAATTCCTAAACATAAAATGTGCTAAAAGTTCATATCTACATAAGAAAAGATGCATCAAGAATAAATCTATAGAGAGAAAGTGAAAGAGAATCATCTACAACATGAAGTATTGAGCATTAGTAATACAATCTATATTGGTCGAGAACTTATGTTGACTAAGGTGATGTGTTGACTGAATGAATTGGTATTGGCTGAGTAAGGTAATAATAACTAAGTGTTTATAGGTAAGAATGGAGACCGAGATAGTTGTCATACACCTACTGAGTACAAACACATTTATTGTAGACTTAAATGGAAAATTGAAGTTATTTATCAAATTCAGGCATTAATTTCTAATTCAACAAGAGAATTTAGAGTGCACATGTGGTTTAGAGGTGATCAAGGAAAAATTTAGCGACAAAGAAAGCGAATCACAGTATAGCATTGACATTCTGATAAAATTCAGTAAGTAGAATTTTCAGTGCCAAGTTAATTGTTTTCTAGGGTTACCAAAGAAAAGTTTATTTTCAAAAAACCCTAGTTTTAAATGGAAACTACAAGAAAAATGTTGAAAAATATCTACGCACAAAT
The DNA here is from genome assembly GCA_028749045.1 of Cupressus sempervirens. NCBI lineage: Eukaryota > Viridiplantae > Streptophyta > Pinopsida > Cupressales > Cupressaceae > Cupressus > Cupressus sempervirens. The sequence goes on along the minus strand of CM053783.1, from coordinate 506,872,761 downwards.
CATGAGGAACAATCAGTGTCTCCCACCCAATTTTAGGGATCGTGCAAAAATTGAATTTACTAAAGATGAAATTAGTACTCTAACATCAATTCCACCAAGGGTTTTGACAATTTAGGATCTAATATCTTGTTACATGTGTAAAATTGGAGAATTAGAGATTTTGAGATAAGAGCATCTTATGAGAAGTTGTGTAATAATGGAGTACTAAGGGAAGAATACAAGACCATTGCTAACAAAGGGCTTACCTGTGCCCTAAGTTTTCCAAAAAAATTCAAAATAGAGTGAATAAATATTGTCATAAGCCATGTTTATGATGTGAAGGTATGGTTAGATGGAGGACCAATTAAAATTAACAAATCCATAATATGTCGAGTTATTGGATACCCTACGTTGGATAGACTAAAGAGCATAAGGTGTGCAAGATGAAATGAGATTGAAAAATCAACTAGAGCCAAGTGGAATGGTCAAGGGATGTCAATTCATACAATTGATGATCCTATGATTGAATTTGAAGTATGAGTGATAGAACACAAATTCTTCCAGTCTAGCAGATTGAATTGTGTGCCATGCATTGCAATAGATCTAGGCTACAATTTTGTCAAAAAGGATCATACTTATGATCTTGCTGAGCTGCAATTGCAAAAATTAATAGAGAATCTAGGAGAAATAAGGAAAGGAAAGAAAACATCATGTTAGTTTGGATCTTTGTTGGTTTGTATATTTTTCTACATATAGAACTCTTTTCCTACAGTTGATATAGTAGCATGGGATAGGAATTGACTTGCTATGGAACATATTAACAACTTGATAATTTAATTGGGAGAAAATTTTGAAGTAGTTATGGATAACTATTTTGAGGAATTCAAAAATAAAATGAAAAATTGAATGAGGATTCCCAAATATGTTGTAGATAAATATTTTGAGATATGTTTCATGGTAGACACAAATTTTGTTTATGCATAAGAAGTATTACCTAGAATTGCATGGTAAAGAGTGATGCCTTATGAGGTTAATGTTGATGAAGTCACAACAACAGTGACTGCACTTTTTTCAGAATATGTTGATGCAAATATTGAGCCATTTGACACATATGACATAGTTAAGGATCAAAATAATGTAGAGTCAAGTGAGTCCAAGATAGATAAGAAAAGGAAGAAGGAAAGTATTGAGGACAAGGATGATGAAGAAGGGGAAGGATTAAAACAAACAACTAAAATCAAGGAAGGAAAAGGAAAACATCTAGTTAATTTTGAGCCTAACGAAACCAAGCGAAAGAAAGTGACAATTGTTGATCCCAAAGTAAAAGATGATCTCGGGAAAGGTGTGTAGAAGGTTACTACATCTCAAGAACCTAAAAGAAGAAGAATAACAAGATCAAAGACAACCCAACCCTTAGCTTCCAAAATAAAAGAAAGTCCATCAAAGAGGAAATAGGCTAGATCACCTAAGAAGAACATTTCTGAGAGGCATAAGAGAAAACTAGTTGTAGGAGAGGAGGAAGAAGATGATGAAGAAAATTAGTCTGACAATTTGAGAAAATTTCAGATTGTGACGAAACCACCTCCAACAATTTTAGATAAGGTATGTCAAGAAATTATTGAACTATCAAGCTTGACAGGATTCAAAAACATCAACTTTGATTCCTTAAATAAAGAAGATTAGAAATTTTTTGAAAAATCTTCGATAGAAATATGGTACAATTTAAGTCTACACCTATAGAATTAGGAAAATGCATTCCAAAAATCTTGTATAATAAGGTTAATGCAAAGTGAAATTATGTATTATCCACTAAAAGATGAATTAGGGAGAACACTTTAGCACAAACAATGCCATAGTTAGAGAAGACACGTATGTTTATTGACCTAAAATATTTTATGAATAAATTCATGCCAAAAGAAAGGGCATACAAACTTTTGATGAATAAAGCTCATGAAGTTGAGAAAGAGAGCATAAATATATGGAAGGAAGCATTTGAGTTTCTTAGTCCATCAACTAATAAAGAAGATGAGAAGGAAGAGGAAAGAGAGGGATAAGTCAAAGAAGAAGAGGATGATGCAACAAAAGTTGCAAAACTTGTTAAGGAAATCAAGAAACTAATAGAAGGATGTGAACAACAAGGTGTTGTCACCATTGAAGATATTCCTATTTCATCACCGCATGATCAAAATGTGTTAACAAGAGAAGACCTAAACAATGTTGAATCTAATACATCTCTACCTAGCACCAATCCAATTTTTTTACAAATCATAGATTATCCAAGGATTGAAAGTGCAAAGACTGGAAATTTTGAGGTTACATCAGTTACTAATGATGCAAGTGTTGAGAAATAAGGCAAGCCTATAATTATATTTCCACAATTCACTTGTAGCCTATATTTAAGACTGAGGTAAAGGTAGCAAAATTCAAGGGAGTAGAGTCAACTAAAGAGAATGAGAAACCAAAAGGGAAAGGAGATACACAAGCTCTTATACAATTGCTAAGTGCAAAACCATCATAACCATTGATTGGAATACCTAAATAGTAGGTGACACCTACTCAAGATGAGGAGTAGTAGGTATATAGATATCACTACCTAATGATACAACCCCACAATCTCAAATTATGACCCATTCAGAAGAGATGACAAATTAGTTAGTAAGTCTAGATGAGCTAATCACTTTACCCATGTATGACTTAAAAAAATTGACATTGGAGAAAATGTAGTAATTGCAAACTTTGTTGAGCCACTAGGAAAAGCAAGTATAGCTAAGGAGAGAGCACAAAAAATAAAATGTATTACATACTGTTAAAGACATTTTTGTTGATGCATTTGGAATCACTAACTTGAATAATCAACATCAAGTTTTGTATCAGTTAGTGTATATAATTGATAAGGATCAATCAGAAGATATTGAGACCAATGAAAAATTGATGCAATGGTCTGAGAGAAAACTTTAGCACAGAGTTTTAGAGAAATTTTCTAGAGGACTTGTAAATAGACAAGTGGAGCTTTCCAATTTAGTCACATAGTTAGAAGAAATTTTGAAGACTATTCATTCTTTGTATGTAAAGCTTTGTGATGTTGAGTTCTTCACATTAGAGAATCAATAATCGATTGATTTGATACACACTGACATGAGGGCTTATACTATATCATTGGGCAAGAATACAAGTTCAAGCTCACCCTCATATAATAAATTAACATTTGGTCAATAGAGGATAATTGAGCTCATGAATTGAGATAGTGAAATGAGGTACAAATTGATGTTAATTCAATTCATACCTATGTTCCCTCTAGTTTCTGGTATGGGGACAGTGGGGGATGGTGGGATAGGTTTTCGGGATGGCAAATTTTTTTGGCAATTTTGGGGACGGGGGGGATGGCAAACGGGGACAACTATATATATATATATATATATATATATATATATATATATAGGAAAATTTTAAAATATACATTGAAATTTGCAAATATACATGTCATTCATATGAGCATGCCATTTAAACATTATAGAACCATAACATACAACATTTGAATGCCATCTAGGAAATAATATCTAATTTTAGTACCCAATTGTCAAAATGCATATCAATATCAGTGAATACTGAATAATGAACATTAACAATTGTCAATATCACAATGTCATAATGATAAACATGATAAATTTGAAAATCAAAATTAAAATATGCCCAAAGCTATAGGCCCAAAGGGTAGAGGGCTTCCATAAAGTAATAAGTATCAATGTATCATAATCATGTTCATGTTTAACATAAAAAATAAACATAGAAAATGAAGCAAATTGCTGCTCCTATTTTTCCTCTACTACCTTTTAGGGAATTTGGAGGGGTGGGGCCAACCTGGCCGACCAAGTTGGAGGCTTTAAAATATTTTTTCTATGTTAAACTTATTTAATTTTATGCAAACAAGAAAAGGGGATGGCCATCCATACTTACTACGAAAAGGGATGTCCCTTTCTATACCAGGTATGGTTGGCTGTCCCCCTTTTTTCTCTCTAGCATCCCCAAGTTTCTGAGATGTCCCCTACATTTTCACTTTTTGGGGATGGCTGGGGGACATCCCATACCTGTCCCCCCATCCCTGAGACATCCCCATCCCCAAAATGTCAAATTTTAGGCCGGTTATGCATCCTTTGGGAACATAGATTCATACTAATACCAAATTTGGAGATTATTCAAAAGAAAGTGTCTATAGTAAAAAATATCTCAAAGAAAGGAACACATTTCTAACATATTGGAAGCCTAATTGATCTAGTTTTTGAGCTAGAAACTCAAATTCAAGTTTTGGAAAAAGTAAAGGAGCAATAGAATAAAAGCTTTGCAGAAATTTTGGCAAATCATCAATTTTTTTTTGATAGGTATAAGATAACCTCAACAAACCCCAACCCATAAGTGATAAAAACATGGGAAAAAATAAGAGAAAATAAGAGTATAGCATAAAAATATGTCACAAAAATCAAAGATAGATTCATCAAAAATTTATCAAATGGAACAATATCATCAAATCTAGATTACAGATTTGAATTATAGTCTTAGGGGGAGTATTATTGCATGGAATGATAATTCATGACAAAGTATTTTTGGCACTAATGTCAAAGGGGGAGATTCTTAATCTCTATGCCTAAGTTTCCTATTAGTGTCCAAGCACTTAGTCATTTGCTAGCCAAGGTTGGATGACCATCACTGAGACCTAGCCATCTAGTAAAGGCTGAGTATATAAGGACTTGTTAATTTTGATGAGTAAATCAGAGATTGCCAAGCACGCCAGTTGAGACCAAGTGCATATATAAGTCAAGCTTACACAATTGAGACTGAGTAAATTATAAGACAGTTTTTGTCAAGTGATCATAATAGATCTAGTGTGTAGAAGTTGATTGCCAACATGAATGTTAGTTATGACCGAGTGTCAGAACATTCAAATCTAAGAAAACCAATTTTGTCATATGAGTTTTTAATTACATAGAAACCTATGTAAATCATTCTTTATGACTTCTATACAATATTGTAGAGACAATTAAGATGGAGTTTATGCATCTTTACAAAAGGTATTGATCATGAGGAGAGCATATCAACCAATTAAAAAATTAGAAGGGAAATGAAAAAATGGATGAATTGTGCACTGTTGGTTATGATCCAGAACTTTCAAAGATTATCTATTTAATGAGGACTCTAACCCTAGGATCATGTGTGTGAAGGAATGGAAAATGAGTGATCGGTAATGAATGGGTGAATGCGTAAGTGAAGGAGAGAAAAAGGACAGAACAAAGAAAGGAAGTCTAAGTCTAAAAGGAGATCAGATAGAGTGATCTAAGTAGTAAAGGATATAATGAAGATATCATATTAAGAGATCATATTGAGACATTGAATAGAGAAGATCCGAAATCATCTTTTAGAGAAAATTGAGGGTCAAGTACTGAATCATTTTTAACAGATTGAGTCAGAGAAAATCTCTTAATAAAGTGATCCTAAAATATCTATTTAGAATCTCCTAATAGAGTCCTTACTTGATTGTAGGTGTAAAATCTTTTAACATGGTAAGACCTAACCTTCTTAAAGCTTTTAATGTGGTAGACCCTTTCACCAAGTAGATTATCTACTATGGTTAACATTGTAACCCTAACAAGTTAGCTTTATTGTTGCAACAATGAAGATTATTGGGTTTCATCCCCACCCCATTTTTACCTTCACATCAAAGTGTTTTTGAGTAGCCAAATCATTTTTGTTATGGGTTGAAACTTTTCATAGATGTTATGTTTTAATATCATTTCACAATTACAACTTTGATGATATATATGAGATGTATTAGATGTGAAATTAGTAATTTGTTTTTGTATGTAAAAGTTTAAGATCCTTATTCACCCTCCCCCCTCTCAATATATTGTTTCTCATTAAATCATTCCAACAATCTGTAGTTGGGAAGAATTTTTAGTTTATGGAATACTAATTAACCCCTGACACCTTAATATTCCCTATTTATAACAATTAGTATTAGAGAATAATTACTTAAGCAAGGCCTAATAGGTTGAGTAAGATCACCATGGATTTAGTACACTTGCAAAAGAATATTGAAGAAGCTCTTGAGGAACTAGATACAATTATTTATGAGAGGAAAAAGTTAAAGATCAAGTTTAAGGATGCACACAAATTTATCCAAAAGTTAGAAGATTAGTTTGAAAGAAAAAGATCTAAGAAAGCCCTTGAAGAAATCAAGGATCACGAGTCAGCTACAAAGATCAAGAAGGAGAAGAAGACTATGAAGCATGAACTTGGAATTACAACTTTGAAGATGAGTATGATGGAAGATGAGAAGAAGAGTCAATCATATTTAAGATCTAAAATCTCAACTTACTAAGGTGACATCTAAACTTGAGACTGAAAAGTTATAATTTGCAGAAGTTGAGAAACACAATATTATTTGTAAAGGAGAACTTACCCAAACAAAATATCATCTTGAGAAGTTGTACACAAGAACTGAGAAAATTGATGAAAGAATCATGACCCACAGGATTGTAGGAGACATGATTGGAATTAGGTACTTTGAAGGTGAATCATCCAAGCAATCAGAAATCATTGAAGAGCATAGTGAGAAAAAAGATCCTAATAAACATTTAGATCAAATTAATCAACTACCTAATCAACTTAGGAAATATAAAGATAAAAAGAAGAAATTCAATGGAAGATTCTTTGCATGTAACAAACTTAGACATGTGAAGGACTACATAGGTAAGTACTCTAAACCCTTTTCTAGTTATTGTTATAATTGCTTTGCTTATGGTCATAAAGTTGGTGAATGTAGGAAACCTATATTTGATAATATAATTCATGAAAGGACTAACCCTACAACTAGTAAACCTTTTGGAGAAACCAAAATTATTAGGAATGGAGTAGCATGTTACAAATACAACAACTATGGACATATTTCTAGAGATTTTAGACTACAAACTAATCAATTTGGACCTACTATGAAAACAAAGTCATGACATGATATAATTACAATAACTTGGGACATACAACAAGATTTAATAGGTTCAATGTCTTTGGAAACAATACGATAACATTCAATTTGAGATCACAAAACACGAGGACACCCAATTCTAGAAGGAACATGAACATCAATTCAAGAAGCAATGTGAATATAAAGGGAAATAAAGTAGTAAGAATTGACAAGAAATTTGTTACAAAAGGAACAGTTTAAAATACTAAGGTATGGATTGAAAATCCTAAGGATACATCAAAGATCAAGATGAGAATAATACTGAGTATTGAACCCCCTACATCAATATGAACAATAAATTTAACAAGCTTAAACAAAGGATATTGCACTAGATATCCATCAGACCCCTAATGTTGGAATTAGTTTTGGAAAGGTTTACAATAGCTTGGAATGGTATAATGAATCTCATAGCTAATGCTAACATTTTTTTTAGAGTCATATATGAGCTTACTAGAGAAATAAAGCATATTGGATTGAAGAAGAACTTCTTAATGTACACACTTACACATTTAATAAAGATCCAATTTTGCAAGGATTTAAGGGTTGAAATCAAGTTATTTGATCACCATTTGATTGATAGAGAAGAGAAATGACTTAGAAAGGATATTCAAAGGTGTTTTGAAGTGTTTGGAATAAATTTGAAGAAATTTATATGAAATCCCTAATTTGTGAAGTAAATGAATTTAATTGATCTGTGAGATTGCTAATTCTAATCACCTAAAAATGGTCATCTAGATTGTTAGCTTCCTTCTCAGCATTTTGGCTAAATTAATTTAATCATTTACCTAGACCAAATTGCTAATAATCAATTTATTTGATTATAACCTATAGTTTGACTATGCTATCCTAAGTTCATTATTTGATTAAAAGAACATGTCCCCTTTTAATTAAATAAAGGACCCCATTCTTCTAACCCACTTAAAGTGCAAACATAAAGTCATTTTTCTATTTTGCAATTAAAAGAAAAGGCTTTGTAACTTTTGTCTTATATGACAAGTCAACTTATATTCTATTGGTTGACTTGTGTGTGCACATGGATCACTCCTCTTTTCAAATTCCACCGTTGATCATCCACCATCTTCATCTTGATCTCTACCATCGGCACAACTTTAAAAGGGAGAGAGCTTTCCCCCTTAAGGGATCCATCTTTTGAGTATTGTTATGTTGTAGGTTTTCTAATAGGTTTCTTTGGAGCTTTGTGGAGAACTTCTATTTATTGTCTACATTCTCTCATACCATAGCATTTTAGCTTAGATTCACGTTGCATGTTAGTTTAGCTTCTATTTTGCAATAATCTATCTCACATAGTTTAATATTTGGATTGTAACACTCTCATACATTTTTTAACATAGCTGCATTTTGCATTCTCATCTAAGCTTAGTTTCCATACTTGCATTGCATTCTTGCATCTTGTCTTTGGAACCTCCCATTGCATGGTTTACTAGCAAGAAGAGTATTCGTAAGGCTTAGCTGAGAGTCCTTGAACTTGAAATACACTCTCTTTCACTTTGTGGATAGGGAGCTCTAAGCCGACATCCAATCATTCCAAACTCATGGAATCGTTTGGATAGAAGGTTTAAAGTGAGACAATTTTGAGTGTACATTTTTGGCGCCCACCATGGGGCTTGAATCAAGTTTCTAGCTCCATTTTCTTTCATTTCTTATCTCTTTTTTTTTATAGTGGCATATTGGATCTAATCAAGTGCTTTTGTAGAATTATCACTTTGGTTTTAAGGCCAACCCATAAGTAGATTGGTTTGAAGGCCAAAAAAAAAAAATCTAGTTGGTTTAAAGATTTGATCATATATTTTAAACCACTTGGAGTTTGGTTCTAAATTTTTTTTGCAGGTTGGGTATGTGTCCAACATGTCTCAGTCTGATTTTCAGAGCATTTTGACATGATTTGCCAGAGTTATGATTTTTTCTTTATTTTTCATAAAAAGTCATTTCTGATCGCAAATCAATGTATTTTTTGAAAAAACTTACATTTTAAGATTTTTTTTTGAATTATAAGGGGGTACTTTCTTTGTGTTTTGACTTTTGAGGTCATATTAGGGATCAAAAACCCAATTTGATAAATCTGGCCTATTTTGACAAAATGGGTCCCTAGGGCACAAATGAAGAGGTTTTTTTGAATTTCTTGCATTTTTGGAAAGATCTCTGATTTTTATTAGGGGTCTCATGTTTTGATTTTTATTTTTGCGTCCGAAATCATAGGAAACAAGTCCAATCTTGTTGACTAGGTCAAAATCAAAGAGTAAAAATGAAAGTATTTGTGATTAACTTGCACTTTCTTTGCATGCACTTGGTTGCAAGATAAATTGGATTTTTGAGGCAACTAACCACTTTTTATTGAATATTTTTATGTTATTTCATAGTAACTTTTGGTGCTAACAAGTTGTGATTTCAGGTTTCCATCCTTGTGAAAAAATTGAAACATTGCATAAAAAGAACGCATGTCAAAGCTTCAAATGCACAAGAGCTACTAACGATTGTTTGCAGGGCTGCCCAATGCATAAAAACCCAAATTTTCTTGTTCTTTACTTTTTACATGTGTGGCATATACTAGTTATTTGTTTTTAGGCACATTAAAACTTATGATTGAGATCTTTTGGTGATAGGAGATTATGCTCTTCACCCTTGTGGTGAATCAAAAATATTGACTTACCATTTGGTTTCAAGAGTAAGAGGCAACTGAATCTTCTTGGTGTGTTTGGGGGAAGAAATCAAGGTAGGAGAGTATGCTCTTCACCCTTGAGGTGAATCAAAAATCTTGACCCTTGAGAGTGGATCCATTTTGTGGTAGTTAGGATCCTTTAGAGGGCTTGCTCTTGGACAACTTGAGAGGAACGACCCAAGTGGGGACAGGTAGATTACCTGGCTCTTCCAACCCACTATAAAATCAAGGCTACCAAGGACACAAAACTTTGGTAGACATAGTGTTTGTCTTCACCTAGTGTGATCGCTTATGGGATTTTGACCATAGGGAGATCACTAGGCAAGAATGCTTAAGGCACTCTTATGGTCGCGAGATTGGTTACTCATCACAATGTGAGGTGTCCCGTAATTGGGAGCAAGAGGAACACTATGAATGGAAGCCTTATCTAAAAATCCTAAGTTAGTAACTACCCTTTTTAGCCACTCAACTTCTTGGTGCAAGGATCGATCCTAGTGGACTACCCAGATCACCCCAAGATTTTATGCTCACCATCTATGTTCTCTTGGTTATACTTATGGAATTTCCATGACAAAGCCAATATCTCTTGTGGGAAACCACTTTGTGTGAGGTGAAGGAGCATCAAGCGTGGGCCAAGTTGTTGACTAATGAACCATGTCCTTTAGGTAGATATTGCTTGATGTGTTCTTGAATGTGGTATACCTGTGAAAATCTTTTGAATATACACATGACAATAATTCTAGGGATTTCTTTTGAGACCTCAGATATGCTTGTATCATGCAAGGTTGCTTTGTCCCTTGCTTGATTGTTTGAAGACTACCCCATGTGTCACTATCTTGCTTGGAAAGAAATTGCTTTTGAACATCAAACTTGCTATGCTATCAATTATTGTTAAACTTTGTCAACCAAGTCAAAACATCAAGTGCAAACATTTTCTTGTGTTGCTTGCTAAGAGGAGTCTCATCATTTGACTTTTCTTTTATATGTCTCTAGTGCTTGAACATGCTTAAAGTGGCTCTTTGGTCTTGGTCCTCTTAGTCTTTTTGTCTTCATGGTCTATGTTTGCTTGCTAGTTATCCTTTTTCTGAAATGGTTACCTTGATTTCTTGACTACTCTCTTGGGTTGGGAAAGTTGTTCACTTGTCACCCCACTTGCTCTATCTACTTGGCTATTTGGCTTCCTGCCTAGCTCTTGACTTGAGTCACTAGTGTCATAAGTAGCTTGGACACTTTCTTGACAAGTCACTTTAATCTATCTTTACTATATTGGCAAGTGAATAATCTACCTCTCTAGTTTGGACATCAAGTTATCTTATGTCACCTTGTTAGCTTCCTCTAGTCTCCTTCATGCTTGATTATCTATCTACCACTATGGCATTCAAAGCCTGTGCTATCAAACCTTGGTCAAATCTAGATGATCATGATATCCTCAATGCCACTAAAGAGTTTCAAGATTTATATGTACAATACAAAGAACTAGAAGAGACAAATGATCTTTCTTACCTTCATCTCTCTAAGTGCATGATAGAGATGAAGTCTAAACTTGAGAAAAGGTTAGAGGAGAATATTGCATCATTACATGAATCTTCCTTAAGGTCTTTACATGCATGTGAGTCACCTTCTTTGAGGTCATCCTCTTCTTCTAGGTCTACATGCTCTACTTCAAGACATCAAATGTCTTCATCTTCTAGATCTAAAGACCACTTTAGAGAACAAGCAAGTGATACCTCCTTTGAGCCTATGCCAAAATTTCATGATGGACCTATCTTTGATGAAGATAATGATGAAGACATGTATGCATACCATTCACTTGAGAAACAACAAAAGGACTCTAGACATACTTCTAATATAACTTTTTCTCCCTTGGAAAATTCTTATGATGAAACTTTGCAAAAACTTCTTGGAAATAAGATCATCATGTTACCTAAGTCTAGCTCATATGGAAACCCATTCTTGGATATCTATTGTGCTTATCATCAACATAATGAGCATAGTACTTCAGACTACATTGAGCTAAAACATAAAATCCAAGATCTTATTGATAATGGAATTATTGATTCGTCTAATGATTCATGTGATGAGGATACTTTTCTTGAGAAAGATCATATTAATGAACCTATGTCTAGTGATGGTTTCCTTGATACCTCCACTTCTTCCAACACTCGTGCATCTCCCAATACTTCAAAGCTTTCCAACATGCCTCCATCAAATAAAGAACCTAATGCTTTCCACATTGACTAGGTGTATCCTCAAGGGCTACCTCCAAAAGAAACTCAAGCTAACCTTCACTTGGCGGAAAACCTTTTCCATGCTACTAATCCTAAACATCCTCCACCTTCATGCACTACTATGCCTAATCCAAGCACTACTCCATTCAATCTTCATTCTCCCTTGTCCTTAGAAGTGTCTCCATATCAAGAGGACTCTCAAAAAGAAAAAGCTATAAATGTCAAGAAAGATCAAGATCAAGCACCCTTTCATCTCTTTCAAGATTTTTCCCCTCCATATCCTATATCTTGTCCACCTCCTAAGAATGACGAAGATACCACTTCCATTATCTCCCTTGAGCTTACTGAAAATTATGAGAAAAATTCTCTTGATATGCTATCCAAAGCTACTTGTCAAGATCAAAGCATCCCCTCATGTTCTACTTCTCCACATCCACTTCAAAATTGTGCTCAAGATTCAAGTTCTTCTATTAAAAATGTTGTTCCTATCAAAGGTACTCATGAGTCTATTGATGGCTTTGACCATGTTGCTCACTCTAAAGATGTTGATATCCCTTCCCACTATCCCTTTGCATCTTCTAAATCTATCCTTGGTCCTTATCCATCTAAGCTAACGCATTCAAACCTTCCATCCATATTGGGGCCTTATGTTCCTCCATCTCCTACATTCACTCCTAGCTCATTCCCTAGCTCTCCCATCATACCTCAAGATCAACAAAGACACTCATCCTTGATGAATTTTCACCCATCTATCCATCTAAACTAGTCATATCAACCTTATTCATCCACAAATCCCAAGTCCTTTGGAAGTGAGAATAACATAAGAATCCATTGAAAAAGAAAGATCACTATGTCCCATATAATCGACATGTGAATGCTAAGAAGGAGAATGCACAAAAGACACCACAAAGGTCCACTATTAAAAAAGCTAAATCAAAGAAAATATGGGTTCCTAAACCCATAATTGAAGAAATGTGTTTTGAAGTATCCAAAGGAAAATCTAAAGCTATATGGATTCCCAAGTCTGTTTTAAAAGACTTGAATATTGAAAATACTTCAAAGTTGACATTCAATCTTCCAAAGGCTTCCATTCCATCTTCTTCCAAAATAATTCCTAAAAATATTCCAAAGCCTTCCACTCCACTTTTTTCCAAATCTCTTCTACCACCTCATACATCTAAATCTCAATCTATTTCATCCATGATTCCTCCATTGTTCCAATACCCTTCAAGGTGTGTGTCAATGTTGATCTTGTCCAATATTTCAGCTACCCTCATAAAATCCTCTAAAGCTTACACTTATTTTCTATACATGAACTCTTATCCTCAATATATTCTTCCTACTACCATTTGTCTTTCATCACCCAATCAACATCTTTGAGCATACCTTTCTATGGTCTTGGCTTATCATGATTTATCTTTCCTATAGGAGCACTATCTACATTCAAAAAGCTTGAGCTCTTTCTAAAAATGAAAAAAAAGAAAAAAATTTTAAAAAGGAAAAAAGAAAAAAAATTTAAATGTGCCTTGGTGAAAACCACTTCTTGTGGCACCTTGGTAGCAAAAGTAAAGAGAAATAAATCCATCCTATGGTGAAAACTACTTCTTGTGACACCTTTGATAAGCACCATGATGAAAACCTGGCAAACAGGTGTCATGCATAATTCTTCCACCATCCATCTATCCCCTCTTCTCTCTTTGATCTTCACAATGTTAAGCTATCTTTGCATATTGGCTATCTTATGCATGAGATTCTCTATTTGTGCTTTCTCATTCCCTCATAGCCTCCATCTTGAGCTTTATTTTTATTGCACTATCCCATCGCTATCCTATCTAGTTGACCTCTTGGTCTTCATCATAATAAATGAAACATAGTTCTCATAGGTCTCTTGACATGGCTACTCTTTTGGACTACACACTTCATGCTATCTCACTTGTTGGCTCCATTGCTTGTCCTACATGCTATCTTTCTCATTACTTCCATTGCTTATCCAAAATATGCTTCATATGACTATTTCACCTCTTTCCCTAGCCTGGGTACTCTTGAGGAGTCAGTTCTTGAGGATCACTTTCACTTGCTTCACATTCCTTTCTTATGCATCTTTGCTTATTCATCAGCTTGTTTCTCTATTGTGTCCTATACCTTGCTAGACATTGGGAGAAAATGATGTGATCTTGCTTGAGAACTAGTGATCTCTAAATTATTCTAAAAAATCCAAAAAATCATATATGATGCTAAAAAAATCTTAAAAATCAGAAAATGGCCTAAAAAAATGACCATCTTAGTGAAAACCTAGCAATATGTGCTTTGATGTATCACCAAAAAAATAAAAAATAAAAAAATACATTAAAAATTGAAAAAAAAAGTCCTGAAAAAAATCTGTCAAGTGGTGAAAACATGGAAATAGGCACTACTTGAAACCCTTGCAACTATGTCTATCAGTCTCAATCATCCATTTCAATACACATTTCTTGGCTTGGAATTGTTTCTTGTCCTCGTCTTGGGGGCACAACTACTTAGCCTATTGAGGTATTCTTGTGCATTAGGGTTTCTTTGACAACTCACAAAACAATGTTTCTCAACACTTCCCCCACCTCGACATCAAGTGTTTTTCAACACTTTTCAGATAGTTTACCTATGTTTGTCGATGTCGCAATATTTATCACTATTAGAATCAAGTCTTGAATAAATGGCCAAGTGACTTACACACATGCACTTTAACACTTAAATGACTGAGCTATGCTGATCTTTATCTACTTTGTGTGTTGTCTATGATGATTTCTTTACTATCTGTTCCCTCCCTAATAGTCTTTTGAAGATGTCATTGACTAGAAGACTAGGGGCATGGGATATGCTTTCTTGATTTTTGCTTATTGGTATACTTCATTTTTCTATAGTGTTTTAAGTATTCATGCTTATCCTATTTGACACTTTGACTTATAAATGTATCATCCTTGACTGTTTCGCAAGACTGCACTCGATGGTTATCCTGGCACTTATGCCTTGATACACATGTAATCTTGCTAAATCAAACTTAAGGAATCTAATCATGTAGTTATCTTGACTTACATGTCTCTGATGTTTAGATTGGATTTCCACATACCTATCTCATATTGATCATATTCATATTCTCATAGTTATGCTAGTGATAATTATATGATCTCACGAAGTCCCTGATAAATGCTGAATGATGAAATTAAGAGTCTAAATGTTATACACTTCTTGTTGGTAAAACACTTTGCATATTAGCTTGCATTGTAGGTTCATTTTCTAGCTTAGTCTTGCATTCTTGCATATGGGGAGAGCTCTCTCTTCATCTTTTCATAGACATATCAACTAACTCCTTTCATATATTTCTTTACGTTCTTCTTGATCATGTCTTTTAACCTTCTTAATCTTTCACTTCATCTCTTTTCTATCTTATCATCACATTATATAAAGTTTTGACCTCTTAAATAATTTCAACATCCTGGATTCATTTTCATGATCAAAATCAAAATTTGAGTTCATCTTGATGGTCAAGATTGTCTTTTAAAATTCTACTTTCTTCTGAGCAGTTAGCTGACCTTTTGAGGTCTAATCTTTGAATCATCATTGGGGAATCCTCATTTCTTCATGTCTTCATCATTTCCATACTTCATATCTACTTCAATTCACCATTTCATGTCTAAAATCATCTTTCTACTTGTTTCAACCTACTTTTTATGCTATATCCTTCAAGGTCAACTCTAGTCAAATTGGGGCATTTTATCATTTTCTTATAGTCATTCTTGGGTTCTAATCATTCATCTATCATCCTGAACATTGCTATATCTTGATTTATTCATATCTAGCTCATTTCTGCATTCCCCTTACTTCATTTCAATTTTGATCCTAAGGGGGTAGAAATAGTCTATCAATACTTGCTATAGCTATCTACTTCTTAGGAGCATTTGTTTGATATTTTCACTTGCTCTTGAACTATCTGCTTTACTAGGTGTTAGTATTCTTCTTGAATTCTGACATCATCTCTATCCTAGTGTTTAGTACTACCGCTATCAGAGTATACATTCAAGATTTGCTATCTCTTTCTGCATTTCATTTTTTGAAATCAGATATCTATATCTATCACCGCCTACTTGGCTTTCTATTTTCTTTGACATAATGTGTTCCTAGATCGATCACGTATTAGTTAAAGAGGGGCAAATGTAATCACCTAAAAATGGTCATCTAGACTGTTAGCTCCCTTCTCAACATTTTGGCTAAATTAATTTAATCATTTACCTAGACCAAATTGCTAATACTCAATTTATTTGATTATAACCTATAGTTTGACTATGCTATCCTAAGTTCATTATTTGATTAAAATAACATGTCCCCTTTTAATTAAATAAAGGACCCCATTCTTCTAACCCACTTAAAGTGCACACATAAAGTCATTTTTCTATTTTGCAATTAAAAGAAAAGGCTTTGTAACTTTTGTCTTATATGACAAGTCAACTTATATTCTATTGGTTGACTTGTGTGTGCACATGGATCACTCCTCTTTTCAAATTCCACCGTTGATCGTCCACCATCTTCATCTTGATCTCTACCATCCATATGACTTTAAAAGGGAGAGAGCTTTCCCTTTCAAAGGATCCATCTTTTGAGTATTGTTATGTTGCAGGTTTTCTAACAGGTTTCTTTGGAGCTTTGTGGAGAACTTCTATTTCTTGTCTACATTCTCTCATACCATACCATTTTAGCTTATATTCATGTTGCATGTTAGTTTAGCTTCTATTTTTCAATAATCTATCTCACATAGCTTAATATTTGGATTGTAACACTCTCATACATGTTTTAATATAGCTGCATTTTGTATTCTCATCTTAGCTTAGTTTCCATACTTGCATTGCATTCTTGAGGAACTCCTTAAGATAGTTGCATTCTTGCATCTTGTCTTTGGAACCTCCCATTGCATGGTTTACTAGCAAGAAGAGTATTCCTAAGGCTCAGCTGAGAGCCCTTGAATTTGAAATACACTCTCTTGCACTCTATGGATAGGGAGCTCTAAGCCGACATCCAACCATTCCAAATTCATGGAATAATTTGGATAGAAGGGTTTAGAGTGGGACACTTTTGAGTGTACACTAATTACTTTACATTTGGAATTAAATTGTATCAATGGAAACCCTAGTTTTTTGTGATGTTAGAGAGAGAGACCTAAGTATCAATTTAAGAAACATCCTTTCATGTGTTTGTGAGATGATCCTATAGGAGCATTTTAAAAAGTTTTAATAAGGTTTTTCATATGGAAGATATAAGTATATATATTTTCTAGAAAATTGAGTCAATTGGGAATATTGGAATTCATGAAGATATGAGTAAGGTTTACGACAATGACATGACATTTAAGCAAGGGTATGGACATTTAGGTAAATTGAACATAACGAAGCATATGTTTTATGAAGAATTTGAACAAACTAAGTGGACAAGGATTATTCTTAGCAGAATTCATGACGAAATGTTTTGGGTAGGAGTTATACCATTTATGATTACCAATGACCTAATACACAAGTTGACTGGCTTGATAAATGAAGGGACATACCTATTTCAAAGGAAAAGGTAAATAATTTAGTTGAATTTAGTACTAAATCTACCTGGGATGGAAGAGGCATGAGATTGGACCAAATTAGGAAAATATATGTAAGATTGATTAACAAGATCATTGATTATAGGATTAAGTGCAATTCTAGGCATAATTGTTTATTAGTTGGATTTATTCAAGTTTCATATAAGATGACTATTGATGAGGAAAAATTGAATATGTGTGAAATTATGAGACAACAATTAATTGATAACATTGACATGATAAAGAATGACAAATACACACCTTTCAGATTTGGATCATTGATAATTCAATTATTCAATCAAGTTGTGGGAAGATTCCCTAGTATGCCAAACTATGAGTGGAACATTGATAAGTGTACAAAGAAAATGGTTACATATTATGTAACAAAGCAACCTCTAACAAAATAACAAATGGCATTTCTAAAATGACGAAGTCTTTTTAGATTGAAATGAAAAAGAGATTCAAAATCCCTACATCAATTGTAGAGAAGTACAAGGATGACATTTCCTTTTTGATAGAAATGTATTATACATGTATGGAGGTTGTAGAGCCTAGACACCTATGCATTGAGCCAATGGGTTATAAAGTAATAGAAAAAATATTTTATACTTATGAACAAGCTATTCTTAAATTAGATAGAGATGAAAAGTGCCCTAGATGGGGGACTTATGAAGAAATGTATAGTGAAGTAAGAGATCAATTGTGTAGCAACGATATCAAGAGAAGAGTGGATAAAAAGACTGAGAAGATGGTTAAATATTCTAGAATGAAAAGAGTGGAATTTGAAAGAGCTAATTAAATTGAAGTTGAAATGAATTCTAGTGGAAAATCATATATTCTTTTGGTCAAACCACTTATTATTGATGCAACTCCTAACACCCTTGTAACAACTAGCACATCAATAGTTTAAACAGTAATAGCACTTGCAATCACATCTAAACAAACACCATCTGAAGAGGAATATAAATAATATATGTAAAATCTTCACCATTAGCATGTACAAGGAGGTCTTTAAGGATCTCACTTGTAGAAAAGCCGCCAATGACATTGAAATAAGAAATCAAGCAAGATAAAGTTGAAGAATCACCAAAGAAAACTCAAAGAATAAAGGAAATGGAAAAGGTATAGGCTCTAAGAAGAAGCCAAAGATTGAACTTGTAGAAAGAATCAAGATGAGCCTAAAGTTTCAAAGAAGCCAAGTATGAGAGGACAAATAGCCACACCATGGGATAAGCCTGAGCCTAGTAGTGGGTGTATCATCTTAAAATGGATACACTTGCCTTTAAAGATTTTTATCTTCCTCCTCTTCATTATTCCATCTTTGGACCATGGATATGACTATGTTTTACTCTCTTTTCCTCTTCTCTCTTCCATCTTTCCACCTTATCTCTCTAGCATCTACCTTGGCTTTCTATGGCACCCAAGACCTATACTCCTAGATTAGGTCAACCTAGTCCCTAGCAATTCTGAATCTTGGGGTCTGAAAGTCCTTAGGGGTTTAATCACTTTTTGACCATTACCTATTCAACCTATATATTTTTCCCACCCAAATACTCATATATTAGGAGGCTTCATTTTTATATCTGATCTCAAGCAATCCATATCTCATGAACATAAAACATCTCATTCTCAAGCTCTTTCTCCTTGGTGAAGATTTCAATCTTTTGCATTTAAGGAGTTCAAGCATTGAAGCCTTTTTAAAGAATTTAAGCAAGTAGAATTCTATATAGCATTGGAGAATCCTTTGTGAGCATTTCCTCTTCAAGATCTAGTTTATTATTGGCCATGAAGGGATGAGATTCACATTGATGCATTCATCTTCTTCATTGAATATCCATATCCATGACACCATGATGGAGTTATGATAGATCCATTGCAAAGTGTGGAGATATCCTAGATTACTAATTCAAGATGTACATTACATACACATGAGCAAGACGGATCCTAACCTTTATCTTGTTCTTTATAGTCACTTACATTTAAATTTCTTATTTATAGTTAATTTATTAACCTAGGGCTTGACTAAAGCAAGCCCTCATCAAACCCCAATCCCAAAAATTTTCTTTTCTATGTTGATTTGTAGATGGGGAGGGAAAAGAATTACAAATCTAGAACCCACTATTTGAAATATTTCTAGAGTTATTAGTTTTGGAGTCATAGAATATGCTAACCTACTTGTAGGACATCCTTCCAATTCAACCTAGTCCCTCAGTCTCAAATTCTGGGGAGATTTATGGGTTTTGTTCCTTTTGTAATTTTATTCCATGATCTGCAATCAGAAGTTTATAAAAGTTCCAAATCCAAAAATTATTAAGCATAGATACATATTCCTCTATAAATTTTAAGGTTATTCTTTTACATTTAATTTCATTTCATATCTTTACCATATATTTTCATCTTAATTGGGTTGATTGTATTCACAAAGAATCTAGATTTATATTTATTAAGCAATTAGTTCAATTTCACATTCACATTATCCTATCAAAGGGCCAAAGAGTGCATGTCCTTATATTGTATTCATCTAATAATTTGGATTTAGTATTAGTACCCTTCTCCTTTTGGATCATTGCTAATCTAGTTTGGGTTAGAAGTGGAATCATATTTGGAAGTTCCCCTCTTTTGCTTTTACATTATAATTGAATGGCTTAGTGTCCCCATAAAGTGAAAGTCTACAACCCTATTAAAGTGCTTATGTTTTACCACTAAATAGTGGGAAGAAGAAGAAAGGTTGGAAACCTAAGAATGGAAGGATGAACACCATGATCATAAATAGTGAAAATTTACAACAATTAAGAAAATACTAACTTATATTAAATAATGATGAGCAATTACAAGATATTTTGAAGAGCTTGGAGTCTCACCTAAGGAAGAAAATAAGACCTATGCACATAATGGGGGGTATGTATGAGGAAGTCATTAGAGAGACTAAAGAAGTAGTACACCAAGTGCTAAGTGAACCTAATGTCTCATAGCCCATAGTAGAGGAAATACAAGTTGAGGATACCACTAGTCTGTATACTAAGTACACAATCACTCAACAAGATGAAAGCATTTATATTGATGGAATTTAGATTAAAGTTGACACATTAGAGGATCCCTTCAAGGGTCAATCAGATTTCACTATTCCCAATTTGGTTGTGGGTAATGTAGAAGATTACAAAAATGATTACCAATATTTCATGGAAGAAGATAAGGAGAAAGATCAGAAGAAAAACAATATGAAAGACAAGGAGACACCTATGATATCATTATTGGCATGGCTACAACCAAGTATTATTACTTTGAAACCTAGTTTTGAGGTTGCAACTACTAGGATTTCTTCACAAGAACAAGATGATGTACAAAAGGATATATCAAGTACAACTAAACAATATTAGTGTGAATTAGAACAAAAGAAAGAAGATGATCAAACACTAATTCAACCTCAGCAAGCATTGAAAGATCAAAGAATAGAGGAATCAGGATAGAGAGTAGAGGAAGTAACAAAAGACACTTAGCTTACAGTCTTAAGGACCCCTACAAATGAGACTAGTAAGGATATAGGTAGATCTTCAAAATATCCATTTGAAGCATTGATTGCCAATATGTTAGTAGATATTACTATTAGAATGTAGTTTTCCTTGCATGAAAAGGCTAATCTATCAATTCCCGATACAACCACTCAACTTATAGTACACAAGAGGTGGTTAAGCCCTTGTCATGAATCCTAGGGGGAGTACTAAACAAATTTCCAATAATCTCCCCCTTAGTATTACCCAAGGGTGTAAGGATTCAAACTTGTGACCAAGATTTGATACCACTTGTTGGAGTGGGGTTGTCGCTACACCAAAATATTGATCTATAAATGTTTGATACAACCACTCAACTTATAGCACATAGGAGGTGGTTAAGCCCTTGTCATGAATCCCAAGGAGAGTACTGGTCAAATTTCTAACAATTAATAATATGATTATTGGAGATATGGATATTTAGAAACATATTCAATTATCATCATTTTTAATTAGAAAGAAGAAATCCGTAAAAATGAGCAAGAATGCACATAAGTTGCTAGAGTTGACTATTGAAAAATTACAGAGCACTTTACGTTTTCTTGTGGAATTAGATGAGTAAAGTATTGAGAAGAAGGAAGAGAAAGTAATTGAAGAATTTTATATTTATTGTTCAACCCTTGAAGATGCAACAAAGATCAAACTACAAGTAGATCATGATGTCTAACTTTGTAATATAATTTGTGACAATATTAAGAGTGATATGACAATACAAGTATCTGCATTAAAGAAATGAGAAGAGGTGTTTCTAAGGGGAAGCAAATTTATGTTGGTTGTGCCTTAGCACACAAGAACACCCTCATCACCACCAACATTATTAAAGAAAAAGAACATGAGATTAAAAATATGATTTAATAATTGAAGAAATATTATATGAAATTCACTAATTTAGATCAAAGGATTGGTGAAGAAAATGATGAACTTAGAATGTTGTAACATAATAAGGAAAGAGTATTTAAAAGATTCAATCTACTTATATATCATTTGACACAAAAAAATATAGATTCAATAAAATATAGTTGGACACAATTTTGGAAACTAAATCATCTTATGAGAAATTTTCTTATACTGACCTTCATGCAACTGAATTAGCAGCCTATGGATTGTGGATTTCTTAGCATTATTGATGCAGTTAGAACTTTTAGGATGAAGAATTCAAATATTTGAAGACAAATATTTATTATTGTATCACACTCTCGGATACAAATTCATCATTGAAGTAGAAAAAGAAGGCACCAAAGTTTTGACATGTGCATAGTTTTTGACTCACCTTTGTCATTGATGTCAAAGGGGGAGTGTTGGAAAAAAATTATAAGTATACATTACATATATGCATAATGAACATATTGTAAGGGGGGCATAATTTAGATAGACTATAATATAAGACAAAGACCATTATGTATGATATGGGATAGTCTTGATTCAATTTTTTTTTGGGTTTTTTGTCATTTTGAGGATATTGCCATACTTAGCCAATTTTTCATATGTTTCCATCAATAAAAAGGGGGAAATTATTGTAAATTTGGCTAAGGATTGTTGATAGGATTTTTGATGTAGTAGATCCAAAACTCCTAGCCTATTTCTCAATTTACCCAAACTTTCCAAGGCTTCTCCTAAGCCTATAAGGTTACCACTTGACCCTATTTCCAAAATAACCCCTTACAATTATCCCTTTCTACAATATCTATTACACCAACTAATTTTCTAGTTCTTTTATCCCGTAACTCACCTAGGCTCCTAGCTAGGCATTTCTTACTATCTTGCTAGGTGAGACACACACCACAATGCAGAATCCAAAATCCATTAAAGTGTCTTCCTCAAAATTATTTAAGATTCCCTAGAAATCTTGGGTTTTGACTCACAAACCCACTTTACCAAACTCCAAATTTCTCTTGTTAGGCCTAGTACCCCTAAGAGCCCACAATTAGGCCTCCTATTAAGGTTTACAAGCAATAACCCTTAAAAATTGAAAAAAAACCTATCAAATTATCTAGTGAACTAGATACCATTTTTAGAGAGCTTTAAGATTTTGTAGGTTTCAAACTATCAACCAATTTATACATGACTTAAGTAGAAATATCTTATTTTTAGGGGTTTTTAAGGGCTTGCTTACAACATCAAAGAATTTGAATTCATTGGCCTATAATATTAAATTTCTTGATAAAAAAAATAGACACAAGGCATACTCACACCTTGTTCTTCATCTCCATCTCTTGGACTGGCACAAATGAATCCATACTTCTCTAGCCAAAGCTTTGCAACAACATGTAGCTCCTAGTCAGGTACACTAGACTCACCTAGGGCATCCTTGGAAATATAGAAAACCAACTCATGTGCACTCCAAAATGAATATGTACACTATATACATAGTTCTCTTCTTGATTCCATAAATCCATGGTGATTTGATTGGTGAAATTCAAGAAATCCATTTTTATGGTAACCACTCAAAATAGGACAATAGACTATACATTGATCAAATGAATTTAAAACACCTACCTACTCAACACTTCAAGGAACCAAAAAGAAACATAAGTACCTAAATTAAACCTTCTAACTATTGATTTAATAAATAAATCCCAATTAATCTATTCCCTTTGGATGTTAGGGTATGCAAGTAGATTGTGATTGGTAATGCTTCAAAAATATGGTATTGTTAAACTCTAATTTGTACAATTTAAACACAAAACCTTCTCTTGAGAATTTGATGATGTTGTATAATTTTTGTGCACATGTGAAAACTTCCTATATGGACCAAATAACTAAGAAATAGAAGGTTGTTCAATTTGGACAAAATGTTGTCAAAGTTGTCAAATGCAACTTTTGAAAAATTGCAAAATTGCTTGTGCAACTTTTGAAACTTTTTTCCCTAACCATTATGGATCTAAATACATTACATATAGGTTCCATATGGTAACAAAATTCATCAAAATTAGATTTTTGGTCAACACTTGACCTATGCAAGCCATTACAAGAAATATTGGCAACCCTAAGACTCCTCATTCATTCACCTATTTATCTACCCCTAGTCACACCCTTAAGACTTTATATTTAGCCCTCATTCACTGATGGTTAGCTAGAATTATCTACAAGCCAAAATGTTTTAGGACCTTAACCTAGATCCTAGGTTCTCCTACACCATTCTCCCCTTGTAATAAAGAAGTCATGGTGGATCAACATTAAGAAGTTGAGTAGAGATACCTTTCTTCATAAACTCACTCTAAGCTATCCATGTTTCCTTAGATTCTAGTTGATTCCTCCATTTGATGAGATGTTCCATATTAATGTCACGTCTTATCTTTTCCTTCACCCTAGAATTGAGAACTCTTTTAGCTTGTGGCTTGGATTTGGTTTGAATACTGACTTCCTTAGTGTCCCCCTTGACCTCTATTTTTTGGTGTCCTTCCTTGATGTTAGGTCCCTTATATTGAACACAATCTTTCACATTGAAGATAGGAGAAATTACAAACTATTGTGGTAAGTCTATCTTGTAAGTATTAG
Source organism: Cupressus sempervirens (assembly GCA_028749045.1). Lineage (NCBI taxonomy): Eukaryota > Viridiplantae > Streptophyta > Pinopsida > Cupressales > Cupressaceae > Cupressus > Cupressus sempervirens. The sequence continues at coordinate 506,848,226 of CM053783.1, read as the reverse complement.
AACCATATTTCACTAGTAGTTTACAAGGCCCTGTTCTCCTTCTTTATAACTTTGCAGGAATAACTTTAGTAAGTGTAGCTTTTTTCAAATGAACTAAAACCCAATCTCCTACCTCAAATTACATAACTTTCCTATTTGCATCTACGTTTGACTTCAAATTTTTAGTAGCTTCACCCAATGTTCTCTTAACCTATTCATGTACCTCCCTCATGGATTGTGAAAAGTCATTTGCATGTCCACTCATTTCTTCATGTGGTTTTAGTTCTCTTAGTTCACATATGCCTCTTGCATGATAAAGATATACTATTTGAAATAGACTTTTCCCTATAGTTCTGTTCATACTGTCATTATAGGTAAACTATGTCTGTGATAAGACCTGATCCCAAGTTTGACTGTACTCCTTTATTAGACACCTTAACAGGTTTCCAAGTACCCTATTAATCACCTTAGTTTGACCATTTGTTTGAGGATGGTAAGCTAAACTATGGGCTAAATTTATGCCTAATCTCTTCCACAAAGTCTTCCAAAAGTATCCCATGAACTTAACATCCCTATTAGAAACAATTCTAATGTGTAACCCATGTATTCTCACAATCTCCTTTAAAAAGAGATGAGCTATGCAATTGGCATCATGTGTGTCTTTGGAAGGAATAATGTGGCTCATCTTACTAAACCTGTCAACAACAACAAAAATACTATCCCAAGCTGACTTTGTCCATGGAAAACCCACAATAAAATCCATACTAATGCACTCCAATGATCTATTTGGTATGGGTAAGGGTTGATATAATCCTACATTTACAGAAGTACCCTTAGCCTTTTGACATACTATACACTGATCAACACACTTCTTAACATCTTTTTGCATTCTTGGCCAATAGTAATCTCTCCACCATCTCATTTACACCAAAATGTACACTACAACTTCCATTATGCTTCTTTTGAATTAGATTTTCTCTCATGGACCCTCTAGGTACACACAATTGATTTTTCGTAAACAATAATCTATTTTGTAAAGTAAAATCATAATATTTTCTATGAAAATTATTATTATATTCTAGGCATACCTTGTAGATCTTTGAAAATTCTTCATCTTCATCATTTAGGTCCTTAAAACTATCTACTCCAATGATTTCCAATTAGATTTCTTGAATGGTGAGTAGCCTCCTTTTTAAGGCATCAACAACCTTGTTTTCTTGGCCTTTCTTGTGTTTAATGGTAAAACTATATTATTGGAGAAAGTCCACCCATTTGATGTACCTTAAACTCAACTTCTTTTGAGATTTGATGTAACTCAATGCTTGGTTATCTATATGAAAAAAAAACTCCTTTGGTAAAAGGTAATGCCTCAATTTCCTAAGTGCTTGCACTAAAGCATACAATTCTAAATCAAACGAAGAGTTTCTTGACTTAGCTTCATTTAACCTTTCACTAAAGAAGTTTACTAGTCTCCCTTCTTGATTCAAAACTACCCCAACAATAATCTTGCTTCCATCACATTCCACAATGAACAACTTGTCCAAACTAGGTAACACAAGTATATGTTTTGTAGCTACCTTCTTCTTCAACCTTTCAAATCCCTCATTTTCCTCTTTGGTCCATACAAACTTAGTTTTCAATCCACCTTTGATAGTGTCCAAGATTGGAGCACATATCTCACTAAAAATCCTTATGAACTTTCTTTAAAACTATTCCAAACCATGGAAACTCCTCTCAATTTTATCTATCTTTGGTGTAGGTCAATTAAGTATGGCTTCAACTTTATTGTCATCCATCTTCAAGTTAGCTTGTGAGATAACAAATCAAAGGTTAACTAGTTATTGTTTCATGAACTCATTCTTTTCTAAGTTGATGATTAATTTCTCTGCTTGCAACCTCCTCAAAACAATTTCCAAGTGCTTCAAAAGTTCTTCTTTATCCTCACTATAAATCAATATATCATCAAGACATTCTACTACAAAGTTACCTATGTAGTGCTTTAGTGCTACATTCATAAGTCTCATGAATGTACTAGGTGCACTAATGAGGCCAAATGTCATGACCAACAATTCATATAGTCCTTTAGTGGTTTTTAAGGTTGTATTTCACTCATCACCTTCTTTCATTCTAATTTAGTGGTAATTACTTTTTAGATCAATCTTGGAGAAATACTTAGCACCCCCTAGACAATCCATCAAATCCTCCATTCGAGGGATAGGAAACCTAAACCTTATGGTTATCCTATTTATGGCTCTAGAATCTATACATACCTCCATTTACCTCCTTTTTTGGGTGCTAACACTATTGGAATAGAACATGGGCTAATGATATTTTTAATCAAACCCTAATCTAACAACTCTTGAACTTGCCTAGCAATCTCCTTTTTCTATTCTAGATTCATCTTGTAAGAAGCCTTATTTGGTAATGAAGCCCCTAGCACAAAGTCTATTTGATGACTAAATACTCATTAAGGAGGAAGTGTATAAGGTGTGCCATCACTGATGATGTCCTTGAACTGATCTAACAATGCTTGCACTTCCTTTGGTAAGGTTTTTTTTTTTGTCACTTTGTACTCCTTAGGTTTGAGGATAATTGCAAACCCAACCTCTTGTTCCTCTTTAAAATCATTCAAAAAATCTTTTCCACTCATAATTAGGATCTTGTGATTTGTGGTTATATCCAAGCCTTCTTCAACAAGTGATTAAATCTTGTATGTCACTCCATCCTTCTTGAAGGTATAAAAATTCTTCTTTCCATTGTAGACAACATCCCTATCATATTGCCATGGTTTACCTTATAGTAGATGAAAATCATCCATGGGTAACACATAACAAAGTATTTTGTCTTGATATTGTCCTATTGAAAGTCTATCCACACTTGTTCATTTACCAAAAAATTATGGCCTTTATTCAACCATGTAACTCTATAAGGATGAGTATGTGGAATTCTTACCAATTGAACTTTTTAAGAAGCTTCCTTTGATATGATGTTATTAGTTGATCCTAAATCCACTATGACTTTCCAAACTTTGCCTTGTATCTTGCATTTAACTTTGAAAAGTGCTCTCCTTTATTTTGGTTCTTCTTTGCTTGGTTCTTTAAGAATTTTTTTTTGAACATCAAGTTCTCACCTTTCTCTAAATCAAGACTCACTTCTTGATTAATACTATTGTTATGGTCCACTTGTACATAGTTGACCTTCCTTTCACCTTGTCAAGATGATTCTTTCTCATGACATCTATAAGTAGGATGCCCTAGTTTCTCACAATGATAAAACTTCATGCTAGCAAATGTGACCCTCTACTGTAAGTGTTTGATCTACCTCTACCTCTATCATTATAACTTCTTCCTCTACCATAATTTCCTCTATTAGCACTGTCATTACTTAGTTCACTAGATTTTGTATCCCCTTGTGATCTAGTGTCACTAGTTCTGCCTCCATATCCACCTCTTAGGTGCCTCTAGATTCTCTACCTCTTCCTCTGCTTTTAGTAGGTGAGTCTTGTTTCTTTTTGTTCCTGTCTTCCACCTTGAGATCTAGTTGGAAGAATATTTTTATAGTAGTGGAGGTCCATAGAATGATTTCTTCTTCGATACCCCATCTAAATCCTCCTAGATACCTAGCCACTTTTACTATTTCGTCTTCTTGGATCTTGGATCTTAGGCATAATAACTTTTGAAACTCTTCAATATAAGAGGCTACATCCATATCCTTTTGTTTCATACTTTTTCTCTTCTTGTGCAGTTCAATTTCATAATCCTTTGGTAGATAGTTCTCCTTGAACTTGCTCATCATTTCCTTCCAATTAATTATAGGTTTCTTGTTTTCCTTCTCACTCTCTTGGAGAAAATATCACCAAGTTAGGGCTGGTCCCCTTAATCTAGACTTTGCAACCTCCACCTTTTGCACTTCAGTAATCCCTTCACAATCAAAGTGATTTTCCATGCCCTCTATCCATTCATCACTAAATCAAGATCTGTCTAACCCATGAACAAGGGCACTCCTTCAAAAGACTTTCCACTCAGGGATTTAATGGCTTTAAGAAAAGGTTCTTCTTGGATTGGAGGATAAGGTTCAGGTTCTACATCTTCTTTAGCAACTTCTTTTCCCTTGTCTTCACTAATATCCAACTTTTCCTTCATCTTGTAAACTATTTCTACCACTTCATCAAGTTTTCCCTTCATAGCCTCTAAGGCTTCCTCCAAGACTCTATTCTTCTCCTTTTGGCCTGTCACTTCTTTTTCCAACTCAACATTTTTCCGCATGGTGGTTTCTCCCACTGATTCACTTTCAAATTCAGACATATGCTATGCCTTATCCCATAGCTTTTTAAGGCTCTGATACCAATTTGATGTAAGTAGATCCCAAAATCCTAGTCTAGGTCTCAATTTACCCAAAATTTCCAGGGAGTGTAATAAGCCTATACAGTTACTACTTGACCCTATTTCCAAGAGGATCCCTCACAATTATCTCCTTCTATAAGATCTATTACACCAATTAATTCTCCACTTCTTTTCTCCCTTAACCTTCCTAGGCTCCTAGCTAGGCATTTCTTGATATCTTGCTAGGTAAGGCACACATCCCAATGCAACATCCAAAATCCATCAAAGTTTCTTGCTCAAACTTGATTTAAGCCTCCTTATCAATCTTGGGTTTTGACTCACAAACCCACTTCACCAAACTCCAAATTTCTCTTGTTAGGCCTTGTAGCCCTAAGAGACCATAATTAGACTTCATGTTAAGGTTTGCAAGAAATAACCATTAAAACTTGAAAATAACCTACCAACCAATCTAGTGAACTAGATACCCTTTTTAGAAAGCTTTAAGATTTTATAGGTTTCAAATTGTTAACCTATCTGTACATGACTTAAGCAAAAATATCCTATTTTGAAGGGTTTTCTTACAACATAAATAAATTTGACTTCAATGGCCTATCAAATGAACTTTCCTCATCACCAAAATAGACACAAGGCATCCTAATACATTTTTCTTCATCTTTGTCACTTGGACTAGCACAAACCAATCCAAACTCATATAGCCAAAGCTCTCCAACAACATGTAATTCCTAGTGAGGTTAACCAAACTTGCCGAGGGCATGCTTGGAAATATAGAAAAAAACCTCTTTTGAACTCAAAAATGAATATGTACACTATATACAAGGTTCTCTTCTTGATTCCATAAGGCCATGGTGATTTGACCAATGGAATTCAAGAAAGAGCCATTTTTTTGGTAACCACTCAAAATAGGATAGTGGACTACATAATGGAAAAATGAATTCAAAAAACATACCTACTTGACACTTAAATGCACCAAAAAGATAAAGAAGTACCTAAATTCAAAATCACAAAGAAATCCCAATCAATCCATTCCCTTAGGATGTTAGGCTATGCAAGATGATTGTGACTAGTATAAATGCTTCAAACATGTGGTATTGTTAAACTCCAATTTGTACAATCTATAAACTAAGCCTTCTCCTAGGCATCTAATGGTGTTATGTAATGTTTTTTTATGTCTAGAAATCTCTTTTACAAACCCAATAACTAAAAAATGCAAGTTCATTCAGTTTGGTCAAAAAGTTCTCAAATGCAACTTTTGTAAAATTGCTTGATACACTTTTTTCAACTTTTTCCCCTGACCATATATAGATCCAAAAACCTTACATATATGTTCCATATGGTCCAAAAATAACTTCTAACATTATTCATCATTAATATAGTTTTTGGTCAACTCTTGGTCAACCCTTGACCTATGCAAGTCATTACAAGAAATATTGGCAACCCTAAGTCTCCTCATTTATTCACCTATCTATCTAGCCCTAGTCACACCCTCGGGGTTTTATATTTATCCCTTATTCACTAATGGTGGCTAGAACCATCTACAAGCCAAAATGTGTTAGGACCTTAACCTAGATCCTAGGTGCTCTTGCACATTTCTCCCTGTGTAATAAAGAACTCATGGTGGATAAACATTAAGAAGTTTAGTAGAGATACCTTTCTTCCTAAACTCACTCTCATCTCTCCATGTTGCCTTAGTTTTTGGTTGGTTCCTCCATTAGATGAGATATTCCTTATAAATTCCAAGTCTAGTCTTTTTCTTCACTCTAAAATCCAAAACTCTTTCTAACTTGAGGCTTGGATTTGGTTGGAATACTAACCTCCTTAGTGTCCTCCTTGACCTCTATTTCTTGGTGTCCTTCTTTGATGTTAGGCTCCTTATATTGAACCAAATATTTCATATTAAAGATAAGAGAAATTGCCAAATCTTGTGGTAAGTCTATCTTGTAAGCATTTTTGCCAATACTTTACAAGGTCCTATCCACCTCATTTATAACTTGACTACCTTTAGTAAGTCTATCTTTGTTAAAATTCACTAACACCCAATCTCCTACCTTAGAATGCACATCTTTTCTTCTTGCATCCACCTTTGAATTCAAATTGTGAGTAGCGTCACCCAATGTTCTCTTGACCTGTTCATGTACCTCCATCATGGATTTTACAAATTCATTTGCATGTCCACTTATTTCTTCATGTGGTTTGCATGTCCACTTATTTCTTCATGTGGTTTTCATTCTCTAAGTTCACATATTCCTATTGGATTATAACCATATACTATTTGAAATGGACTTTTCCCTGTAGTTCTATTCATACTATTATTATAGGAAAAAATTTTGGGTGATAGGACTTGATCCCAAGCATGACCATAGTCCTTTGTTAGAAACCTTAATAGGTTTCCAAGTACCCTATTAATCACCTTAATTTGACCATCTATTTGAGGATGGTAAGCTGAACTATGGGTTAAATTTGTGCCTAATCTCTTCCATAAAGTCTTCCAAAAGTGCCCATGAACTTAACATCCCTATTAGAAAAAATGCTAATAGTTAACCAATGTATTATCACAATCTCCTTGAAAAAGAGATGATCTATGCAACTAGCATCATGTGTGGTTTTGCAAGGAATAAAGTGGCTCATCTTACTGAACTTGTCAACAATGAAAAAAAAACTAACCCAACATAACTTTGTCCTTGGCAAACCCACAATAATATCCATACTAATGCACTCTAATGGCCTATTTGATATGGGAAAGGGTTGATACAATCCTGCATTTGTAGAAGTACCCTTATCCTTTTGACATACCATACACTAATCAACATACTTCTTAACATCTTTTTCCTTTCTTGGCCAATAGTAGAATCTCTCCACTATCTCTAGTGTCTTATTTACACCAAAATGTCCACTAAGATTTCCATTATGCTTATCTTGAATTAGATTTTATCTCATGGACCCTATAGGTATGCACATCTGATTTTTCCTAAACAACAATCCATTTTGCAAAGTAAAATCAAAATATTTTCTATGAAAATTATTATTATATCCTAAGAATACCTTGTAGACCTCTAAAAAGTCTTCATCTTCAACATATAGGTCCTTAAAACTATCTACTCCAATGCTTTCCAATTGGATTATTGAATGGTGAGTAACCTCCTACTTAAGGCATCAACAACCTTATTTTCTTGGCCTTTCTTGTGTTTAATGGTAAAAGTATATGACTGGGGAAACTCTACCCATTTGATGTGCCTTAACCTCAACTTCTCTTGAGAATTGATGTAACTCAATGCTTGGCTATCTGTATGGACAACAAACTCCTTTGGTAAAAGGAAATTCCTACATTTTCTAATTGCTTGTACTAAAGAATACAATTCCAAATCATAAGAAGAGTATCTTGACTTATACCTCTCACTAAAGAAGGCTACTAGTCTCCCTTCGTGACTCAAAACTACCCCAACAACTAAATTACTTACATCAGTCCACAATGAACAACTTGTCAAAATTAGGTAACACTAGTATATATTTTGTAGCTACCTCTTTATTCAACCTTTAAAATCCCTCATTTTCCTCTTTGTTCCATACAAACTTAGTTTTCAATCCACCTTTGATAGTGTCCAAGACTGAAGCACATATCTCACTAAAAATCCTCATGAAATTTCTATAAAGCTATGCCAAACCATGAAAAATCCTCATAGTTGAACCTATCTTTGATGTAGGCCAATTGAGTATGACTTCAACTTTATCCTCATCCATCTTCAAGTTACCTTGTGAGACAACAAATCCAAGGTAATCTAGTGCTTCAAATGTTCTTCTTTAACCTCATTGTGAATCAATATATCATCAAGATATACCACTACAAAGTTACCTATGTAGTTCTTTAGTACTTCATTCATAAGTCTCATGAATTTACTAGGTGCATTGATGAGGCCAAATGGCATGACCGACCATTCATAGTCCTTCAATGGTTTTGAAGGTTGTCTTCCACTTATCACCTTATTTCATTTTGATTTGGTTGTAACCATGTTTTAGATCAATCTTGGAGAAATAGTTAGCACCCCCTAGAAAATACAACAAATCCTCTATTATAGGGATAGGAAAGCTATACCTTATGGTTAGCTATAGGTAACACGTCTCAAAATATTTTTTCTTGATATCCTATTGAAAATTCTACACAAACTTTTTCGTTTACCAAAATATTATGGCATTTATTCAAGCATGTAACTCTATAAGGATGCGCATGTGGAATTATTACTAGTTGAATTTTTTGAGTAGCTTCCTCTGATATGATGTTATCAATTGATCCTAGTGTAGGCACTCAAAAATGGTTCACGTCTATGGTTTCATCACATTTTCATACTAACCCATCCCATTTTCTCATTTCACTAATTTTGATCTTTTGGACAACTTGATTATATCTCAAATTTTTTTTTTATCATTCATATCCTCTTTCACGTAAATTGTAGATCATTTCAAAACCATTTCAACATCATTAAAAATCATATCAAATTAACACAGAATCACCCCAAATCTACCCAAAGTCACCCAAAATCAACCATAATCAACCGAAAACATGTTAGATTCCTTAAATCAATCATCATCAATCTAATCCTAGGCATTGTTGAGGTTTTCAGTGCCTTAAAAACCTATCAATCTATCAAACTTATCAATTTGACCTTAGTACTGTCATGACTCTTAATGCTAGGTCAAACTGTCATTCTTCTCATTTGATCATGGACATTGTCGAGTCCCTCAATATCAGATCATGACATCATAAAACTATTTTAATAACATCAACAATGTTCATCAATGTTATTATGATCAACTATATCAATCAATCTTGATCTTGTAGCATTTACGATATCGGTTAAATGTCACATGTCCTTAATTCATGTCATGTGTCCTTGGCATATTACCAATTTTAATCAATCAATCAATTTGACCATGGCTTTGGTCTACCCATCATCATCTAAGTCAATCCACATTTTAATCAAAGTATACTATCACACTAATTTAATCAAATTGGCCAATCATCTACTAATTTTCTCTATAGGATTAAATAACCCATAATTTAATCCTATGTCATTTCACTATTTTTTCTTCCTAACTAACCTTTTCAATTGATTGATATTTTATTAATTAATTGATTTTTCTTCACAAACTATGGAAATTAACAATTTCCTAAGTCCATTTTCCACTCATAATTTTTAAATTCCAAATTTCTATTTGTGTGGATATATGGATTGTTAATCCAAATATTTTGTATAATATTAATACAATCTTAACATCATCATGACACGTGGGCATGATGCATCATGGATTCTCCATTTACACTTGGCTAAGATATGTCATAATACATATATTCTTATTAACTTACACATATCTATATTTGGTTTCCATTGTCATAGATTCTTTGCTTTAAGTGGGTTTGAGGTGTCACATGATGCACCATAGATCCTCTTCCATTTTTAGCCATGTTTGACTTCCAAGTGTCATACAATCCTACATTTGGCATCTTGTTTCATATTTGTCATGGATTCTCAAAGGAATCTCTTGCCAAGTCACATATCCAAGGTGACAAGTCCAATGCTCTCATCTTGCATGTTGATCATAAATTGAGTATTCTTCCTCTCATTTTTGGTCTGTTGGTCTTTGGTATCTCAAGCTTAAAATCAGTTCTTATAGTATTCTCATATCACTATCATATCATAGACCTTTTCTTTCTAATTGTGTACATTATAGACAATTGGAGCTACATCATATGGAGAAGAAATCAGGACATGAGAGCTACAAATGAAAGAGGGGGTTTTAACTTTATGTTTCTTTCTTTGTTTATTTGGCTTTCATGGTAGACTAAAGGGTATCAATACATGTTTATTGAGTTTTTGATTTTCTCATAGTATGTTAGATATTAAACCATTCTCTTGTCCTACAATTGGTGAACCTGATGTGAAGATCATGCTTAACTAACTTGAGTTTCTTATTTTTATGCTTGTAGGTGCAAGGAAGGAGCTCACTTGGAAGGGTATAATGGCTATCTACTCTTCCTTATCACATGTAGTTTAATTAGGAGGACTGGTAACATGATTTTAGGCCTTCATTTATGCATTTAGTTAGCTTTCTGTATTAGGGTGCACTTGGGACCTCTAGTAAGCACTTTTGGGGGCCTAAAAGTTACTATAACTCCCATCTAATGTTCACAACATACCAACTATGCTTAGAAATAACCAACTACACCCTTCTAGGCCACAAGTACACCATGGGCACAACCTACACTATTTGAACACACTTGGTAGGGTAGATTTCAAAATTTTAGTTTCTGGGTATTGTTTAGGGCTCATTTCCCCACAATATGTAATTGCTCTCCCAATTGCACCCTTTTGGGCCCCAAGTGGACCATGGGAATAGTTACCACTATTTGAGCACACTTGGGGGAATCCTAGGTCATTCTAGCCTTGTAGGGCATAGTCTACTCTGTTAGAGTGTAGTTGGTTCATAGAAAGCACACATTTCAATCAAAATCTACATCTAAGGTTTTTGTTTCTTTCTAGGACCTAGATTAGATGTTTTTGTGTTACTAATGATTTGTTTGCAGCATGTGGTTATTTTTGGATGAAGACACAATCATTAAAAACTACTAATGCTTGTTTGTAGGATGTTTTCAAAAACCCTATGTGTTTGTCTAAACTATATGTGTGGATTTCCTAGATTAGATAACACTTCATTTGGTGCACTAAAATGAAATTTCTATACTACTTAGTGTCCATTCATTGTTAGATCCCTAGGAGTTACATGGACATATCCTCTCCCCTTGCCATTCTTGGATATTGGGTGTAAGAGAAATCTGTGTAACTTCTATAGAGAGGCCTACCTTGGACCCAAGACTCACCACTTGGTGAGCCCTAGGGGATGACTTCGAAGTGGTAATGGGCCAAAGCTAGGTCAAAATTCTAGCTGCTATATAAAATTCAATAAGGTTAATGTCATGTCAATGGTATTGATGTGTGATAGCTCTCCTCTAGTACCCTTGTGGTGCATCAAACCCCAGTTCTCAAGGCTGGGAGACCTTCTGAGGAAGTTTATCATTCACTTTTTGAATGGAATGCCTATACTAAAAACCTTGTTTTAGAGGCCAAAAACCTTTCTATCTATTGGCTCAAGGGGTCACCCATGCCCGTGAAGACATCCCACATTCTTGTGGTCCTTAGTAGAGACAATAGTCCCTTGGGAAGTCACACCCCTTGGGAAGTAGTAGCCCCAAGAAGTGAGTGTACTATAAGGGGGAGCTTGTGGTGCCAACATTCTAAGTTGTCCACTCTAGATAAGTGTGGTTTAACTTTAGTTCAAGTGGGAATTCAGTGGATACAATCTTAAAGCCTAGGTTGTGGTGTGTCTTTTCACTTTAACAACATCTATCCTTGTCTTATTGTGTCTTGTGTGTGTGTGTAACGCATTAATCAAGATAAAAGAAAACTTGCAAATTTATACCTTGGATACTATTTAAACCTTGTCAAAACTTCAAACATTATCAAAACATTACAACTTTTGTCAAAACTTTACAAACCTAGGTCCAAAATATTCAAGACTTGGAAAACATGGCAACTTGTAACCTTAGACATGCTTGGCATAACTTAGATTTCATCTTTACATAGCATCCACTTGCATTTACCATATCTTGAGCATCATACTTGCACCCTCTAGGTCTCATATTGCATCTTATTAGCCCTCATTTTGAATCTCTCATCATTCATATTGCATTCATTAGGGTTTACATTGCATCCGTTAGTTTTCAAAATTTTAACCCCAAAATCTGCATCTTGCATCTTTGCATAACCAACCTTCATTTTGCACACTTTAACCCTCATTTCAGGTGTCCTAACCATCATTCTACACCTTCATCCTAGTCTTAACATTTTCCTCTTCCCTTTGGCTCTCTAGAACATCAATCTAGAAACTACAAAACCCTAAAATCACCTTAGTTTCAACCCAGCTTACCAACTACACTTTGAAACTACCAACTATGCTCTAACTAGCCCCAACTAGACCATGGGTGCAATTGGTACTATCTAAGCACACTTGGTAGTCTGAGAACCCAATTTGGACTTCCAAACAACATATCTAGACTTTAGAAGTGTCCTTAGGTACCTGGATAGATCTCCCTATCTTATCATGCCCTAATCTAAATTCTATATGTCCTAAATAATATTGTCTTCAATTATGGCTTCATTCCTTAGGTCATAACCTCATTTTTCATCTCCTATCCAATCATACCATCATCCCCAACATCCTAGCTCTCTGGTATAACATTTTAGCAATCACCCAACTCAGAATCATCAAACGTTCAACCCAGTCTCCCAATTGCACCATGAAACTAACAGCTGCACTCAAACTAGCCCCAAGCACACCATAGGTGTAGTTGGTGTTTTTTGAGTTCACTTGGTATTGTTAGAGTACACTTTGGTACCTACATGACCATTTTGGGCCTCCAAACTACATTTTGGGACCATAAACTGCATCTAGAAGCCTTTGTAGGTCATTCTGCACATGACCCAAAAAAACATCTTGCATCAAAAACTTCATTTTGCATCTTAGGACCTTTTCATATTGCATATCTAGTCTACATAATCATCATTTTGATCCCCCTAAATGTCATTTGAACCCAAAACCTTTCAATTTAGTCAAAAATCTAAACAAAAGTATGAATCCTAGAGCATCTCATTATGTCAATGGATAATGGATCTTGACCATGGCCATTTTTTCATTTTTTGTTATCATTTTATTTGGTCAAACTATATCTATGTCAAGATGAATTTGATCTTTTCAGTTTTATCTCTTTTTGGTCAAGATCCAAAGTCTATTGTCATAACTTTAAACTCTTAGGTTAATACCTTTCAAAGATTTCACTTGAGTTCAAAACCTTGCATATACCCTTATCATAGCATTTTCATATTCCTAGGCTCTCTAAATGTCATTCCACCTATCCCTAGTTTCATAATCACTCCACTTTTCCTAGTATAAAATCCTAAACATTCATCTCTAAACATCAAATCCCATCAACAAATCCAACAATTATCTTGTCCAAATCTTGTGTTAAAACCCTTTAATTTTTCTTGATCCCATGTCCTCATATTGCACATCCTAAATGTCATTATCAACCTTAGCACACCATTCCTTGCATAGTCTAACTTGCATACATAAACCTCTAGCTTCATTATCAAGTCCAAGGTCCAACCCTAATCTTCATTTTTCATACCATAGAGTCACTTTCATACCCTTAAGTCAAAATCCAAAATGTCACTTTACATTTGCATTTGCATAGTTTCCCTAGGACATTTTCACCTTGTATATCAAAACCTTAGTTCATTTGGCACTTCCTGACATTGCATTACATCCCTAAAACACTTTAAAATCCAAAAAATGCTCATATCTTGCATACCCACATCTAGATTTCCGTGTTTGGCCCTATTTTAGCAACTGCACCCTTGTTTTACCAATTGCACACTTTAGGTGCATGATTGGTAGTTTTAGTGCATAGTTGGTAGGTTTAGAGTGTACTTGGTAATTATAGATTTCATTCTAGGTTCCAAAACCCTAATCTACACTTCCATAGCTTGCAATGCATCCCTAAACCCTAGAAAACACCTAAAAACACTCAAATCATTCACATTTTGCATTTTAGTCACCCTATCACCTCTATTTACCAACTACATACCTTCTACTTACCAATTGTTTACCTTTAGGGCCCCAAGTGTACCAAGGGCACACTTGGTACTATTTGAGCATAGTTGGTAGTTTAGATGTGCACTTGGGAGGTAGAGAGTCCATTTAGGTTTTCCTCCATTGCATCTACATCCTTAGGTATCATGCCAACACTTACAAGGACACAATTAGCTTAGAGACCCAAATAATTATATCAACCCTTGTTTTCTGAGGTACAAACACAACCAAAACCTCATCCAAGACCAAAGAAGAGAAAGAAAACCCAACAAACATTTGAAAAAGACCAAATTGAAGCATCACAACCCTTATTTTTGGACCCATTAAGCATGTATCCGCAAGATCACAATAATTAAGGGATGACACAAAAAACTCTAAATAACACACCTACTATGAGGTTTCCTTCAAACACTTCTCCTACACATGGAATGGTTCAATAGATCCCTAGCTTTGAACCTATATTTGTACTGATACCACCCAAAGGTGGCAGTATACCAACCACACCCGAGGATGAACAAACACACTCCTTCAAATTCAACAAACCCAACACAAGTACCTTCAACCCTAACATATCAAACACAGAACAAGGTACTGCACACCTAAGTGATGACTCTAAAATTGATTATGACATCATTGATGAAGAAATTTCTAGGGCATGTCAAGATAAAATCTTCTAAAAGAACTTTAAACTTTTGGCAGCCCACAAAATTGTTAAATTCAACCCAAACTTGGAGGGGCCTAAGTCCAAACATCAAACCAACTCAACACTCACAACCACACAAACCATGATTAATTTGGACTTTGAAAATGGTAAAAAACCTTTGGAATTTTCAAACACAATGACGACACCTATAAGATCCCACCAAGAATTAGCCATTGAAATCCTCCAAAGTACATTTGAACACATCAACATCAATCCCTTGTTTGACAAACCACCATCAATAAATAGAAACAAGAATTCCTAAATATCCCAGAAGTACATTAAGACTTGATCTCAATCACATAGTGCAACAACAAGATGTGCCTAAAGGGACTTATACTCTAGGGATGCCAAACATACCTCCTTTGGAGGAAAATCAACAAAGCACACCCTCGCTCCTAACTTTTCCAAATGATATAACATCAAATTTTATGGAGCCTCCCATGAGTACACCATGTGAAACATCCATTGCAACAAACCCTATTGACAAACAAAGGAAGAGCCTTATTGACATTTCGCCCATTCTCAAAAGGAACACATCTCATTGCCAAATCAATATGACATCCCAAGGAGAAACATCTAATACACAAAGGTATCAAAAAACAACCCAAAAATGAT
The DNA here is from genome assembly GCA_028749045.1 of Cupressus sempervirens. NCBI lineage: Eukaryota > Viridiplantae > Streptophyta > Pinopsida > Cupressales > Cupressaceae > Cupressus > Cupressus sempervirens. The sequence continues at coordinate 506,832,890 of CM053783.1, read as the reverse complement.
GTTCAACTCTCAAGGGCTTAACATTTCCAATGCACAACCAAATTTAAATCCACTTAACACACATTCAACATATCAAAAACAATATCAACCATAGTAACAACCTCAAGTGGTACAAGCATCCAACATCCCTAACATGCAACCCAATTTAAATCCACTTGACTTGCATGCAATGTACTAACAACAATTCCAAAAACAACAAGCCACATTTGTTAAAAAACAAGAGCAACTAAAATAATAGTTGGAATACCAAAGATGCCTTTACCAAAAAATTACCTATCAACAACACTTGTTACAACAACAACCTCATCATATACCTCTACAACAAAATTCACATACATGGTCTCACATAAAACCAACAAAGGTATATCAACAACAACCACAACAAATGGCACAACAAGTGATGCAACAACAACACATGGTACAATAATCACAATCAATACTACAACAAGTACCACATCAAATACCACAACATGTACCACAACAAGGAACCTTTTGTCTTCGAGGTACTAACATACCTACACCACCTAGTGACACATCACCCAATTATTTAGACACAAAAATGTCAAAATCGAGTAGACATAGTTCTCACCATATGAAAATGATCTACTCATCGACACAAAATACTTGAATAGAAGACTATCATGCAAAACCCTAATGAAGAACTACTATAACAATTCAAACAACTTTATAAACAAGTTGAGGCATTGGGAGTCCAAAATTAATAGGCTCTATATACAGAACGAGACTTATGTCCTAATCCATTTGATAAAAGTCTGTATGTGCCTCCATTCCCAAAACACTTTGAGGCACTTAGATTTTAAAAATATCAAGGAAAAGGAAACCCAATTCATCACATCAGGGAATTCTATGCCTCTTGTGCCAAACTTAGTGATGATCCCACCTACCTCATGAGATTATTCCCTTGTTCCTTGGGTGGGCCCACACTCGAATGGTACTCCAAACATCCTAGTACCATAAAATCTTGGTCAGAACTAGTAGACAAATTCATCTCCCACTTTGCCTTCATCATTACAAATGAAGTGACACTTTCTGATTTGTGCTCAACTAAACAGAAGATGGGAGAACCATTTATCACATTCCTATTATCCTAGAGAAACTTAGTTAGCCAATGCTCACTAAACATTCTTGAACAACAAGTTGATCTGTGCATTAAAAACCTAGTCCCCAACTTAATATACAAACTCAAGATCAAAAGTCTAAGCACCATTTCGAAACTGATGAAAAAAGGGGCTAGTATTGAAGATGCTCTTATCTATAAGGGAATCCTCAAAATGAACAAGGAAAACACAAACAAAAACTCATCTAATGACAAGGAGAAATTTTCATCCAAAAATAAAAATGTGATCAATGATGGTATTTTGGATGCATGAACAATTAGCACAATACAACCTCAATTGACTTTGAAAGTTGCAGACCCTATGAATTCAAAAACTCCCAGTCAAATGCCACCTCCATAATAGAAAACTGAGATTTCCATGCAAGACAAACCTTAAAGATGTCCTAGAACCAAGGAAAAAAAATTCACACCCTTGAGGATACCTCTTGACATTGCACTTCAACAATTACTAAGTAATAACTTCTTGCAATTACCCCCAGTCAAGGATGAGCCACCAAAAAAATTAGAATGGTGGGATGAAAAGCAATTCTATGATTATCACCATACTAGAGGACACAAGATGACCTCATGTTTTAAGCTCAAACATGAAATCCAAGACCTCCTTAATGATAGTATAATTACTGTAGATCCTTCCTTGCTGGCATCCACTGATCATACCATCTTTAAGGATCCTTTGGGTAATTATGACAAAAGGAAAGCCTCCAGTTCAAACTCTAACTCATAGGCTAATTACATATGCACTGGATATGACTATACCATCAACTAGTTCAATGAGCTTGACTCCCACATATCCAAATTTACCTTAAAGGTTGAAGGCCCCCTTTGTTCTATCACTACACATCATACCAAGATCACCCTACCTAGAGCTCCTTCTAGTCCTACTACCTCTACTAGACTTGCACCCCCTGGTAGACCTAATGCTTCTACTTCATCTAATTATATCCTTATTGAATAGCTCAACAAGACCCCTAAAAAAAAATCCATCTTGGACCTACTGCATGCATCTCCCCAACATTAGAAGATATTGGATCAAGACCTTAAAGAGTTAGTAGTCCCAGATAACATTAATGTTGCCTAGTTCTAGGCCATCCTTTGAAACTTATCTGCATCACAACATATCACTTTTTCCCCTTCAGATATTCCTAAGGAAAGACCCAACCACAATGACCCCCTTCACCTCAAAGTCTTTATTCATAATTCCAAGGTCAGACATGTCTTGATAGATGGAGGAGCAAGATTGAACATTTGTACCTTTAAAGTTGTCAAGGGTCTAGGTTACTCTAAAGAAGATGTAGATCCCTCTTTTAGAATCACCATAAAGGCCTATGATGATGGTGAACAATTCTCCAAGGGCATCATCATATTACCCACTAGAGTTGGTCCCACTACCAAGAATATATTGTTCTAGGTCCTACATATCGAAATGAATTGCAACATGATACTAGGATGCCCTTGGGTCCATGCTATGAAAGTAGTACCCTCTACATACCACCAATACTTAAAATTTTCCTATAACAATGTAGAGGTTACCATCCCTAGTGATCCAAACCCATTCCAATTCTAAGCCAATCTTAGAGGAACCACTACATACTTGGTCCTAACAAACCATGCACCAAATCCACTTGAGTCCTCCAAGTATGTTGATCTTGCCACATTCACACCCACATTCAAAGGAAAACTCAAAATTGAAGACCAAGGTTGCGGTGAGTATTCCATGTCATATTCTTTTCACATTGGTAAACTCCCTCTCTCTCCCAAGTCATATGGTAAACCATAGCTTATGTAGAACAAGCCTAGGTTTACATTTTAAAATAAACCTTTTGTGACTTTCACTAGTAGAGGTGGACTACATGAAGAGTATGTCTATGAAAATACATCTACATGGATTGAAAATGATAAAGAAAAATAAGAACCTACTCCTATATCCTATGACAAGTATGGACCTAGATTCACCATCATGCAAAAAAAGGGATATGATAGATGTAGTGTCCTAAGACCTCAAAAGAAAGGAATTCTTGAGCCTATCACTACAAAGGGATGACCTTGTAGCTTGGGACTTGGATTCAAACCATTTTTTTTGGGTCTCCCTAATACTGAGTCATCCTCATCTAAGAATGTGAAAGCTTCAAATGATGAAAAGTCATCTAAGGATACCCTACCTAAATCTAACAATCCTAATAGTCCTTATGTACTTGACCATATCTTTATTGACCCTAATAGCCTACCTATGGAGGATAAACATATAACACCACCTATCACTCAATTTAACTCTACACCTTGGATCAAGACATTTTGGGATCCAAGTCCTCTTGCTTTTGAACATGATTCCAATGATATCACTGAACCAAATACCCATACATATGCCTTTGACCAAAACTTATTCAACATCGATGATGGCATTTTCCTAGTTTACCCTGAACTTATTGATTGGGACCAACAAAGACCACCAACATTTGACTAGTTTGAAAATGATGATGCCATCATAGAGTTCTTTGAGCTCTGTGAATATTTACCACCAAGAGATCACAAGTCATGATTCTACATTGACCTAAACATCATGGCATATTTTGGGAATTCAACTCCATCTTCCAGTTGCAAAATTGGAAAAATAGAAAAAAAAAAGACAAAAGTAGGTCTCTTGGTGAAAGCCAAAAGGTGCCATTAGACCATGAAAAAGTAAAAATAAAGGATGTATCCAAGGGTGAAAACCTCTCCAAGGTGCCCAAGGACAGAATATTGGACATATCCCCGTTGAAATAAAGATCAGAATTACTTATGGAAATGACAAAAGAAATAAATTTGGGAACACCTAACAACCCTAAGATCATACATTTTGTAGCTTCCTTATCACAAGAAGAAAGATATGAGTTTGTTAGATTCTTTTTAGAGAGGTAGATCAACTTCACTTGGTGTTATGTAGACATGTTGGGATTAGATCTGAAACAAAAAATAGGAGTGAAACCAATAAAACAAAAATTGAGAAAGATGCATCCTCAAGTTGCTCTCCTTGTAAAAGCTAAACTGAAGAAATTATTGGATGCCAACTTCATGAGACCCATTGATTATGTGAAATGATATCTAATCTAGTACTAGTAAGCAAATACTCTTAGGGCATCTAGATATGCATTAACTCTCATGATGGTAACACGGCATTTCCTAAGGATTGTTTTCTCTTTACCAAATATAGACATCATTGTAGACATGATAGCTAGATATGAGATGTTATCACTGATGGATGGATTTTCTAGCTATAATCATATAAGAATAGCTCCTAAAGATCAACATAAAATAAATATCACATGCCTTGGGGAACATACTGCTAGAATGTTATGCCATTTGGGCTCAAAAATGTTGGGGCAACATATTAAAGGGCAATGACTACCATCTTAAATGATTTCATACACATCCTAATGGAGGACTATGTAGATGACTTACTTTGAAAATCCCCTAGATGAAGGGATCATTTGGGCATCTTGGATCAAATATTCAACAAGATGGAAAGCTATAAGCTCCATCTAAATCCAAAAAAAGTGTGTATTCAGAGTTGTTTCTAGAAAGCTCCTAGGGTATATTGTTTCTCAATGAGGCATTGAAGTGGATCCTAAGAAAGTAAAAGAAATACTTGAAATGCCTCCTCCAAAAAATCTAAAACCATTAAGTCTACAAGGGAGATTAGATTCTATCTGTATATTCATTGCACAACTAGTAGATAAGTGTCACTCTTTTCAACATCTATTATGTAAAGGAATATCCTTTCAATGGAACAACTAGTGTGAAGAATATTTCCAACAACTCAAAGATTATCTTCTACATCCACCAATTTTAATTGCTCCTATTCTAGGAAAACCATTCATTTTATATATTTGCTATAGAAACAACATTAGGAGCTCTCTTAGCCCAACATGATGAACAAGGGAGAGGGAGAGAGAGCCATTTACTACATTAGTAGAACACTTGTGGGGTATGAACTAAATTATTCACTCATTGAACAAGCTTGCCTTGCTATCATCTTTACTACCCAAAAGCTGAAACATTACATGCTCCATCAGAAAATAATGCTTATCTCTAAGATTGACCTACTAAAGTATCTCCTAAGCAAGGCTGATCTCACAGGGTGTTTAGCCAAATGGGTTATGATCCTTAGTGAATTTGACATTGAATATTTAGATAAAAAGGAAATCAAAGGGCAAGTGATAGAAAATTAGTTAGCAAAAGCACCTATGATAGATGATCATCCCATGTTGATAGAATTTTCAGATGAAGCCATCTTTAACATGGATATAGCTAATGAATGGAAGCTTTACTTTGATGGATCACATACAAGAAATGGTTCAAAATTTGGCATTATGTTTATCACACCCCACAGAGACATAATTCCCAAGTCATATTAGATAGCATTCAATTTCACCAACAACATAACAGAATACAAGGCAATGCTCACAGGACTCAACCTAGATATCCAATGGAACATTCAACATTTACAAGTTTTTGGTGATTTCTAGTTAGTCATCTACCAAGTTAATGATGACTATGAAACCAAATATGATAAGTTAATGCCTTACAAGCAGATGGCACACTTTCTTAAATCCAAATTTGTCACTATCTCTTTTTGTTAGCTACCAAGAATTCACAACAAGCAAGTTGACACTATGGCTACCATTTTGTAATATCCTCCCCTGATTTGAAATTTGACTTGTAGAAATTTAACTTAAGGAATATTGTCAAACACTTTGTATGCAAACTCATAAAGCTATTTTCCTCAATAAATTGCTTTCCAATGAGTAGATTTACGAACAACTATGAAGTGACATTAAAATGCATAATACACATCATAACATTTTCACAAACACTTGGCATACATTCAACATGTATATGAGAAATCTGGAAACTCTTTCAATCTGCTAATAAAGGGTGATTTTTAAATGTAGATGTGCACTTATAGCTGCCTTAAAGGCTGCAACAACTATTCAGACTTGTATTCAACAATTATTATGCAAAGTATCAAAATTTGATAGAAGAAACCTGGAATTAGTTGCCGTAGTATTTTGCAGATGTAGTCGGCAGCCCTCCAAACTTCTAATCAGTCAAAAAAACAAGTAAACTTGATACCAACACTGTTCACGCCGTACTGTAGCAAAATACTATTCATGCCAACTGTAGCAAAATACTGTTCATGCGACACTATAGCAATAACTAACTTCAGATCTGCATCGCAAACCCTTGTAAATTTCTTTATGCAAACGCCCCAAATGAAACCCAGTGTTTTTCCTGAAGTGAAAACACCCTTGATCCTCCTGACTGTGTCTTCCAATAGCGAAGAGAATACTAGCAAAGAGGGATTCCGTCCTCCAAGCCCGATAATCAGATATCCAACAACATAACATTAATCTTCATCCAAGCATAAAGAAAAAAAAAAGCTCTTCCATTTCTTTTATAGTGTTCTCACAAGAGCTCAATCCTTCGTTTTCTCAATGTGGGATAAGACATAACTCCCTTTATGTACCTTATGTCTCCAATGTGTTATAAAAATAAAGGGAACTCTTTTAATTTAAATATTTCCCACAAACTATAGTCTATGCATTAATAAAGTTAAATATTTAAATTTAACTTTATAAAATGGCTTTATCAATGCATAACAAATCTTATCAATGATAAATAAGTTTTCCTGTCGATTTTAAACAATTAACATCGACATACCACTGTGAATGAATGTCCGGCCATGTCCAAGATGACTTACTATAAATAGTAAGTATGCCCAAAGTTGCCCCAGAACCCCTCAGAAAGACCTGTAACTGAAACTGTCTAGGCCAAATGGCCTCTAAGCCCCTTTAATGTCCTAGTTAGCCTACAGGATTGTGGGGAAATAGGCTAACAAAAAAATCATGCTATGAATGCTAGAAAGGGGAGATTACAGTCTGCCCTTCCCAAAATTTCTTGTCCTCAAGCAATTTCAGCTCTGGATGCTGCAAAATCTGCTCATTTTCCCAAGTAGCATCCTCGACAAGTAGGTTCCTCCACTTCACTAGATACTCCCTGATAGTACTCCTGCGAAGCACCCTCTCCCTGGAGTCAAGTATGGCCTCGAGAACCAAGATAAGCCCTCCCTCATCATCAAGAGGTGGAAATACTACTGAAGGCACCACATTGTGACCCAATGCCTTCTTAAGGCGTGACACATGGAACACATTATGCACTTTATTGTCTGCAGGTAACTCCAACTCATAAGCTACTTCGCCCACTCTCCTGATTACTTTGAACGGTCCATAGTAGTGTGGTTTCAATTTCTCTGGTCTACTCTTCTTGAGAGAGGACTGTCTATACAGCTGTAACATGAGGTACACCATATCTCCCACCTCAAAAGACCTCTCAACCCTGTGCTGATCAACATATTGCTTCTGCTGATTTTGTGCTTTTTACAAATTTTCCTTCAAGGATCGCATAATGTCCTGGCACTCCTGCAAAGTATCCTTGGCCTTAGGCACCCTGCTATCCCCAAATAAAAAATCCTAAAAATTAGGAGCATCATACCCGTACAGTGCCATAAAAGGGGACATTTGAATAGACATATGGAAAGAGGTATTATAGCAGTACTCCCCTAGATGTAGCCACTTCACCCAAGCCTTCTGCTCTCCTGCAATGTAGTTTCGAAGGTACCTGTCAACCCATTTGTTCACTATCTCTATCTACCCATCAATTTGGGGGTGGTAGCTGGTACTCAGAGTGAGCTCTGTTCCACATAACCTGAACAACTCCTACCAAAAGTGGCTCATAAATCTATTGTCTCAGTCACTGACTATGCTCCGTGGTATCCCATGTAGTCTAAATACCTCTCAAAAAAATAGTTTTGTTGTTTGTGTTGCTGAATATGTAGACGAAATTGCAAAGAAATGTGCAAATTTTGTCAATTTGTTTACCACAACAAAGATACAATCCCGACCCTGTGCCTTGGGGAGGCCTATGATAAAATCCATGGAAATGCTATCCCACTTCTTCTCTGGTATGGGTAGGGGTTGTAGTAAACCACCCGGAAAAGAATGTTCCTATTTGTTCTGTTGACACACAGGGCATTCCCTCACAAACTGAAGCACCTCTAATTTGAGTCCTTTCCAAGTGAAGTGCTCTCTCACCTGCCGATATGTCTTAAAGAATCCGAGATGTCCTGCCATTGGTGAATCATGAAATGCCCTCAAAATCTTTTGCTTCATAGCAGACCCGGGTACTAAATAAATCCTTTCCTTGTAGAATATCAGATCATTTACGATAGTGTATTGAATATCTTGAATAGCTCCCTCAATAATGCTAGATGCCCAACTATCCTTAGCATATTTTGCCAAGATCATCTCTCTCCAATCATCCATGACTATCCCAACAGCAAGCAAATGAGGCCTTCTAGATAAAGCATCTGCAACAATATTTTTCTTCCCTTTGACATAGGCTATGTCAAAATCATAGGCCTGTAATTTACTCACCCATTTTTGTTGCCTATCATTAAGGTCCTTCTGTCCAAGGAAATGTCTCAAGCTATTATGATCTATTTTTACTGTGAATCGACTTCCCACTAAGTACTGCTTGAACTTAGCTAGCGCGTGCATGATTGCTAGCATCTCTTTGTCGTAGATGTTGTAGGTTCTCTCCACACCTCATAATTTTCTACTCTCATATGCGATGGGATGTTTGTCTTGCATGAGAATAGCTCCTATGCCCTCTCCCAAGGCATCACACTGCAACTCAAAGGGCCTGGTGAAATCTGGAATGGCTAAAATAGGACATGTACTCATCAGCTCCTTAAACCTATCAAAATAATCTTGAGCCCTCTCTAACCACTTGAAACTATCTTTCTGTGTCAAATCTGTAAGTGGTGCTGCTATCTGTGAAAATCCCTTCACAAATCTGCAGTAGAACCCACAAAGCCCGAGAAATCCCTTGAGTTGTGAAGTGTTCCTCGGTGGTGGCCAATCCAGAATGGCCCTGATCTTGTCTGGGTCAACCCGAACACTTCCTGCACTAATAATATGCCCTAGATAGAGAAACTCTGTCATCCCAAACTCACATTTACTCATCTTGGCATATAATGACTCCCTCTCTAGAATACTGAGCACTGTATCAATATGCTTCAAATGTTCCTCCCAAGTACGGCTGTATATCAGTATATCATCAAAAAATATCAACACAAACTTTCTCAACTGATCTCTGAACACTCTATTCATACAGAACTGGAAAGTGGCAGGGGCATTTGTCAACCCAAAGGGCATGACTAAGAACTCAAAATGTCCATAGTGGCATCTAAAAGCTGTCTTCTGCACATCCACCTCTCTAACCCGTATCTGATGGTAGCTGGATCTCAAATCAATCTTGGAGAAGTAGCATGCACCATGCAATTTATCAATAAGCTCATCAATGCACGGGATAGGGTATCGGTTCTTGATTGTCTTCTTGTTTAGCTCCCTATAATCAATGCACATCCTCATTGTACCATCCTTCTTCTTCACCAATACTACTAAAGAAGCGAAAGGACTTTTGCTTGGCCATATGTGCCCCATGTCAATCAACTCCTTAATTGCCTTTTCTATTTCATCCTTACATCTCTTCGGATGGCGGTAAGGTGTGATGATAACTAGCTTATCCCCTTCCTCTAATTCAATAACATGCTTGATTCCCCTATCCAAGGGTCTCCTTGGAGGTATCTCACCAAACACCTTAGTATGTTTGGTTATTATTTTTTGTACATAAGGTGGATACTCTTGTTTATGCTACTCTGTCATCTCAGGCATTACTCTAAACTCTGCTACCCACTGCACCTGATCATGTCTAAAGAAACTCTGCATCTGCTTGAGTGACACCACTCAAAGTCTCCCATCTGACAAACCTCTGAGCACTATCTTCTTACCATTTGCCTCAAACCTCATTTCCAATTTCTCAAGGTTAAATGTAAACTCTACCAGAGACTTCATCCAGTTCATCCCAAGCACCATATCCTGATCACCAATGTTGACCACAAAGAAATCTCCTGTCATGTCATAATCTCCCAAATGAAGCTGCAAGTTGGAGATTTTCTTGGTACATTCAATTTTGAAGCCATCGAAAACCATCACCTTAAATCCCCTATGCTCCTCTGTATGTAGCCCTCTGCGTGTCACAAACTTCTCATCAATGAAGTTATGTGTCGCCCCTGTATCAATAAGTGCCACAACTCTCTATCCATCCAAGGTTCCCCTAACTCTGAAAGTGACAACCTCCTGTATACTTGACAACTGAGCTATCATGCTATCACCATGTGTTTCCTCCTGTGAAGAACTATCATCATCTCCATCTGATTCGGATGATTGCTTTGAATCTCCATCTATTGACTCTTCGGCTGAAAAGTACTCCATCTACTTACCTTTTGCTTTCAATGGACACTTATGCGACAAATCCCAAGGCTCCCTGCAATGAAAACAAGGCTTCTTCTTCCTGAGATCATTAAGTGTCTCATTGTCCAACCTCTTACTTTCCTCCTGTACACTCGAAAGTGTCCCACTCTAAACCCTTCTATCCAAACAATTCCATGAGTTGGAATGCTTAGATGCCGGCTTAGAGCTCCCTATCCATGGAGTGCAAGAGAGTATATTTCAAGAATAAAAAGGCTCTCAGATGAGCCTTAGAGATACTCTTCTTGCTAGTAAACCATGCAATGGGAGGTTCCAAAGACAAGATGCAAGAATGCAAATGTCCCAAGGAGTTCCTCAAGAATGCAATGCAAATGAAGATTAAGCTAGAATGAGAATGTCAAATGCAGCTATGCTAGAATATGAATGAGAGTGTTACAATCCAAATATTAAGCTATGTGAGATATTATTGCAAAATAGAAGCTAAACTAACATGCAACATGAATCTAAGCTAAAATGCCATGGATGAGAGAATGTAGACAAGGAAGAGAAGTTCTCCACAAAGCTCCAAAGAAAACCTGTTAGAAAACCTGCAGCATAACAATGTTCAAAAGATGGATTGAGGGGGAAAGCTCTCTCCCTTTTAAAGATGTATGGACGGTAGAGATCAAGATGAAGATGGTGGATGATCAACGGTGGAATTTGAAAAGAGGAGTGATCCATGTGCACACACAAATCAACCAATAGAATATAAGTTGACTTGTCATATAAGATAAAAGTCACAAAGCCTTTTCTTTTAATTGCAAAATAGAAAAAGGACTTTATGTGTGCACTTTAAGTGGGTTAGAAGAATGGGGTATTTTATTTAATTAAAAGGGGACATGTTCTTTTAATCAAATAATGAACTTAGGATAGCATAGTCAAACTATAGGTTATAATCAAATAAATTGATTATTAGCAATTTGGCTTAGGTAAGTGATTAAATTAATTTAGCCAAAATGTTGTAAAGGGGGCTAATAGTCTAGATGACCATTTTTAGGTGATTACATTTGCCCCTCTTTGACTAATGCGTGATCGATCTGGGAACACATTATGTCAAAGAAAATAGAAAGCCAAGTAGGCGGTGATAGATATAGATATCTGATTTCAAAGAATGAAATGCAGAAATAGATAGCAAGTCCTGAATGCACAGCCTGATAGCAGTAGTACTGAACACTAGGAAGAGATGATGTTAGAATTCAAGAAGAATACTAACACTTAGAAAAGCAGATAGAGTGAGAGCAAGTGAGAAGATCAAACAAATGCTCCTAAGTAGTGATAGAGTATTTATGCCCCCTCGGGATCGAAATTGAAATGAGGTAAGGGGATGCAAAAACTGGCTAGAAATGAGAAAATTAGAATATAGCAATGTCCAAGATGACAGATAGATGATTAGAACCCAAGAATTACTATAAGAAATTGATAAAATGCCCCAGTTTGACTAGAGTTGATCTTGAAGGATATAGCATAAAAATTAGGTCAAATCTAGTAGAAAGGTGATTTTAGACATGAAATAGTGAATTTAAGTAGATATGAAGTATAGAAATGATGAAGACATGAAGAAATGAAGATGCCCCAGTGATGATTCAGAGATTAGACCTCAAAAGGTCAGCTAACTGCTCAGAAGAAAGTAGAATTTTAAAAGACAATTTTGACCATCAAGATGAACTCGAATTTGGATTTCGATCCCGAAAATGAATCTAGGACGTCAAAATTATTTAAGAGGTCAAAACTTTATATAATGTGATGACAAGATAGAAAAGAGATGAAGCGAAAGATTAAGAAGGTGAAAAGACATGAACAAGAAGAAAGTAAAGAAATATATGAAAGGAGTTAGCCAATATGTCCATGAAAAGATGAAGAGAGAGCTCTCCCCATATGCAAAAATGCAAGACTAAGCTAGAAAATGAACCTAAAATGCAAGCTAATATGCAAAGTGGTTTACCAGCAAGAAGCGCATAACATTTAGACTCTTAATTTCATCATTGAGCATTTATTAGGGACATCATGAGATCATACAACCATCACTAGTATAACTATGAGGATATGAATATGATCGATATTAGATAGGTATGTGGAAATCCAATCTAAGCATCAGAGACATGTAAGTCAAGATAACTACACGATTAGATTCCCTAAGTTTAATTTAGCAAGATTACACCTGTATCAAGGCATAAGCGCCAGGATAAACCCTGAGTGCAGTCTTGCAAAAACAATCAAGGATGATACATTTATAAGTCAAAGTGTTGAATAGGACAAGCATGAATGCTTACAACACTATAGACAAACAAAAGTATACCCACAAGCAGAAATCAAGAAAATATGTCCCATGCCCCCAGTCTTCTAGTCAATGACATCCTTGAAAGACTATTAGGGAGGGAACACCTGGCAAAGAAATCATCATAGACAACACACAAAGTAGATAAAGATCAGCATAGCTCAGTCGTTTAAGTGTTAAAGTGTGTGTGTGTAAGTCACTTGGCCATTTCTTCCAGACTTGATTCTGATAGTGAGATATCGCGACATCGGAGACCGTAGGTAAACTATCTGTAAAGTGTTAAAAAACACTTGATGTCAAAGTGGGGGAAGTGTTGAGAAACACTATTTTGTGAGTTGTCAAAGAAACCCTAATCCACAAGAATACCTCAATAGGCTAAGTAGCTATGCCCCCAAGATGAGGACAAGAAACAATTCCAAGCTAGGAAATGTGTAGCAAAGTGGATGATTGAGATTGATAGACATAGGTGCAAGGGTTTCAAGTAGCGCCTGTTTCCAGGTTTTCACCACTTTGACAGATTTTTTTTTTTTTTTTTTTTTTTTTTTTTTTTGAATTTAGATAGTGCTCCTATAGGAAAGATAAGCCATGATAAGCCAAGACCATAGAAAGGTATGCTCAAAGATGTTGATAGGGTGATGAAAGGGAAATGGTAGTAGGAAGAATATATGGAGGATAACGGTTCATGTATAGAAAGGAGGTGTAAGCTTTAGAGGATTTCATGTGGGTAGCTAAAATATTGGACAAGATCAACATTGACACACACCTTGAAGGGTATTGGAACAATGGAGGAATCATGGATGAAATAGCTTGAGATTTAGATGTATGAGGTGGTAGAAGAGATTTGGAAAAAAGTGGAGTGGAAGGCTTTGGGATATTTTTAGAAAGATTTTTGAAAGAAGATGGACTGGAAGCCTTTGGAAGCTTGAATGTCAACTTTGAAGTATTTTCAATATTCAAGTCTTTTAAAAAAGACTTGGGAATCCATATAGCTTTAGATTTTCCTTTGGATACTTCAAAACACATTTCTTCAATAATGGGTTTAGGAACCCATATTTTCTTTGATTTAGCTTTTTTAATAGTGGACCTTTGCGATCTCTTTTGTGCATTCTCCTTCTTAGCATTCACATGTCGATTAGATGGGACATAGTGATCTTTCTTTTTCAATGGATTCTTATGTTTATTCTCACTTCCAAAGGACTTGGGATTTGTGGATGAATAAAGATGATATGATTGGTTTAGATGTATAGGTGGGTGAAAAGTCATCAAGGATGAGTGTCTTTGTTGATCTTGAGGTATGATGGGAGAGCTAGAAATGGAAAGTGTAGGAGATGAAGGAACGTAAGGCCCCAATATGGATGGAAGGTTTGAATGCTTTAGCTTAGACGGATAAGGACCAAGGATAGATTTAGAAGATGCAAAGGGATAGTGGGAAGGGATATCAACATCTTTAGAATGAGAAACATGGTCAAAGCCATCAATAGACTCATAAGTACCTTTGATAGGAACAACATTTTTAATAGAAGGACTTGAAGCTTGAGCACAATTTTGAAGTGGATGTGGAGAAGTATAACATGAGGGGATGCTTTGATCTTGACAAGTAGCCTTGGATAGCATATGAAGAGAACTTTTCTCATATTTTTCAATAAGCTCAAGGGAGATAATGGAAGTTGTGTCTTCATCATACTTAGGAGGTGGACAAGATATAGAATATGGAGGGGAAAAATCTTGAAAGAGATGAAAGGGTGCTTGATCTTGATCTTTCTTGACATTTATAGCTTTTTCTTTTTTAGAGTCCTCTTGACATGAAGCCACTTCTAAGGACAAGGGAGAATGAAGAGTGAGTGGAGTAGTGTTTGGATTAGGCATAGTAGTGCATGAAGGTTGAAGATGTTTAGGATTAGTAGCATGGAAAAGGTTTGCAGCCAAGTGAAGGTTAGCTTGAGTTTCTTTTAGAGGTAGCCCTTGAGGATACATGTAGTCAATGTGGAAAGCATTAGGTTCTTTATTTGATAGAGGCATGTTGGAAAGATCTGAAGTGTTGGGAGATGCATGAGTGTTGGAAGAAGTGGAAGATGTAATGGAGCCACTACTAGACATAGGTTCATCAATGTAATCTTGCTCAAGAGAAGTATCCTCAACACATGATTCACTAGAGGTTCCAAGATCAAAAATCTCATCATCAATGAGATCTTGGATTTTATGTTTCAACTCTATACAATCAAAAGTAGCATGGTCATTAGATTGATGATAAGCACAATAAGCATCCAAGAAAGGATTTCCATAGGAGCTAGACTTAGGCAACATGATGAGCTTAGTTTCAAGAAGTGTTTGCAAAATGTCATCATAAGAATGTTCCAAGGGAGTAAAAGTCCTATTAGAAGTATGTCTAGAGTCCTTTTTTTCTTTCTCAAGTGAATGGTATGTATCCATGTATTCATCATTATCTTGTTCAAAGATAGGTCCATCGTGAAATTTTAGCATAGGCTCAAAGGAGGTATCACTTGCTTGTTCTCTAAAGAGGTCTTTAGATCTAGAAGATGAAGACATTTGATGTCTTGAAGTAGAGCATGTAGACCTAGAAGAAGAGGATGACCTCAAAGAAGGTGACTCACGTGCATGTAAAGACCTTAAGGAAGATTCATGTAATGATGCAATCTTCTCCTCTAACCTTTTCTCAAGTTTAGACTTCATTTTTATCATGCGCTTAGAGAGATGAAGGTAAGAAATATCATTTGTCTCTTCTAGTTCTTTGTATTGCGCATATAGATCTTGAAACTCTTTAGTGACATGGACGATATCATGATCATCTAGATTTTGTTGAATTTTGGTAGCACAAGGTTTAGATCCCATAGTTTTAGATGCAAAGCCAAGCATAAAAGAGCCTAGAAGATAACTTGATGTTGAAACTATAGGAGGTAGAGTGTTCACTTGCCAAGATAGTAGAGAGATTAAAGTGACTTGTCAAAAAATATGTCCAAGAAACTTACGACATGAATGACTCAAGTCAATAGCTAGGCAAGATGCCCAAATAGCCAAATAGATAGAGCAAGCAAGGTGACAAGTGAACAACTCTCCAACCCAAGAGTGTAGTCAAGAAATCAAGGCAACCATTTTAGCAAAAGGATAACTAGCAAGTGGACATAGACCATGAAGATAGAAAGACCAAGAGCACTAAGACCAAAGAGCCACTTTAAGGATGTTCAAAAACAAGAGACATAGCAAATCAAAGTCAAATGATGAGACTCCCCTTAGCAAGCAACACAAGAAAATGTTTGCATTTGATGTTTTGACTTGGTTGACAAAGTTTGACAATAGTTGATAGCATAACAAGTTTGATGTTCAGAAGCAATTTCTTTCCAAGCAAGATAGTGACACATGGAGTAGTCTTCAAACAATCAAGCAAGGGACAAAGCAACCTTGCATGATACAAGCATATGTGACGTCTCAAAAGAATTCTCTAGAATTATCGTCATGTGTATGTTCAAAAGATTTTCACAAGTATACCACATTCGAGAACACATCAAGCAATATCTACCTAGAAGTCATGGTTCATTACTCAACAACTTGGCCCACACTTGATGCTCCTTTGCCTCACACCAAGTGGTTTCCCACAAGAGATATTGGCTTTGTCATGGAAATGCCATAAGCATAACCAAGGGAACACATATGGTGAGTGTAAATCTTGGGGTGATCCGGGTAGTCCACTAGGATCAATCCTTGCACCAAGAAGTTGAGCGGCTAAAAAAGGTAGTTACTAACTTAGGGTTTTTTGATAGGGCTTCCGTTTATAGTGTTCCTCTTGCTCCCAATTACGGGACACCTCACCTTGCGATGAGTAACCGATCTCGCGATCACAAGAGTACCTTAAGCATTCTTGCCTAGTGATCTCCCTATGGTCAAAATCCCATAAGCGATCACACTAGACAAAGATAAACACTACGTCTACCAAGGTTTTGTGTCCTTGATAGCCTTGAGTTTATAGTGGGTTGGAAGAGCCAGGTAATCGGCTTGTTCCCACTTGGGTCGTTCCTCTCAGGTTGTCCGAGAGCAGGCCCTCTAAAGGATTCTAACTACACAAAGTGGATCAAATTTTGGAAGTCAAGATTTCTGGTTCACCACAAGGGTGAAGAGCATACTCTCCTATTCCAATCATTTTCTCCCAAACACGCCAAGAAGATTCAGTTACCCCTTGCTTTTGAAACCAAATGGCAAGTCAAGATTTCTGATTCACCACAAGGGTGAAGAGCATACTCTCCTATTACCAAAAGACTCCAATCACAAGTTTTATGTGCCTATGAAAAATGAACAATTATTCAATGCCACACATGAAAACAAAAAAGCAAGAAATTTGAGTTTTTATGCTTTGGGCAGCCCTGCAAACAATCGTTAGTAGCCCTTATGCATTTGAAGCTTTGACATGCGTTCTTTTTATGCAATGTTTCAATTTTTTTCACAAGGATGGCAACCTGAAATCACAACTTGTTAGCAACAAAAGGTAGTGTGAAATAACATAAAAATCTACAATAAAAAGTGGTGAGTTTCTTCAAAAATCTAATTTATCTTCCAACCAAGTACATGTAAAGAAAGTGCAAGTTAATCACAAATGATTTCATTTTTACTCTTTGATTTTGACCTAGTCATCAAGATTGGACTTGTTTGTTATGATTTCGGATCCAAAAACAAAAATGAAAAGAAGAGACCCCTACTAAAAATCAGAGAGCTTTCCAAAAATGCAAGAAATTTAAAAAAATCTCTTCATTTGCGCTCTAGAGATTGATTTTGTCAAAACAGGCCAAATTTCTCAAATTGAGTTTTTGATCCTTAATATGATCTCAAAATTTAAAACACAAAGAAACAACCCCCATTAGAATTGAAAAAGCTTTCTGAAAATATAAGTTTTTTTAAAAAAATCGCTGATTTGCGATCAGAAACGACTTTTTATGAAAAATAAAGAAAAACTCACAACTCCCGAAAATCACGTCAAAATGCTCTGAAAATTGGACTGAGACATTTTGAGCATATATCCAACCCGTAAAAAAAATTTTAGAACCAAACTCCAAGTGGTTTAAAAGATATGATCAAATCTTTAAACCAACTAAGTTTTTGGCCTTCAAACCAATTTACTTATGGCTTGGCCTTAAAATCAAAGTGATAATTCTACAAAAGCATTTGATTAGACCCAATATGCTGCTGTAAAAAATTAGAGATAAGAAATGAAAGCAAATGGAGCTGAAAATTTGATTCAAGCCCCACGGTGGGCGCCAAAAATGTACACTCGAAAGTGTCCCACTCTAAACCCTTCTATCCAAACAATTCCATGAGTTGGAATGCTTAGATATCGGCTTAGAGCTCCCTATCCATGGAGTGCAAGAGAGTATATTTCAAGAATAAAAAGGCTCTCAGATGAGCCTTAGAGATACTCTTCTTGCTAGTAAACCATGCAATGGGAGGTTCCAAAGACAAGATGCAAGAATGCAAATGTCCCAAGGAGTTCCTCAAGAATGCAATGCAAATGAAGATTAAGCTAGAATGAGAATGTCAAATGCAGCTATGCTAGAATATGAATGAGAGTGTTACAATCCAAATATTAAGCTATGTGAGATATTATTGCAAAATAGAAGCTAAACTAACATGCAACATGAATCTAAGCTAAAATGCCATGGATGAGAGAATGTAGACAAGGAAGAGAAGTTCTCCACAAAGCTCCAAAGAAAACCTGTTAGAAAACCTGCAGCATAACAATGTTCAAAAGATGGATTGAGGGGGAAAGCTCTCTCCCTTTTAAAGATGTATGGACGGTAGAGATCAAGATGAAGATGGTGGATGATCAACGGTGGAATTTGAAAAGAGGAGTGATCCATGTGCACACACAAATCAACCAATAGAATATAAGTTGACTTGTCATATAAGATAAAAGTCACAAAGCCTTTTCTTTTAATTGCAAAATAGAAAAAGGACTTTATGTGTGCACTTTAAGTGGGTTAGAAGAATGGGGTATTTTATTTAATTAAAAGGGGACATGTTCTTTTAATCAAATAATGAACTTAGGATAGCATAGTCAAACTATAGGTTATAATCAAATAAATTGATTATTAGCAATTTGGCTTAGGTAAGTGATTAAATTAATTTAGCCAAAATGTTGTAAAGGGGGCTAATAGTCTAGATGACCATTTTTAGGTGATTACACCTCCTTAGCTGGTTGAACCTCTTTATGAAAAGGTTTCCTGTACTTATCTTTCCTTGAAGGGAAAATCTTTGCCTGGAATTTATTTTTTGAAGATGAAGAGGAATCCATGTCATGAGCTTTCTTAATGGCTTCCTAAAAAGTGGGAGGGTTGAGAGCTTTAATCCACCCTCTCAATAGATCAACTAACCCATCCATAAATAGAACTAGTATCCTCCGTTCAAATACATCTGTTACTAACACTGCAAGTTTCTGAAACTCTGAAATGTATGTTTCCAATGATCCCCACTGTTTAAGCTGAGCTAACTCCTTGAAATGGAGTTCTGGATCCTTCCTATCAAAATGTTCAATCAGCCTCTCTGTAAACTCCACATATGAAGTAATGTGTGCATGTCCCATAGTGACCATACCATGATGCCACCACTCGTGTGCTAACCCATCCAAAAGAATTGCTGCGTACTTAATAGCTTCTTCCTCGGGCATAGGGTTCAATTGAAAGTATGTGTCAAGCTTTTGAACCCAAGCTCTTGCTGTAGAATTTCCTGAGCCATCATAATATGGTAACTCAAGTCTCCCTACTTTCTTCTGTAGCTCATAGCTCTGGTTCCTGTCATGTCCACGTGGCATATGTTTCATCCGCACATCCATATACTCCCTAAAGGTAATTGCAATAGTAAAATCTGGCCCTCTGGCTTCCCAATCTCTCCTCAACTGGTCCAGTATATTAGTAATTTGGGGCTCTGGTATGAGCTGCTCTGGAGCTCTAGGAGGAAATGTAGGAATCATGGGCCTTGAACTCACTGTCCTAGCTCACTGGGGTGCATGACCGAAATTGTTCCCAACTTGTTCATCTCCATTATGTGTCCCATCCTGATCATTTCCATTTTGATTGTTACCATTCTGATTATTTCCTCCACCCATGTTAGCATTCAACCCCATTTGATGAGCCATCATCTGCATCATAAGATCCAATCTCTGATTCTGTTCCTGTGCCCTTTGTTCTGCTACTCACTGACCTTGTACCGAGGTCTCTAATAACTGTAAGAATCTTTCCTCTCCAGGCTCTAGACTGGCATTCTTGCCTCCACCTAATCTTGTATTCCTGTCATCTCAATCACCCATATTGCTGTCTTGATCAAAGAATACCTCCGTTGTGTCTGTATGACTGGATTCTATACCCCCCTGTACGGATGAACTAGACTGTTTGCTTTACAGGTCTGAACTCCTACTTTGTCTTGCTCTGGTATTGTAGAAATTATAAGGCCCCTGTCGCATGCTCAAACATAAATGCTCTGATTTTAGTGTTTTGACATTTCATTAAACACTTTCCCCTCTATTCGCCAATTCCAAATTTCCTATGAGACCTCCACAGGATGGCAGGACTTATAGCTCTGATACCACTGTAATATCCTCCCCTGATTTGAACTTTGACTTGTAGAAATTTAACTTAAGGAATATTGTCAAACACTTTGTATGCAAACTCATAAAGCTGATTTCCTCAATAAATTGCTTTCCAATGAGTAGATTTACAAAGAACTATGAAGTGACATTAAAATGCATAATACACATCATAACATTTTCACAAACACTTGGCACACATTCAACATGTATATGAGAAATCTGGAAACTCTTTCAATCTGCTGATAAAGGGTGATTTTTAAATGTAGATGTGCACTTACAGCTGCCTTAAAGGCTGCAACAACTATTCAGACTTGTATTCAATAATTATTATGCAAAGTATCAAAATTTGACAGAAGAAACCTGGAATTAGTTGCCGTAGTATTTTGCAGATGTAGTCGGCAGCCCTCCAAACTTCTAATTAGCCAAAAAAACAAGTAAACTTGATACCAACACTGTTCACACCATACTGTAGCAAAATACTATTCATGCCGACTATAGCAAAATACTATTCATGCGGCACTATAGCAATAACTAACTTCAGATCTGCATCGCAAACCCTTGTAAATTTCTTTATGCGAACGCCCCAAATGAAACCCAGTGTGTTTCCTGAAGTGAAAACACCCTTGATCCTCCTGACTGTGTCTTCCAATAGTGAAGAGAATGCTAGAAAAGAGGGATTCCATCCTCCAAGCCCGATAATCAGATATCTAGCAACATAACATTAATCTTCATCCAAGCATACAAAAAAAAAAAGCTCTTCCATTTCTTTTATAGTGTTCTCACAAGAGCTCAATCCTTCGTTTTCTCAATGTGGGATAAGACATAACTCCCTTTATGTACCTTATGTCTCCAATGTGTTATAAAAATAAAGGGAACTCTTTTAATTTAAATATTTCCCACAAACTATAGTCTATGCATTAATAAAGTTAAATATTTAAATTTAACTTTATAAAATGGCTTTATCAATGCATAGCGAATCTTATCAATGATAAATAAGTTTTCCTGTCAATTTTAAACAATTACCATCGACATACCACTGTGACTGAATGTCCGGCCATGTCCAAGATGACTTACTATAAATAGTAAGTATGCCCAAAGTTGCCCCAAAACCCCTCAGAAAGACCTGCAACTGAAACTGTCTAGGCCAAATGGCCTCTAAGCCCCTTTAATGTCCTAGTTAGCCTACAGGACTGTGGGGAAATAGACTAACAACAACATCATGCTATGAATGCTAGAAAGGGGACATTACACATTTCTTTTATGACTGATATGCCTCAAAATGTGTAGTGTTGTGAGCTCCTTGTCAAGCAACTTTTGATTCCAGCATTTGAACTCTCTCAATTTGAGTTTGTGTACAAACTTGTTGGTCCTAATTCACCCTGGTATCAAGACATTTATGATTATGTACATGCCCAAATCCTACCCTAACTTATCCAAAATTGAATGATGAGCCTTTATCCACCAAGCTAGTAGACATGTCATCATCAGTGACATGCTTTATAAGAGATCCTTTGACCAAACCCTTCTCAAATGCCTTGACTTGCAAGAAGCTAAAACTACCTTACACAAGGTTCACAAAGGCATATGTGGAGGTCATTTCAATGGTTTGAGTTTAGCCAAGAAGCTAGTATGAGATGGATATTATTGGCTCACCATGGAAAAAGATGCATATGATTTTTCTAAAACATGTCATAAGTGCTAGATACACAGTAATCTGATCCACACACCAACACAAGAACTACAACCAGTCATATCTCCATGGCACTTCTCATAGTGGGCATTCGATCTTATTTGAGCTATTTCTCCTCCTTCCTCTAACGGTCATAAGTTCATCATCATGGAAACAAAGTATTTTACCAAATGGGTTGAAGCCATCCCTCTAACTTTCACCATTGGAAAGAAAATTCCAAAGTTTATTTTGAACTACATCATATGTCGATATGGAGTCCCCTTAGCAATTATTACTAATCATGGAAGTTCTTTTTAAAACAAAGATGTGGATAAGCTCTGTGAGAAGTACCACATATACCATGGATATTGTAGTATTTACCATCCATAGGGAAATGACCAAGTGGAAGCATCTAATAAGACCATCGTTAAGATTCTTCAAAAAACTATCAATGATTCTAGTCGAGACTAAAACTTACAACTAAATCCATCTCTTTGGTCTTACTAAAAAAGTGTGCATGCTCGTATTGGTGCAACACCATACTCTCTTTTCTATGGCACTAAGGCCATACTTCCCATTAAAGTTGAAATTACATCATTGAGAGTATCCCTGCAAGATGTTGTTGATGATGAAAACTACTAAATATCTAGACCCATGAACTTGAAATACTTGATGAGCAAAGACGAGCCACCTTGACACATCTACAAGCTTACAAAAACTAACTCAAACAAAGCTATAAAAAGAAATTTGGAGGTCATCATTTTGAGATTGGTGATCTAGTCCTAAAGATGAACTACAAAAATTAGTAGCATAGAGAAAAACTAGGCAAATTTGAACCAAATTAGGAAGGACCTTATATAGTCACTACAACATTTGGGTCTGGGGTATATCAGCTTGCTACTCCAAAGGGTGAACCACTACCCATATCCATTAGAGACATGCATCTCCATAAGTACTATACTTGATTTTGTCTAAAAGTCCTAAAAAAAAAATCAAAAAATGGTAAAAGGTCCTCAAAAAATATCAAAAAATGGCAAAAAGTTCTAAAAAAATATTTTAAAAAAATCATGAAAAAAATGGATGCCTTGATGAAAGCTTGGCAAATAGGTATCTTGGCACAAAAATTTGAGTCAAGAGAAAAATTTCATCCAAAAGTGAGAACTTGGCAAATAGGTACTTTGGGCAAGTACCGTGGTGAAAACCTAGCAAACAGATGTCATGTGTAATCAGTCATTGCACCTCCATCTATCAGGATTCCATATGGGTTTTACCCCTTTTGTCATTCCCTGATCATATCCTTCATATTGCAAGATATCCTTAGTCCCTTATCATGGCCCACGAACTAGTTAATGTACATTGTTATCTTACCCAACCGTCACCAGTCTGTACATACTCTATCTTTGGCCTTTGTACATAGTCTGTGTCTTTTCTAGGGGCATATTACCTACATAGTGCATGAGTTTGATTGTGAACTAGGGGCATATCCCTAAGCACTTTTTATCCATTAGACTTACCACATATCAGATTGGAGCTAATATTTGGAATCCTTTATGATCTTGAAAAAATCCTAAAAATTCAAATACAATCTTGGAAAAAATCCTAAAAGTTCAAACATGATCCTGAAAAAATCCTAAAAATTTAAATATGATCTTGAAAAAATCTATAAAAATCATAAAATGTCCTAAAAAAATTACTAAAAATTATAAAATGTCTGAAAAAATTGATAAAAATCACATAATGTCGTGATAAAATTACTACAAATCATATACTATCTTGAAAAAGTCACTAAGAATCATAAAATATCTTGAAATAAACACTAAAAATTGTAAAATGTCCTAAAGAAACTAGTCACACAAAAACATCAAATATCCTAAAAAAACCCTAAAAATCACAACACCCACAAAAAAATTGTAATAAACCTTGTAAATAATTACTGTGGATAATCACCCCTTTTGCTTAAACACTTGCACTTTCACAAACTAAAACTCAAAGCACTACATGCTAATGACAATCACAGTATCTGAGCAATATGAGCCAACAATCAATCCAACATGTCACTGTGAGTCTATCAACTGAATCAACAAACAAAGCTATCACATGATCAACCTGTCAAACACTATCTAAAGACCTAAAACACTAAAAGAAAAGTAATAATGGACAAGAATAGCTGTTGGTTCACATTTTTTAGTGAGTGATTTATTTTTGCTTTATTTTTCTTCGATCGTGTTACCATGCCACTCAATGATGTAAATTGATCTATGAGAGGGGTTGGGATGGTTCATGGTCATCTTTTTCTTTCTTTTCTATTAAAATAATGTACCTTTGAGAGTCTAGGACATGTCTATATATGCCTTAGGAAGGACAAGGTCAATTTCTATTTGTATTGTGCTTGTTTATGCAAAAGGTTTGTATTTGCGCTCTGGCCATTTATGCCATTATGTGTCCCATGACATTTTCCATATCAAAACAAAGATCCCTTGACATATAGTGCACTTTCTAAAAGAAAAAAGTCTTCACATCATACTAACATCATACTAACTATTCCTTATCTCATCTCCTCTATCTTTTGCATCTTCAGAATCCACTGCCTAGGTCTCATACTCTGATACATCAAAATCATTATTATCCTACATTCTTGCATATGTAAAAAGTCCAAAATAATTCAAAGAAATACATATTTGCATAAACATGGCATTTATATTATTTCACACTTTCTTTGCATTCATTCTATATTATTCCACATTTCATTTGCATTCATTCCATATCATTTTGCTTTTCATTCACATTCATTCCATATCATTTACATTTCATTAGGCATTCATTCATAAGAAAAAGATGTGGCAATAATAAAGATGTCATTTCCTAAGCATAATATGTGATAAATCAATGCATGATGTCATCATATAAAAGTACACATAAAAAAAACATAAATGCATCCATATAAAACATATGCATAATCCATTTCATATCGTCATCATCACGTAGCTGCATCTCATAAATGTATCACAAAAGTATCAGAGTACATGGCCATGGTTTACATCAATACTAACTACCCGTAGGTGTGAACCATGAAATAGTATAATAGAAAACCAAAAATGAAAAAAGAGAGGCCCCTTTATACATAAGCATATATGTGTCAACCTATGCTATCCCTAGCCTTGTGGCCTCTATCTAGCCTCAAGGATGATCCCTTTGCTATCTATGGTGGCCTCATCAATCCCTTCACCCCTATACTACTTTGTATCTTCTATGTCTACTGTGAGTGAGATCTTGATGAAAAAAATCTCTCTACCCTCTTCCCTAATGGATCTACCATCTCATACTAATCCTTCTAGTATAGTGTCTCCATATGTGTCTTGGTCATCATTGAAACAATCTCTTAGAAGTTTAGATCTCTAATGTTACTAATGAACTCCCAAGATTCCTGCACTACCATCTCTACCTTGCACACTCCAACATCCCCCCTTTCCATAACCTAATCCCTCTCTACAATAGCTTGATCCCTCTCTCCTATCATTGTATCCCTCTCTACTACAACTTGGTCCAACTAACTCTAGAGACCTCTGATCACCTCCATAAGGTCTAACTAGCTAGGTCCTGCCTATACTGGTACTAGTGTCCCCCCAATATAATCCACTGGATGCCCCTCAATGTCCATCATCACCACATCCACACCTATGTTATCCTCATCACCTCCCTCATCATCATCATCCCCACCCTCCTCATAATCATCCCCATCCTCTCCCTCATCACCATCCCTATCACCACCTCCACCCCACTATCCCCACCCTCTACATCATCACCTCCCTCATCATCATCTCCCTCACTCTCTCCCTCCTCATCCTCATCATCATCCTCCACATCAACACCCTCATTATCATCCCCCACCTCAACATCATCCTCTCCATCCTCTCCCTCCTCCCCATCATCATCCTCATCTCCTCCCTCCTCATCATCATCCTCATCTCCTCCCTCATGCTCAACTCCCTCATCCACCTCCTCATCCTCCTCCTTATGTTGCTTTGGCTGTGCTCTCACTTGTGATACCAACACTACTAGATCTATCAATGGCCTCAAACAATGTTGTGCAAACCATCTATCATATGTCATCATCA
This sequence comes from Cupressus sempervirens, assembly GCA_028749045.1. Taxonomy (NCBI): domain Eukaryota; kingdom Viridiplantae; phylum Streptophyta; class Pinopsida; order Cupressales; family Cupressaceae; genus Cupressus; species Cupressus sempervirens. Next base: position 506,806,701 of record CM053783.1, on the reverse strand, counting down.
TGCCTACATCCACCACATCCACTGCTACTCCCCCTACCCTCAGCTATAACTCCTTCAATGGTGTGTAAGCCACCTATGTCCTAATAGGTGCTCCCCACTCCTAAACCTTTGCTCTAGACCATGCAAATAATGCCAAACCTTTTAGCACCTCTTGTATCTCCCCAAACTAACTGCATACTAGCTCTGGTAGGAACATCTCTATCACCAAGTGACCAATCATTGTGTGCCCTATGAGATAGCACTCCTACTTGCAGTATGGTAGGTGGATCTCATCATCATCTCACTCGAGGCAATCTCTAGAGGGTCTTTAGATAAACTACGTCATAGTATCTAACTGATGCTGGAAGAACTAAGTGTACCCTAGTGGTCCTTATGCTAGTATCCCTCTATAAGTAAATGAATATGACATGTCCTCCACCAGCTCCCTCTCTATGAGTGGTCTGAATGCTGCAATGTGCTCATATGCCCAGATTTGTAATAGTCTACCCCCAGTACTAAATGTCATCCTAGCTCTATATGCTACCTAATGTAGATAATAGTACAACATCCCCAACATGCATGGTCCCCAGGTGAACATAATCCCATCCATGATCATCCTCTTTAACACGTGACCCCATCCAATAGGGAACCCATACCCATGCCTATCAGTAGTTCACCCACTTCCCAAAAAATCACAACTATTAGTCACTCATGGCATGCTACTAGTAGCTCCCATCCAATCTCATAATCCTAGATCCCTAACTCTAAATCTCCATATTTGAATAATTGATGTAGCATCACTCTCCTAGGTAGTCAGGTCATACACAACTAATTCCCCATAAATCAAAATCTTGAGGATGCACCATACATCCTCCAAGGTCACAATAGCCTCCCCCATCAATAGATGGAAAGAACTAGTCTCTGAATACCATCTCTCCATCAACACTATCAATAGGGCTCTATTCCCTCTCACCTCAGGCATAAATGTGATATGATATAGACCAAGTCCTGGCAAGATCTCTCACCCACTAGTAGTCATCTAATGACATAGCATCAGGCTCTAAGGCCTATGTTCTCTTGTCCACAATAGGGTCATATCCTCCTACATAACCATATAGCCTATTTTAACCTTCCATGGCTTTGTATCTAGTTTAACCTACATTTGACCCAAGTTGGACATGGTTTAACTCTAGTTTGACTAAGTTTGACTTTTTCCAAGCATGTTTGACTAAGTTGACTTATGTTTTGAAATATTTCTAGGATTTTGAACATGTCTACCATGTTTTGGGTCATTTTGAGCTTATTTGCATCATTTTAACCCTCTGTCTATCCATCTATCAGCTTTTCCTCCATTTGAGCTAGGTTTAACTAGGTTTGACCTTTTTCTAATCATGTTGACCTAAGTTGACCTATTTTTTCAAATATTCCTATTTTTTTGAACATGTGGTCCAAGTTTCTAACCATTATCTAACATCATCCTATAGTCTTTCTAGTGTACCCCAAGTTTTGTGTTGATCCGAGCTCATACGGACCCCGTTCAAAGCCCCAGAGCATCCTAGGGCATAGTTGGGACTTCCAACTATGCCCATGGCTCACTTGTTCATTCCAAGTGTGATCAATGTTCACTTGGCCATGCCAAGTGTGCCCACTACATAGTTGGTTGCGTTTTGGGTGCAGTTGGGGTGTTTTGATGCCCTAAATTGGCCCTAGGGCCTTATTTGACACCTGACTGACTCCTAAGTGCCTAAAAAGCATAGAAAAACATAGAAAATCATAAAAATTAGAAAGAAATCCTTGATGTACTCACCAAAGGTCCTAAATCTACCCATTATTGGTAGGTATGCAATCATTTGCTATGGTTTTGCTCCCTGGTTAACCGGTCCATTCTACTTGCTCTAGAGCTCTTTTCTGCCAAATGTGATGGTGAAAATAAATTTCATACCCTCTCCAATGCCTTCTATAGTATATTTCTTCCTAGATGGATGTGAAAGAGGAACCTTTTGTGTTGGTCATGATGCCTTTTTGCACTCTAGAGCCCATATAACTTTCACATTTGAGCTTCAATTTGTGATCAGTCAATTACTATGCCTTTTTTTTCTTGTTGTTGATGAAATCGACCTATCATATTTCCATGTTGGTCAATTTATTGAGGGGAAATAAATATATACCACCATTACTAGGGCATGCTTTTTGGATTTTTCATCAGGGTTCTTTGACATAATGCTCTAAATCACATTGTATCAAAGAGGGGCAAAATGTAGATGCTCAAAAATGGTTCGCATCTATGCTTTCATCATTTTCATACTAACTCATCCCATTTCCTCATTTCAAAAATTTTGATCTTTTGGCCAATTTTATTATATATCAACAATGTTTATTATCATTTGTATCCTCTTTCACATCAATTGCAGATCATTTTGGAACCATTTCAACATCATCAAAAATTATATCAAATCAACTCAGAATCATATCAAATCAACATGGAATCACCCCAAATCTACTTGGAGTCACCTAGAATCAACCATAATCAACTCAAAATATGTTAGATGCCTTAAATCAATCATCATCAGTCCAATCTTAGGCATTGTTGTGGCTTTTAGAGCCTTAGAAACCTATCAATTTGTCAAACTTATAAATCTAACTTTAGAAATATCATGACTCTCAGTGGTAGGTCAAACCATCATTCTTGTTCTTCCCCCTCAGTGCCATATCATGACATCATCAAACCATTTTAATAACATTGACAACATTTTTCAATGTTATTATGATCAACCATATCAATCAATATTGATCTTGTAGCATTTACGATATTGATTAAATGTCATTTCCTTAATTCATGTCATGTGTCCTTGACATGTTATCAATTTTAATCAATTAATCAATTTGACCATGGATTTGGTCTACTTGTCATCATCCATGTCAATCCACATTTTCATCAAAGTATACTGTCGCACTTATTTAATCAAATTGGCCAATCATCTACTAATTTTCTCTATAGGATTAAATAACCCATAATTTAATCCTATGTCATTTCACTATTTATTCTTGCTAACTAACCTTTTCAATTGATTGATATTTTATCAATTTATTAATTCATCTTCAAAACGTATGAAAATTAACAATTTCCTAAGTCCCATTTTCCACTCATAATTTTCAAATTCCAAATTTCTATTTGTGTGGATATATGGATTGTTAATTCAAATATTTTGCATAATATTGACACAATCTTGATATCATCATGACACATGGGCATGACATATCATGCATTCTCAATTTACACTTGGCTAAGATATGTCATAATCAATATATTCTTATTCCCTTACACATATCTATATTTGGCTTCCATTGTCATGGATTCTTGGCTTTAAGTGGGTTTGAGGTGTCACATGATGCGCCATAGATCCTCCTCCATTTTTAGCCATGTTTGACTTCCAGGTGTCATACAATCCTACATTTGGCATCTTGTGTCATATGTGTCATGAATTCTCAAAGGAATCTCTTGCCAAGTTGCATATCGAAGGTGACAATTTGAATACTCTCATATTGCGTGTTGATTATAAATTCAGCATTATTCCTATCATTTCTAGTCCCTTGGTCTTTGGTATCTCAAGCTTAAAATCAATTCTTCTAGTGTTCTCATATCACTATCATATTGTAGGCCTTTTCTTTCTAATTGTTTTCATTATAGGCAATTGGAGCTACATCATATGGAGAAGGAAGAAGGACATGGGAGCTACAAATGAAAGAGGGGGTTTGAACTTTGTGTTTCTTTCTTTTTTTATTTGGCTTTCATGGTAGATTAGAGGGTATCAATATATGTTTATTGATTTTATGATTTGCTTATAGAATTTAAGATAGTAGACAATTTTTTGGTCCTACACCTGGATCCACTACGACTTTACAAACTTTTCCTTTCATCTTTCATTTAACTCTCAAAAGTGCTCTCCTTTGTATGGGTTCTTCTTTGCTTGGTTTTTTAAGAAAAACTCTTCTGAACATCAAGTTCTCACCTTTCTTTGAATCAAGAATTACTTCTTGATTAATGCTACTATTCTGGTCCTCTTGAACATAGTCGACCTTCCTTTCACCTTGTGAATATGAGGCTTTCTCAAGACATCTGTAAGCAGGATGCCTTAGTTTCCCACAATGATAATGCTTCATGCTAGAAATATGTGAACTTCTGATGTAAGTGTTTGATCTACCACTATCTCTATCATTATAACTTCTTCCTCTTCCATAATTTCCTCTATTACCACTATCATTACTTGGTTTACTGGATTTTTTATCCCCTTGTGATCTAGTGTCACTGGTTTTTCCTCCATATCCACCTCTATAGGCCTCCAACACTTCTACCTCTGCCTCTACTTTTAGTATGTGAGTCTTGTTTTTTTTTCCCCTCTCTTCCACCTTGAGAGATAGTTGGAAGCATCTTTTTATAGTAGAGGGGATCAATACATTGATTTCTTTTTAGAGTCCCCATCTCAATCCTCCTAGATACCTTGCCACTTTTACTACTTCATCTTCTTGGATTATGGATCTTAGGCATAACTTCTAAAATTCTTCAGTCGAAGAGGCTACATCCATATCATTTTGTTTCAAACTTTGTCTCTTCTTGTGTATTTGGACTTCATAATCCTCTGGTAGATAGTTCATCTTGAACTTGGTCACTATTTCCATCCAATTAGTTATAGGTTTCTTGTTTTCTTTTCCTCTCTTCTTGGAGAAACTTCCACCAAGTTAAGTTTGGTCCACTTAATCTCTATTTTGCAATCTTCATCTTTTCTACTTCAATAACCCCTTCACATTCAAAGTGATTCTCCATGCCCTTTATCCATTCCATCACTAAATTAGGATCCATCTTACCCATGAACAAAGGTACTCCTTCAAAAGACTTGCCACTCAAGGCTTTAATGGCTTTAAGAAAAGGTTCTTCTCAGTTTAGAGGATCAAATTTAGGTTTTATTTCCTCTTTAGAAACTTCTTTTCCCTTTTCTTCACCAATATCCAACTTTTCTTTCATCTTGTTAGTTGTTTCTACCATTTCATCAAGTTTTCCCTTCATAGCATCTAAGGCTTCCTCCAAGACTCTATTCTTCTCCTTTTCTTCTATCACTTATTTTTCCAACTCAATATTTGTCACTATGTTAGTTTCTCCCTCTGATTCTATTGAATTTATAGGTGGGAAGATTTACTTCTTGGCATGGGGGAATCATAAGTAACTAAATTTTAACCTTTTCAAATCATTTTAACTAAAAAACATTCACATACATCTAATTCATCTAATAAACATAAAAAGTAAAATCATGAACAAAAATAGATAACACAAGATTTGGTAACCCAGAAAACCTCCAAAATAAGAAGGTAAATCTGGAGTGGGGATGACACCCACAAAGTATCACTACAGTAATCTGTAACTATTCAAGGTTACAATGTTTGATCACTTCCAATGGTTTTCCCTATGAAAGGCCTATCCTGTTAAAGACTTTACACCCTGTTAAAAGTGTTCTAGTTAAAGGATTTAACTACCCTACTAAAAGTAGCCTTGGTTAAAGGAATTTTGTACATTCACTTGGAATGTCATCCTGTTAAAGGATTTACAAATGACTACTAGGCCAACCTAAGTCCATAGGATTTCTATATCTAATACAATTGCTAGAGAGTATTAGAAATTTTTTACTTGATAACTTGAAATCTTCAATTGCTAATTATAGATCCTTGTTCTTCTTTGTTTTCTCTGATCCTTGGTTGATTTGATATGTTACTCTTTGTAATTCTAGTACCATGTTCTTGATCAACTGGATTCTACAATGTTGTTCTATTCTTTACTAAGTCTTTTCACCCTTCTATACTTTTTTATAATTCATCCATACACTTCTCTCTCATGCATAATGGGGTCTCATCCTCCTTTTCAAGATTTTGAAGGCTTAGGGTTAGGTATGAATCTACCATCAATATTAAATCTTCATTTCCTTCTTATTTCTTGCACTTTTCCTATTGGTTGCATGCCTTCTCCATTTTTCTTATTGGTTGCATGTTGATTACATAGGTAATGCAAAAGATTCATTCTTATCTTCAAGATCCTTCAAGATTCATCCCATGTCATCTCCAAAAATGGATTACATTTGAGTTTGTGAAGATACAAACTCATATGTTGATTCTGTGTCACTTGACACTTGCTAGTTGCAGATGCTCAACACATAAAGGAATTATGTGTCACTCAACTGCTATAGCAATTCTATCTCACTTGGCATCTATAGCATTTCTATTTCACTTAGCATCTATACTCTGCTCGATACCTATAGTGAATTGGCATCACTTATCACTTGGCACTTGAACTTCACTCAGCACCTAAAGATCACTCAGCACCTAAAGTTCACTCAGAACCTATTAAATTCTCTAACTCAGAACAAACTATAGCTCAACTTTTGTATTATACTCAGCATTAATTAAAGAATTGGTTAAGTGTGTTGAAACTCAAATATCAAAACTAATCTACGACCAAGAATCTCCTCCTTTGACATGAGTGGCAAAAACACTTAACTGGGCATTACGAACCTGATCTCTATGGGTATACTACACATTCTGTTCAAAACTTCAAAATTTTGTATACCTCAAAAAATTTGTAACTACCCCTAAGCTGATGTGCCAATTTTGTACCCAAAAACTCTTGTGCTGAATTTGTCTCATGCTAATGTATCTAATACTCTTTGCCTTGTCTCCACTCTGTATCTATTTGTACTCTGTATATGTTCCCTTTTCACATTTTTTTAAAATTTTGCATCCTTTTAGCTACATCTCCTTATTTCTCCTCAAAAATTCAAAATTTTATATCTCCTATATCTCCCCCTCTGGGTATGTATCCCTTTATTTACACATCCATTCTTATTATATTATGCACAATGTTTATATCTCCCCCTATTTATTTACATAATGCATATCTCCCCCTTTATTATCTCTCCCCCTTTTTGACACTTATGTTAAAGGGTCCTAAGAATGAATAGAATATTTAGCTAAAAAAGTTTTTTTTACCTCCATGATCATCTTTAGAGAAGCATCCCAATTATCTAAAGAAATTTATAATGACTTGTGCTAGATGGTTGTCTCTGCTACTAGATGTACTAGGCCTTCTAGAGTAGAACAATTAGGATCTTTCTTAAGAACATCTTTTGCATAGGCCATTTCTTTATGGAGTACTTCTAAATGTGGGGTAGTGGAGGATTGAATTTGTATCAATTTAGCCTTAATATTGGCCTCTTCTACTATCTATATAGCTAACTCTTTCTATTTGTGAAGCGTAGTTGCAAAATGCTTCTTACTCTGAGTTGGATCTTTCAGTAGCTGTGTGCTAAAAATATTCAAATTTCATTCCAAGCTTATTATCCCTTGGCTAGTTTCTTGTGTGAAAAATGATGAATCACACAACTTGGAGTACATTGAGAATACATTCCCAAGTACTATTTTTCCCTTTTCAATTTTCTTAGCCAATTCAACTTGTGAAAGTGCTATTTCACTAGATATCTTCTCATTGACTTCTATATGAAACTTCCTTTCTAACCATTCTAATAATTTAACATTATTTTCAAGGTCTTCATTCTATACTTAGTCCAAAATGTTGGAAAATTTCTCCATGATGGGTTGGGTTTCATCAAGTACTTGCAAGCTAAATGCATCAAGAAATATGTCTTTGATCTCCATAAGTGCTTGCTTTTGTCTATACTCATTTCTGAGTATCTCTTGTCTCTTCTTTCTCTCTAGTGCCTTTTGCACTTCATTTAGCTATGTTAAATTCATTGTCCTTCAGTCATAAGTGGGTATGACTATTTCTTCATCAAGTAAAAGGTCTCCATAGTGAAGTACCCTTGCAACCTTGGTGGAACTCGAGCCTAGTGTTAAAATTTGGAATGGTACTGCATCAGTGCTTGGCTTCTTAGTAGGAGTCCCTGAGCTAGGCAAGTTTACCAATGTCTATATTGCCTCCCACTCCTTTTCTTTAGGGGTTCTCTCCTCTTCTTTCTCCTCTTCTCTGCTGCCTTGATCAATAATGATGATCTAAGGAGGTGCACCTTGGGTTTGTGTAGTAGGAACATCTTTCCCTATTTGTTTCTTTGCTGGCTCCTCGGCAGTTGTTGTCATTTTGACTATAGAATCAACCTTAGTAGTTTTATCTTGTGTTTCTTTCTCTTTAGGTTGATCTATTGTAGCTATGGGAGGTTGTGTAGGTGGTTCTTGTGTGCTTTCCTTCTCCCTTGTGATTTCTACTACAACCTTTTGCAACTCATCCACACTCACCAAAATTGGATTAGTACATAGTTGTGCTTGCAATGTAATTTGGTGAAGGATCTTTTTTAGATCTTCTGCAGTTAAAGGATTGATGTTCTGAGCTAAAGTGTTAGGAACATCCTTGACAATTATAGTCTCTATAGGTGTTGTATGTGGAGGACTTGGTGGTGACGGTAGCTAGATGTCTTGGAAACTCTATTCTGGTTGTTGCTCTTCAGATTTTGCCTCTTCACCATGTGCCTTCTCCATTATTTCTTCTTCTTTCTCTTTCTCTACCTCTTCCTCTTTCTCATTCTCTTCTTCTTCTTCATCATTTCTCCCTTCAAATGGGTCCTCCTGCCCTTCTTTGACTATTGTCAATCCATAAATCAGTTTCCACATTTGTGTGGACTTTTACACATCTTCTATTTGATTCTACAAAATTCTAAAGGCTCTATATCTGGGTGCAAATTTGCTCCCATGCTTCTTACTAGCCTTTATTATTTGAGCTTTAGTAAAGTCTAGCATTACATGAGCTAATGTAGAATCCCTTATTTCTTTCTCCATTTTGAGATATTAATGCCCTTTATTCTCAACTAATGAGCTCAACTCCTTAGGCATTGAGTTATCTAGTTCAAGTGGGGTGGTCTTGAACTTAGCCATCATAGTGTAGATGGACTCTTCCACTATGTTTTGTTGTTCCTTTGACAACTTATTAAAATTAGTGGTGTTCAAGACAATTAAATTAGCATTGTCTCTAATGTTATTACAAATGCTTTCCAATTTAGATTTGGTAGAATGGCTTACCAATATAAATTGATCTTCATCAAACTCTATCCTTTCTTCATCTAATTCAAGAGGTGCAACATACTTTCTTCTTTTCTTCTGCTATGCAGGTCCTCCTTGTCCTATTTCCTTTTGCTTCTCTTTTTCTTTTTCCACTTGAGTAGTAGCCTTGGTATCTACCCTTGTATTTGGCTTGGCTAGGCTTGGCTTTGTAGCTTTCTTCTTTCCCTTGGGCTGTGTAGGTGGCTATTTTTGAGCTATTCTTTTCTTGGGCTTTAGCTTGGGTGCTTCTTGCTTGGCACCTTCCTCCTCTTCTACATCTTCCCCCATACCTTGGGTTAATGCAAGTGGTCCTTGACCTTGTCCCTCTTCATCGCCCTTGGCTTCTTCACCTTCTTCCTCTGCTACTTCTGTTGTGCCTTTCTCAAATTTGGCTTTTATTTTCTTGATAAGTTTATTCTTCTTTATTAGTGTGGAGGCAGTTTTCAACTCCATATCCACTTTTGATCTCACCACATCATAGGTTCCAAAATGTGGTGCTTTCTTATCTACTTCTTCTGCTAGTAATGTAGTTATTGTTGCTGATACTTCATCTATGTTAATTTCATAGCCAAGAGGTCTTAGCCATCTAACTCTTGGTATGGCAGCTTGTATGTATGTGTAATCAATATCTACAAGAAAACATACATCATTTACATGTTTCTCTACTAAGGAAACTAGAATTCTTAGCCTTTGCTTCATTGACTTCTTAAAGTGTTAAAAATAGCTAGTCATTAAGGTCTCAAAATTAGCTCCCATCTGCTTAGTATATTCATTTACTTGAGGTATTATTGACCTATCAGTTCTCCATGCAACTTTTCCCAAAGAAGGAAACTCATTTTGAACATAAAAGAAAATGCAAATCAAATTAAATAGCACCAAATTTGCATTGGGCTCACTTGGTTCTTCTGATTACTACTAGATTTTCATTAATCTGTTGCAGTTTGTTAGTAAACAATTTTTTTAAAATGATTTTATATTCAAAATGGAGAAAAATGCATACCAAAAAATTGAATTCCTATCAAATGTTAAGGAATTCTCTACTTAAAAGTTTCCTTCAATAAAATAGGTGTAGCTACCTTTATTGAAAAAGAATAATTATTCGATCTTTTACCCCAAAGGAAAAGTTCCTTTCAAAATTTTTTTTTCTGAAAATACTAAATGAACTTATTCTATTTCATCAATATAAAGTAAATCTGAATGCTAAAGAACCACTTGATCTTAACTATCAATATTATCCACGTAATTGAAAGTTAAGAAAATAAGCAAGCAGATTACATGAAATTCACCTCTCACAGCTTCTCAAATTTTTTGAATAGGCAATCTCAGAATGAACAAAAAACACATAAAAATCTTTTTATATAAATAGTATTTTTAGAAATATAGATTCAAAGAAGTAGGCAATAATATCTACCTCCAAAAGCCTTTAGCAAAATCAAATTGTAGAGTTCTATTTATGTTTGCTAATAATCTAAAATGCTATCTTCAAAAACTAAAGATTAAACCTAAAACAAAAATAGTTTTTCTTATTAGTCTGCTAGAGATTAATTCTATGCCATACTAATTATTACATTTATATAAGGCATGGTGCTGGACAGTTGCCAAAATTACACCACTAGGAGTAAAATAGTCTTTTAGTTAACACAATTGTGTTAACCGAAATACAAGAAAGTAAAAACTAGAATGAACAACTAAGCAACTATCTATAACTATGCATCTTGATCAAGTAGCACCATCCACACCAGCTACATTCCTCACTACTTTCCATGCTTCATAGGTGGTTGAAAATGTAGAGATAATAGATTGATGAGGCAGGCCAATGTAAGTGAGTCACTATTTCCAAATTTCTTTCTCATTTTTCAATTCTGCTATCTTTTCCTCATGCATTTCCAAGTGTTTTAGGCTGATTATCAACATGGCTTCAGTGTGGGCTACATTTGAAAAGTCCTACTTAGTTGGTATCTTCTTGTCTTGGAGCTCCTGGAATTTATTCTGGATTTCTTTAATCACTTCCTCTACTTGGGCAAAAAAGTCATCCTCTTTACCTATGAAGTGTTTGCTAAACCATTTGAGGTCTCCCTAAATTATTTCATGTACTACTTTGAGTTCTTGTAGAGTTTCTTTGATTTTAGTCATACCTTGTACCAAAGCTTTGTTCCTCCATTCAATACAATCTTTGATTACATACAAGGTTTTCTCATCTAAACCAACTACAGGACACTCAACTTGAAATTTTTGAAGTTTGAATTCTTGGATATTTTCCAACCATATTACCACCTTTTTCCAATTGCTCCTTTCTTTCTCATACCCTTCATTGCTCAGCTCTACCTATTTGGTGATGGCGAAGATTTCCTTTGAAGCCTTATCTAAGAGGTTTATCTACTTCATGGTGTCATCTAAGGCACACTGCACCCACTCCCCTACTGCCTTTGCAACCACTTTCCATTTCTACATATTATCAAGGGATTATTGGTTAATTGCAAAGGTCACATCTATAATTGCTGACATTTCACTGATGGGCTTTGCTTATGGGTGTAGGATGGCATTGATATATTGTAGCATGTCATTTATTGCCTCCATCATCTCTTGTTTATTCTATCCATCGTTCCACACCTTGTGTGCAATTTTCTTATTAGAAGCTTCAAAAAACTCAATATCCACTTTATGATTTCCTTTTCCCAAGTCAAACTTTGTTATTTGATAATCTTGAGGAGTTAGATATTCCTATGAGCTTCCATCTGGTGGTGTCAACCAATGCCCTAAGTTTTTATCAAATTTGATTCTTGATTATGTTTTGGCTTTCTTTACCTTAGGTGTTTTCCCCAAACATTTACTAACCAAATCATCAATTGGCATTGAAAGAGGTACCATACTCCACTTCCTTTAAAAAAATTCTCCAACCACTTGGGTGTAACTAGTTCCTTATCTACTACAGGGGAAAACCTAGCCAAGGTAAGGTTACCCTCTTGACTAATAGTGTTTATTGGTGACTTCTAGGGTTTTGGTACATTTTTTCGCTATTGGTGATTCTTTTGTAGCCTCAAGATAATCTGTCACCATATCTTTGCCTTTGTTTGATGGTTTTTTCTTTATACTAAGTTTTTTCTTGAACTTGAAGTTGAAGTGATTGTGAGATTGCTTTAGCTTCAACTTCAACTGAACCTACAATAGGACCACAAACACCTTGGTTAGTGATAGATTTTTTCTTTTGGGAGGCCTTTTTACTTTTGGATTTTGAAGATTTTCCTAATGGATCAAGGGTAATAACATTTTTTGATTTTATCCAATTTTCAGTCCTAGTTAGCACATCTTTAGTGTGAGAAAACAAATCATCTTTCTCTCTTCTTCCCTAATCAGTCTCAAGAATAGGCATGCATTCAATTTGGTCAATATAAAATGGATCAATTACTTCTTTTGAATCTTCCTCTTTTAACCTTTATGTGTCAAGATCAACATTAAACATATTAATTTGCTTAACTGTTAACCTCAACCATAACCTTTTTCTTACTTCAAACTTGTCGGGACAATTTTCCCAGTAGTCCTCTAAATGTGGAATGTGAACAAAAGAAACTACATTTTTAAAATTATTCCTAACAAATCCTATGTAATAAAAATTTCCTTGAGGGGAAAAAGGCTTGAAACACAGATGGGTCAATGCTTCTCTTGTCAACATTGCTTATTTTAGATTAGGACATATGTAGTGGCCAATTTCAATGGGAAAGAAAATAGAAGAAGACCTCTTGGTAATTTCAAAAGACTCCACCACTGAGACAAATTGTCTACATTTTTTAGATAAAATAACAGAGTCTAAGAAATAACGAGGCAACTTAAATGGTTCACCTGAATAACCACCCATTCTGAGATATGTGAACCTGGGGAATTGAATATAAAAATAGCTACATACTTGTATAGCCTATATTGCTTCCTCAGATAGTCTATTATTTTCATGACCCTAAAGCTCAAAACTAGCCTTCCCAGGAAGACATCGTTTACTCTTCTGACCTCTTTACACAAAGCAGTTTCTTGAATATCACTATACTATTGGTAAATAGGCATTTCATCTATCCATGGTGAATGTGGAAGGCTTTCCCATTCTTTAGATGCTGCCAAGACATAGACTAAAAAGGAGGATAGGAAGAATGGACCAAAATTGTTAACAGTCACTAAAACCTTGTGTATATTTTTAGCAATTAGGTCAGCCCAATCGATGAACCTATCCCCTTCAACAATCTTTTGGATGAAGAAATACATCTATGTTTCCCAATGAAATGATTACTCATTTCCTTTGACCCTATTCAACAAAAGCATAATGTCTACAATTTCTTTGATGAAATGTTCAATGGTTAATAGTTTTGGCAACCTTGAACCACCTTTTGCTAGTTTTAGGAGCCAAGACTAGGCTACTTTATTGTCATAATTGTTTTTTCTCTCAGCATACAAGTGTTTTGCCTCCTCAAATGTTCATGGTTCATAGGGTTCCTTATGAGGAATCCTAAAGGCTGAGCAAACACTGGTCCTGTTGATTTTGACTACCACTTCCACTAAAATTTTCTTGAGACATCTCGTGTTAGGATCATAGTGGTTTGCGCACTCAATGACTCACTCTGGGCATGTAATAGCTGTAGGAAATGTAGTGGCTTCAAGCAATCTGCTATTAACTAGCTTTTGATACATAAGACCTGACTAGCATTTCTAGCTCTTTCAATTACATTGGTCAAGCTTTTGTTAACTAGGAATGTGTCATGAATCTTAGGTGAAGAGCTAAGGAGACATGATTTTTCCAATTTGGGCATTTTGGGGCAAAACAATGTCATGGCTTGCTATGGGGTGACAAGGTCTTAAAGGCACAGATTAAAACCTTTCAAAGAAAAAGTGAGCACAATTAAAATTATAGAGGGAAATGGTGGTGCACTTATAGTTTAAAAAAGCTTATCCTACAACATGTTCTCCCTAACAAATTACACCGAGATTTCCCTTTTGCAAATGGCAGAATAAGTAATGAAATGGCCAAGCAATACATTTAAGGAATAACTTATGAAGAAAATCTTAGTATAGATTTGGCAAGTAAATATAATAATTACTATTCGTGTGTCGCGCACTTGAAAAGACCCTCTAAGCAATTTGTTATTAATGCCTGTCAAATCTGCATGCCTATTAATGCTCCATGTCATCATGAAATAAAAAAATTTCCCTTTCCCTAAATCTTTCCATATCAAGACACATGCCTCTTTAACATCCTTATTTATTATTTCACATGCCTTGGAAAATGTCATCATTAGGCCCATTTTTGCCTTTTTTATTTCAAGGATTGAATGCCTATGTGAAAACATAACGTTAGTATACAAAAATAATTTCAAAGTTGAAGTTGAAGTTTGAGATGTTCTGACTTCAACTTTGACTTCAACTTCAATAGGACTGACTCAAGGAAATGAACGTGGACTTTGATATATAGAAGACAAGGGGAGGGTGTGAAATTGAACTTGAAGTTAATTGAAGCTTCAAGTTCAACTTCACGATCAAGAAATGATGCATACATGAGACACTTTACAAGAAAAATATGAGTGTGGTAACACAGTTGCAATTCTGCAAGATCATAGATATGATCCTTTTTTACCAATTTTAGCTTACATCCACTGCAATTCAAGGCACAATGTTGAGTCTGCTAGATTGATAGAATTTGTGTGCAATGACTCTGATAACAAAATCAGCAAGAGGGTCTTCAATGGTGTCAATTTTCATCCCTCTCTTGTTCCATTTGGCACCAATATTCTTCTCAATTGCCTCATTGGAATCACTCCTAAGTGTCTTTGGCTGATCTAGGGTTGGGTACCCTGTCACTCTATGTAAAATTATTTTTGTGATTTTCACTGGGCCATCCTCCAACCATAAGCTTCCATCATGCATTCTGCTGAGCACTAATCTAATCCATTCAATTCTGAAAATGGTGGGGAATTCTAGGGCATACATTAAACCCTTCCTTTCAACAATCTAAAGCTCTTCTTTCAACACTCCATTATCATACAGTTTTTCATAGGCCTCCCTAATTTCCATGTCACCCATGGCTCCAATCTTGCAATTATAGCATCTTCTTACATCCTAAACCATGACTACCTTAGGGGGTATGATGGATAGGGCTCCAGTTGTGTCATTCTTATGTGCTACCTTTGGGATTAGGTAGAAATAAAGTTGTTTGACCTCATTGGACATTAGCTAGACCTCAAAAGGTTCCTTCTCCTAGGTTTTCCTAGAGCTAGAAGCCATTTTTTCAATCTAGGGTTTGTACGCAAAGAAAATATTAAACTGTGTAACAAGGCACAAACATAAATACCTCAAGATTGATGAAATCATGCTGGAATGTTGTTGCAATCGACTTAAACACTAGATTCTCTATTGTGAGGTCACTCTACACTCTTTCTCATTTTTGCTCTTTGTTTGTGAAGAGGAAAAATGATTGAAATCATGATAATATACCCTATTTTCATTGCATTTAATGCTTAGTGCAATTACAGTTGTCCACTCAGCTTCTAAAGGATTTTACATTACTCCTCTTCCATTGGCTTTTCATCACTCGACTCCCACAAGAGTTTTACTTACTTGGCTTCAACTAAATTTTCCTCTTTATTTGGCTTCCACTACCAACTTGGCATGCACTAGGATTTTATTTGACATTTGAGGGAAACTCGACAACACTTGCAAAATCTTGAATTTTTTTAACTTTGCATCTTTGTTCATGTTGATCTCTTATTTTCAATACTTGCTTGTTTAGGAACTAATGTATGATAATACTTTGTAAATCAATCCCTCATGCCTTCTCTTTTTCATGGTTTGATGAAGTGTGCCCACTTGACCTATTAGGTCAAGTGATCCCTTCATTTGATGTGCTACACCCATCTTTCTTCTTTCGTGTCTTATTCATTTCTCCTTTTGATGTGTTGAACATCTACCTTCTCTTTACCTTTATTGTTCTTTGAGTTGGGTGCCTTTGACCTTGTTGGATAATTCCTGCTGATATGACTAGTCTTCAAGCAATTGAAATATGTGGTTTGGTTGAACCATCTATTGTAGTTCCCTCTGAAATGTGTCCTTATGCAATTTTCAGGAATGTGTCCATATTCTTGACAGTAATGACAACTATTCCTAGTGTTGTAGTCCCAATTGTAGTGATGTCCATGGTTATTTCCCTTGGCTGATTGATTTAGTGTCTACATAGGCTTTGATCTACACTCAAAAGCTCTATGTCCATTCTTCTTATAGTTGTAGCAATGACCTTCAAATTTTGGTGTTTTGATAGTCCTAGTCCTGCAATCATGTGCTTGATGTCCTTGTTTTTTGCACTTCTGACAATAACTCATATTCTTAGGTTTTTCATGTTGATGAGAATTCTTCCTCCTATACACATTAGAGGTATGTCCCTTTTTACCACAAAAATGACAAGTATGTTTAGTTTTCTTACCTTTGTTATTCTTTTCTTCTATAGTCTTGGATGACTTTTCTTGTTCAGTGTTGATGTATCCTAGTCTTGAAGTATCATTGCTAGCCCTGGGTGATTTCAATAGCTACTTAAAGTACTTGATGACCTCATTAGGTTTTTTGAAGCTCTCTACAATCTCCTTTTCTCTTTTCAGGTCATTTTGTAGTTGTTCATGTTACATCTTCAATGTAGAGATCTCAATGTCCTTGACATTCAGTTCATGATGTGCACTCATCATCTGAATTAGGGTGTCTAGCTACATATTTAATATTCTTGCAACCTCAATTGATTTTTCTTCTAGTCTATTGGCAAAATTTCTCTTATCTTCTTCTAGCATAGCCTTATCTTCAATGGCTCTTTTCTTATGTTCAATCACCTCGCAAAGCATCATGGCTTGTGACTCTTGTTCAAGCTTGAGTGTTTTGATTTCTTTTGCTTGAGCTCTATTCTTCTCCATTAGGTGTACTATTGATGTATCAAACTCTTTGGAATCTCCATTTGAAAATAGGTTTGAGGTGTCAATCTCCTTGTACTGTGTATCATTCTCAGCTATGGCAATCTATCTTCTTCTCTTTAAGGATTTTCTCAGTTCTCCTCTAACTTCATCCAAAGCATGAAAAGCAAGTTTTATATCAATGGCCTAATTCTCTATGATCTTCCCAAGTTTGTAGACTTCCATATCCAAATCTTTTCTCTAAGTTGTAAGGCTCCTCCTTGTGAGAACTTGGCTCTGATACCAATTGTTGAATTTACAGGTGGGAAGATTTACTTCTAAGAGGGCGGGTGAATCAAAAGTAACTAAATTTTAACCTTTTCAAATCCTTTTAACTGAAAAAAATTCACATGCATCTAATTCATCTAACAAACATGAAAGTAAAGTCATGCATGAAAATAGATAACACAAGATTTAGTAACCTAGAAACCCTCCAAAATAAGAAGGTAAAACTGGGGTGGGGATGACACCCACAAAGTATCGCTGTAGTAATATGTAACTATTCAAGGTTACAACGTTTGACCACTTCCAATGGTCTACCTTGTGAAAGGCCTATCCTATTAAAGACTTTACATGTTAAAAGTGACCTGGTTAAAGGATTCAAGTACCCTGGTTAAAGGATTTTTGTACATTCACTTTGAAAGTTACCCTGTTAAAGGATTTACAAATGGCTGCTAGGCCAACCTAAGTCCATAGGATTTCCATACCTAATAAAATGGCTAGAGAGTATTAGAAATTTTTGACTTGATAACTTGTAATCTTCAATTGTTGATTACAGATCCTTGTTCTGCTTTGATCCTTGCTTTATCTAATATGTCACTCTTCATAATTATGATACTCTATTCTTGATCAACTAGATTTTGCAATGTTGTTCTGTTCTTCACTAAGTCTTTTCATCATTTTGTACTTTGCTAAAATTCATCCATATACTTCTCTCTCATGCATCCTCTCTCATACATAATGGGGTCTCATTCTCCTTTTAAAGATTTTTAAGACTTAGGGTTAGGTATGAATCTATGATCAATATTAAATCTTCATTTCCCACTTATTTCTTGCACTTTTCCTATTGGTTGCATGCCTTCTCCATTTTTCTTATTGGCTACATGTTGATTACATAGGTAATGCAAAAGATTAATTCTTATCTTCAATATCCTTCGAGATTCATCCCATGTAGGCTCCAAAAATGGTTTACATCTAAGTTTTTGAAGATACAAACTCATATGCTAATTCTGTGTTACTCGACACTTACTAGTTGCTGATGCTTGGTACATATAGGAATTCTATGTCACTCAACTCCTATAGCAATTTTGTCTCACTTGACATCTATAGCATTTCTATTTCACTTAGCATCTATACTCTACTTGGCACCTATAGTGACTCGACATCACTTATCACTCGGCACTCGAACTTCACTTGGCACCTAAAAATCACTCGACAGCTGAAGTTCACTTGACACCTATTGAATTCTCCAGCTCGACACACACTATAGCTTAGCTTCTATATTATACTCAATATTAACTGAAGAATTGGTTAAGCATGTTGAAACTCAAATGCCAAAACCAATTTGAGATCAACAGATTCACCTTCAAATTCAGACATACAATATTCCTTATCCCAGAGCTTTTTAAGGATCTGATACCAATTTGATGTAAGTAGATCCAAAACTCCTAATATGGGTCTCAATTTACCCAAAATTTCCAAGGCTTCTCCTAAGCCTATAGGGTTACTACCTAACCCTATTTCAAAGATGATCCTTCACACATATCCTCTTCTACAAGATTTATTACACTTATTAATTCTCCACTTCTTTTCTCACTTAACTCACCTAGGCTGCTAGCTAGACATTTCTTGCTATCTTGCTAGGTAAGGAACACATCCCAATGAAAAATTCAAAATCCATCAAAGTGTGTTCCTCAAACTTTATTTAAACTTCTCTAGCAATCTTTGGTTTTGACTCACAAACCCACTTCACCAAATTCCAACTTTCTTTTGTTAGGCCTAGTAGCCCTAAGAGCCCCTCATTAGGCCTCTTGATAAGGTTTACAAGAAATAACCCTTAAAAATTGAAAACAACCTACCAAATTATCTAGTGAACTAGATACCCTTTTCAAAGAGCTTTAGATTTTTTAGGTTTCAAACTGTCAACCTGTTTGTACATGAATTAAGCAGAAATATCCTATTTTCAAGGGTTTTAAGGGTTTGCTTGCAACATTGAAGAATTAGACATCAATGGCCTATCAAATGAACTTTCTTGATACCAAAATAGACACAAGGTATACTCATACCTTGTTCTTTATCTCCATCACTTGTACTAGCACAAACCAATCCACACTCCTCTAGCCAAAGCTTTGCAACAACATGTAATTCCTAGCTAGGTACACCAGACTCACCTAGGGCATGCTTGGAAATAGAGGAAATCAACTCTTGTGCACTCTAAAATTAATATGTATACTATATATAGAGTTATCTTCTTGATTCTAGATGGCCATGGTGATTTGACTAGTGAATTTCAAGAAAGTGTCATTTTTCTGGTAACCACTCAAAATAAGACAATGGACTACACAACGGAAAAGTGAATTTGAAACACCTACCTAATCAACACTTCAAGGCACCAAAAATATTAAAAATTACATACATTCAAAATTATAACTATTCATGTAACAAATAAATCCCAATCAATCCATTCCCTTTAGATGTTAGGGTATGCAAGTAGACTATGACTAGTAATTCTTCAAAAATATGGTATTGTTAAACTCCAAATTGCATAATCTAAACACCAACCCTTCACCTGGGTGTGTGATGGTATTATGTATGTTTTTGAATATGTGGAAACCTCCTATATGGACCCAATAACTGAAAAATGCAAGTTTGTTGAATTTGGGGAAAAATTTGTCAAAGCTGTCAAATGCAACTTTTGCAAAATTGCTTGAGCAACATTTTCCCCTAACCATGTATGAATCCAAAAACCTTACATATAGGTTCTATATGGTCCAAAAATAAATTCTAACACCATTCCTCAATATTATATTTTTTGGTCAACTCTTGGTCAACCCTTGACCTATGTAAGCTATTACAAGCAATATTGGCAACCCTAAGATTTCTAATTAATTCACCTATCTATCACCCCCTAGTCACACCCTTGGGGCTTTATATTTAACCCTTATTCATTGATGATTGGATAGAACCAGCTACTATCCAAATTATTTTAGGATTTTAACCTAGATCCTAGGTTCTCTTGTACCAATTTTCATTCATGGAAACATATCACTTATTTTGATATGTAAAAACTTGTTACCATGAATGCAAATGATACTACTTTGGGGGAGGATCCTAAGCATTGGAGAATATTGATATGTTGCATTCATGATTGTGTTTGTCATTAATGTTAACATAGCATGGTTTTTGTAAAGATTGGCTGAGTAGTAGACATAGGTCTTAATGGTATGGACAATGGTTTGATTAACTCATGATGCACAATCATGGACATGTTCTACACTATGTCCTAATGACGTGGTGGAGTGCATAGAGTCTAAGTCAAAGATGTAAGAAATTTGTACCTAATTTATATAGAGTAGTTCAAAGACAAAGTATTAGGAAAGAAATTCCTGATATTTGTTCACTATCTTTCATCTAAGATGTAATGAGGAGATGTGAGTTGGGCAGTGACAAAGGACAATTTTTTGGTGACATCAGTGAGAGCGCAAGCCCTAGTATTGCATGTATGAATTTTTGTATAGACTATGTGCTGATAGTGCTATTGTAATTGTGATTAATTAATTATCTTATTATAATTAATTTGAAAAGCCTCAAGGTTGACTAAAGGAATTATTTTGAAGATATGGTATAAAGAAAAGTTGTTTTCCTTATTTGTATTGTATCTATTGAAGTGCAAAGTACGAAAAGGAGTAGAGTGTTTGGTAAATGTGTGTAAGCATTCTCAGGGATTATTGGATGTGAGTTTTGTGATCTAGTTAAAGATCAGAAGGAGTAGAGGTCTGGTTGTAAGGATATAAGAAGAGGAAGGAAGTGCATTTCATTTCTATTATTCTACAAGGAATAATACAAAGATCATTTGGATAGTGGGTTCATTGATCTTGCCCTTGAATCTATTTGGGAAATGAGTCCAACTGTCTTCCACAACTCTTAATAGGGTTGGAAGCTCCTAACAAGGATTCAAGGTCTCTAACAGGGACTCATATCAATTGAATGCATTCATAGACTCCTAATAGGGTCCATCCTATAACAAGGAATGTTTATATTAGTACATCATCTTGTAGGTACCATCCCCACCAGGGTTTTCCCTCTGATCAAGGGTTTCCCCAGTTAACATATATGGTGTTATTGTGTATGAGTATCTTCTTGTTGTTTTTTATTATATTTCTCATATGGTTAAAGACTAATAAGGTTGATAATTAGGATATTAGCTAGACAATTGATTCACCCCCCCACCCCCACTCTCAGTTATATTGGTGGACTATATATTCTAATAGAACTTAAGGTCAAATTTGATGAAAGTACACTTAGAAATTTATCTAAGTATGATGCAGAGAATTGGAGAATAGAGAAAGATTTTTTTTCAACAAGCTTCATAGGAAGCACATAAATTAATATGGGCTTAGAGAAAGGTAGTGTAGACACCATAGTACACATGTGCAAGGTTGGGAAAAGTAATGTTGAGTTATGACTAGTTTACCAAAGACAAGTTTGAGAGGACATAATAGGGTAAACAATAGAGTATTGACCTTTTGGTTAAGGAATTATTTTTTCTTACCAAAATAATTGCTTGACAAGGTTGAGGTGACATCCTAGATTTTGAACCAAGTTTAAAGTTGTAAACTACGTATGGCAAAAGCTAGTTTAAAGTTTTGGGTAACATGCAAGCATTACAAGGCTGATAGACTAAAGATTTTGTATAAAGGACTTATTATTTTTATTATCAAAGTATAACATTGTATTGTGAATGATATGATGTTTATATATGCACTTTGTATGCCTTGTATAGATGTGAATTTTATGTACAAAGAAGTAGATAAATGGTATGATTGTTTTGTGAAGAGGAACAGGAAGAACTATTCAAATATTGAAGATATCAATAGCTAAGAAAGATTTTTAGTTTGTGGAATATTGATTTAGCCCCCACCCCCCACCACTTCTTCTTACCACTCTGTATTCCCTATTTCTTAAAAATACTACATCTCTAAAGTTAGACACATCAATCATGGTCATTAGTATCACCCATATATGTACATATCAAATCAAACACATCACATAGAATAATAACAAATAGTCCACCATCTATTCAAGATGCATCATCATATAATTATCAAAGAATAAATGGCCATAGTCCATATAGAGTCCCTTGTAATTTCATTATAAAATTAGTAACTTTGCATCAAATTTCAATTGATGGTACAAAAAAAAATACATCTCAAATATGCATTAGGTACATGTACATAGGTGTTTTGGTAGAGCTACCCTTGTGACATGGTCAAAATCTTTAAAAAAAATTGTTTATTACTATGACTAAGGGGATCCTCACAAGGCTTGCTAGGATAATCCCACTACATACCCTCCCTCATCTCTCCCTGGTGCTCTTGGTTGTTATCCCACTGAGCCAGATGGGGTTCCTCTTCTAATGGTTTGGGATATCCCTATCTAAGAGTAGAGAAATTATCTTTGATCCTTTTACAAATCCCACTAATATAGAATCATATATAATAGGTTGCATTATCTATGATGAAAAGTAGAAGCTGGAGGTATCAAAATATCATTTCTCGATCAATTTTTTCATAAGCGCGTTATGTAATCTGATCTTGGGCCCCTCATATATATCATGCATCCAAAAAAGTGTGATGTGACCCCACTTTGATGTTTTCAACTACTCTCACAGCTCCATTGTGTTAGGTTAGAACTCCCTCAACTAAAAGGAGCTACATGTGTGTTCATTTAGTCCAAACCATGTCAATAACTCTACCTTATCCATATTCTTCCCCTATCCTAGTATGGACTAGGGCATCATATCCCCACACAATCTTAGCATTTTCACTCTAGCATGGGATGTATTTTTCAATATTATCTCTTTCCTTTTGGCCCAATCCATGGAGAAATGGATTGGGATTCATAGATGCAAACTTTCCAAAGTAGGTCATCGATCCCCCTAACCTAGTTCATTGTCTTAGAGATGTTGATTTTCCAATCATCATCTCTAATCCCTTCCCTTTATCATCATAGATTATGACCACTAAATTGTTATTTGTGTAGAGGAGGACTAATTGATTGTCATCTTCACCATGCTAACCTTGTTAGAATATATAGTCCACCAATATAACTAAGAGGGAGGGGGGAGGAATTAGTTATCCAACTAATATCACAATTATCAACCTTAACCACAATAAAATACTCATGCACAATAACACCAGATATGTTAATTAGGGAAACCCTTGATCAGAGGGAAAACTTGGTAGGGATGGTACCCACAAGATGATGTACTAATATAAATATTCCTTGTTAGAGGATGGACCCTATTAGGAGTCTCTAAAAACATTCAGTACATATCAATCCCTATTAAGAGACTTTGAATCCCTGTTAGGAGATTCCAACCCAATTATGAGCTATGCCAACCCTATTAGGATTTGTAGAGGATAGATGGACCCATTGTCCAAAAAACTTTGGGGAAAGACCAATGAACCCAGTGTCCAAATGATCTATATATTATTTCTTGCACTATAATAGAAATGAATAGTAATTCTCCTTCCTCTTTCTCTATCTTGTCAACTAGACTTTTGCTCCATCTGATCTTGTAACCAGATCACAAATCTTGTATCCAATAATCCCTTGGATTGCTTACATGCATTCACCAAAAAATCTTCTCCTTTTTGCACTTCATATTCAATACAATGATTACTTCCTCATTACAAACAAGGAAAACATATTTCCTATATACCATATCTTCAAAATAATTCCTTGAGTCGACCTTGAGACTTTCCCAATTAATTATAATAAGATAACTAATTTACTCATAATTACAAGAACATTGTCAGCTCACAGTCTATACAAATTCTCACACATGTGGCACCAGGGCTTGCACATTCACTGACATCCTCATCAGACTATCTTATGGCACTGGCTAACTGTGCATCTCCATAGTATATCTCTATTAGAAGATATAATACAAACATCAAAAATTGTTTCTACTGTACTCTATCTCTATATTGCTCTCTATAAATCAAACATATCTTTTGTACATCTTCAACTTAGATACTATACATTAAACCTTAACATTAGGACATTATATAGAACATGTCCATGAACACACATCACTAGACAACCAAAATATTGTTCGTACAACTAAGATCTCTTTATGTTTCTCTATTAGTCTTCATAGACTTACTACTATGTTGTCATCAATGACAAACACAGTCATGAATGCAACATGTCAATCATGCTAACAATCTCATCAAGTGTTCTATCAATTCTTAAGATACTCCCTCAAAGGAATACCATCATAATTCATGCTAAAAATCTGTCCCTTTTGCATTGATGGTAACATAGATGAAAAACATCTAGGTTTTAAGAATACCAAACAATACTTTGTTGTTGTTTTAGATTAAGGTAAAAATAGGTTTTGAAGGGACTTGAAACCCCTAACAATAGAAAAAAAGGTGTTCAAACATAGCATAACTAGGAAACAAAATCCTTAGACCAAAAAAATAGACACAAAATTAGGTTTTACAAGGACTTGAAACCACAGAATGTAACCAGAAAATGCAACTAGGTTTTACAAGGACTTGGAACCAACAAGTTTTACAAAGCTTTCAAAATGAAAACTAAAACCATAAACAGAAAAAATGAGACCACTACTATAGCTCCTTGATACTCTTTGCAGCCTCCTTCCCCACTTCCTCTATACTAAGATTAGTATCAAGAGAGGAAAAAATAGTACCAGCAGTAACCTCAAAAACCTTCTTCCATAAGCTCAATCTGGTCCTTTTACTTGGTCCTCCAGGAGACATAATATCCTCATTAGTCTTCTTCCCCAAACTTGTCGTAGCTACACACAAACTAGAAGTCACTTGTTCCATATTATTGCCACTTTCCTTAATCATATGTTGGAGGTCTTGTTCATATTCCTTCAGTTTTTTAGGTATATTTCCCACCTAAGTTTCCAGCAGCACAAGTTTGACCTGATCATTCTCCTGATCCTTCTGCACTTTACCCAATTTTTTTCTTTAATTGCATAATCTTGTTGTAAGTCTAGGAATCTACATGGAGTGAGGAGTTAGCTTTAATCTTTGTAGTATTAAGGAAGGAGAGAAAAATCCTCAAACTTAGATCATCCACCTCCTTCTCCCTAAGGATCTCTGTGCCCTTCTCTTCTTCTTTTCCTAAATCTTTCTCCCTTCCCATTTCCTCCATATTTTCCTCTCCAAATCTCTAGGTTTCTCCACCTTGGTTATCTTCATTACCAATGTTATCAAACCCTTCATTTTTTTCCAAACTTTTCTCCACATCATTCTTCATGGTCTCATCTTTACTACTTGGATAACACTCCAAATTAGAGTTAATATCCACCATCTCTGTGTCTTCCTCTATCTCCACATTTTTATCTTCATATTTATCAGAGGACTCAATAATATCCTCAACATTTTTTTGGAGGGTATCCTTAATCACTAATTTCTTCTTCATGCTCTGTCCTTCATCCCCTTTGCTCTTTTTTGCCTAGGATTCACTCACCGATCCCCTTTTCTTCTCCAAAATAGGGGAAATGATAATTTCCTTAGACTCACAATAATTCTCAATTAAGAGAATGACCCCTTCATGAAGGTTAGGGTGAGTGTCTTTCTACCTATGGGCATGGAGGCTTTGTAATAATAAAAACCTTAGGTAGAAGGAAAATAAATCCTATCTTTATACTAGAAATGGTTCAGAAAAAATAAAGTGGAACTTGTGGACTCTTTTGGATCTTCCATCTAAAATAAAATATTCATCAAGACAAGATAAAACATCCCTCCATATTACCTTTATCTAATCAAGCTCATAAAAGTTCCAATTCTTCTCCAACATTTGCTATTCCTCAGTTTTTGGAAACTTTTTGAAAGCGGCATTAGAAATGTTTATTTCCTTGCTGTATTTTAGTCCATCCTTTACAAGACCAGTAACTTCAGCAATGAAGTCCTTTGTGAGATGAACCGTGATGCCATGCAAAGTTACCTTATCCTCGAACCAATTCTTAAAGAAAGCATTTGTAAGATGTGGTTTGAAACCATGCAATCGCTCTAGATAAGGAGTCACATTTCCTTTCTCAAGAATTTTCCAAACAGAGGCTTTAGTCTTCCAAATTTTGAAATTTTTGGGCTCTTGTTTCCTTGACTCTCCCCCCATTTTCAAAAAATGTGTGTCTCTGATAATGAATAAAGTAGCTAATCCCAAAAAAAGAGACAAAATGAAGCAAAGAAAAATAATCACAAAAGTTAACAAGGATTTCATTAATCTTCCTAGGTGCCATGCCTAGATAATAATAGCAATGAAGTACATCCTAGGAATTGTAATACACCCCTCTGTAGACCCTCTTTCAATTATCATTAAATTACTAATCTTGGAGGATCTTTCCCTCTATCACATATGTACCATCATACTTAATGAGTGATTTTAATTCCATGTTTATTTTGAGGTCATTGTGCCACCTCAACATACTACTCCCTTGCACAGCCCTACTGGTAAGCTAATCAACAACAATGTTACCTTCTTGATAAGAATGGGAAAAGGTGACTTTTTCAAAATTAGTCGTTAGAGCTTTAATTTCCATTATACTATCCTCTATAGTCCATGTACTTGGAGTTTTGTAATTGAGCATATTTATAATGTTTAGGGAATCACCTTCCATCCAAAAGTACCTACTTCCAGTTTCCATAGCCATTCTCATGGTGTAAAGGGCAGCAGTGGCTTTAGCTCTATGGCTAGTTGATATGTTGATAGGAATTGCTATAGCATCAATAGTGTTACCTGTATGATCCCTTATAATTCCTCCACACCCTGCTTTTCAAGGGTTGCCCTTAGTAGCCCCATCAAAATTCCCCTTAATCCATCCCCTCGAAGGGACCTTCCAGTTTACACTTGATCTTTCATCCTCCACCTTCTTTTTAGGTTCTATATTATGCATAGGATTGTCAAACAAGAAACCATCAGGAACATTTTTCTAAGATTTGAAATTTTCCTTTGTTGCTGTGATGATGTTTTGACTAAGAACCCATTTAGGCATTTCTTTCTCTCTGAAAATTCTATTATTTCTTTCTTTTTAGATTCCCCACCATTTGTGAGGAAGGGTGATTTTCCATAGATATTCCATAATACTGTCATTAGTTGGGCAATTCTAGCTCTAAAAACAATGCTCAATTTTATTATGATGAACCCAAGCAATATTCCAGAAGATGAAGATGTAGCTCCACACATTTTGTCTATAATTGTAGTTTAAAAATAAGTGATCCATGTTCTCCAAGTCTTTCTTGCATAGACAACAATGGTCGACCACATTTATCCCTCTTTTTTGCAAGTTGTCCTGGGTCAAAATTTTATTTTGCAATAGAATCCAATAAAAAATATTGATTTTGGGAATTAGACCTTTTATCTAGGCTTTAGACCATAATGGACTAGGTCCTTTTTCTTTAGATCTAAAAATAGAAGAGAATTTGAAACTCCCATTAGCATCATTCCTCCATAACATTCTATCCTCCTTATAGGGATGCAAACAGTAAGCATTCAACATAATCTATATATTATTGAAGTTCTGGCTAATGTTAGTAAGACTGGCCTAGCTATTATTAGCTCGATAATTTTCCACATAAATACCATAAAACTACTTGCATTGTTCAGTGTAAGTCCTATCCTCAAAATCTTCTATCAGTGGATGGTCCATAATCTAGGAATCTTCCCAGAACTAGATCTTCTTCCCATTTCTAACTTTCCATGAGCACCCTTCACTTAAGATATTCTTAGCACCTTGCATAGCCTCCCATATAGCAGAAGGGGAAATAACAATGGGATACAAGAGGAAATAAAAAAGAGAAGGGGAATTATACAAATATTTATGTTTCCATATAGAGCTCCACTCCTTATCATCATGGTACACTCTCCATCCTTGCTTAGCAAGAAAAGATTTGTTCATACTTCAAATAGTCCTTATTCCCAAGCCTCCATCTCTAATTGGTTTACAAATATGGTTCC
Source organism: Cupressus sempervirens (assembly GCA_028749045.1). Taxonomy (NCBI): domain Eukaryota; kingdom Viridiplantae; phylum Streptophyta; class Pinopsida; order Cupressales; family Cupressaceae; genus Cupressus; species Cupressus sempervirens. Next base: position 506,778,454 of record CM053783.1, on the reverse strand, counting down.
AAGCAATCAGGGCCATTCTCTTATTCTCCTCAGTACTACACCAAAGAAAGTTCCTTTGGATTTTGTCAAGGGAATCAACATATTTAGTGGGAATTTTGAAAAGGCTCAAAGAATAAGTAGGTATACTTTGAAGACAAGCTTTCAGAAGAATGACTTTACCAACTTGGCTCAATAGGCTTCCCTTCCATCCAACAAATTTCTTAGAATTTTTTTGATAATATCTTCCCAGAAGGAATTAGGGGCATTAAGCCCCAAACGGAGGCCTAGGTAAGTACAAGGAAAGGATCCTATGGAACATCCCAAGATTTTAGAAATTTTGGTTTATCTAGACACTGGGGTATTCACAAAGAACAAAGAACTTTTATTCCAATTAATCAGCTGTCATGAGGCTGAGGAGTAGAGGCTTAGAGCTTTTTTCAGATTTCTAGCTTCCCTAACATCAATTTTGCCCATAAAAATAGTGTCATCAACAAACTGACCATGGGAGCAGATAAGGGGCTATGAAGAGGGTTGCGAGCCTTTTATATCACCATCCAAAACCAATTTCCAAATATACCTACCCAAGCAATTAGCCATTATGGTGAAAAGAATAGGAGATAAAGGGTCTCCCTATCTCAGACTTTTGGAGGGATTAAAGAAAGTAGAAGAACACCCATTAACCAAAACATCAATCGAAGAGGTAGAGATGAGTTGAAGAATAGTCCTCACAATATTATTATTAAAACCAAAAGCCAATAACACATTTTCAAGGAAGGTCCACTCCTCTCTATCATAGGTTTTAACAATATCAATTTTCATAATGAAGCCCTAATTGTTAGAACAAAATAAAGAATGGATATTCTCATGTACAACTATGATAGAGTTCAGAATTTGTCTACCTAGAATGAAGCCATTCTATTGTTCAACAACAATATCTGGAAGCACCAAGAGCAACCTAGAAGTGAGGACCTTAGAAATGATCTTATAAAAAGAATTGCATAAATTTATAGGCTTGAATTGGTTTGGAGAATCAACACCCACCTTTTTGTGGAATTAGGTAGAGGAAGGTAGAATTAATCTCTTCCAACATACTTTTAGCCCCAAAAAATTCTTTCATAGCACACCAAACATCTTTCCCTACCAAATTCCACTCATTCCGAAAAAAGAAAATAGGAAATCCATCTGGGCTAGGAGATTTATCCCCTCCTAAGGAGAAAACAACCTAATAAATTTCCTTATCATTAGGAATGGATCCCAACATCATGTTTTGATCTCTAGTAACCAAACGGGGAATGACACTAAGGGTTTCCTTTTGGTTATGAAGATCAATATTAGGATTGTTAGATTGTGGTGACTGATCAGGAAAGTACTATACATACTTCATAAATTCTTTGAGGAAATTTTTTTTTGGGGTGATGCCTCAAACCCCAAAGAATTTATGAAGTATGTACAGTACTTTCTTGATCAGTCACCACAATCTAACAATCTCCCACTTGGGGATCGATCAGGCTCCACACTAAACAACAAGGATCAACAGTCATAAGGGAAGCAAATAAAAAAACTAGTTCATTCAAAATATCCTTTTACTCAGTATTTTTCCTATCGCCTATCATTAGATTAGAGCTGCAAGTTTAAGCCCTGTGCTTCATTGTAGAAAGGTGAAATAACCTAGTGTTTCTATCCCCTTCCTTCAACTAGACAAGTCTTGACCTTTGCTTCCAATAGATTTCATCCTTAGTAACAATATCATGATACTCAACTAGTTTACCATTTTCTTCTCTAATCAAATCAAGAGTATACCCTTCCTTCTGTATCTTATCTTGGATAATTTTTAACTCTTCCTTAATTTTAGGTTTGATCTAAAAAATGTTCCCAAAAAATCTTTTATTCTAGATCTTAGCCTCCTTTTTAACATTTCTGATTTTAGTAACCACTTTAATGTTCTCTAGAACAATACTTTGTTGTTGTTGTTGTTGTTCTCATCTTTTCAAATTCTCTTCATCAATCAAGTCTAAAAAACTTTGGAACACTACTGTATCTTCATGTTGTATATCTCCCCTATAGAGATATTCATGAATCTTTCTAAATCTCCCAAATAGAGATATGTTCAACTGTCTCTCCCTCATTCAACTAGAGGATATTTTTCATGTACTCTCCCCCCATTTACATCAATGACAAAGGCCTCATTATGTCAATTTACTACTTCAATTTATAACAAGCTTGAGTGTCCAAAGACACTATTCAATACCAAATACCAAGAGTCCTTAATGACTTAGCTCATCATAGATACTTCCTCATATAGGAAGCATCAACATTCAATGCAGTCTAACAATATTCATTTGTGCCACTAGACTAATGCACTCTCTGCATCATCTACTCAGAAGTAGGTAGGGGCATAACCCCAAGCATACCTCTTACATACTCAAATTTATCTTTAGGTAAGGGCTTTGTAAAGATATCTGTAATATGATCTCACATATATCTATTAAGTCTCAAGACATTATACTTAATAGATATATGCTTAGTCTTAGAATGCAACACAAGATTCTTAGACATGCTTACTATATTTGTTTTATCATAGTATATGATAATAGGTTTTGTAAACTCAGTTCCAATATCTTTTAGCATCTATTTCATCCACATGACTTGATTACAATTATTTGCTACTACTATATTCTCTGCTTTAGCTCTACTATGTCAAATACAATTTTGTTTCTTGCTCAGTCAAGAAACCAATCTTTCTCCAAGAAAAAATGCTCCACCACTGGTTCTCTTTCTATCATTCATACTGCCTACCCAATCCACATTAGTATATGCACATAGAGTGAACTTATTTTATCTTTATATGTTCCTTTCAAATATCTAAATATCCTCTTTATTGCTACATAATGATACTCCTTAGGATCAACTTGAAATCTAGCTACAATCCCAACTGCATTTTCTATATCTAGTATGGTGTGAGTCAGATATTGCAAACCTCCAATCATGGATATGTGCTTCTGCTCAACTATAGATGTCTCATCCTTTCTAGACAACTTGTGACTAATTATCATAGGTGTACCAACATGCTTACAAATTTTCAATCCAAATCTCTTTAACAAATCTTTCAAGTACTTAGCTTGTGCAATTAAAATTAAATCATTATTCTACACAATCTACAACCCTAGGAAAAACATCATTTCTCCTATCATGCTCATCTCAAACTCATTCTTCATTTCTTCATAAAATTGATCACTTTCTTCATCATTACCTCCAAATATTATATCATCAATAAATATTACTATTATCAACAAACTATTCTCAATTTCTCTCAAATACAAGTTACTATCTCTCATGCCTTTAACAAATCCAAGTTTTTTTAAATACTTATCCAACCTTGTGTACCAGGTACTAGGTGATTTCTTCAATCCATATAGAGCTTTCTTCAATTTTTATACCATATCTTTGTCTTCTGCCAGAGGGAAGCCTTCAGGGTGCTCAATGTATTCCTCCTCTTCAAATTCTCCATTCATGAAGTCTAATTTAACATCCATTTGATATACTTTGAACTTCTTATTTGCTCCATAAGCCAAGAACATTCTTACTACTTCCATTTTGGCTACAAGGGCATAGGTCTCCTCATAGTCAATTCCTTCTTGCTATGAATATCCTTTGTAGATAAGTCTAGCCTTTTTTTACAACTTTTCCTTGATCTCACCTTGTTTCTGAATACCCATTTGATTCCTATAAAATTCTTTCCTTTAGGTCTAGGAACTAATTCCCTTGTTTCATTCTTCAAAATATAATCTAGTTCTTCCTTCATTTCTTGAATCCAATGAACATCATTACATGATTCATCTACACTCTTAGGTTCAACTTAAGAAATTAGACATTATTCCTCATTGATTTTGTTTCTTGTCATCACACCTTTATCTTTTCTTCTAATTATCTACTCTAGAGGGTGATTCTTTTTTATATTTCTATTAGAGGTAGGAGTTGGTATCTCAACTCTTATTTCATCTCTTGGTTCAAATCTCTATTCTCCTCTTTGCTCAATACTTTGTACATCATTCTGTAGATCGTTGTTAGTGTCAAAGAAAACTTCTACATTGTGTGTAACAATTCCAATATTATATTCTTCTTCATCATAATTGTAATCTAACATATTTTCCTTAGTTCCAAACTTTTCATCAATCATAGCACTATTGTCTTAGTTCAATGATTAAAACATTTCTATGCCTTGATTTTCAATCAATAGCCAAGAAATATACCTTCATCACTTCTTGGATCAAACTTACCAATATCATGATCTCTCTTAATGTAACACTTGCTTCCAAATATTCTAAAATACTTAATTGATGGTGAAAAACCAAACCATAATTCATAAAGTGTCTTGCTCATATGTTCCCTGATCTAGACTCTATTCATAGTATACACTGTTGTATTGACTTCTTCTCTTCAAAATGTTTTGGATACATCATTCTCAAACAATAGTGTTGTTGCTACCTTTGAAATTGATATTTTTCTTCTTTCTGCAATCCCATTCTGCTCAAGAGTCTTAGGTGAAGATAATTGTCTCTTAATCCCATTTTCTTCACAAAACATGTTAAACTCTCTAGAGGTGAACTCTCCTCCTCTATCGTATATCAAATATTTTATCTTAACAACAGATTCATTCTCAACTCTATTATTAAATATCTTAAACTTCTCAAATTCTTTAGACTTCTCTTTAAGAAATTCTACCCACATCATTCTAGTGAAATCATCAACACAAATCATGAAATACTTTTCACCATACAATCTTCTTATTTAGGTAGGACCACTCAAATCTATGTGAGCAATTTCTAGCTTCTTCGTTGTAGTGAACTTCTTGTTGGGAAATGATACCTTCTTTTACTTAGCCAAAATACATTCTTTGCAAACAAAATTAGTAGGATTTATTATCTTAGGCATGTCTCTAACTACAAACATGCTACTAGCTTGCTAATAAAATACTAATGCACAATAGCACTAGATATGTTAACTAGGGAAACCCTTGATTAGAGGAAAAACCCTAGTGGGAATGGTAACCACAAGATGATGTACTAATATAAATATTCCTTGTTAGAGGATGGACCCTATTAGGAGTCTATAACAACATTCAGTACATATCAATCCTTGTTAGGAGATTCCAACCCTTTTAGGAGTTGTAGAAGATAGACGGACCCATTATCCAAACAACTTCAAGGGAGAGACCAATGAATCCACCATCCAAATTATCTATGTATTATTCATTGAAAAATTATAGAAATGAATAGTAATACTCCTTCCTCTTTATTTGTCCTATCAACCAGACTTCTGCTCCTTCTAATCCTGTAACCAGATCACAAAACTTGCATCCAATAATGCCTTGGATCACCTCTACACATTCACCAAACACTTTACCCCTTTTCACACTTCAAATTCAATACAATGATTACTTTCTCATTACAAACAAGAAAAACATATTTCCTTTATATCATATCTTGAAAATAATTCCTTGAGTTGGCCTTGATGCTTTCCCAATTTATTATAATAAGATAATTAATTGATTCATAATTACAACAGCATTGTTAGCTCATATTCTATACAACTTCTCACATGTGTCACATTAGGGCTTTCACATTCACTAACATCCTCATCAAACTATCTTATGTCACTGAATGACAGTGCATCTCCAGATTATATCTCTGCTAAAATATATAATAAAAACATTAGAAAATGGTGCTGAGGTACTTTGTCTCTATACTACTCTCTATACTGTACATTTAACCTTAACATCAGGACACTTTATCAAACATGGCCATGAATATGCATCGCCAGACAATCAAAATATTGTCTGTACAACTAAGATCTCTATCTACTACTCTATCAATCTTCACAAACTTACTGCTATGTTGTCATCAATGACAAACATAGTCATGAATGCAACATGTCAATCATGCTAACAATATCCCCAAGTGTTCTAGAAATGCTTAGGATACTCCCCCAAAGAAATACCTTTAGCATTCATGATAAAGAAACCTTACCTACTCTGATTTTTAATACAACAAACATTAAATACAAAAAGTGATACATGAAATAAAACATATAAGAGAAGTTTTTAGGACTCACTCATGGCTACATGTCTATGAATCATTGGCATGTCCAAACACATTCTTCAAGCTGGCTCCTCTCATGTTGGCCATTTTTTTTTTGTTATGCTCTGATCACCTATTGGTCATGATGAAAGTGATCCTTCTAAGGGCCCTATGGGCCTATCTATACGCCCCCTCTAGGCCCTTTTTCATCCTAATCCCCAATTTTCATCTTAATTTCTCCCATCTCATAAAAATTTCATGCAAATTTCTAGTTTCCCTTCTTTTTCCTTCTCTCTCTCCTTTATGTTTTCTATTTTTTTTGGAAAAACTCCAGAAGATTAATCCTTTGTGTTTTTTCTTTAGGAGGCGCACCTAACAACATTGTCACCTCAACATGACTCTTAGAAATCAATTTTTCTCTTTGGGGCATCTTATTTTTATTTTTTTTTATCACAATTAAAGCCCTTAGTTCATCGATCTCTTTATCATCCATGACCTCTATCTTCTTCAAGTTTTCCCTTGTGCACTTGTTGGGGCCATTATCATCCTTCATCTCTTTTGTACCCTAGTTCTTTCTCCCCTACACTAGCTTATCCAATAAAACCTTGATATTTTCAGCAATAGCTTTCAAAATGGAACAACTCTAGTCAACAATATTTTTCAAAACATTCTCAGTGCCCTCAACTCTGTTGTCCAAAATATCATTCTTCTTCTACATATCCTTTACCATTTGATCCATAGCTCTGGTTTTAACTTTAAGGGGTGGGACTCTCTTTTTCATCTTAGTGACATCTTCATCATTCCCAATCACATTTGAGAGCTTATCCATATGTTGGCCTAAAGTCTTCTCACCCCTATTAGTTTTTCCTAGATGATCAAAATCCCTTCTAAGATCCTACATTTGCTCCTTCAAAGTGTTAATGTCCCTCTTCATCACACCCATGTTCATCGAGGACAAAGCTCTGATTTAGATTATCCTCATCCAGGTCTTGTTTATCTTTCTCTGCATCAACATCATTATTATCTTTGTCCTCAATATCCCCTTGAGGCATATTCTTCTAACCTCTCACATCCTTCTCTTATTTAATTAAATAGGTTCATTATCTTTGGTATACAAATTAATTAGAGTTTTTATCTTTGGTATTTAAATTTAATTTAAATACCTCCCTAATCTAATTAATTTAATTTAATATATGATACCCTATTATCCCCCTTTTAAATAAATTCATAATTTATTCGTTCTTAAAATAACCTACTTGCTTCTAATCCTCATTTAAATTAATTAAGTTGACTTAAATCCTAATATAAATCTAGATCCTTCTCTGCACCCATCACTTTAATCCTACTAAGCCTACAAACTAATTAACTAAGGTTAATTAGTCTAAAAAGGTGTTTTAAACCCTTTTAGAGCCTAAGGAGTTTCTTATACATGTATGAGCAACTCATCCCAAGTAATCTACCAAACTTCATTAAATTCTCCAAGTTTCTTATACCCCATCCTTTTCTCTAAATTACTCACAAATGGGTGAACAACCTTAAACCTTTCAAAGCTTAACTTATCTTTGTTGAATTTTTCATGGCATTTCCTCTTCTCCATGTGTTATTTATGTGGTTACTATGTGGATGTTGTATGCACTAAAATGGTTACCTAAACTATGTTCCCCCATTATTCAATTTATCAAATTTCTTGAACCAATGGATTGCATTATTTTATTAAATCAATTCAAATAAATTTCTTTGATCAAATTGTAATTAATTTGATTATTTCAATATTTCCTAAGGTTTGATCATTTTATCCTAAGTCTTATTTAATTAAAAGAAAACCTCTCTTTTAATTAAATAATTAATCCACATTTAATTAATTAAGAGAAAACCCCTCTTTTAATTTAATTAAATATTTCATATTTAATTAAAAGAACTTGCTCCCTTTTAATTAAATAAAATCCCACTTGAAAAAAGGAAATAAATTGAATAAAAATAAATAATTCTTTTTTTCCTCTACATTTAAATGCACATATCTCTAAGTGGGATTCCTCTTTTTCCTCTTTCCACTTTCTTCTCAAACACTCCTCTTTTCTCATTGATGGAATTTTGTCTCACATGGATCAAACTCTATTATCTGATATTGGTTGTGAGAAGCCTCTCACCTCCAAATTTTCCTTTATAAAGAGTCCTCTCCTTCTCATTTTTATATAGAGCAATAGAGAGAGATATAGAGAAAATAGCTTGTTGCTATAGTATTGTTATGCTACAGGTTTAGATAGTGATTTTGGAGGATTTTGAGCCTTAGGGTTTGGACATTGGAGCTTCATTGAAACTTCTCTCTTCTTGTATTATTCTATCTTGCATCTATGACTTCCATCATGAGGTTTCATCCTTGCATTTTTATTTCCTTTCATAGAATAGATTTTCTTTCTTGCATTGCTTTTCATTGTTATCATTTAGATTATCTTGTATCTTCATTTGATTTCATATTTTGATCTTTGAATCTCTCATTTTATGGTGTACTTGCATGGGTATAAACTAGGTCAAATTGAGGGCCTCCATCACAAACCCTTGCACTCCATGAATAGAGAGATATGAGCTACCATTCAAGACCTCATTCTTGAACAATCTTGGATATAGTGACTCATAGAAGTGTGCTCACATTTTAGGCATAAAGATGCCACATAGATGAAATCTCATATAAGCATCTTCCCTCCACTCAAAATCTATAAATAGGAGGCCCCACTTCTTGCATATTATCCACTTATTGTTATCATGTTATTATTGTTCTAGAAATCCTTAAGCAATTTGAAATTTCATAGTCCTTAGTTATTTGAATATAGAATCACATGCTAGTTATAATATAAATTAATCTTAGTTCTATTTGACCTTGAATATCATCTTAGTTTAGTTTTAAATATTCATCTTCATCATTGGGTGAATTCTTGGGAAATTTTATTCATACTTGTTCTTGAGTTCTTTATTCTTATCATTGGTTTTCATTATAGGATTAACTCCACAAGAATAAAGAAATCAAAATAGGATGCATTATTATGTTGGGAAAGCATCCCCACCTCTCTAAGAGAAAATAAAAAGTTCTTGGGTTCCCTTGTTCAAGCTCATTTGAGGTTATTTTGGGAGTCATTTAGTGTGTTTTAAGTTTATAAGAACATCTTAGATTAGTTTGATTGATATTGATTAATGTTTGTATGTTTGAGCTTGATCCACACATGTAGGTTTTCAAGGTATTAAAATTATTACAAAATAGTAGAAGAAAAGTATTTGAGAATGTTGTTTGACAACTCTTTAATTTTATATCCTTAGATATGGAAGTTGATAGTTCAATAACAATGATTTCTAGTTGAAGATGAAAGTTGTATTTTAAATATGGTAGTTGTTACAATTTTTCGTTTCCAATGGTTTCTTCTCTAGACATAAAGGTTGACAATGTGAAAATGTGATTTGTAATGTGTAAATTTTTTTGTATTGGTTGTGGTGTTCTATAATTATTTTGGAAAATATGTTGTCTATGGTTGAATTTATGATCAGTTGTTGTTCCAGTTTGGAAATGTATTATGATGGCTCCTGTCATGGGAAATTGGCAAGTGATATGAGTTTTTGTGGATGTATGGATGTCACCATGGTGTTTGGAGTTTCACATACAACTAGAAAGTGTTTTGGTTATTAGGGAAATGCATTCTACACATTTTAGATGACTATGCAAATTTTTCCAATGATTGTGCATTTGGTATTGGGCTATGTGTCAGGTGTTCATGGTCCGTCTCCCTCCTAAAGTAAACCATGCTTCATGTTTTGTCCTGAGTAGTGTATTTAATTTTTTTATCACTTATCCATAACGGTTAATGTTTCTCTCTTATCTATAGCTATAATTAATACGGGTTGTCTCTTTAGAACTATTGAGATCAATACATATCTCACTATCCAACTTCTTTTTTTTGGATCTTACTATCATTTCCAAGTCATAATTGTAGTGATAGTGATGGGGTGCATTATTTATAGTCATGAAAAAGTAATTAAATTTCAGATTTAAATGAAAAGATTGTGTACCTTAGCTGCGTTGATGTTTCTTTGACAACTCTTTCAACAATGTTTTTCAATACTTCCCCTTTGACATTGAGTTTTTCTTAATACTTATCGAACACTTTGGATATAGTATAGGATGTTGTGATATTTCTCACCAGCAAACTTGAGTCCTAGAAAGATTTTCATGTGATTTTCACACACGTACTTAAACTAAAAACTGACTAAGACTTTTTGACCTATTCACTTTGTGTGTTGTCTATGATGATTTATTTGCTAAGTGTTCCCTCTCTAATAGTCTCTCAAGGATGTCATGAACTAGAGGAATTAGGGCATGGGGCATATTTTTATTTTTATTTTTGTCCACGGTTGTACTTTGTGAATTTTAGGCATCTTGAGCTTTTTTCTTGACCTACTTGGCACTTAGGATCTTCAAAGTTAGGTCCTTGTTTATTTTTTTGAAAAACTGCACCATCGTCTTGACCTTTATGGCTTTGATGAATAGGTCAGGTTCCCACATACCTATCTGATATATATCATATTCATATCCTCATATTTATGCTAGTGATATTGTATGATCTTTCGATGTCCCTAATAAGGCTTGGTGATAAAAACTAGGACCTACTTATTTAACCCTTGTAATTGCACCTTCACATACTATCTTGAATTCTAGGGTTCATTCTATATTAGCTTTGCATTTTGAGTGTTGAGAGAGTCATCTTTATCTTTCACAGACATGTTAGTTGACTGTGTTCATCTCCTTGATTCTTTTCAACCATATCTTCATCTCCTTTTGATGTTGTCATCCCACTGCTTCTCTTCTTTTTTCATGTCATCACAAGGGATTAATCTTTTCAATATATTGTAAAATATCAAGTATATATCCAACATGAGTACAAAATTTGGAAAAATGTCTCAAAATACATCAAAATGTCAAAATGGCATGAAGCCTTATACTAGACCTATGACTGGCTCCCTCCCTCTCATGTTAGATGCAATTGAGGAGAAGGAGCATGGGTCCTATCTGGCAGTGGCATCACTCCCTCTGATGTCCCTACCTGCTCTGAATAGTCTAGGAATCCCTATCCTATAGGCATAACAACTCTATATGTTTCATAGTATGTGCCTACTAGACCTTTCTCTCCAGTTCTCTAATGCACTAATCCCTCTCATCTACTCCTCACTATGGTCTCTTCTATGGATAATCATGCAACTAACCCTTATCTCTCTCTCACTCTACTCAAGGTCATCTAATTAGTTTGTCCTCCTCTTCTCTCTCCCTACTCTGAGATCTAGTTCCATCATAACTACTAGATGGACCCCTCAACATGTTGGGCCTATCTCGTCATCTCCCTCTGTCTCCTTCATCTTCATCATCATCCGCCTCTCCTCAATTGTCCACCTATAGTGAATTAGGGACTATGAATCTTGGGAAGGGTCACCTCCTCATCTCCATCATGTAGTTAGGAGAGGCTCCTTCATTTTTCAAGTTACTAGAAGGATAACCCATGTCACCTATTGTAACTCATGTGTCTCCTATAGATATGTGGCATAATTGAGCATCAATAACCACCCCATATCCTCCTCCTCTCTATATTAGGCATAAATAGTAATCTTTGTGCTCACCCTTTGCCTCCTCACAAAATATTGCCATACTCTGCTAATGATAAATTGCTCCACAATCCCAAGATGTCTCCCTAACAAAGACCAACTATAGAACATATATGGGAGCTCCTCCTATACCCCTACCCATGTCTCACACCCAACATATGGCCTCCACTCAAATGAGGCCAAGTCATCTAGCACCTTCCTATATTATATAGTATCTCCAAAATGTGGTTGAGCTATAAACCATGAGTACTTGTATATGTAGGGTCATCCCCTCTCTCTAGGATGAACTCTAGGACACACTATAATGATGTGGTCCCTAGCCCATATCTCCACTAAGATAGCATCACATACATCACTCTTCTTTATCCTATAGATAATATCATGTAACTAATGATACATGGCTTCTAGGATGGTAGGTACCCAAGCCATGTACCGTGGTCTACCTACTAGATCTATTACTAGTTTGTCAAATCTGCATGGGAAGCCCTTCTAATGCAAAGGGCCTAGGGTTACAACAAATAAACACTCCTAATTAAGGTTATAATCTTGAATCATCCAATGATTCTTTTTTATTTCTCTTGTCACCAATCCAAGCCTCCAATATTATTCCCCCATCTTGCCTCCTAGGTATCGTTGGTCTAGTAAAGACTTAATCTCCCTCTTATGACATTAGTCCTACTAGTCCTTCTCTCCCCTAGAGCCCTAACTCTCACTTAGGATATATTTCTTCTAATCCCTTGGAGTCTACTAATCTTTTACGTACCCTCCATAACCTTTTTGACCTTATTCAATACTTTTGGTCACAACAAAACTGAAAGAAAACTCACATTCTTCACATAGGGCTAATTAGGCCTATTAGCTTCTAGGTCTAGTAACCCTATTTTGCCTCGATACTCTAAATTCTTCCAAAAAATCCATTCAACAACCTTAGGAATTTGAAAGGTATCCTCTAGCACTCCAAGTTTCCAAAATTTCAGAGCTTCAAAATAGCCACAACCCTATTCTTCCTTAAGCCCTAGTTTCTAACCTACTTTAAAGGCCTCCAAATTAGTTAGCACTAAAAAGCTTCTAACTTCTTCTAAAATTAAAATCAACTTTCCATTCTACTTGTAAATTTTATGTAGCATACTAGGGCTTCTAAGAACATCATTTTTTAGACCTTGCTTGATCATGGGCATGCTCTGTAACAACTTCCACAAACTATCCAGGCTCACATACTCCTAGAAATTAGCCTAGGGTATCAAACCATAGCTTGGAAACAAACATTAAAAATAAAGAAATAAAACACTATGTAAAATTTCTAACCTATCATCCCACTAGGTTTCATGCATTTTCCACTATGGATGATTATCTTAGAGCCATTATTGTGAAAATAACCCTATGAAGGAAGTTCTCAGTCTAGTCATCAAGAAAATGCTACAACTTGCAAACCTAATAACTTAAATCCAAGTTTTATTATGAAATATAAAAATGAAAAACTATAGTACAAGAATCATAAGCCTAATCTCCTATGCCAATCTGTACACAATTGTACTACACCATTAATTACTAGAAAACTTAGACAATTGCCTATACAACAGACCTACACATGCATAAACTGATGAAAAACCTTCTAAACATTCAAAAAATGATCCTCCATGCTCATATACTCAAGAATGGCTAGTTACAACCTTCAAAACTACCATTTTCAACTTTTTACAAAAATTACAAAATTTGCTCAACCAACTTTTGCGAAATTTGTGTGCCTTAGAACTTTTTGGTCAAATGGGTACACCTAGGACCATTATAGTACCCTAGATAAGGTACCTAGGACATATTTAGGAAATAAAACACCTTAGTTGCCCATCCCTAATCAAATTTGACCTATTGAACAACTTTTGAGCAACCTAGGACCCAGTGAGCAATTTGGCTCTTACATTTCGACTAGTTGCACTCCAAGGACTCTTGGAACTTATTAAGAACACACACACACACACACACACACACACACACACACACTTAAAAAACCAAAATTAGGGAGGTGACCTAGAACATTTTCTAACTCTTGTCTATGATCAATATCTACCCAATCAAAGAGTATGCTATACATGCCATTGGATACTAATCCCTATAGCTCTCTATCATTTTCTCCTCTATGATCTATCAATCCAAAATGGTGTCATCCTCAAACACATCCTATAGCATGTCACTTCCCTCCTTTAGGGACTAATAAAAGTATACCTTCAACATAGATATTTCACATTAGAGATGGTACCAATGAAACTAAGTATACATGAAAACTCAAATGATCAACAAACACCCACATACTCCCTAATGCATGTGATCTAAAGAATGTTAAACACATCCTCTAATGTAATGGTAGCCTCATCAGTCAGTAAATGAAAGGTGTTATGATCACCATACTACCACTCAACTAATGTTGTCAGGAGACCATGGTTTGTCCCGATATGGGGCAACCATAATAGTCCTCCAAACCCCATGCCTCCAAGCATAGCTCTCTCTGTGATATCTAGTTAACGCACAAGTCTCAACCCCACAACATTGGGTGCCATAATGGTAAGATATGGAAACACCTCCTACATTATAAACACACATAGATGTATCAGTACCTATCATATGAGAATAAAAAAGAAGCTAAAGATCTCATAACTAAGCTACAAGAGCAATCAACTAAGTCTTGATATTTGAAAATGATGAAAATTTTAAGTGTGCTTTATTTTTGGCTGAACTAGTATCATATGAGACTTTCTTCTTTACTTGTATGATACTTTTTACTGGTACAATACTTTTTCCCAAGATCATACAATTAATGGGTGGGTCTAATATGATAATGCATAAAAATGTGGGGTGATACTTTGTAAACACTAGAACTATCTAATGATATTTTGATAGTGGTACAAAACTTTATAGGTATCATATTAAAATTTGACCTAGACTACCAAAAACATGCTCAAAATGCTAAAAAAATACTCAAAATGAAGCTCAGATGTCAGTTCCTTACTAAGGGACCGTATTGTTGGGTTTAGTTTTACAACTGATTGAGCTTGAATCAGTGTCTCCCAATTGGAATCCTTCTCTACACCATTGTTCTCTCTCTCTCTCTCTCTCTCTCTCTCTCTTCTATAGATTCAAAAAATCAAATAAGACAAATGATTTAAAAATGACCCATTGGGCCCCTTATATACTCTTTTGACCTACTTTTGACCTAATTTTTAAATAGCTCATATTTGAGTAAAAACTACACCCTTTCTTTATTTTGACACCATGGATCCATTTTTGAGATCAAAATCAAAATCAAGGTTCATCTTGATGGTCAAAATTGTGTTTTAATTTTTTTTCCTTCTTTTGTGCAGTTGGCTGACCTTTTGAGGCTTAATCTTTGAATCTTTTTGAGGCAATCTTTATTTCATCATCATTTCTACTCTCTTCACCTCTCTTATCTTTCATTTCATTTCATCTTTTTTCTTCTTGCTTTGACCTGATTCTTATGATTTACCTTTCTTGGCCAAAATTAGTCAAACTAGGGCATATCTTTGCTGCTTGGTCGTCAACCTTAGGTCTTAATCTCTTATGTATCATTGTGGACTTTATCTTATCTAGTTTTGATCGTGATCTATATTATTTATGCATCTCCTCTATGTCATTTTGATATTGATCCTAATGGGGTAGTAATACTCTATCATTGTTTTTTCATTGTTGTAAATTTATTCTGCTATATCTATTTCCTAGGAGCATATGCTTGACCTTTTCATTTGCTCTTGATCTATCTAGCTAATTCTCAGGAGCATATGCTTGACCTTTCCATTTTCTCTTGATCTATTTAGTTATTTCTTAGGAGCATACACTTGACCTTTTCCATTTTCTCTTGATCTAGCTATTTCTTAAGAGCATATGATTGACCTTTCAATTTACTCTGGGTTTATTTCTCTCATAATGTTCATTCTTACTTCTTATTGAATGTGCATTTAGGATAAACTATCTCTTTGTGCTTCATTCTTTGGAGTTAGATTTATTTATCATCTTGACTTCTTCATTCTTTCACTAAATGTGTTCCCTAGATCAATCACACATTAGTCAAAGAAGGGCAGTTGTAATAACCTAAAAATAGTCATCTAGACTATAAACCCCTTTCCTAGCATTTTTTTCTTAATTTGTCTATTGGTTATCTTTGATCAAATCATCAATTTTCTATATATTTGATTAAAAGCTATGGTTTGAATACCCTATCCTAAGTCTTTTATTTAATTGACAGAACTTATCCCATTTTAATTTTATATAATCCCCAAAGTCTCACTTATCCTAAGTTTGTACATCAAAGCATTATTCCTATTTTAAAAATAAAAGAAAAGGATTTTTATCTCACATGAGGTGCACACTTTTTGAGATGGGAAGAATCTTTATTTTGCTCCACACATATTTTGTCTCTTAAACACCACCTTTTATCTTTCTTAAATGAGATTCCTATTCACATGGATCACTCAAGGCTCATTCTCCACCCTTGATTTTTCCTCTTGATCTCTATCATCCATTTCTCTTTAAAAGTATGCCCTATTTTCACTCCCTCGCCTCTTACATTCTTATGCCATTATTATGTTGCAAGTTTTCTTATAGATTTTGGAGTACTTAAAGCACTTAGAGCACTCAACTTACACTTGCATTCTTTTAATTGCATTTATCTTAGTTTTCTTTATGTATAGATTATCTCATAGAGCTTAACTAGGTGGTTCTTGTAACTCTTTGTTATCTTGCATCTCATTTTAGCTTACTTGCATTTTCATTGCACTCTCTTGACTTTTGGATATTGCCATTCTTGCCTCCACTCTTTGGATCTTCCATTCTATGGTGCACCTTTCAAGGGTTGTTTTAGCTAGGTTCATTTGAGAGCTACCATCATATAGCTCTTGGATGTCAAAGTAAGAAGCTATAAGTTGCTTCTTGAGACTCCCTATTCCATGGGTTCTCTTAAGTGTAATGGTTTATAGAATTGTACCCCAATTTTTGTAAACAGGGTGCACAATTTGGACATCCATTTATCTTTTTTATGAGATCCATTTATAACCCATTTTATGCCATATTTTAATCTATTTCATGCACCTTCACACTAACTTCCATATTTTATTTCCATTCCATTTTAATCTATTTTACCATTTAAGTTGCATGTGATTTAATATAGATAAAATAGTATCTAATATAGTATTGGTATTAAATTATGGGATTATTTATTGATTATTTTTATTAATAAAAATTACTTTATGTCATGGTATATATATAGCTTACAACATTTAATTTGTAGGTGCAGAACTTCCTGTCATAGTCTGGAATTCTATAGAACTTCCTGTCGCAATTTGGACTTTTACAGAACTTCCTGTCGAATTCTAGAATTCTATAAAGCTTTCTATTGTAGTCTGGACACAAATTTCTATACATGAATGGTTGAATGGTAAATAATTTATATCAACTATTTTTCCATTACCACATCAAAAAAGATTACAAGATGTATGAATAGCTGCCACAAAATTAATTTATCATATGCACATAATAAATTATGGTTGAAAGTAGTTTTCAGTTACATGAGGAGAATGGTGGGTAGTTTTTCATTACATACTTCAATTTTTGTTATAACATCCACATTTTTAATATGTGGTCAACTATATAAAGACAAACAATCATCATTTCAAGTCTACAGCTTTGGATTATGCTATCATATGTAGATCCTTCATTTTTGCATGACTATTCTAATTCTATTCTAGTCTCCAAAATCAATAAACATATGAAATATATTTTCAGCGAAGACTCAATGAAGAAGACCACATGGATGATATATTACAAGATTTATGTTGAAAAAAAATATTTCAATCTCCTGGTCACTATTTGTTTATCTACTGTTATAATAGGGTATATAATGGTTGGCAACTAAGGGCCCATAATTATTAATATGTCATCTCAATTACTAGCAGATTTAGATGGTCTAAATATGAATCTAAATGATTTATTTCCTCACTATTTTATTTCCACATGAAGGAGTTAAACCATTTTATGATTACTTTTTTGAGAATAACACCTATATATAAAGGGATCAAATGTAATAGAAGATATATCAGATTTATACCAGAATTATATATCATATACTAAGTTCTACATAGAGATCTTCATGTAGCATAATTCTATGTTATTTAAGGATGAATAAAATATTATTATTCTTATCACAAAAGAGTAGAAAGTTGTTCATATTTCATCACTACGCATACTAAGGAGTCATGATCCACTTGTTAGTATGGATGGTGATTTAGTTTATATTGTTTGTGTGTTTTTATTTCCATTTGATTAATGAGGTGATTCTATTTGTCCTTATCTAATTGGTATTTCATTCATATGTTTTACTAGATTAAGCCTTGATTGTAGAAGAAGAGAATCTGTAAGTGCATGAATTTTGAAATATTTTGTTTATATATTATTATCTATGATAGGAGGAATATAATTCATATAATCCTTATCATATTTAAAATTCTAATCATTTATTCTTGTTCAAAGAATTATTTGGTCTCCAAATTATTGAACTACTCTTATCTCACTTTCATACATTTCACTCTATTATTTATTTCTCATCTTTTGAATACAGTAAACTTAAACTTCCTATTGCACTCCCTTCCATCACCTGCCAACCAAAGTTTTTGTTGCATTCTTTTCTTAGAGTTATTTATTTCAAACTTCTTGTAGTATGTCACCTCCTATCATAGATTGTGCTCTTTATTTGTTTACATTATTATTAAATATTTTAAATCATTAAGGGTATGATTCTCATTTTAGAGTACTATGTTTTTAAAACTATTAAAGTAAACTTAATTGGGTGTGATTAGAAGTGTGATTAGGTTGTGTGATCTAAATAGAATATTGTGCACATTTGTTTTAGATTAAGGCAAACATATCTTTTGAGGAGACTCGAAACCCCTTACAGTAATAAGAAAGATAAACGTTAGGGAACCCCAGGTTTTATAAGGACATGAAACCTAAGATCACAAAAACATCAAAAAACAAATTTTTATAGGGACCTAGAATCACCAAAATAAACTATCCAAAGTTAAAAACTAGGTTTTACAAGGACCTAGAATCTAAAGTAAAGGACATAGCAAAGTTGGAAACTAAATAAAAAAAGGACAACTTGGACCAACTGACTAGCTAGAGGCTAGAAACCATGGACTAGAACCAAAAATTAAATTAATTCTTTAATAACCTTGGCTATATCCTTACCAACCTCCATAGTACCCTACATGATGTCATCAATAATAGAACTAGAGGTGTCAATTGCTACTTTCTTCGTACTTTATCTCGTTCTTTTACTAGGGCCACCCAAAATCTTCACAACAACAATAGCAAGGGACATAATTTCCTCATTGCTCCTTTTACCCAAACTTGTAGTAGCTATGCATAAACTAGAAGTCACCATGTCCATTTTTTTTCCCATTTTCTTTAACTAGTTGTCTAAGTTCCATTTCATAGGCCTTCAACTTCTTAGGGATGTTCCTAACCTAATTCTCGAACTGGGCTCTCTTCATTTTTTATTCATCTAGTTCTCTCTACATATCTCCCAATTTTTTTCTTATGAATAATAATTTCATTATAGAGCCAAGAGTCTACCTGGACAGAAGCATCAACTTTCAACCTAGCCTTGTGGAGAAAAGACATCTTCACCATATTATTTTCATCTATAGTCTCATCATCAAACCTTTTCTCCAAATTAGTTGTCTCTTCCTAGTTTCCCTTAGCTATATAAATGATTTTTAATATTTAAACCCTTTTGATCCATCATCTTCTTTTGGTTCTCCTTATTCGAACTTTGATCTTTAATGGCAAGGGCATTTAACTCTACATTCTTCTCCTTGTCAAAGTCCAATAGGATCTTAGCATCAGTAATTTCCTTTTTAGTGGATGTAGGACTTTTACGTTGGTTCAAAATATTCTCCTTTTTCCCCAAAGATTTAGAGATCAATTTTGAATCTTCTTGTTTACTACTTTCTCCATCATTATTAATCGAAGAGAGACCCCAACTACTAGAATACCCATCCAGGTTAGAACTAAGATCCTCAATTTCTATTTCATTTTCTTCCTTTTTGTTGGTGTAAATAATTATTCACTATTTACACTTAAGTTTACTCAGTTTAATGTATTATTTTAATATTTATTTATTAGTCACCTAGGAGTATGTGCACTCTTGTGAGTTGTCATGTTGACAACATAGGAGTTCACACCTCTTTTATGCACATGGTGTCTACAACATAGGAGTTAGCACACTAATTAAGCACATGGTGTTTACAAAATCTCCACTTGAGATACATCTTATTATTCTTATCCTCTCATCTAGAATGATGGATAAGACATGTGCTTAACTGTCATGCTTATCTTATCTCCTGGTTCTTTCTAGAGACATTCTAGGTGCTTCCTGAGAGGCCTTTATATATAGGTACTCCTAGTGTGTACATTCATCACATACAATATAGAGCAATGTATGAGGACATACTCTGATATATTGATCATGCTCCTTTTTGGTCTATAGTTGTGCTTGCGTTTGAGTTCTATGATCTTGGGTGAATCTTGCCCTAAGACAAATTCTTACATGGTATCATAGCTCTTGGAGAATTTCTCTTCACATAGCCAATTGAGACCATCTTCTTCCTTTAGTACCTCAGCTCAAATTTAGAGTATCGCAAAAATTGGGAGCATTTAGAACTAGATCTAACCTTGCCATTGCATCTAGAATGATGATTCAGTGAAAATCAGCTATAAAATTGCCTACCCTAGGCCAAAGTCGATTATGAGGTAATTTTTTTTAAAAATTGGCACCTGAAGGACCAATTTGGAAAATTGGTATGATCATTTCAAATTTGTACACTTAATTTTTAGATCTACATTTTTTTTAATCTACATCTCTACTATTTTTTTGGATCTGCATTAGTTTCTAGAAATTTTTTGGCCATAGGAGAGATTTTTGTAGGTGAAGATTGAAGCTTGCTCATGCAAATCAAATATTTGCATCACATTTAGAAGGTCAAAAAACCCCTAAATCCAATTTTATTTCATCCAAATCAGACATCTGAGGCAAAATCTAGAGCCATTTGATTTTTGGAGGTGCAACGACGGCGATTGACAAAAAATAACAGCAGTAGCAATTTTCAAACAACGATATCTCCCTCATACAAACTCCTTTTGGAAGCAAGTTTTTTTGTTTTATGGTAGAATTTTGTGATCTACACATTGGTGCAAGTGGTTTTAGATCTTTGTTCCTAAATTTTTCTACAACTTGCAAATCCTAATTTTTGCCACTTAAAATGCTTAGTACAGGCTCATCTGGACATATTTTTAGGTTCTGTTTGTTTTGAAAGTGCATTTTTTTTTGTCTTCTTTATAGGTTCTATGGACAAAAATATTGCTTTTAGAAATAAGCCCTATATTGGCTATTGTACATGCACTACTTATAAAGTGCCTGAATCATCCATTAGGGGGGGTTTCTTTGATTTTTTTTTGCATCTTTGGGGGTTACATTGATTATTCCATCATGGGAGAGGTAGATTTGATTATCTTGACACTAGAAAACTATCAAGAATGGAGTCAATTGGTAATCCCATATCTTAGTCAACATAATGCACTACCATATGCGAGAGGGCTTTTATACGATAAGGACACATGTTCCATCCTTTGTCTTGCACTCTTTCTATTTATGGATATGGAGGTTATGGATTCACTTGATGACCTGAAGTCAAAAAATTTATATGATATTTGGATCTATCTTTGGGAGCCTTATGGAGATCCATAAATTCCTCCATTCCCCAAAGACCTTTTACCTCCAGTTGTAGTTGCATCCTCTCTAGATGAGATCACACCTTCAAATTCTCTTGTTGCTTCTACTAATCCTATTTTAGCTACATATGCTTCAAATTCAATGCAATAGGACCCTTTATGTCTTCCTACTTTACCTTCAGCGATGACTTCCTCCCAGACATTGCACAGTTGTTCATGGTGTCTCACATTGAAGATGTGGGGGACATCCTACATCATATTCATATTCTTTTTGGGGTGAATTCTTCATCTATTGCCACAGTGACCGATTCATGTACTTTTAGCATAGTAGGGTACACTTTGTCTTCCAATTCCTGCCTCATGTGATGACTTCTTGATTGACATTTCAAGTTTATTTGTGGAGTCACACATAATAGATTTTGGAGACTTCTTTGATGATATTCAACTTCTCTTTGCTGAGGATGATCCTTCTATAGTTGTTGCGATGGCTCACTCTGACCCTCATGTCCATTCTCTAAATGATTAGTCTTTACATGATGATGTGATTGTGGATCCTTATGTACAACAGTTGCAAGAGGTCTCTCTATTATTTGAGGAGACTATTGGTTCTTTGAAACATGTTCTACATAAATCCTTCCTAGATCTCCACTTCTTCTTAGTAGTTTTGGAAGGTCACACCATTAGTATCGACACAGGGACACTTGAACAAGTTTTAGAGACACCTTTCACCATCGAGATTCTTTCCACATGGTGGAAGCATCTCACTAGTACCTCTGCCACTATTTCTTCCCAAGGGGATGAACATCATTCAATGGTCATGGATCAGCTTCTACATTGGAGCATTTCTCACTAATCAACACCTTACATTTAGGGGGGGGGGGACTACCTTGTCTCCTTCTTCTCCTTTATGGGGGGGAGTTTTTCTTCTCAAGAGATTTTGTCCTTCTCCCATTTCTCTCTTGTATATACTCAATGTATGTTGTAATTGGGGGGTCTTGATTACTCCATCCATGCATGCATCTTGTTCTTTTCATCTCTCTTTTTGAGGGAGGGTTTTTCCCACGAGGTTTTCCTCTTTCTCTACTTCATGAGAGATTGCATTTCATTATGTACATGGGTACCTAACATGACCTCATAGCTAGGACCCATTATGCATTTCATCTTAATTTTTGTATGCTTAAGGGAATTCCCCTAAGTTGCACTTAAGGGGGGGAAACTGTTGATGCAAATAAATATTCACTATTTACACTTACTTAAGTTTACTTAGGTTAATGCATTAATTTAATATTTATTTATTAGTCACCTAGGAGTATGTGCACTCTTGTGAGTTGTCATGTTGACAACACAGGAGTTCACACCTCTTTTATGCACATGGTATCTACAACACAAGAGTTAGCACACTAATTAAGCACATGGTGTCTACAACATATCCACTTGAGATACATCTTGTCATTCTTATCCTCTCATTTAGAATGATGGATAAGACATGTGCTTAGTTGTCATGCTTATCTTATCTCCTAGTTCTTTCTAGAGACATTCTAGGTACTTCCTGAGAGGCCTTTATATATAGGCACTCCTAGTGTGTATATTAATCAAATACAATATAGAGCAATGTATGAGGACATACTCTGATATATTGATCATACTCCTTTTTAGTCTACAGTTGTGCTTGTGTTTGAGTTTTGCAATCTTGGGTGAATCTTGTCCTAAGATAAATTCTTACATGGTATCAGAGCTATACCAAATTCTTACACTTTTCATCTACACTTTTCTCATTCTCCATGGCTTCCTCATTATAAATCTTCTCTACCTTGATCTCTTTCTTTTTACCCTTTCTATTGCTACAACACTCCTCGATTTTCACAGTATTATTTTTAATTTTCTTAGCACTCATCTTTTGATGAGGCTCATTACCAACCAATTTTCTCTTCTTCTCCACATAGGTGAGAGCTTCACTACATTATTACTACAATGATTTAAAGGCCTTCATGGAGCATGAGCCCAATTTCCTTCTTTCTATGGGTTTGAAGACTATTTAGCAGAGAAAATTTCAAGTAGAAAGGGAAGGACAACCTATCCTTATATCAAAAATGGTTTAAAAACATAGAATGGAATTTATGAACCCTTTTTGATCTACCATCCAAAATAAAATTCTCATAGACACAAGATAAAACATCTTACTAGATTACCTTAATTTGGCCCAGGTTATAAATTCCTCATTCTTCACTAGCCTTTTTTCCTC
Organism: Cupressus sempervirens; assembly: GCA_028749045.1. NCBI lineage: Eukaryota > Viridiplantae > Streptophyta > Pinopsida > Cupressales > Cupressaceae > Cupressus > Cupressus sempervirens. The sequence continues at coordinate 506,754,727 of CM053783.1, read as the reverse complement.
CTCTTCCTTTTCTAGAAATTTCTTGAAGTTCATGTTTGATATATTGGTTTCCTTTCTAAATTTTAAACCCTCCATAGGAAGACCAATTATCTCCACTATGAACTTCTCAACCAAATCCAATGTTACCTCATGAAGCATAACCCTTTCTTGAAGAAGTAATCAGTAATGTGGGGTTTGTAACCATGCAACTTCTCAATATACATTGTCACTTTACCCCTCTTGAGTATCTCCCACACCTCCCTTTTTTCTTTCCACCCTTTACAGCTAGACAACTCATTTTTCCTCGACTCCCCACCTGTAGTGCAACCAACTCTATAAAATCTTTTAAAAATGGTAACTTTCATAGGATACAAAGTATGTTTAACCTCAATTAAGCTTTTCATCCAAAAAATGTGCCAACTCCTTTAGATGATGACACAAAAGTACCTCCTTGAAATCTGATTGTAATCCATAATAAAACCACCACTTTTTATTATAAACTACAAAATCTCACATAATCTTTCCTTTACTTTTATTAGTCTTCTCATAATTAATTATCACCATTAGGTAAATTTCCTTGATAAGGTTATCATTCCATGTTAGCTTTTCATCCCTATAGATGGATTTATTAGCTATCTAATCAGCCATTTTATTGCCTTCTTGATAATTATGTGTGATGATGAATTTATCAAACTTTTTTCTATCAAATTTTTAATTTCGATAATGCTTCCATCGATATTCCATGTAATCATGTTCTTATTATTTAGCATATTAACTATGTTTAAAGAATCCTCTTCCAGCCATAAGTTCTTATAACCAATTTCCACTGCCATCCTCATAGTATAAGAATAGGAATAGCCTCAACTTTACGACTAGTCAAGTGACCAATAGGGATATTCACAGGATGAACTACTCTTCTATTATGGTCTCTCAAGACTCCACCACACCTAGCTCTTCTAGGGTTCCCTTTATTAGAACCATCAAAATTAGCTTTCAACCAACTTGGAGGAGGGGATTTCCATATAACACCCTTTCTATGATCATTATGTTTTGAGTTGGTTCCTGTAATTTTCATTAGATTTCTTATATGTACATCAACATTATTTTTATTTTGAGATATAAAATTCTCTTTAATGGCCCTGATAATATTTTGACCCACCACCCATTCAGGTGTTTCTATATTTCTAAATATTTTTTTATTCCTTTCTTTCCAAAGACAACAAAAAAGATGGGGAAGAGAAATATTCCGAAGAAAACTAATTTTAGTTCCTTTGATAGGACATTTCCAATTCTAAAAACACTCAACAATATTACTAGGCCGAACCCACCAAATACTCCAATATTGAAGGAGAAAACTCCAAACATTCTGGTTGTAATTACAATTCAAAAAAAGGTGATTCATGTCTTCAATATCCATCTTACATAGGGAACATTTGTTCACTATATTAATATATATTTTTTGAAGATTATCTAGACTTAGAATTTTATTTTAAAGCATAGTCCAAAAGAAGATATTAATTTTTGGGATAAGACCCTTAATCCAAGCTCTAGCCCATAGAGGGGGCCTAACCTTCTCCTTAGATCTAAACATAGAAGAAACCTTGAAATAACCACAAGTTCAATTCCTTACACTATAGTATCCTCCTTGATAGGAAAAAGGCTACAAGAATTAAGTGAAATTTGAATGCTGGAAAAACTTTGACAAAACTCAACAATGTTAACCCATCCATTGTTAGTCTAGTAGTTCCTTATAACCTCTCCATTAAACTATTTGCATCTTTCTATGGGAGAGATGTCCTCAAAATCCTCCAATAAAGGATGATCCAAAAGCCATTCATCTTCCCAAAATCTAACTTTTCTTCCATCCCCAACTTTCCACTTACAACCTTTATTTAGAATATGGTTAGACCCTTGGACAACTCCCCAAACTAGAGATAATTGGGTAGGACAGGAAGTCAAAAATAGAGCTCCATTCTTTATCATCATTCTTATATCTCCAGATAGAGCACCATTCTTTATCATCATGGTGTGTTTTCCATCCTTGTTTAGCCAATAGAGCTTTGTTCATACTCTTAATAGATCTGATACCTCCTTCCATCTTAGGTTTGTAAACCTATTCCCAAGCTATCAAATCCATTCTCTTCTTTTCTTCAGTTCCAAACCAAAAGAAATTCCATTGAATTTTATCAATTGCATCTGTAAATTTTGCTAGAATTTTGAATAAGCTAAGTGCATAAGTAGGAAGACTTTAGAGATTGGCCTTAAGTAAAGTGACTTTACTATCTTGACTTGGCATATTACCTTTCGAACCAGCTAATTTCTTATGGAATTTGTTCACTAGATCCTCCCAAAAAGATTCAGAAAGACTAAGCCCCAGAGGGAGACCAAGATAAGTGATAAAAAAGGATCCTATAGAACAGTAAAAAATATTAACAATTTTACTTTTTCTAAGAACAAGAGTATTAATAAAAAATAGAGAGCTCTTATCTCAATTAATCAATTGCCTAGTAGTAGAAGAATATAGATTCAAGGCCTTTTTAAGACTTCTAGCCTACCTAACATCCCCTTTTCCCAAAAAAATGGTACCATCCACAAATTGTTCATGGGAACATAGAAGAGGATGTAAAGAAGGTCTCGCACCTTGAATTTCCCCTCTCAAAACAAACCTACCAATATACCTACCAAGATTGTCATCCATAATAGTAAAAGAATAGGAGAAATAGGATCACCTTGTCTAAGAGCCCTAGAGGGTATACAAAAATTAGAAGATCTTCCATTAACTAGGACATCCAAAGAAGAGATAGGAACAAGATGCATAACAAGCTTAAGAATTAGATCACTAAACCAAAAGAAAGTAAAACCTTTTGGTGAAAACTCCAGTCAATTATGTCTTAAGCTTCAGCTATATCCACTTTCATTACAAAACCCTATGAATTAGAAAGAGCTAAAGAATGAATATTTTCATTCATGGAACTAATAGAGTCCAGAATTTGTCTTACAGGTATAAAATTATTTTGTTGATAAGAAATTAGTTTAGGAAGGATAACCAAAAACCACAAAGTAAGAACTTTAGAGACAATTTTGTAAATAGAATTTAAAAGGCTAAGAAAAAGGAATGTAGAATTAATCTCCCAAAAAATTCTTTCACTACATCAAAAATATCTTTACCAACTACTTCCCAAAATTTTTGGAAGAAAAAAATTGGAAAATCATCCAAGCTAAGAGATTTGTCTCCTTCAAAGGAACATATAGCTTCATAAATTTCATTCCCAAAGGGAATAGCTATCATCATTTTGTTATGCTCATTGGTGACCACTTGAGGAATGGCTTCAACAAGCTCCATATATTTAGTTCCATCAACATTAGGATCTGAAGATAGAAGAGATGAGAAATAGGAAACCATTTCTTTAGAAATTCCATTTTCATTAGTAATTGTATCCCTTCCCCTAGAAAGGATGGAAATATGATTCTTACCTCTATGTTTCATCATGGAAAGATATTTTTTTTTAGTATTTATGTCACCTTCTTCAAGCCACATAGACCTAGATCTCTGCCTCCAAAAGGTTTCCTCTTTAGAAATAATATCATGGTATTTTACCAGCTTTTCAATTTCTTCTTTAACCAAGTCCTCTGAATACCCTTCCACTTGAATTCTGTCTTGGATGATTCACAAATCATCATTTAGATTCAATTTATTCTCAAAGATATTCACAAAAGACTTCTTATTCCATTCTCTCACTCTTCTCTTAACATTCACAAAGTAGGACCCTCAATATTAATGTTCCACCATTTTACCAACAAAGAATTAAAATTTGGTGTTGCATCACATTTTCTCAAACCTAAATGAGAAATTATTCCTAACTTGAAAAGGCTCTACCTTAAATTGGAGCAAAAAGTTGTTAGAGGCAATCTTTTGAATAGCAAAACTAGAAAAAAACATAGTCATGAGTCAAGTCCGAAGAAATAAGGACTTTTTCTAGGTGGGCTTGAATATGGTCATTTCTAACTCTTTTATTACACCAAGTAAATTCAATACCTTGGATTTACATATCTATTAACCCTTCATTATTAATGAAATCCATAAGGTCCCATCTACCTTCCAATTGACTAGTATTTCCTCCTTTTTTTTAATGTTCATAGAGAGGAACTTTAAAATCCCCCAACATTAACCATTTACCATTATAGTCTAAACTATTAAGCTTAGATATAGAGTCCCAAAACTTTCTTCTAGCATTTTTGTTATCAGGAGCATATATGTTAACTACATACCAGTAGTTACCCTAAGATAAATTATGTATCTTGACCATAATAAAGTGTTTATTGGCATCCATCAAGGTACCAAAAATCATAGCATACTTCCACATGATTAGAGTTCATCTTGATGCTCCTTCAGAGCTACCCATCATAAGACAATAGTTTTTAAAAGATTTCAAACTTTCAGCTTTACCTTTCTCCATCTTTATTTCTTGGATCACCATAATGTTAGGTTTATGACCCCTAACAAAATTTCTAACTATATCTAAATTATGGATGCTACCCATCCCCTTACATTATAGGTAATGATTTTAATTTCTTTTTAGGGGTAAAGTCCAAAATAGTTGCTTGCTTTCCATCAGGTGGAATATTCTGCAAACTTTTTGGTTCTCTCTTATTTTGAGATATCTTTTTACTAGATTTATCTAGGGTTCCAACATCTAGTTTCAATTTCGGAGATCCTATTTCCAATTTACTTCTTTGGGTAACTACTCATGAAGGCATAAGAGGTATCATTTTATTTATCTTTTTTCTTTGTCATAATTTTTTTAAAAAATCTTCCTTACTTTCTATTCCATTTAGTTAGAAACAAGTTTGAGTACATTCATAGACATCTCTTCAAGAAGAGGTTCTAACAGAGGGAGATTTCCTCCATTCGGAGAATCCTCTACAAAGTTATTCAATAAATCTTCCAACTATCTAATCCTTTCCACTAAGATTTCTCCTTCCTCAAAATCCTTGATTCCATTGTCTTCATCTAGATCCTCAACATAATTCTGATAAATGACCATCTAGTTCTGTAATCTTCCTGATTCCTCAATATCCTCAGAAGAGGATAAAGGTTTGACCTCCTCATTCTTGCCTTTATCTTCCAAGTTCTCCTTCATATCATTAAAATGAGATTTAAGTGTCTCTTCAATTTGGTGGCCCTTTAAAATAGATTCTCCAATTAAACATTAGGTTTCCAAACACTTTTTTTAATCTTCTTTTCCACAATCACCACCTTTTTCTTATTTTTTAAGTTTTAGAGGACAATTTTTAACCCAGTGACACATTTTTTTACAAACAAAATACACATTAGGAAGGTATTCAAAAATAACCTCTTGTGACAATTTTCCCAATTTTGAGTTGATTTTCACCTTTTGAGGAAGGTCCTTCAGGTGCACTACTTTGACATAGATCCTAGCAAACAACATTTTAGATCTAGAGATAGTCATATTATCAATGGAAATGAGCTCTCCAAAGGACCCATCTATCCCCTTAAAAATATCTTCATGCCAAAATTCAAGTGGGAAACATAGGAGTCTTACCCACAGAGGAGTAATGAGAAAGAACGCATCTGAGAGGTCCATATCTGTTTCCCATTTTTTAATCATTAAGGAGCTATCGCAAAATAACCATGGTTCACCACATAATGACATATTCATATCCTCCTTACACGTATATGAAAAGGAGAAAAAACCTCTAGACATTAATGCAATGTCAACCCGACCTCAGAGAACCCATTTCCTTTTAATCATATTTCTTAAGGTTTCAATATCTAGACGGGCCCCCATAAATTTCCGAACTAGGGTTAAATCCATAGAAGATATAGAATAATTAACTATTAGGTCTAGGAAAAAAATTTGAAACTCACCTTTTTCCCAACATGATTTAATAGTATTAGGAGGAAAGGTTGACTTACCTCTTGGTCTTCTCCTAAATAGAGAAGACCACTTTCTTTGACCATCTTCATCCTTCTCCTTATTTTTTTGCTCATCTTGGGGTCCTTTAGATTCCTTACAAACCAAAAAGGAAGGGCCCCTAGCCACATTTTTTATTATTAATGAGGGAGTGATTTTATGAGCAAGATTGACTGTGAAATTTTCTAGTTTTCAAAATAGTTTTCTTTTAGATCTAAGAGTTTAATTCTTATTGCCAGTAAGTGATAGTTCTTGTTGTATGTTTTGTTTTGTTTTTTTGTAATTTTTCTTCCATGTGTTCTAGCTACACTAATCACCATTTGGCATGCTATCTTCATCCCTTGAGCAAAAAACCACTATACCTTTTATTAGTTTAGGACCCTGGATTATAATTTAAATGCAAGATGAATTGGTTCATAATCTTATCAATTATCCTAAATATTGAACCATATTTTAACCATACATTTTTTGCATCATTATCGAGGAAAGGTATTAAAGGCATGAAATTGTAGTAAGTCAAGTTAGAAATAGTGTGCCTTTGAGAGTGTCTCATCATGTGCTGACCTTGCTCAGACTAGTACCTTAGGTTTGCATTGTAGTAAATCATTTAGTTGCATTATTTTTTAATTTTGCAAGTAGGTCATAGAAGTTAGATCCATTATTTATGTTATCATTTTTTGTTGTGAATAATTGGTAAAGAAAGGGAACTTTGAAGAAAAATGTTTAAAATGATGCATTTTCAAGGTAGTCCAAACACATCAAATTTCAAAACAAGAATTGGTGGAGGAATTGTGTCAACCAAAGGTGATGTTTTTACATGCTCTTTACCTAATCTATGCAACTTGAATTATCTTGATCTTCCATTGTCACAGGGATGTCCAACTATTATTTCTCTATTTGAACAAGAGGATATAATTGATGAATTTTTAGAACAATATGATTTCATGAATGACAATTTAACCATTTGGTATTCTATTTATTATAGGCAAGGTGACAAAAGCATATGCCCAAATAATGAAGAACATATGGTGAATGAAGCACAAGGTCTTTGTGATCCTCACCATGCTCATGATGCAGGTGAAAAATTATGGTTTATAACTAGTGAATAATTTCAAAGAACTATTCAAGAAGATTGAGATATCAATCATCACTCTTTTGCATTACAAAGACAACATGTTTCTTAAAAAACATAATTTTCCATCTAGTATTCACAATGAATGTAATCATGCATGCTCACAACAACCCGTATATCCATTTTATATTCTACCATCTCCATTATTCTCATCTGACTCATATTCATCTATTCTATATCAAATATAGCCCTTTATATTATCTTTATTCCATTCATTTCATCCACAATCCACTAAAACATATCCACCAATGGAATTCACTTTTTTTTTAATAAAACATCACATAATAAGGTGGTTCCAACTACATATAATGATGATATTTTGATGATCCTTTTACATTCTCTTATCGTGCATGAAATTAATAATATGGCTAAATAACGTGATATCTTCTTAAAAGAATTAGAGGAACTTATTGATAAAATCAACAACCATCAATTTGGTTCTTCTTATCTATTTCTTGAATCACAAATTTTTGAGATATTTCACACACATAAGGAAACAATACACTATGATTTTATTATTGAAAAGATACATGTATGCTGGAATAAATCATGCACTAAAAGGTGTTCTACTGTATATCTTAATCATTCAAATGTTGCATGTAATACCAAATGATATATTACAAGACCTATTCTCTTAAAATGTTTTAATATTCAAACATCTAGATCTTGTGAGGCCTATAAAAAAAATGTGTATTCCTCACACACTTATTGATTTGGATTCAATTGATTAAAAAGAATTTCAAGGATTTGAATGCATTCATGACCAAACAAAATATTTTTCAAATGCATGATTAGTATTTCTCATTGTTGATTATTTGTAGTCCTAAGATAACCAATTGCACTATGGATGATTCATTTATTTAACAATGATCAAGGTATTCATATCTATATGTTTCTCATTTTTTGTTCTTGTATCTTAAGATCACAATTCATTGATAATATGTGCTAAAGCAATTTCTTGATTCCTTGGATGATTCTAATATGTCATTTTTTTGTGAAATTAATTTGGGAGTGCATCCATAGAGTTATTGAGATTGACTTAAACTCAAGAAATTCTTAAATATGCTCACTTTATTTCATTCTTGAAATGATCCTAATGTTCTCATGACCTTGTCACATGAAGTTAAGCTATGGGGAAATCCCTCCAATTTGTGGTTCTCAACTGATTTATAATAAACCTCCATCAATTATTTCATTGGACCTTCTAGTCCATGTGTAAGATCTCAACCATTCAAGGTATGTGTTCTTGTGTTGATCAACATTGATATTATATATAAACAAGAATTTATTCATTCATTTTATCACTTTTTATAACTCTACCTATCATTCAAAAATTAAATGGTAGAGTTATTTAATGAATGGTATTTATTTACTATACCTGATATGCTTGGTCCTAAGAATATGGTTATAGGTCTCTTGTTGTGGTGAGATGATATCAGTGTGTAATATTTCTTTGCATGAGCATTAAGTAAAACACTATCTTGGATTTTCTAAACTATTTAGAGCACGGTGGTCTGTAACTTGGTCTATAAGATTCATGAATCTTTTGGTGTTATTTTATAGAGCTACACATCTAGAGACAACTTGGAGACATACATAAGGATCTTGGGCATATTGTAGATCATCACATGCCTTCCTAGAGATGTGTCTCTATTTGCCTCTAGTTTTATAGACACATTGGTGACTACAATTGGTTTTTCACTCTACCACCTAGCCTTTGGTAATAAAGATGTGTTATTTCATGCAATAAATACCTCTTATTACTATAAAGATAAGATATTATAGCTTCATGTGGTGTCATCATAGAGCAATATGTCTATTGAGGATTTTCATCATTATGAGTAATTCATCTAGCCAAGTATGTCAGTGTGTATTCCAAAGTTCTATAAGAAGATTCCTAATTTGGTGGCATGAAATACATGGATTAAGACTAGTTTTGTGGGAAAAGTGTTTATCATATTTAGGTTATTCTTGGTCATTATTTCAAGTTCATTATGTAATCTAATTTTCAATAGCACTTTTTGTCAAAACATGAAAATAACTCAGGTTTTTTTATGATATTATTCTTCATCATCCATATAAGGATTTGATTTTCCTTTGGTCACTTTATATAGTTACTCAAAGATGAAAAAGAAATGAAAAAAAAAGCAATAAAAGATCCAACAGTGAAAACCTTTAGGCATTTTCGGTCAATAAATATATGAAAATAGGTTTTTGACAAATGTTAATTAAAAAATAAATTCTTAGTGTTGAAAATTATTTTTACAATGATATTAAGTGGTGAGTGGTTGAAAACTAGCTTACCAACTATCACTTGTCATTATCAAAACTTTTTTTAAAAAATTGAAAAAATAAATGAAAAATGAAAAAAAGATAAAAATAAAACAAAAAATAATAATGCAATAATTGGGTTGAGCTATCCATTTTTTAGGGAAACTTGGTTGCTTCTTTGGCTCTTTCTCTCTCAATGTTTCTTGCATCTCCTATTGCTTCATTGTGTGGTTGTGCTTCAGTTTCTAGTGATCAACATGATTTTGATCACCTTCCTTAAGTGCTTCACATTTAGTCAAGTTGCTATGGAGAATGGGTCAAGATCTCTTTAGTGTGCTCTATATTGCCTCCTCTCGATGGTGATCCTTTATGAAATGGTTGTTCCAGTCAACATGTTTTGTTCCTTCTTTGTTTGTGCTTCATAGTTGCTGAGATCTTTTGGCTTCAAGAGATTGGCACCTAGAGACATGCATGTTGGTAAAATAAATATTTTAATTTTCCATTGTTTTATCTCTTAACTTTATTAATATTTCTTATTATATTGATGATTATGCAACACTCATACCTAGCTTCAACCTATTTCTTGAGGATGGTCAACCATTTAAGTTGGCATGAGGTATACCATGCTTATTACATATATTTTCATCCATTATACTTTATCATTGTTCATTCCATCTTCAAACCCATTATTTCCTACTTCATATTTTCCATTCCATCCTTCATTAACCCTATTATTTCCCCTTTTAAAAATCATTTGTATTGTCTACCATTTTACTCATGCTAACAAGCTCATGCATATTGAGATTTTTTTCACAAAACCACTTATGCATATACCATTGTATGAATATTATTGTATGCAAAATGGAGAGAGAGAGAGAGAGAGAGAGAGAGAGAGAGAGAGAGAGAGAGAGAGAGAGAGAGAGAGAGAGAGAGAGAGAGAGAGAGAGAGAGAGAGAGAGAGAGAGCATAATGAAATGAAAATTTTGGAGGTACAGATGTTAAAATGAAAGATGCAAAATGGAAAATGAAATGAATTCAGCATGAGCTATAAAAGTTAAAAGGTGAAGAAGGATAATTCTATAAATCCAAAGTTTCCTTTACAAAATAAAATATTGCATGAGGACATACAAAATGTTAAGTCATGGGGGAATGATGTGATCCATTTATGACCCATTTTTATGTCATATTTTAATCTATTTCATGTACCTTTACACTCACTTCCATATTTTATTTCCATTCCATTTCAATCCATTTTACCATTTGTGTTGCATGTGATTTAATTTATATAAGTAGTATCCAATATAGTTTTAGGATTAAATTATGGGGTTATTTATTGATTATTTTTACTAATCAAAATTACTTTATGTCATTGTGTGTGTGTGTGTGTGTGTGTATACTTCCTATCACAGTTTGTACTTTTGCATAACTTCTTATCCCAATTTAGAATTCTACAAAACTTTGTGTTGCAATCTAGACATAAATTGCTATACATGAATAGTTGACTAGCAAATCAGTTATATCAACTATTTTTCCATTACCATATCAGAAAATATTACAAGATTTATGAACAACAGCCACAAAATTAATTATTGTATGCACATAATTTATTATGGTTGAAACTAGTTTTCAACCACATGAGGAGAATGGTGGAGAACAATTTTTTAGTTGTTGTTATAACAACCAAATTTTTAATATATGGTCAGCTAAATAAAGATGAACAAACATCCTTTCAAATTTACAACTTTGGATTATGGTATTATATGTAGATTCTTCATTCTTGCATGACTATTCTAATTATATTCTTGTCTCCCAAATCAATAAACATACAACATATATTTCCATATAACTCTCAATGAAGAAGACCACGTGGATGATATATTACAATTTTTTTGTTAAAGAAAACTATTTCAATCTATTGATCATTTTTTTTTATCCATTGTTACAATAAGATTTATTACGATTAGCAGCTGAGGGCCCAAAATTATTGATCTGTTATTTCAATTACTGGATGATTTAGATGGTCTAAATATGGGTCTATGTGATTTATTTCCTAACTATTTTCTTTCCACATGAAGGAGTTAAACCATTTTATGATTACTTGTTTGAGAATGACCTCTATATATATAGGGGTTAATGTAATAGAAGATATATGAGATTTGTATCAGATTTATATATCAAAAGAATACTTCTGCATGGAGATCTTCCTGTAGTAGAATTCTATGTTATTTCTGGATGAATAAAATATCATTATTTTGGTCACAAAAGAGTAGAAAGTTGTTTGAATTTCATCACCAAACATACTAAGGAGACATGATCCACTTCTTGGGATAGCTAGTGATGTAGTTATGATTGTTTGTGTGTGTTTATTTTCATTTGATTAATGGTCTGATTCTATTTTTGGTTATGCAATTGGTACATTGATATATTTTATTAGATTAAGCCTTGCTTGTAAAAGAAGAGAATATGTAAGTGCATGAATGCTGAAATATTTTATTTATATATTAATATATGTGATAGGAGGAATAGAATTCATATAATCCTTATCATATTCAAAATTCTAATCATTTAGTCTTGTTCAAAGAATTATTTGTTCTCCAAATTATTGAACTTCTATATCTCACTATCATACATTTCACTCTATCATTCATTTCCCATTTTTTGCACACAGTAAACCTAAACTTCTTTTCGCACTCCCTTCTGTCACCTACCAACTAAAGTTCCTCTCACATTCTTTTCTCAATCTTGTTTATTTCATACTTCCTATAGCACATCAATGTCCTATCATGGATTGTGCCCTATATTGTTTTCATTATAATTAAATATTTTAGAGCATTAAGGGTATGATTCTCATTTCATAGTAGTGTGTTCTAAAATTATTGAATTGAAATTAATTGGGTGTGATCAGAAGTGTCATTAGGTTGTGTGATCTAAATAGAATCTTGTGTGCATTTTCTTTTAGTAACAAGTTAGTAATTTTATGAGCAAGATTGAGTGTGTGATTTTCTACTTTTTAGAATAATTTTCTTTTAGATTTAAGAGTTTAATTCTTGTTGCCAGTAAGTGATAGTTCTTGTTGCCAATTTTGTTTTATTTGTTTTAGGCTTCTTCTATGTGCTTTAGCTTCACTCATCCCCACTTGGCATGCTATCTTCATCCCTTGAGTAGAAAGCCACTATACCTTTCATTGATTTATGACTCCAAATTGGCATTTAAATGAAAGATGAACTCATTCATAATCATATCAATTATCTTTAATATATGAACCATATTTTATCCATAAATTTTTGGCATCATTTTTGGGGAAATGTATTAAGGGCATGACATTATAGTAAGTCAAGTTAGGAATACTGTGCCTTTGGAAGTGTATGATAATGTGTTGACCTTACTTAGTCTGGTATCTTAGGTTTGCATTGTTGTAAATCATTTAGCTGCATTTTTTTCTATTTTGCAAGCAGGTTGTAGAAGCTAGATCCATTATTTATATTAACATTGCTGTTTTTGTAAGTAATTGGTAAAGAAAGAGAAATTTGAAGAAAAAATTTAAATGTTGTATTTTCAAGGTAGTCCAAGCACATCAAATTTAAAAATAAGAATTGGTGGAGGAACTGTGTCAACCAAAGGTGATGTTTTTACACACTCTCTACTTAATGTAATCAACTTAAATGATCTTGATCTTCCATTGTCATAGGTATGTCTAATTTTTACTTCTATATTTGAGCAAGAGGGTATAATTGATGAATTTTTAGAATAACGTGATTTCATGAATGACAATTTAACCATTTGTTATTCTATTTGTTACAGGAAAGGTGACAAATGCATATACCCAAAAAATGAAGAACATATGGTGAATAAAGTACAAGGTCTTTGTAAACCTTGCCTTGTGCATGATGCAAGTGAAAATTTATTGTTTGTAACTAGTGAACAATTTCAAAGAATAAATCAAGAAGATCGAGATATAAATCATCAATCTTCTACATTACAAAGACAACATGTTTCTTCAAAACATAATTTTCCATCTAGTATGCACAATGAATATAATCATGCATGTTGACAACAACCTGTTTAACCATCTTATATTCCACCATCTTCATTATTCCCATTTGACTCATATTCACATATTCTATATGCAATACAACCCTTTCCATTATCTTTATTCCATTTATTTCATCCACAATCCACTAAAACATATTCACCAATGGAATTCACAATTCCTAAAAAAACATCACATAATACGTTGGTTCCAACTACATATAATGGTGATATTTTGATGACCCCTTTACATTCTCTTAATGTGCATGAAATTGATAATATGGCTAGAGAATGTGATATTCACTTAAAAAATTAGAGGAACATATTGATAAAATCAGAAACTATCAATTTAGTTATTCTTATCTACTTCTTGAATCATAGATTTTTGAGATAATTCACACACATAAGGAAACAATACACTATGATTTTATCATTAAAAATATACATATGTGAGTTGGAATTAATCATGCACCAAAAGGTGATCTATTTTATACCTTGATCAGTGAAGTGTTGTGTGTGATACCAAATGATATCTTACAAGATCTATTCTCTGAAAATGTTTTAATATTCAAACATCTAGATCTTGGGAGGCCTATAACAAAAAAGTATATTCCTCACACACTTATTGATTTGGTTCAATTTATTAAAAATAATTTCAAGGATTTGAATGCATTAATGACCAAACAAAATATTTTACAAATGCATGATCATTATTCCTTACTGTTGATTATTTGCATAGTCCAAATATAACAAAATACACTATGGATAATTCATTTATTTAACAAGGATCAAGGTATTCATGTCTATACGTTTCTCATTCTTGGTCCTTTTATCTTAAGATCATCATTGATTGATAATATGTACTAAATCAATTTCTTGATTTCTTGGATGATTCGAATACCCCATGTTTTTGTGAAATTAATTTGGGAGTGTATCCATAGAATTATTGAAATTGACTAAAACACCAGAAATTCTTAAATGTGCTCACTTTATTTCATTCTTCAAATTATCACAATGTTCTCATGACCTTGTAGCATGAATTTAAGTTGGGGGGAATCCCTCCAATTTGTGATTCTTGGCTGATTTACAATAAACCTCCATCAATTATTTCATTGGACCTTCTAGTAAACCTCCACATGTTAGATTTGAACCATTCAAGGTATGTGTTCTTGTGTAGATCAAAATTGATATTATTTATAAACAAGAATTTATTCATTCATTTTATTATTATCACTTTTTATAACTCTACCTATCATTCAAAAACTAAATGGTATTCCAAAGTTCTAAAAGAAGCTTCCTGATTTAGTGCCATGAAAATGACTCGGGTTTTTTGATGATATCATTCTTGATCATCTATATAAAGAGTTTTTTTTCCCTTTGGTCATTCTATGCAATTACTCAAAAAGGCAAAAAGAAATGAAAAAAAAAAGCAATAAAAGATCCAACAATCAAAACCTTTGGGTTTTCTTGACTAGTTAATATCTAAAAACTCGTTTACAATGGATGTTAATTATAAAATAAATTCTTAGTGGTGAAAATTGTTTTTATAGCACCATTAAGTTGTGAATGGTTGAAAACTAGTTTGCCAGTGGTCACTTATTGTTATCAAAACTTTTTTTTAAAAATAGAAAAAAATGAAAAAGGAAAGAAGGAAAAAATAGAAAACAAAAAATAATGCAATAATTGGGTTGAGCTAACCATTTTTTAGGTAAACTCGGTTGCTTCTCTCTCTCTCTCTCTCTCTCTCTCTCTCTCTCTCTCTCTCTCTCTCTCTCTCTCTCTCTCTCTCTCTCTCTCTCTCTTTGTGTTTCTTGCATCTCCTATTGCTTCATTGTGTGGTTGTGCTTTAGTTTCTAGTGATCGAGATGATTTTGATCACCTCCCTTAAGTGCTACACATTTAGTCAAGGTGCTATAGAAAATGGAACAAGATCCCTTTAGCATGCTCTATATTTCTTTCTCTAGATGGTGATTCTTTATGAAGTTGTTGTTCTAGTCAACATTTTTTTTTTCCTTCTTTTTTTGTGCTTCACAATTGTTGAGATCTTTTGGCTTCAAGACATTGGCATCTATGGACATGCATGTTGGTAAAATAATCAATTTTATTTTCCATTGTTTTATCTCTTAACTTTATTAATATTTCTTATTATATTGATGATTATGCAACACTCATACCTAGCTTCTCCCTATTTCCTGAGGATGGTCAACCATTTAAGTTGGGAGGAGGTACAACATGCTTATTACATATATATTTTCATCCATTATACTGTATCATTGTTCATTCCATCTTCAAGCCCATTATTTCCTACTTCATATTTTCCATTCCATCCTTCGTGAACCCTATTATTTTCCCATTTCTAATCATTTGTATTACCTACCATTTTACTCATACTGACAAGCTTGTGTATATTAAGAAAATTTTCACAAAACATTATATGCATCCACCACTGTATAAATATAAGTGTATACAAAATGAAAAAATAAGAGAGAGCATAATGAAACTACAATTTCAGAGTTACACATGTTAAAATGAAAGATGCAATGAATTCAACATCAGCTATAAAATCTAAAGGTGAAGAAGGAAAATTCTATAAATCCAAGGTTCCCTTTCAAAAATAAAATATTGCATGAGGACGTACAAAATGGTAAGTTGGGGGGAATGATGAGATCTATTTATGAACCATTGTTACACCATATTTTAATCTATTTCATGTACCTTCTCACTCACTTCCATATTTTATTTCCATTACATTTCAATCCATTTTACCATTTATGTTGCATGTGATTTTATTTATATTAGTATCTAATATAGTTTTGGGATTAAATTAAGGGATTATCTATTGATTATTTTTACTAATCAAAATTATTTTATTTCATGGTATATATATAGCTTGCAAAATTCTTATTTGTGGGTGTTGAACTTCATGTCATAGTCTGGAATTCTACAGAACTTCTTTCATAGTTTGGACTTCTGAAGAACCTCCTGTCACAATCTAGAATTATACAAAACTTTGTGTCACAGTCTAGATAGAAATTGCTATACGTGAATGGTTAATTAGTAAATTATTTATATCAACTATTTCATAAAAGATTACAAGATTTATGAACAATAACCAAAAAATTAATTATCATATGCACATAATAAATTATGGTCGAAAGTAGTTTTCAGCCATATGAGGAGAATGGTTGATAGTAGGTCATTACATACTTCAATTATTGATATAACAATCACATTTTTAATATGTGGTCATCTATATAAAGAAAAAAAAATATCCTTTTAAATTCACAACTTTGGATTATGCTATTATATGTAGATTTTTCACTCTTGCATGACTATTTTAATTCTATTGTTGTCTCCCAAATAAATAAACATATGATATATATTTCTAGCCAACTCTCTATGAAGAAGACCACGTGGATGATATATTGCAAAAAAATTGTTGAAAAAAACTATTTCAATCTATTGATCACTATTGTTTTTTCTATTGTTACAACAAGATATATTATGTTTAGCAACTAAGGGCCCATAATTATTGATCTATTATTACAATTACTACCAGATTTAGATGGCATAAATATGGGTGTACATGAGTTATTTCCTCACTTACTACACAAAGGAGTTAAACAATTTTGTGATTACTTCTTTGAGAAAGACCTATATATATAAGGGTCAAATGTAATAGAAGATATATTAGATTTATATCAGATTTATACATCAGAAAAATATTTTTACATAGAGATATTCCTATAGAATATTTTTGTGTGAATTCTATGTTATTTATGTATGAATATAATATCTTTATTGTGATCACAAAAGAGTTGAAAAGTTTTTCATATTTCATCACTAGGCATACTAAGGAGACATGATCCACTTCTTGGGATGGATGGTGATTTAGCTCTATTGTTTAGTGTGGAACCTAATCAGTCCCCAAGTGGGAGATTGTTAAATTGTGGTGACTAATTAGGAAAGTATTGTACATACTTCATAAATTCTTTGGGGTTTGGGGCATCACCCCAAAAAAAAATTTGGGTCATGGCCAATGTTGTGGTTGAAATATGGCCAACATGTTGTAATCCTAAAGTAGCATAAAATTACTTGTATAATAGGGCTAGGATTAGGTATTTTCATTAAGTTGTGATGCAAAATTAGTTCTTGTGGTGGTATTGAGTTGTAAGGGATTAAAGATTGTAATCAAGTTATAATCATTAGATCGTAATAATATCGAACTTGCTATTTGATGGACGTAGCCCAAGGATTGGGTGAACCATGTTAAATCTTGGTGCCTTGTGTTGATTTCTGTGTGATCTATTATTTTTTGTTATTGGTTATATTTGCATGTAATTGTTATTTTATGTCTGTGGTTTAATCTTAACAAGTGGTATCAAAGCGAGGTTGTTTTTCCAGTTATCCTCTATAGGAAAGTCTCATGGTTAAGTGGGAGTCTCATGGTTGAGTGAGAGTGATGGAAGATGAGGGTAAGCTAAGGGTTGACAAGTTTAATGGGAAAAACTTTCAGTTATCAAAGATGCAAATGGAAGACTATATTTATCAGAAGCATTTATGGAAGCCATTGGAAGGCAAAGCCAAGAATCAAGGATTTATGTCAAATGATGAATGAGATCTTTTAGATAGAAAGGCACTTGGAAGCATTTGATTATGCTTGGCACCATCAGTTGCATTTAATATTACAAAAGTGAAGACAATAGAAGAATTGATGCAAACCCTAGCAAAACTATATGAAAAGCCCTCTACTTCAAACAATGTATTTCTCATGAAGCATTTATTTAATATGAAAATGGAAGAAGGTAGATATGTTGCAAATCATTTAAATGAGTTTAATACTATTACTAGTTAGTTATCTTCTATTGGTATCAATTTTGATGAAGAAATTAGGGCTCTCTTGATTTTTTGTTCTTTTCCTAAAAGCTAGAATGGCTTTATAATGGCTGTGAGTAATTATGTTCCTGGATCTAGTACCCTAAAATGTGAAGATGTGATCAGTGTTTGTTTGAGTGAGGAAATTTATAGGAAAACCTTAGGTGGATCTATATCAAGAAGTGCTTTAAATTCACAAAGAAGGGGCATAATGATTGAGAGAGGAAGTAATTTTGGAAATTGTGGAAAATCAAGAGGAAAATCAAAGGGGAGGAGGTCTCAATCGAGAGGAAAAAATGACTATTAGTACTATGGGAAACCAAGGCACAAAAAGAAAGATTACTGGAATCGAAAGAAAAATGAAGGAGATAAACCAGATGGAGACAAGGAGGCAAATGTGTTAAGTAACAAATCCAAAGAGGATGCTTTTCTTATATCTTTAGAAAGTGTTGATGATTCATGGGTTTTAGATTCTAGTGCTTCATTTCATGCTACACCTCATAGAGGTTATTTCATCAATTATGTCCAAGGGGATTTTGGACTTATTTATTTGGGGGATAATAAACCTTTTCATATTGTTGGAAAGGGAAAAATTAAGATTAAGTTGCAAAATGGGAATCATTGGCTACTACATGAGGTAAGACATGTTCCAAGGCTAAGTAGGAATTTAATTTCACCAAGGTAACTTAGTGATGAGGGTTGTGTAGTTACTTTTAATGATAAAAATTGGAAGGTTTCAAAACATTCCCTTGTAGTAGCAAAAGGCATGAAAGTAGGAACCTTATATCTTTGTACAGGTCATATTGTTCCTTTTACGTTAATTGTTTTAGAGAAAAATGAATGTTCAGGAATAATTGCTATAGTATTGCTACAGTTGAGCAGGGAGAACAAATAGATGTTGTAAATTTTGATATAGTGTTGTGGCACAACAGACTTGGGCACATGAGTGAGAAAGGTATGGAAGTACTTCATTCAAAGAAAGTTTTACCAAGTCTAAAATGTGTTAATATGGATTTCTATAAAAGTTATGTGTATGGAAAATAAAAGAGAGTGAGTTTTGTAAAGACTGGGAAGGAAAACAAAAAGGAAAAATTACAACTTGTGCATACCGATGTAATGGGAGTGGCTCAAGTATCTTCCCTTGGAGGCTCTCATTATTATGTTACATTTATTGATGATGCAACAAGAAAGGTATGGGTTTATTTCCTTAGATAGAAATCTAATGTATTTCAAACTTTTAAGAAATAGAAATGCTTGGTTGAAAATGAGACTAGTAAGAAATTAAAATGTCTTAGATCTGATAATGGTGGTGAGTATTGCAGTCATGAATTTGAAGAATGACTCTAGACAAAAATGGAGTGGCTGAACTCATGAACAAGACTATAATGGAGTATGCAAGGAGCATGAGGTTGCATGCTAGGTTGCCCTTACACATGTGGGCGAAGGCTATCAATACTACTATAAATTTGATTTATAGAGGTTCCTCTACTCCTTTGGGCTATGGTATTCTAGAGGAAGCATGGACTGGTAAGAAGGTGAATTATTCTTTTCTCAAAACCTTCAATTGCAAAGAATTTTCTCATATAGATTCTAAAAAAAGAACCAAGTTAGAAGCTCAGTCAAAGAAATGTGTATTTTTTGGATATGGCATTAATGAATTTGGTTATAGGCTTTGGGATTTTGAAAATCAAAAAATTGTAAGAAGTAGGGATGTCATATTCAATGAGAAAGTGTTGTACAAAGATCTTTTGTAGCAACATGAGAAGAAGAAGATGATTATGTAGTGTTGGATGATACTCCAAAAGCTGATGTTCTAGCCATTCCTCATGATGTGCAACAACTGCAATAACAAATACCACCCACATTGGTGACTATTAGATGGTCAACAAGGCAAATTAGACATCCAAAAATATTCTCTCCCTCTTAGTATTCAATTTTACTTACTGATGTTGGTGAACCTGATTGTTATGATGAAGTTGTGTAGGTGGATACTAAGATTTAGTGGGAGTTTTCCATGAAAGATGAAATGGACTCTTTGCTGAAGAATAATACATGGGATTTGTGTAAGTTTCTCGTAGGTAAAAGAGCTTTATAGAATAAGTGGGTTCACAAGTTGAAAGAAGAGGAAGGAGGTAAGAAAAGATTTAAAGCAAATGAGATATTTTCTCATATTGTTAAGATGACTTCTATCCATACTATTTTAAGTCTTGTGGCTACTAAAGATTTGCATTTAGAGTAGCTTAATGTTAAAACAACCTTCCTTCATGGTGATTTGGATGAAGAGATATATATGGCTTAGCCACGGAGATTTGAGGTCAAAGGTAAGGAGAACTTAGTGTGAAAATTGAAGTAAACTTTATATGGCTTGAAGCAAGCACCTCGACAATGGTATCTAAAATTTGACAATTTTATGCATGAGCATGGTTATAGTAGCTGTCATTCATATCACTATGTTTACTTTAAGAGGTTGGATGATGACAACTATATTATTTTATGTTTATATGTTGATGATATGCTTGTAGCTGGGTCTAACATGGATCATATTAAGGGGTTGAAATGCTAGTTAGCACATGCCTTTTCTATGAAGGATTTGGGGGCAAAAAAAAAATTCCTTGGTATGAAGATTTACAGAGATAGGAAAAATATAACATTGCTTAGGCTAATTATGTGGAGAAGGTGTTGCAACATTTCTCTATGGAGAATGCTAAAGCTGTCAACACACCTTGACCTGGTCATTTAAAGTTGGCTAAGGAGATGTGTCTCAAGACACTAGAAGAGGAGGATAAGAAGTCCAAGGTACCCTATGCCTGAGCTATAGGAAGCATGATGTATGCCATGGTATGTACTAGGCTAGATATTGCACATGCAGTGGGAATCATTAGCAGGTATATGAGTCATCCAAGAATTGAGCATTGGAATGTAGTTAAATGAATTCTTAGGTATTTAAGAGGAACATCCAATAAGTGTTTACAGTTTGGGGGCTCTACTACTAATTTGCAGGGCTATGTTGACTCAGATTTGGTAGGGAATATTGATACCAGGTGAAGTACTATAGGTTATGTCTTTACTATTGGTGGGGCAACCATGATCTGGGTTTCTAGATTACAAAAGATTAATTCTCTATCCACTATAGAGGTAGAGTATGTTGCTGCTACAAAGGCAGCCAAGGAGATGATATGGCTTCAATTCTTCTTGGAAGAATTAGGACATCCTCAGAAGGATAATTATTTGTTCACAGATAGTCAAGGTGTCATTCATCTTGCAATGAATTCAGCTCTGCATTCAAAGATCAAACACATACAATTGCGGTACCATTTCATTTGGTGAGTTTTGGAGGATGGACAGTTAAAGCTGGAGAAAATACATACAAATGAAAATCCAGTAGATATGTTGACAAAGGTAGTAACAAGGGAGAAGCTGAACTCCTCTTCAACTTCGATTGGTCCTCTAGATTGAACATGAATAAAAGAACAATAGAGTCTAGGGTGGTTTGATCCAATGGGAGCCTCATGAAGTAGCGGCATAGCTACATGATCAATCTCCAAGTGGGAGATTGTTGTTTAGTGTGGAGCCTGATCAATCCCCAAGTGGGAGATTGTTAGATTGTGGTGACTGATCAGGAAAGTATTGTATATACTTCATAAATTCTAAAAAAATTTGGGCTGTGGTTGACATAAGGCTGACATGTTGTAACCCTAAAGTTGCATAAAATTACTTGTCTAAAAGGGATTAGGGTTAGGTATTTTCATTAAGTTGTGATGTGAAATTGGTTCTTGTGGCAGTATTGAGCTATAAGGGATTGTGGATTGTAATCAGGTTATAATCACTAGATAATAATAATATCAGACTTGTTGTTTGGTGGATGTAGCCCAAGGATTGGGTGAACCACATTAAATCTTGGTGCCTTGTGTTCTTTTCTGTGTGATCTATTATTTTCTATTATTGGTTATATTTGCATGTAATTGTTATTTTCTATCTATGGTTTAATCCTAACAAGCTCAAATTGTTTGTGTGTTTTTATTTTCATTTGATTAATGGTGTGATTCTATTTGTGTTTATGCGATTGGTATTTCATTGATATGTTTTATTAGATTGAGCCTTGATTGTAGAAGAAAAGAATCTTTAAGAGCATGCATGTTGAAGTGTTTTATTTATATATTAATATCTATGATAGGAGAAATAGAATTTATATAATCCTTATCATATTTAAAATTCTAACCATTTATTCTTGTTCAAAGAACTATTTGTTCTCCAAATTATTGAACTAGTCTTATCTCACTTTCATACATTTCACTCTATTATTCATTTCCCATCTTTTGCACATAGTAAACCTAAACTTCTTGTCACACTCCCTTCCATCATCTTCCAACCAAAGTTCTAGCACATTCTTTTCTTGATCTTGTTTATTTTAGACTTCCTATAGCAGATCAACCTCCTATCATAGATTGTGCCCTGTATTGTTTTCATTAGTATTAAATATTTAAGGATATTAAGGGTATGATTCTCATTTCATAGTAGTGTGTTTTTAAAACTATTGAATTGAAATTAATTGGGTGTGATTAAAAGTTTGATTAGGTTGTGTGATCTAAATAAAATATTTTGTGTATTTATTACTACTAATGAGGGAGTGATTTTATCAGCAAGATTGAGCATGAAATTTTATAGTTTTTAGAATAGGATTCTTTTAGATTTAAGAGTTTAATTCTTGTTGCCAGTACCAATTTTTTTTTGTTGTAGGTTTCCTTCCACATGTTCTAGCTACACTCATCCCCATTTGGCATGCCATCTTCATCCCTTGAGAAAATAGCCACTATACATTTCATCAGTTTATGACCCTAAATTGACATTTAAATACAAGATTAATTGGTTCATAATCTTATCAATTATCCTTAATATTTGAACCATATTTTATCCTTGCACTCTTAAGCCTATCCTAGAGAGGGAGACAATTCAGTTTATAATGCTACATTTAGAGGTTGTTGCTTATGAATAGTTGCACTATGGTCCATTGACACAAACTCATGGCATTGTACACTCCTAAGAATATTTCATAAAGAGGTTCATAGATAAATTTGACAAGAAGGGTATGGAGTTATAATACCAAAATCTATCTCTATTGAAGTATCTAGGTTAAGTGGAGATATATATATATAGTTTCAACATGTTGTAGTTATGGTACCCAAGATGCCTTAGAGATGTGTTGTAAGTCTCTTTATAGAGAGGTTTCATGATATCATCAAGATAAGAAATCGTACATGACTACAAAGGCGCTCTACATAAGCCAAGAGTACACCACCTCCACCTCTTGGGTTATATCAAGAGTCCTATAATGACTTGAGGAGGAAGTTATTTTTTTCATTCAAGGCGCCAAGGGACTTGGGACATGGATGCCTTGGGAAAGGCAATGCACATGTTGCTAAGGTATATTCAAATGTAGAGAATGAACATATCCAAGATACGGATTCTAAGAGTCATGATAATGAGGTTGTGATGACACATGATATGGAAAGGCGTACCATTCTACTATTTTTTTGTTTCTAGTTATCATTTATTAATGATGGTGGCATTTTTCAAGGAATATTAGTTACTATGTGTGATCTATTGTAGTGTTATACATGGTTTTGTTACTGAGATATTTTTGGTCAATGTGAGGTTGGAAGTAGAGACATTTGGAAAATTAATTGCTATGCTTTTCGATGGTTCTAGAACAAGTTGCATAGAAGGATACCAAAATTTTCCATTTCTTTAGGTAATTATTTCTCAAAAAGAGAGTTTAGATGTCTTCTATTTTTCTTGAGATAAAGCAGAAGTTTCTAATGTAGGCCAAAATTATGTTACACCTCCCATCCCTTATTATTTTACTTCCCACAAGCATACCATTATGAGACATGTTGTTAACATTTATTTTTAATGGATTGGAGTGGGAGAAGATGACTTTGTGTTCATTTTAGCCAATCTTTTGGAATCGTCAAATTTTTAGAAGGTGTTAGACAATTTATAGTTCTTAGCTAGTATACAATCATTCATAGAAGGAGGATTCATAGAGTTCTCCCACTTACAAACACCTATATTCTCCATAAGCAATTTTTCAATTATAGACACTAGTGTATCAACAAAGTTCTCATTTCCTCTAAAAAAGTGGTTGTTTTTCTCTTTCTATAGGCTTTAACAAATAAGGGGGGATAAATTTCTACATGTGTGTGATGAAAGGATGAGGTGAATAGAAAAATATGGAAATATTATTGTAAATCCTCCAAGAATATCCAAATAATATTGAATCTTTCAAGGAACTTGAACCATGCTATAGAAGCAAAAGGGAACTGAATGAGCAAATGATTAATACTTTCTTCCTCGTACTTGGATAAGAAAAAATTCTTATTCAAATGAAAACCCCTCCTCATAAGATTGTTGATTGTGAGCATTTTACCATGAAGAAAAATCCACTAGAAGAAATTAATTTTTTGGTAGAAGCTAAGTATCCTAGACATGCATCTAGCATTTGAATCATTAGGAGATTTTAAAAGGTGGACATAAGCCAATTTTTTTGAGAAGGATCTAGAGTATTTTATCATAAACAAACCTATCTTCAATGGGAAACATGGGATTCCTAATTTATATCAATGAGTTCTAAAGCTCCTTCATCTACTAAAAAAAATAAAGGGAAACCCCCAACCCATCTAACATACTTTTCCATTTTTTTGATGGGGAGATATAGTTGGCAACATAAGAGTTAAAATATCTCTTAACATCTCTCATGAGCAAGCTAAAATAACCAAGGCCAAGGGTTTATCTCTAATCTAAGTGTATTTGTAGAACCTAATCCTCTAATTAATAACAATTTGTCACCTTAAATCATCTCTCAACAAGATTTGATATTTATCAATTTTGTTTCATATTTTAGAACCCAATGATGGATAGATAAATGAGTAGGGAAATTCAAATGATTATAAAATGCATGGATATCATAATCTTACACTAGTAAGTTGAATCTAAGGCAAGGGCACTGTAACCAACTTGGGTAAGAAGAGCATTTTTAAGGTTTGTGATCCTCTAGATCCCCACCCCCCCAGATTTGGGATTACAAAAAACCTCCTAGTTAATAAGGTTGAGTCTATATTTTTCATCTATTCTAGTCCGCATGAAGTTTCTTTACATTTTCTCCAATTTATCAACCATCATTTTGGATATCTTGAATGAAGCAAGGAAATAAATTATAATATCATGTAGGGAGGCTAGCAACAATTGAAGTTTGTTAGCATTACTAAGAATTTTTTCTTTGCATTCAACTATTTTTTTTTTCATTCTCTCTAAAATTGAGTTCCAAACTACATGATCACTTCTTTCACTATCAAGGGAAGTCCCAAGTAAGTGTACCAAAAAACCAAATCCTAATAGAAAATTATAATAATAATCTTCCTTTGGATTTTTAAATTAGTATTAAAGAAGTATATCTTGTCCTTAATATAGTTAATTTGTTACCCTAAAGTGACCGCATACTCTTCTAGAAGCTTTTATCATTCTTCAACTTCAATAATAGAGGTAATACAAAAAGAAGTGTATTATCAACAACTTGATGCAAGATCTCTGGGGGTAATGTAGAAATGGATTTCACACCCTAGATTTACCATTTGTGGCCAAAGAGAAAAAATTCTTGTTCAAGACTTAAAAACCCATAATAAATAGGTAAGATGATAGGGAGTCACCCTGCCTAATCCCCTTCCCTACCTTAAGAAATTCCCAAGGGGATCCATTGACTAGGATAGAAAAATTAACACTTTCAACCACTTCCTCAATAATTTTGATAAACCTCCATTGAAATCCCAACTTAAAGGAAAAATGTACATGAAATTTTAGTTGACTTTATTGTATGCCTAGGAAATATTTATCTTCAAAGGCATACCTATTTGTATCTATTCCTCCATATAATAGATAACTTCATGTGTGGTGATTGTAGCATCCAAGGTTTTCCTTCTTAGGATAAAACCCTTTTGGGAAAGACTTGCAAATATATCTAGAAGATACTTTACTCTATTAACAATGGCCTTTGAGAATATTTTATAACTAGTATTGGATAGGTTTATAGGGTAGACATCCACCATACAATTGGGGTCTTAGATTTTAGGAACCAAGTAAATATAGGTACTATTCAACTTACTAAGAAGCTTGATTGACCTAACAAAGTCCTTAGTAGCTTTGGTCAAATCATATTTCATCACCTCCTAGAATTCCTAGAAGAAGGCTTGAGGAAATCCATCTAGCCTAGGGGCTTTGTAGATACCCATGGGAAAAGAATCCACCTTTACTTCCTTCTCTAAAAATTGAGAACAATCATTTTTAGTGTAATATAGAATTGACAAGATGTGACTAAGAATCTTATCCTTTATTTTAATAGGTTCTTCCCTATTAGTATTCTAGTATGCATGTAGAAAGTATTATGAATCCTACCCCCCAATTTCATTATTTTCCATAAGCTCCTCATTTTTGTTGTTCAAAAAGGCTCGAATAATGTTCCTCTTCTTATGTTTGGAATCATACCTATGGAAAAAGGAGGTTTGCATGTTACCCTCAGTTAGCCACTAGGTTTTCAACCTTTGCTTCTAATAGATTTTCTCCTTAGCCAGGTTATCCTTCTATTTTTTCCTCCAGTATTCCTCCTCATTATGATAATTGTTAAAAAATACCCCAACAATAACATTTTTCTTTAGTCATTCCAAATTTAACTCAATCTCCTTATTTTTCTTATAGATGTCCTCAAATAAGGATTTAATCCATTATCTTGTCTCCCTCCTTATATTTTCCAATTTCTTAGAGATTCAAAATATATTTGAGCCCTCATAGATATATTCCACTAGGATTGAATACAATCCTGAGACCTAGGATGTGAGTGCCATATAATTTCATAGAAAATGGGGAGGGGGCTAATAACATCCATGTTAGCCTAGTTAAGGGGGACTAATGAATGATTAAAAACTATGTGGACAAGGGTCATGAAGACTAAATGATAACCAAGGTCCCATGAAGACTAAATGATAACCAAGGTCCCATGTAGACAATATAAATCTATCCAGCATGACTTGAATAAAATTTTGGCCTTTCCTATTATTTGACCAAGTAAAGGGATTACCTTGGAGATCCAATTTAATAAGATCATTTTTCCTAATGAATAATCATCTTGATCATACATTCTATCATTATAGTCTATCAATCTACCAATCTTGTTAAAAGGGTATAGAGGAGAGTTGAAGTCACCAAGAATCATATACAAGGCTTCCCCATTATTATCCATGATAGCATAAATTCCCCCCCAAACAAGAGCCCAACCATTTCTAGTATTAAGGGCATAAATATTAAAATGTGTGAAGAAAATTTATCCATTCTAAGTTCATAACAATTGGAAAGTTATAAGAGAAAGAAATATCTTCAGCATCCAACTTACTCAGATCCTACATAGTCATCACACCTGTTGAAGCACTATTGACCTCACTATAAAAGAAAGTATCACCTAACCAAAGTTGATCCACAAGATTATAAATATTTAGAGATTTCATTTTGACTTCTTGAATTAATAACAACTCTACCTTAAGGTAATTAATCTTTGCTTGATTGCACATTGCTTTTGCATGATATTTAAGTACCTCAAGTTCCAAGAAATAAAATTTATTGTGTATAACACTACATTGTCAAGAGAATCTATTTATATGCATTGTGGAGAATTTTTATGTTCCTTGTACTTGGACAATGATTTTTGAGTGTACAAATTATTTTATTTATCTTTCTACTCCATGAGTTTCTATTTTGCAAGTGTGAGGCAATGAGCTCCTATCTATGTTCGATGTTGTTACCTATTAAAATCTTGGTGTTTGTGTGTTAGTATTTTTCATTTCATTAATTTCTTAAAAAATTATGTGATTCACCCTACTCCTCACCCCCCAAAGCATCTGATGTGTGTTGAACAAGCTTTATCCTAACAATAAATAATAATTGCTTTAGATGTATAATTCATATTAGATTTTGGACAACCTATAGTTTTTTATTATGCAATCATATAGTTGTATTTTTTTTTTATAGACACATATCTAGTCATATAATTCACACCTTTCCTTTTTGGATTGTTTAAATCTCTCCCTTTTATAAGTGTCAAATATTATTGATGTTTTTAAGAACCCAGGGGGAATCCCACAAATCATAATGATTATGCTCTCTTGAGTTGATCTCCTTAATAAAATTGAATTTATAGTCATGTTAGTAATCAACGACATTAATATTTAGTGATGCAAGTACTCTAGGAGGATGTGATAGAGACTCATATTCTCTTATGGGATCTAATTGAAGTGTTCCTACCATGCTTCTTTTATATACGAAAATGATATAAAATATTTTTAAATGTCAAACATGAATGAAATTAAATACCTTTTTTTTTTTAAGTACAAGGAGCTAAATCATGTTAACATGTATTTTGTTTGTTCTTAATAACTAGTGAACACAATTAATGTGGTTATATGCTTGCACACAGAAGTACAAAAAGACAAATAATGTCAATGTGTATTTTTTTTGTTCATAAAAATTATAATAAGTGAAACTTTGATTTGATTTATAAATTTATTGGTCAAAACAATAGATGTAGGATCAATCTCACACCTTGTGAGCTCAAGAAAATATATTGTTAATACTATACAATGAATGATTCTTAATCATGATGAAGGGTGAAAAACTATAAACTACATAAAAAATGTTTAATTGAAATATTTTAATAAGATCTAAGAGGCCAAAGAAGTATATGGTTCCCATGGGTAACACACAACCCTAATACATATGTCTCATAAAATTTTGTAATATTATCTTAAAATCATCTCTTAGTCATGAATTGTGATGATGAGTTTTTGTATTTTTCCTAACCAATTATTAAATTGTAAAGTCTCTTTCTAACTATCATGTATGTCTTTGTGTGTTGAACACTTGATGGTGAGATAATCTATCTCCATTGCTAGCTTGTTGCATAATTAAGATTTATTAATCGCAACTCCTCCTTAGGTCCCACCAATCTACTAATCACATATAAGATGATGAGATTTAGTCCTTTATTGATCTATCATCATTTTTTATTTTATCTTAATATTAATTCAAGTATTTAGGTCTTTCCCTCATGAAAGGGTTAAATTATTTGATAATAGTGTTGGAAATCTACTAGGGAAAGTAGGATGTTGTGGGGGAGATGAAATAGGATCTATAAAAATTTAACATTTCAAACATGAACTGTATTTGATATCTTCACATCAACCGTCATTAAACCTTAACCTCATATCAAAGAAATCATGTACTACAATATAATATCAGATCTAACATCAAATTGTATGAAAAAAATTTACAAGCACATAAAACACTTGACACAAAGATTTGGCAACACAGAAACCCTCCAAGGTGAAGATAAAATTGCGGTGGGGATGACACCCACAAAATCTTCACTACTATAGCAATAAAGTGTGCCTATTAAGGATACAATATTTGATCATTTTTTATGATCTACCATGTGAGGGTTTTACCTTGTTAAAATATTACAAGACTATTAGGTCTACCTTGATTAAATGATTTTACATCACAACTAAGTGAGTACTCTATTAGGATATTTACAAAGGCCTATTATGACCACTCTATTAATATATTTAACTTATAACACCTATTAGAACGTATCAATACCCAATCCTTCAGTTTACACTTCAATGTTGATGATATATCTCCCCTATCCAATGTAATATCACATCTTTGTAGTTGATCTTCAAAATCTCTATTATGAGCTGTTCACTATACAATTTGGTTGCTTTGCCTAATTCACCTTCAACATTGTATGTATCCAATATCTCAATCACACACATGAATTAGGTCTAAAATCATTCTTAAATATCTCTTTGGGGAAGCTTCTAGATCTTAATGAATGATCTATATTCATCCCTTTCGCTGCTAAGTCCTTGCAATTTTTTTTATTGGCTATTCTCTATGCATAGGGATTAATGATCCAAAATTCAAGGCATAATTATCTCTCTAACCAACTTCTTGATCATACAAATACACCTCTAGCTTGACAAAAATGGTTTACATAAGACTATGTGTCATTCCAAATATATATATATATATAAATTTTTCTTACTCAGCAATAGTAGGTTTTTGATACTCTTCTATGTCTATTATGCATGTTGCCACTTGGCTTCAACTCTACTTGGCTCATATTTTAATACTTAGTCTCTATTACACTTGGTATATGTATTCACTCAAAAAATATACTATCTTTTGACTAGCTCGGCTAACACTAGAGTACTTGATGGCCTCTAACTTGTTCAATAGTAGCCATTTTTCGACACTTAATTGAAATATATACAAGTATTTAGTTGATTACTTGGCATGTATATGATGGCTCGATCATAGTGATGACCACCCCATCCTACCTTATGAATGACTAAGTATGTGACACTAATAGATAACTTTTCCTTAAGGATAAAAAATCTTTCTCTTTGGCATTAGTGACTAAAATACTTAGCATGATCAACATTTCAAACATAACAAAACTTCAAAATGTCAAAACTTCAAAACTCCCCCTATGGATGTGCTCCATGCCTTGACTCGACATCCTCTTACATTTTTCCTTAGTATGTACATGAGAACCATCTTTATTTTTCCTTCCCTTTCTTGATTAGCATAATTTCCCCCTTTTTTTTATAATTATTTATGTTGGGGAGTAGGGGTCAAAACCATGCTTATCCAAAAATAGTTTTTGAATCTTCAAAATCATTGCTAATGCATTATCTTGACTTTTCCTTAAGGATACAAGTGTTTTAATTTATATTTCTAACTTAGTAGTAAGATCCACCATATTTTCTACAATAGAAAGATTTGGATCTCTATATACTTGCTCATTAGCATTCTTTAAATATATCTGCATAACCTCTGAATGAGATGTCAACATGACTTGAATATAAATGAGATTAGTTCTTATTCTTCTATCTTCAGCCATCAATTTTTCTTTCCTTCCTTGCATGAATCCCAATTTAAAAAATGAGTAGAACTTGAACTTGCATTCATGCTCAATGCATGTGCACTATATGTCAAATCTACCTCAAGTTTTTCTATACATGCCTAAACTTCCTTTGTGAAAAATGAAACATCACACAATTTCTTGAACAATGTATGTACATTTTTTCCTACAATTTCCAAATTAGTAACAAGATGGGAAAGTTCTACCAACCTCACAATAATCTTTGCTACCACTTTCACCATGACTTTCTTTTCAAACTTCCTTTCTAACCATTGCAATAATTTCTCATTTTCATCAATATTTAGGTCATTAAGTTTTTTAGCTATCTAAACTAATTGCTCCACTATAGGGGCTTGATCATTCAGGTTCTCAATATCAATAATCTCAAGAAATGTCTCTAATTTCATGCAAAATTTTCTTCTTCTAATGCTCCCTTCTCATCTCTTCTTGCTTTGGTTTCCCAACCAAAAGTTCTAAAGTGTAACCATATGATCATATGTTAAATTATTTGTGTTCCATTATAGAATCAAAAACACTTCATCATGTGCAATAGTTTTACCTTGTATGCCTCCAGGAGATTTTGTCTTTCTTTTCTTCATTATTTTCCCTTTTAAATCTAGGGTATAGATGATTGTAGACTCTATATGGGAAGTCTATACTCGGTCTCCATGTTTCCTTGGTTCCTTTAGTCTAAAAATATTTTTTCCTTTCATCTTCATTAGTTTTTTGTTCTATAAAAATAATCACCTATTGTGCAGGTGCATTTTCTTTGTCTTGTAAAATAGTGGGGGTGAGTTCACTAATTGAACTTGATTGTCTAGCCTCCTTTTCTCCCTCAGTGTGAGGTCTAGCGGCACTTAGTCTTCCTTCACCAGTGGTAGATTTCTCTACTATATATGATGTCTCTCTTTTGTCTAACTATTTTAGTTGTACCATTGTCATTGCCCTGATTATCATTGGTTTTGCATTCAGGTTCTTATGTAGTTTGATCTTTAGTGGTTGGCACATCCTATTGCTTGGAAACATTGTCATCATTCTCTGTTTCTTCTTGTACTTGCACATATGTAACAACAGGAATAGTAGATGTATCTGATATAATATCTCTTACCTATTGTGTAGTATTTTCTCCACTAGTCTTTGGATATTCTTTGACTTGAACAATTACTGGATTTGGGGTCTATCTAGACTATTAGCCCCCTTCTCAGCATTTTGGCTAAATTATTTAATCATTTACCTAGGCTAAATTGCTAAAAATCAATTAATCTGATTTTAACCTATAGTTTGACTATATTATCCTATGTCCATATTTGATTAAAAGAACATGTCCCCTTTTAATTAAACAAAAGATCCCATTCTTCTAACCCACTCAATGTGCAAACATAAAGTCCTTTTTCTATTTACAAATTAAAAGAAAAGGCTTTTGACTCACATGAAAAGTCAACTCCTTTTCATTGGTTGACTGGCTCTTACACATGGATCATGCCAAAAGTTAACCCCCACCCTTTATTGTCCACTTCCTTGATCTTGATGTCAATTGTCCATCTACCTTTAAAAGAGAGAGCTCTATCATTCTCAAAGGATCAATCTTCTTAAGTATTGTTATGCTGCAAGTTTCCTAATAGATTTCATTAGAGCTTATGGAGAACTTCTCACTTATTGTCTAATTCTCTCATCATCACTCTCATATTAGCTTAGATTCATCTTGCATAATACTGTAATTCATCTTGCAGTAGTTTAAATCACCTAGCTTATCTAGAATGGTTGTTGTAACATTCTCATTTTGATTAATTGAGTTGCATTGTGCATATCATTTTACCATAGGTCATACTTGCATTGCATATTTGAGAGTTCTTTTGGACACTTGCATTCTTTCTCTTGTCTCAAGAAGCTCCCATTGCATGGTTTACGAGAAAGGGTTGTGTCTTTAAGGGTCAATTGAGAGCTATTCATATGCTAAAAAACACTCCTTTGTACTTTGTCAGTAGGGAGCTCTAAGCCAACATTCAAGTATTCCAACTCATGGAATACCTTGGATAGAAAGGTTTAGAGTGGTGCACATTTCTAGTGTACACTTTTTGCACCCACCATGGAGCAAAACATTTTGGTTTTGCTCCTAATCATTATCTTTTTCTTGTATTTTTTTCTTGGTGTCGGGTCTTTTTATTTTATACAATTATGAATATCAGGTGATACTTTCTTAGTATCATACAATATTTCTTAGCACTAGTATGCGATACTTTTCTAGTAAAAGTATTGTGCACCCATGCAAAACTCTATCATACTAGCATATAAAGTTTTATCACCTGGGTATAGTGAGAAATATCAAACGAGGCAAAAGTATCATACCACTATAGCAATATACTCTTGTTGGACTAATGGTTGTGCTTTTGGTTTTTTGCCCTAGAAGATTGAAAAATTGCCTTAAAAGAATGCATGTCAAAGCTCCAAATGCAAAAAGGCTACTAATAATTGTTTGCAAGGCTGCCTAAAAGCATAAAAACCAAACAAGTTCTTTTATTTCCCTTATTTTGTGTGTGGTAATCTTACTAATTGTTTATCTTTCTTAGGCACATAATACTTGTGATTGTGGTCTCTTGGTGGTAGGAAAGTATGCTCTTCACCCTTGTGGTGAATCAAAAATCTTGACCCACCTCTAGATCTCAAAAGCAAGAGGGTCAATTGAACTTGCTTGGAAACTTTGGGGGAAACAATTGGGATAGGAGAGTATGCTCTTCACCCTCACAGTGAATCAAAAATATTGACCCCCAAGAGTGGATCCAATATGTTCTGTCTAGCTTCCTTTAGAGGGTATGCTCTTGAGAAATCAAGAGGAATGAACCAAGTGGGGACAAGTGAATCTGACTATTTTGACCCACTATAAACTCAAGGCTACCAAGGACACAAAACCTTAGTAGAAATAGTGCTTGTCTTCACTTAGTGTGAGTACATGTGGGATTGGGACCATGAGGAAAATGCTAGGCAAGAATTCTTAAGGTGCTCTTATGACCGTGAGGTATGTTACTTGCTATAAGGAAAGGTGTCTCATAATTGGGTGCAAGAGGAGCATTATGAATGGAAGCCTGATCTAAATACTCTATGTTAGTAACTACTTTATTTTTTTGATCAACTTCTTGGTGCAAGAATCACTCCTAGTGGATTACCCAGATCACCCCAAGATTCTACACTCACCATTTGTGTTCCCTTGGTTATGCTAATGGAATCTCCATGACAAAGCCAATATCTCTTTTGGTCAACCACTTGATGTGAGGTGATGGGGCACTTAGTGTGGGCCAAGTTGTTGAGTATGGACCTTGACTCTTAGGTAGATCTTCTTGGAAAGTGTTTTTGTATATGCTAGACCTATGTAAATGTTCTAGAAAATCAAAATCTCATTAGCATTGGTAGGAGTTTTCTTTGAAATCATAATTGTGTGCTCACAACATTTCTTTGTCCCTTGTCTAACTATTGAAACATTCAAATTACCCTTACTATTTTTAAACCATGTTGTTCTCTAATGAAAATTGAACTCCTATATTGTCTGTATAATGCTATGGTCTAAAAATATCGATGATCAACCTGAAACTTAAGTTTTTAACTCAAAACTACCTTTTTTCACAATTCACTGTCACTCTATCATACAACCTCTTGAGAAATATCATACAATATTTTTTTGCTAAAAATACATCATCTGCCTATTGTAAAGTCTATCACCTAAAACTAGTGAAGTTTATCATGCTCAAGGAAAAGTGTCACCTAAAAGAAAAGGATCGCCTAAATATTGTCAACTTTTCTATGTGATACTTTTTGTTGTCCTAATATCACCTTACTCTCTAAGAAATATTGTTTGGTTTTTTTTTCTTGTAAAATAGAGTTATAATTGTGTCTTAACTGGTCAAGGGGTGTTGTCACTTAATCCTACCTGAATCTAGTAAATTATCTATGTGTTAAGTACTATTCTAAGTCAAAAAGATGTGTTTAGTCTATCAAATGTAAGCTAAACACGATCACTAATGGTCACTTCTCAAAATCCAATTACCTTTCTGTGCTAGCTACTTACTATCAAGCTTCTTTCTCACTCTCTTAGCTTGAGTCATTAGTGTTGCAAATGCTTGAGCACTCTTGACAAGCCACTCACTTATTTTATCTTTGATAAGTGATCATTCTTGGCCTTACAAGCTTTAAATCTAAAATGCTTCTCTCATTATATTAAACAAGGACATTCCCTTACATGTTAGTCACAACTAGGTTCTAAGTTAGTAAAGTTAGTCATCATTCTTTCACCTTCGAACAACTGAGAACTCCAAATAGGTCCCCTCGCAAACAACCTTATGTGGAGGATCATGTCTTTGATAAACCACAAGAAACTAATATCTGGCATAACCCACTCTATAGCTTTGTGAATCCATTTGGTACACCTTTTGATACACCTAGGGGTGAAGATAGCATACTGCTCACCATGCATCCTAAGGAGGTGAAATGTCACTTAGAAGAACAAGTGTGAGAAAATGAAAAACTCAAAGAGGCCATATGTGTGGCTACTAGAGAAAGAGCCTATCGTCAAGCTGATTCTAATGCTCATGCATGTAATGACAAAAATAGGCAAGACTACTACAACAACCCATTTCATAACATCCCTCTCAGTGGAAATGATGGAAATAATATGCCTCCTAGGACTCCTAGAGTCAACACAAGAGCATACCTATCACCACCTAGATGTTTACAATTAGATCATGAAAGTGATGATAAAATCACTAGTGAAGACTTGATGAGATTCCAACATGACGAGGTCACCCAAAGGCTAATGCTCAAAGCCTTGGAACAAAATGGGGACCAATAATTTCAATACATGACAATAAAGGGATGGAAACTCCCTCAAGACTTTGATGTGCAAAGGATAATCCAAAAACTACAACCTACCAAAGCTGAGATCTTGAGGCAAGAAATGCAAGAACTTAGAAATCAACTTACACAACTACAAGTTTTTAAGGAAAAACCCAAAACATCCTTTATTGAATCGATATGTGCTCTTCCTTTTGGTAGGATTCTTTGCATGTTTCCATTTCCTAGGGATATAGAGGCTCCTAAATATGATAAATACAATGGAAATCATGATCCTCATGATCAAGTAAGACACTTCCACAATATTAGTATGGATTTCATGCATGAAGACACATACTTGATGAGGTTACTTCCTAGGAGCTTGAGAGGCCAAGCCATGGAATGGTTCACAAAACTATCATCTTCTCTCAAAAAATTTGATGAACTTGCACAACGCTTTATCTAGTAGTATTCTTACAAAATTCAACATCACATTACTATGTTGGATTTGTGCAACATTGAACAAAAACAAG
Organism: Cupressus sempervirens; assembly: GCA_028749045.1. Lineage (NCBI taxonomy): Eukaryota > Viridiplantae > Streptophyta > Pinopsida > Cupressales > Cupressaceae > Cupressus > Cupressus sempervirens. Next base: position 506,718,130 of record CM053783.1, on the reverse strand, counting down.
TTGAATCCTTTACACCATATCTCCAATGATGATGATCTTTACATTCTACATGCCCTCAGCAAACTCCTTAAACTGAGAAGATTCACAATTTTGTGAATGCACTTATACCAAAACTCTACTTTGACCTTAGAAAACATTTTTTCACATCCTTCAATGCCATGGTTGAAAGTGCATACCGCATTGAGGACGTTGCTATTAGAAAAGGCGACATTGTCTTGAATAAAGACAAAAATGGCAACAAGAATGGAAAAGGCAAGAGCAAGCCTTGGAATAGGAATAAATACATTGTCAATGATGGAGTAGTGGATATTCCTAAGAGCAAGGAGTCTATCTTTAACCTTTCCAATGCTATCTATGTTGTGAACAACAAGAGACTTCAAAGTCTCAAACATCTGATTAAAAAAAAATCTAAGCCAAGATGTGTTTACACATCTATGGTAGAACCTTACAAAGTGATCTTGAAGACCCTACTTGCAAACAAACTAGTCACACTTACAGACAACTCCTGACCCTATGACCCACCCATCAGACCTACTTTGTGGAGAGAGGACCATGTTTGCAATTACCATTGGAGAAAAAGTCATAATATTGAACATTGCTTCAAGCTTAAAGTTGTTATCTAAGATCTCATCGATGTCAGAAAAGTCATAACATATGACTTAGTCAAAAAATCACAAAGCCTTCAAACAACCATTAGTAGAATATGAAAAAGGGGAATTATCTAAGGCTTACAAGAAAAATCATGATGCAAAGATCAACTACACACACAGAGACATTAACAACGTCATAAACATGATAGAACCTATTGAATGTCTTTGCATGATGGGTCCTAAGTGGTGAAGCTTAATATTTTATAAATATTATCCACATTTTATTTGCTTTGATTATTATGCATCTTTCGATTTACTATTAATGTTGAAAATTACCTATCATTTACATTGCTTAGGTTGATTGTATGGTTGTGATCAAATAAAAGGATCACTTACTCGATTTCTTTATGCTAGCATAAAACTATAATTTTATCATCTAAAGTTAAAGGCTCTTATTTTAAATTGCATTCCTAGGGCTTACTCATCACATGTCAATCCCTATCAATCAATCCTAGTTCTGATTTTCTTGAAATTTTGTAAGATATTTATTTTTTGCATGTATTGCTATAGGTATAGTGATGAAGCATCAAGTATCACTATATGCTACAATGATAATAGTAGGGTTAGCTTCAAAGTTCAATGAGGCATCACTATAACATATAGTAATTAAAGTTCCTTGCTATGTAGGTAAGACATAATAGAGACACAGTGATGAGTAATAAAAGAAGCATATCGCTATGACCTTCAATGATCATTGGATGTTGAAGAAATAAGATTTGGGTTTTGGCGATTAGTGATGAAATGGATGATATCGCTATATCATATAGCGATCAATATTTTTGATGACCAAAGGAAGGCATTTTGTGTTGTAGTGATCATCGATGAAGGAGGTGATTACTATGTTCTACAATGATAAAGTAATAAGATTTTCAAATTGATTACTATGTAAAATAGTGATAGATTAGGAAAGATCACAGATCGCACTTGGAGTAATGAACACATAGCAATAAGTGATGAGCTTTTTCATATCACTAAAATTTATAGCAAAAGGAAAAAAAATGCATTGAAGAATAAAGTTCTAGATCACTATATGTATACCTTATGAGATAAAGAAGCAATGGAAAGAAGTCACTGCTGACAATCTATGTTGTACTACAATGATAAAAAGCTTTATGACTTTGATTCATGTGGGAAAATAAATGGACAAACACAAGGTGTATGTTATTGAAGAAGTAATCATTCCTTGTTTTGAACACAAAGAATTTCAAAAGAAGTTAAAAGGTTTTCCATTAGTTTGTAGTTATAATATTCAAAGAGAATTTTTTAGAGAAGTATGGAGGGTTCTAGCTAAGAACACAAGAGTAAATTTGAGAAAGTGAAGAAGAGTAAGACAAAGAAGAAGCCAAAAAAGGATGATGAAGTCCCTCCCAGAAAACTAAGTGAAGTTTTGATTAAGTAGATGGATTTTTCTAGGCCAAAATCCAAAAGAAGCAAGTTTGCCTCTCCTGATAAATTAGAAGACAGATAAAGTGAGGTAGGAGATATATGGATGAGGACAAGGGGATATAAGCTTTCTCTATACCATTATGTCAGAAGGAACCATAAAGTGCCCATCTGTCATCTATGGGAGATGAACTTAGGAAAATTAATAGTGTCTAATGTATTTGTGAAAGTGGAATTTATTAAGTTCATCATCATTAAATACAATGCTGATGATAGATGTGTCTATGATAATTCTGGGAGAAGTTGATGGAGATATCAATTGATTCTTTGAATGAAGTTTTTTAATTAATAGATGGTCTCACCATGAAATTATCATTCACTAAGTTGAAAAATGAACATGAGAGGTCAGATATTTCATATATGCAGTGGAAGATAATGTTGGACAAGCTTGATGGAGAGCCTTTGACTATAGAAAATGGACCTCCATTCAATATCAACATGTTCAAAACTTACCTTGATATGACATATCAGTCTTGCAGGTAAGTGGGAGGAATGGGAGTTCCTGATTTGATGGAGATAGGACCTATGGTGTTAGCATCAGACATTCAAATGTTGGAGCCCAAACCATATGATTATGTAGAGTATGTTGTTGACAAAATTCATACTTCTTTTGTTAATTTCAATGAAGTTGACTATCCAACTTTCAGGCATTATTCTTTGCTTATGCATATGATTTTGTATTACCATCAATTAAGAAGTTTATGACATGAAAATTTGAAATTAAATGTACAAGAAACTAATGGAGAGGAAAGGCCTATTCAAATGTGGACATCAATATTGGACTATAGATATAGTGCATCTTGCTATCTTACTTTTGAGGATCGCTTCATCCAGCCCCTGTATACTTTACTTAGGCATCAATCTTTTCCATCTATTAGCCCTGATATCAAGAGGTTTTTGAGATCTAAAGATAATAAACTAGGAGAAAATACTAAGAACAATTGGGGTGATTGGTATGCTTATGACTATTTCACTTGTTTGAGTTTTTAGATTTGAGGGTAAACCATACAGACTACCAACCTTAGTACCTAACATAATTTCTTACTTGGATATCATAAGGTAGATGTTAGAGTCCAGAAAACAACAATTTGGAGCAAAGCAAAGAAAAAAAATAGTTCTCCCTACCACTCTATCTTTTGGAGACTTTACAATCTATGCCACCAAGTCTTATGATAAGATTGGGGAAAAGCTACAAAATGAGTATCACATGTATACTATGGATCCATGGACCCATTATGATCCTAAAGGATACATTCATGCTTGTAGAAAATCACAAAAACTAAGTGACTATATACATCAAGGCATTGAATATGAAGAAAGTTTCAAAAATATGGAATGATAGGAGGTTCAACAAAAATTGCAAGATCAAAATAGAGAACTGGAAGAGCAGAGACAACAAGCACTGGAACAATTTAAAGAGGACATCCAGAGTATACCAGACTACCCTATTCTAGTGACTAGGACCTTGGATAGGCCAGCACTTCAAGTATTGGAACATGATGTTTAGATGCTAGACAGAGTAAATGTTGAAAATGATGAAAGAATCCTTGAATCTAGCAAGTTTGTAAATGATGATGACTTTTTAAAATCCAAGGAATTTATTTATGTATTCTACTATTTCAGAGGTAAAGTATTGAGGTTGATTGTCTACAACATCACTCCAAAGAATGAATAGGAGTTGATGGCCAATTTCAAGGAAGATATTAAAAAGGAAGTAGAAAACAATGACTCTAGTAAGAGGGAGACAATTACTCAATGAGGCAAGAATCATGGTTCTATCAAGATAGGATTTAAGTGCATTTTACATCTTTGATAGCCAAGTCAAATCTAGGAAGAAGGATATGAAGTTAGATGTGCAAGGTGTGAAAGATGTAATTATCGATTCTAGGTTTGTTGAAGATGAAAATCTATGCTATTATGGGCTCTATACTCTTCACACAAAATACCATGGATCATTGATGTTGATTAGGATTTTGGACATTTGATGGCATTAAAAGTAGGGATGACAAGCCCTAATAAGTCAGTAACTATGCAAGTTGACATGGCCCTATTTAACCAAGATCAAATGAAAAAAGTAAAATTTAAAAGAGATAATTGGAAAGAAATGTATGAGATATTTCATAAAGAAAAGCCACAGGTGCAGCCCATGATTCAATCATCAGATGATGCTTTGAGAAGAGAATTGAAGAAGCTACAGGAAGAAAATAAAAGGCTAAAGGATGTTTCTTTCATTCGAAGGGAGATATTTGGCACCATACTAAGAAATCATTTCAACATGTTATTGACCAAGTTAGGGCAGGTTTGGGATTTGTATAATGCATACAAACCTTTGGCCCACCAACATAATGAGGTGTACAAAAAATTGGTCGAGGAAAAAATGAACTAGTAGAGGATGAAGACTTCCAAGAAGCAAATAAATTGATCAATGATCACAACATATTACCCAGGAAATTAAGATCACTTTTTATTTTTTTTAAGAATTAGTAATAGATCATGGAATCTTATCTTAGCATGATGCAATTGGAGAGACAATCAACCAGGAGACATGGATGGGGATGTGTCATGTGATGTAGGATCAAGCCCTGGAAGCGAAAAAGAATGATGACCTAGAGATGACAAGAATAAGTGAATAGATTAAGAAGATGATTGAGTTGGAAATAAAATTTCATGAGGTGATTATTGACATTGACCTACTTGATGGTGAAAAAAACCAAGAGCATATCAAACAATGCAATGAATTTATCGAGGAATCATCATTAGAGTCAACACAATGAATCTTTTCCTTTATAAATTTGTTTTGCTTGATTGAAAGTTATTATTAGTTAGTTGATTGGTTTAATTTTTGTAAACAAAGGGTCATACCCTTTCATTTTGTAACTAATTTGACGTCTATAATTATAAGGACCAAATTTTGAAATAGATATCATATTCATTACCATATATTTCATATATACATTTTATAAAGAAGGTCGATCCTTTTGTTTTACTTCAGATTGTGTTATCTGTATGCACTAGCAACACATGTATTTATGGTTAAAGCATTTCAAATTCAATACAAGTTCATGTGCTCAATTGATCTTTTGGTGATATCATTTTTGTCTCATACATTTTGTTTCCTTGGATCGAAAGTTTAAGTTTGCTTTAATTGACTATTCAATTGATTAAATATAGGAAGTTATTTCAGTGTTTGTTAAATAGTAATATTGTATTGATAAATCAATCTTCATTGTTTTCTTACTGGCCTCTTCAGGGAAGTTAAATTTAATAAGACTTAGTATTGAAATTTACTTAAGCATTCAATAGTTCATACCTCATTAAAGTGATAACAATTTATCTCAAAGGGATTTATTGTTGTCTCTGAGGGTTACTTTAAACATTGCGAATGATTAATAGAATAATGATAAAGAATCCATCGGTTGAGGCACTAGTTTATTGATTGTTGTTGAGTCTTCAAATTGATTACAAAAAGGACATACATCCAAGTGACAAAGGTTATCAAATTCATTACACATTTATATATTACACCTACAAGTATTTATCAATTTCATAATCAATTTCCTAAACACCCAAGTCTCGCAAGTTATCTTCTCTAAAAAGCCTCTAGGGTGTGAGGTATAGGCCTACCAGCCTTGGTTTTGGAGAGCCAAAATTGTAGAGGTTAGCATTCATTTGGAGTGGAACCTATCAATTGGAAAATTGCTATTAGTAATTCCCATAATTGGATCATCATTCCATAGGAAACATAATCTGTCAATTTGGGCACCAACACTAAGTTTGATGAAGAACCCAATTATGATACTGATGATGAAAGACCTATGGTAGTCTTCAAAACACACAATTCTTCACAACATATGGACACTCGACCTAAGGTAGTTCTTAGAGTGGTAAAATCCTCCTCCTCTCATGGTGACATGCTTAATGTTGTCACTAGGGGGCAATCTAAATTTGTCCTTAAAGTTGCAAATGATCCTAAGAATGCCTCATCATCCAAACAAGTAGCTACCCCTCTATATCCAACTATGACCTTATAAATTAGTTGCAAAGAACCTTGGAACAAATATTCATCTTTGAATTTTTAGAGTTATCTCCTTTGCACAAGGATATTCTTGAAAAAGCATTACACACAACCAACATCCCCATGGATATTGATGTTGAGAGATTTCAAGCTATGGTGAAACATATCTCTTCACTACATTACCTCTCATTATCCAAAGAAGATGATAGATCCATTAGTAATCCCCATTATCTTTCCCTACACATAGAAGTACAAATCTTTTGTACCTACATTTGTCGAGTCTTGATAGACAACGGTGCAGGGTTAAACATTATCTCTTTCTATGTTATTCAATAGTTTACCATATCTGAATTCACTATTGAACCTAGGTGAAAGATCACCATCAAAGCCTATGATGAGATTGAAAGGCCTTCTAAAGGTCTTATTATGCTACCAATCCATGTTGGTCCAGTTAAAAAGATGTGGTCTTCCAAGTTCTATACATCCCACTAGCATATAATTTGTTGCTCAGAAGACCTTAGATTCATGACATGTAGGCAATGTCATCTACATACCATCAGTGCATAAAGTTTCTTTTCAATGGTACTGAAATAGTCATTCCTAGGGACAATTCTATGTCTATGAATACACTATTTACTGCCAAAACACTCATCTCTCACAATCACTCTTCTCATGAGCTCAAACCATATCTCCAAGAGTGTGAACAAAAATTGAAAATGGTGAGCCTAGGTATGGGTGATTACACTCTAAATACTCTACTAGTTTCTCCTTGATCTTATAGGAAACCTTTTGAAAAATTGAAGCTTTCAACTTTTTCTATGACTATTTTTAGTACTTTTTCAATCCTTAATTCCCTAGAAGTAGAAAAAGAAGACCAAGCTATAACACATTAGATATATAGGGAAGAGGAAGATATGGAGGAAGTCATAGTCACTACTTCTATCTCTCCTAAGAGTTGTGGCAAAGGATACAAATTTCTAAAAAATATGGGCTATCAGGGCCACATGTCCTTAACTAGTAACAAGAAAGCTCTCATGTAACCCTTAAGTCATGGTGAGGGTCACAAAAATAGAGATACTGCTGGCCTAGGCTTTGGGCTAGAAGATGAATTACCAAGATTTGACAAAAGAGCTCCCATGTTTAGTGAATCAAAGGATGAAAAATAATCCTTTGCTACAATTGTTCTACAAGAAGAGGATTTTATGCCTCCTACTTCTATCCTTTGGGGAGAACCTATGATTACTCTAATTATTTTGAGGCTTCTACCTCTAGACAACACCAATCAAATGAATCTAATCATAAAGATCCAAACAAAGGAAGAATAAGAGAGAACATTGCTCACTTGATTTCTAGGAATGAGAGTATAGATTCTGCTGAGTATGAATGGGAAAGTCTCTTAGATGCATCTTGTGAATTATGAGTTGATGTCGTGCATGCCTATGCTACCCAACCAAACATGGTTGAAGAGTCTAGTTTAGTGTCTGATGATTTTGGTTTGCAAACTACTTTAGTGGATCACACTAATCTCTCTAGGCCTATTCTTGATCTGGATTCCTTTGGAACTTTCACTATAGGCTTGACTTCTTGATGAGCCTTTAAAAGGCCATTATTTTGAGAACTTTTTATTTTTTTTTTAATAGTTATTTTCCAAAGAAACAGTTTAAGACTCTATGGTTTAACCAAAATAACTTATGTTTTATGAATATGTTATCTATATGTTAAGACATGAAGATTGAAGTATAGATTGATCAATTATGTTGTGTTTTCTTGAATCTATGTTTTTTTATGGTTTAATGAAGGATATTACATGCTGATAAATATTTCCTCATCCATGCTATGTTTGGGTAGGTTCCATCCTACAACCATAGGATTTGCAAGAGTGATAATTTGAACATTATACATTTTCCAACATTGATAATGAAATGAATGTATTTATGTAGAAGTTATTTTGCATATTGAAGACAACATTTATGCGCTGAGTCAAAGTTGACCAAATGATTAATGAATCATCATAGAAGTAGATCATGGTGTGAATTCCATTATGACTGTGCATGAAGATAGCTTCCTTAACCTACTATATTCCTAGGGGAGTTAAAACATAGTTAATAGTGTTTCTATTATAAACTTTATGATCTGTAATTAATCCTCATTGATGGAGTGATCATAGGAGTAGAAATTTGTTAAAGCTTTCCTTTAAATAATTTCGATTGTAACCTTGAAGAGGGATTTTGATCTTTTCCTAGTTTGATCAAAAGGAAATACAATAGATTGTTTTGTTCAACAGAGTAGAATCTTGTTTTCAAATATAATTTCTTATTATGAATGAATATAATTTAGAGTTCAAGTTTCCACCTTTAGACTTGATTGTTTTTTGTTCACTCATCCTAGGGGGCTCACTTGGTTAGTGAACTACTTTGTTAGCATAGATTTTATTTCCTAGTTTTTTTCCTTCAAAAGTAGACTTCTATTGTTCCTGCAGCCATTAGTAACAAAATCATTGAATTGTTCCTACAGTATGATGAGCCTATAAAATGTCATATCTATATTCATTTTTTATAACACTTTAACCCATGGTTTTAATATATTTCCAAGTCATTTCCATATATTAACTTGGTTTATGAAGCATTAACTATGATAAATGATGTATTGATTAACAATTGCATGTATAGCTAGTTGATGCTAGAAATGATGATTTATTGTGAAAAATGATTAACATTGAATAATAATATTCTTGAGGTGGTTGACATGTTTTATGTGAGTTATTTGGGTCATTCATGCAGTTGGAAAGAAGGAAAAGAAAGTTGACAGTTGTCAATATTCAGCAAGTGCAGGAAATGAAGAAAAAGTTAAAAGCTAGTTCCAGAAAAATAGGCATATCTTGCTCAATTCTTGATGAAATTAAGAATGACTTATTCTTTTGGAAAGCTAAGATTAAGGAGCATAAAAAATTTTGAGCATTTGAGTTGGTTTGAAGCAGTTAATGAGCAACACGGATCAGAAGTTGGTTGAGGAAAAAGTGGCATGTTTTCAGGCAGCATAAAACCACTTTCAGCAAAATGACCATAACTTCCACATTACTTAATGAAATTAAAATTTTCAAAATGATATAGAAATATGAAATGGAGGAGCATAACATGGTAAAGGGGTTTTAAATAATTCTCAATAATGAAAGAGAACCATGCGTTTGAAGTGGACTAATAAAAATGTGGAACTCAAATTAAGCACTTTGTCATTACTTTTGTAATAAGATTCTTCCTTATTTAAAAGGATGATGGGAAAACTTGTTAAGTAGTTAGAGGGTTGTTAGATGTAGAGAGGTAGACATACATAAAGATGTAAATAGTTTAGATAATATATAGTTCCTGCAGCAACTACTGTGCAGTTTCATGTAGCCATTACTGTGTATTTAGTTTGTTTCCAGAATTGTTATTTTGCAACGATAGAATAACTTAGAGAGTTTCATGGTGCATATACTTTGTAGACTTGTTTCAAGTATACATCCTCAGGTTGAAAATTTAAATGAACCTTCTCTATTATAAAGATAACTGCTCATTTTGGATGTATAATCTGTGAGTTGTGTTTCTAAAACCAAGTTATTGATCTAATTGGGAGGTCGACATTTTTGGTGTCGTTGTCGGGGACAAGTCAAGCTGTGAGAGTCTTTGAGTTTTTAGCAGCTCTTTGTCATTTTCTAGAATCTTAGTTTCTTTTCAAAGCACTTAGGATCATAGAAGTTTGCATGTAACACAATATGGTTTTTGGATCCATGGAGGATGAGAATGAAGATCCAATATCAGTTTTAGCAAGTTTAGAAATCAATAAAGACATGTTCTCTAGCATAGTAGAGGAATTTTGTTCACATATTGATGAAAAATTGCTGATTTGTAAGGAGGAAAAGGAATACAACCTTATTTTTCAAAATGAAGAAATCACCACGCACAAGGTTATTGTTCAAGATGAATGTGATGTCAAATCAGAACTCCAAATTCAAGAAGAGAGTTGCAATAAAGTGAAAATCAGTCCTCTCATGCATAAAAGTAAAGAAGATATTGAATAAGATTAGTTTTGGAATCATTTAGAGGAGTTTTGCTTAACATTAGATGTTAAACCAACATCTTTTGTAGAGAGAAACTATGAGCCTTATAAAGATGGTGCAGAAATTCCTGTACTTTTATCAAATCAGCCACACAAATTGGTTTTTCAAAGTCAAGAAGAAGATGAAGAAGTAAATCAGCTACACAAAGCCAGCGAGGAGGGTTCAAAATTTTTGCTTTCATGAGGGTGTCCTATTAGACATCTCATTCATATGGAGGAAAAGATATTATCACAAGCTAAGGTTGCAGCAAAAGAAGAACTTGCAGTTGAAGACAAAGATACACATGCAGCTGCACCTAAAGGAGACACATTTCAGCTTACTTATATACTTCAATATAGCAATATATATTATCAACATGAAGTAATAAGTGAGTCTGTAAATGTCTTTTCAAAAGTTTTATTTCATATTAAGTTTCAACTGCTACTACAACTCTTTCTCATTGTGCATAAGCATGTAAAGCATTGGAAGACTTTGAGAAGAGGAAGATATTTCAAAGAACCAGTAAATGGTTTTGTTTGAGCAAGTCATGTAATCTAGTTAGTGTAGGGTAGGATAGGTTAGGGTAGGTTTTCATTCAATAAGTGTGCTTACATAGTGTCTTAGAGTTAGTAGTTGTCTTTTTTAGTTTGTTTCCTGGTTGTTCTTCTCCCAATGACTATTTTGGAGTTCACAATTGGTTGGTTGCTCATATTTCAAATCATTTTTCCAAGGGTGTGAGTGAGTCAAGTTTCAACTTGTGCAAGAGATTCTTTGCATATATTTTCAAATATTTCATTGAGTAGTTGAGTCTTCATGATGTCAAGAATGTTTTATCCAATGATGGTGTCTAGTTGGCCTTATCTATAGGTTTTATGTTGTAAGAGTCAATCCTGCAGCAACTCTATTTGGTTGTAATAGTTAGTCCTGTAGCCACTGCTCTTTAATTCAATAGACACTCCTGTAGCAACTATGATGTGATCCAAAAGACAAATTTCAAAAAGTATGAAGACAATACTCATATTAAATATGCAACACTCTTGGAGGGACCTGGATATTCATCAATAGAGGGAGCTATTTGCAAAGTTTGAAATTTCTCACAACAACACAAATGGTACTATGATTTCCATTTATTCATAATAATTATCATTTTTAGTAATTTATTATCTTTGCATTGCATTTTGATTTTCAATTATCATTATTGTAATTATATGCTTCATAAGTGCTTTTTCTTCTACCCTCATCCACACATTCTCATTTGAGGACAAACAATCTTTTCGCTGGGGGGAGCACATGTATATCTGATTTTATTGACACAGACCATAGGAGGATGACCTTTCATGTATACCTTTTATACCACCTTTGAAATTCTTGATGATTGATTAAAGTTGTCACAAGATTCCATGTTGAGAGCTTTCATGACTAACTAATGCCTATCCCTTGCTTGAGGACAAGCAAGATTTCAACTGGGGGGAAATGATGAGCCTATAAAATTTCATATCTATATCCATTTTTTATAACACTTTAACCCATGGTTTTAATATATTTCCAAGCCATTTCCATATATTAACTTAGTTTATGAAGCATTAACTATGATAAATGATGTATTGGTTAACAATTGCATGTATAGCTAGTTGATGCTAGAAATGATGATTTATTGTGAAAATTTATTAACATTGAATAATAATATTCTTGAGGTGTTTAACATGTTGTATGTTAGTTATTTGGGTCGTTCATGCAGCAGGAAAGAAGGAAAAGAAAGTTGACAGTTGTCAATATTCAGCAAGTGCAGGAAATGAAGAAAAACTTAAAAGCTAGTTCCAGAAAAATAGGCATATCTTGCTCAATTTTTAATGAAATTAAGAATGTCTTATGGTTTTGGAAAGCTAAGATTAAGGAGCATAAACTCTTTTGAGCATTCAAGTTGGTTCAAAGCAATTAATGAGCAACATAGATCAGAAGTTGGTTGAGGAAAAAGTGGCATGTTTTCAGGCAGCATAAAACCACTTTCAGAAAAACGACCATAACTTCCACATTACTTAATGAAATTCAGATTTTCAAAATGATATAGAAAGATGGAATGGAGGATCATAACATGGTAAAGGATTTTGAACTAATTCACAATAATGAAAGAGAACCATGCGTTTGAAGTGGACTGCTGAAAATGTGGAACTCAAATTCAGCACTTTGTCATTACTTTTGTAATAAGATTCTTCCTTATTTAAAAGGATGATGGGGAAACTTGTTAAGTAGTTAGAGGGTTGTTAGATGTAGAGAGGTAGACATACATAGAGATGTAAATAGTTTAGATAATATACAGTTCTTGCAGCAACTATTGTGCAGTTTCATGCAGCCATTACTGTGTATTTAGATTGTTTCCAAAATTATTATTTTGCAATGATAGAATGACTTAGAGAGTTTCATGGTGCATATACTTTGCAGACTTGTTTCAAGTATACATCCTCGGGTTGACAATTTAAATGAACCTTCTCTATTTGAAAGATAACTACTCATTTTGGATGTATAATCTGTGAGTTGTGTTTCTAAAACTAAGTTATTGATCTAATTGGGAGGCTAACACATTTAAGGAAAATATTGTTTTAGTTCCTAGCTTCGTTTCCTTCAGCATTTCTTTCATGTTGTAGTTGTAATGACTTAAAGAGGAATTAGAGCATATACTTTCTAGCCACCCTATCAAGCTTACACTCCTGGGTTGAAAAATAAAATGAAGTTAGTATGTTAGTCTTAGGAAAATACATGATTCTATCTAGTCATGGAGTTAATGTAGAAGGATGTCCAATCTTTTATTACTAAGGTATTTAGCTAATCGACCATTTTTGGTGTCATTGCCAACAAAGGTGTAAATCTAATTTAACCTTAAAGTCATTATGTTAGATTAGATTTTGCATTACTTTACATGCATAGAAGAAGAGACCCCTTTGGGAGATTTCTTCCCCATATTATTTAGGAAGACATTTTTAATCCTAAACTTGAAGAACTACATAGCAAGAATGAAGAAGAGCCCTTTGAAAATCCATTCGTTGTTTCTCAAGAATGAATACCCTCATCATCTAATGAATCCATGCATCTAAATGATCTATTTGTTGAACCTAAATATCAAGATAATCCACTTTCTCTTGTCATATATCAAGCACCATTAATAGTACCTCCTCCAGGAATGGCTCGGCCTCAACCTCAACCAACATTTCCCTTTTTATCCCTCCTTAACAAGGTAACCATAATTTTAAAAATATACCTATTGCTGCACTTCCTAAGTTTTATAGCTTGATCCCTGAAACCTTTCTCTTTGAGTTTAACATACTGTATAGAAGCTATGACTATACAACTGATGCCCACAAATTGAAATTGTTTCCTTCTACCCTCAAAGAAGTTTCTCTAAGATGGTTCATGGGGTTTGGTTTCAATGTTGTAGTAGATTGGCCTACAATGAGCAATATGTTTCTCACAAAGTATAAGGAATACTACAAGGGTTGGGATTTAAATGGGGGTGACATTTTTAAAATGTCCCAAAAGAATGATGAAACATTGGAAGACTTTGTTTCCCAGTTTATGTTTAACCTACAATGTAACACACAACATCAACTGAATGAGGAGTCAAAGAAACATCTCTTTCTAAGAGGTGTAAATGAAAGAAGAATTGAAGCTCTATACCTTATTGCAGGAGGGGACATTACTCAAAAGGCTTGGACTGAGATATAGAGTATATGCCTAAACTATTATAGAGCTACTCTGAAGAAAGGTAGGGGACTTAGAGACCTACCACATAAGTCCAATGGCAGTTTAGGAGTATCCAAGATAGAGTTATCTAATTTGCTATCAGGCTTCAAGAAAGACATCATTAACAATGTAGCCTCTTAATTGGACACCATGCAAGCCCAAAGGAAGAAAGATAAAGTTGATGCCATGTTGACTGAATATCATCCACATTGTAGAGAAAAGAAAAAGCACTATAGATGTAAATCTGTTGCAAGTATGGAGACATAACCAATGCCAACTGAGTTCAAAGCCATTGATGAAAATGGAGAGGTACTCTATGTCACTCAAAGAAGGCCATGGGCTCATAGACAAGGTATGCCACAAGATCCTCTTCAAATTTATCATAATAATAATCAATGGAAAAATTTTCAAAATACTAGTTTTAGTGGAAATCAGACCTAGCAACAACCTGAGCATGGTTGGTAGCAACCCCAGCAAGGTTGACAGCAACCTCAGCAGGGTTAGCAGCAACTTCTGAATTGGATTCCCCAATCTAGTCAACCAACCATATTGCCACAACCTTAGTAGCTGCAATCACCTAAAAATGGTCATCTAGATTATTAGCCCCCTTCTCAACATTTTGGCTAAATTAATTTAATCATTTACTTAGACCAAATTGCTAATAATCAATTTATTTGATTATAACTTATAGTTTGACTATACTATCCTAAGTTCATTATTTGATTAAAAGAACATGTCCCCTTTTAATTAAATAAAAGACCCCATTCTTCTAACCCAGTTAAAGTGCACACATAAAGTCCTTTTTCTATTTGCAATTTAAAAAAAAAGGCTTTGTGACTTTTTTCTTATATGACAAGTCAACTTATATTCTATTGGTTAATTTGTGTGTGCACATGGATCACTCCTCTTTTCAAATTCCACCATTGATCATCCACTATCTTCATCTTGATCTCTACCGTCTGTACGGCTTTAAAAGGAAGAGAGCTTTCCCCCTCAATCATCCATCTTTTGAATATTATTATGCTAAAGGTTTTCTAACAAGTTTCTTTGGAGCTTTGTGGAGAACTTCTCATTTCTTGTCTCATTCTCTCATTACCATTGCACACTAGTTTAGATTCATACTTACATGCTAGTTTAGTTATTTTCTTGCAATAATCTATCTCACATAGTTTAAATAATGGTATTGTAACACTCTCATTCATATTCTAGCATAGTTGCATCTTGCATTTCCATTCTAGTTTAGTCTTCCATCTTGCATTGCATACTTGAGGGGTTCCTTGAGATATTTGCACTCTTGCTCTTGTCTCAAAGAACCTGACGTTGCATGGTTTACTAGCAAGAAGCACATTTCTAAGGCTTGGTTGAGAGCCCTTAAACTTGAAATACACTCTCTTGCACTTCATGGATAGGGAGCTATAAGCTCGCATCCGAGCATTCCAAACTCATGGAATCGTTTGGATAGAAGAGTTTAGAGTGGGACACTTTTGAGTGTACATTTTTGGTGCCCACCGTGGGGCTTGAATCAAGTTTCTAGCTCCATTTGCTTTCATTTCTTATCTCTAATTTTTTACAGCAGCATAATGGATCTAATCAAGTTCTTTTCTAGAATTACCACTTTGGTTTTAAGGCCAACCCATAAGTGGTTTGGTTTGAAGGCCAAAAATCTAGTTGGTCTAAAGATTTGATCATATCTTTTAAACCACTTGGATTTTGGTTCTAAAATTTATTTTGCAAGTTTTTTATGTGTCCAACATGCGTCAGTCCAATTTTTAGAGAATTTTGATGTGATTTGCAGGAGCTATGATTTTTTCTTTTTTTTCATAAAAAGTCATTTTTGATCACAAATTAGTGTATTTTTTGAAAAAACTTACATTTTCAGAAATTTTTTTGAATTCTAAGAGGGGTTACCTTTTTTATGTTTTGACTTTTGAGGTCGTATTAGGGAACAAAAACCTAATTTGATAAATCTAGCCTATTTTGACAAAATGGGTCTCTAGGGCACAAATGAAGAGATTTTTTTGGATTTCTTGCATTTTTGGAAAATTATCTGATTTTTATTAGGGGTCTCTTGTTTTCATTTCTTTTTTTGAATCCGAAATCATAGCAAAAAAGTCTAATCTTGTTGACTAGGTCAAAAGCAAAGAGTAAAAATGAGAGCATTTGTGATTAGTTTGCACTTTCTTTGCATACACTTGATTGGAAGATAACTTGGATATTTGAGGCAACTAAAAACTTTTTATTGTAGTATTTTATGTTATTTCACACTAACTTGTGGTGCTAACAAGTTTTGATTGCAGGTTGCCATCCTTGTGAAAAAAAAATTGAAACATTGCATAAAAATAATGCATGTCAAAGCTTAAAATGCACAAGGACTACTAACGATTTTTTGTAGGGCTGCCCAATGCATAAAAACCTAATTTTTCTTATTCTTTATTTTTACATGTGTGGCATATACTAGTTGTTTATTTTTAGGCACATTAAAACTTACAATTGGGATCTTTTGGTGATAGGAGAGTATGCTCTTCACCTTTGCAGTGAATCAAAAATCTTGACTTACCATTTGGTTTCAAGAGAAAGAGGCAACGGAATCTTCTTGGCATATTTGGAAGAAAATTATTGGAATAGGAGAGTATGCTCTTAACCCTTGTGGTGAATGAGAAATCTTGACTTCCAAAAGTTGATCCACTCTTTGTGTAGTTTAGAATCCTTTAGAGGGCCTGCTCTCAGACAACCTAAGAGGAACGACCCAAGTGGGGACAAGCAGATTACCTAGCTCTTCCAACCCACTATAAACTCAAGGCTATCAAGAACACAAAACCTTGGTAGATGTAGTGTTTGTCTTTGCCTAGTGTGATCCCTTATGGGATTTCAACCATAGGGAGATCACTAGGCAAGAATGCTTAAGGTACTCTTGTGGTCACGAGATTGGTTACTCATCGCAAGGTGATGTGTCCCATAATTGAGAGCAAGAGGAAAAATATGAATGGAAGCCCTATCTAAACACCCTAAGTTAGTATCTACCTTTTTTTGTCGCTCAACTTCTTGGTGCAAGGATAGATCCTAGAGGACTACTCGGATCACCCCAAGATTTTACACTCACCATCTGTGTTCCCTTGGTTATGCTTATGGCATTTCCATGACAAAGCCAATATCCCTTGTGGGAAACCACTTGGTTTCAGGTGAAGGAGCATCAAGCATGGGCCAAGTCATTGAGTAATAAACCATGTCTTTTAGGTAGATATTGCTTGATGTGTTCTCGAATGTGGTATACCTGTGAAAATCTTTTGAACATACACATGACAATAATTCTATGGAATTCTTTTGAGACCTCAGATATGCTTGTACCATGCAAGGTTTCTTTTTCCTTTTCTTGATTATTTGAAGACTACTCCATGTGTCACTATCTTGCTTGGAAATAAATTGCTTTTGAACATCAAACTTGCTATGCTATCAACTATTGTCAAATTTTTTCAACCAAGTCAAAACATCAAATGCAAACATTTTCTTGTGTTGCTTGCTAAGGGGAGTCTCATCATTTTACTTTTATTTTCTATGTCTCTAGATCTTGAACATGCTTAAAGTGACTCTTTGGTCTTGGTGCTCTTGGTCTTTCTATCTTCATGGTCTATGTCCACTTGCTAGTTATCTTTTTTTTGAAATGGTTACCTTGATTTCTTGACAACACTCTTGGGTTGGGAAAGTTGTTCACTTGTCACCACTCTTGCTATATCTATTGACTTGAATCATTCATGTCATAAGTTTAGACATGTTGTTTGAAAAGTCATTTTCTTATTGCTGCCCTCTATTTGACAAGTGGACACTCTACCTACTATAGTTTGAACATCAAGTTATCTTCTAGGCTCTTTTATGCTTGATTATCTATCACCTCAACCAAATCTAGATGATCATTATATCCTCCATGTCACTAAAGAGTTCCAAGATCTTTATGCACAATAGAAAGAACTAGAAGAGACAAATGATCTTTCTTACCTTCATCTCTCTAAGCGCACGATAGAAATGAAGTCTAAACTTGAGAAAATGTTAGAGGAGAAGATTTTACAATTACATGAATCTTCCTTAAGGTCTTTACATGCATGTGAGTCACCTTCTTTGAGGTCATCCTCTTCTTCTAGGTCTACATGCTCTACTTCAAGCCATCAAATGTCTTCATCTTCTAGATCTAAAGGCCTCCTTAGAGAGAAAGAAAGTGATACCTCCTTTGATCCTATGCCAATTTTTCATGAAAAACCTATCTTTGACCAAGATAACGATGAAGATATGGATGCATACCATTCACTTGAGAAACAAAAAAATTACTCTAGATAGACTTCTAATAGAACTTTTGCTCCCTTGGAAGATTCTTATGATGACACATTGCAAAAAATTCTTGGCAATAAGATCATCATGTTACTTAAGTCTAGCTCATATGGAAACCCATTCTTGGATATCTATTGTGCTTATCATCAACATAATGAGCACAGTACTTCAGATTTCATTGAGCTAAAACATAAAATCCAAGATCTTATTGATAATGGAATTATTGGAACCTCTAGTGACTCATGTGTTGAGGATACTTCTCTTGAGCAAGATTACATTGATGAACCTATGTCTAGTAGTGGCTCCATTACATCTTCCACTTCTTTGAATGCTCATGCATCTCCCAACACTTCAAAGCTTTCCAACATGCCTCCATCAAATAAAGAACCTAATGCTTTCCACATTGACTACGTGTATCCTTAAGGGCTACCTATAAAAGAAACTCAAGCTAACCTTAACTTGGTAGAAAACCTTTTCCATGCTACCAATCCTAAACATCCTCAACCTTCATGCATTGCTATGCCTAATCCAAGCACTACTCCATTCACTCTTCATTCTCCCTTGTCCTTAGAAGTGGCTCCATGTCAAGAGGACTCTCAAAAAGAAAAATCTATAAATGTCAAGAAAGATCAAGATCAAGCACCGTTTCATCTATTTCAAAATTTTTCCCATCCATATCCTATATCTTGTCCACCTCCTAAGTATGATGAAGATACCACTTCCATTATTTTCCTTGAGCTTACTAAAAATTATGAGAAAAGTTCTCTTCCTATGCTATCCAAAGCTACTTTTCAAGATCAAAGCATCCCCTCATGTTCTACTTCTTCACATCCACTTCAAAATTATGCTCAAGCTTCAAGTGCTTCTATTAAAAATGTTGTTCCTATGAAAGGTACTCATGAGTCTATTGATGGCTTTGACCATGTTTCTCACTCTAAAGATGTTGATATCCCTTCCCACTATCCCTTTGCATTTTCTAAATCTATCATTGGTCCTTATCCATCTAAGCTAAACCATTCAAACCTTCCATCCATATTGGGGCCTTATGTTCCTCCATCTCCTACATTCACTCCTAGCTCATTCCCTAGCTCTCCTATAATACCTCAAGATCAACAAAGACACTCATCCTTGATGACTTTTCACCCATCTATACATCTAAACTAGTCATATCAGCCTTATTCATCCACAAATCCCATGTCCTTTGGAAGTGACAATGAACATAAGAATCCATTGAAAAAGAGCAATCACTATGTCCCATCTTAATGACATGTGAATGCTAAGAAGGAGAATGCAAAAAAGAGACCACAAAGGTCCACTATTAAAAAAGATAAATCAAAGAAAATATGGGTTCCTAAACCCATTATTGAAGAAATGTGTTTTGAAGTATCCAAAGGAAAATCTAAAGTTATATGGATTCCCAAGTCTCTTTTAAAAGACTTGAATATTGAAAATACTTCAAAGTTCACATTCAAGCTTCCAAAGGCTTCCATTCCATCTTCTTCCAAAAATGTTCCAAATCCTTCCACTCCACTTTTTTCCAAATCTCTTCTACCACCTCATACATCTAAATCTCAAGCTATTTCATCCATGATTCCTCCATTGTTCCAATACCCTTCAAGGTGTGTGTCAATTTTGATCTTGTCCAATATTTCAACTACCCTCATGAAATCTTCTAAAGCTTACACTTACTTTCTATACATGAACTCTTATCCTCAATATATTCTTCCTACTACCATTTCTCTGTCATCACCCTATCAGCATCTTTGAGCATACCTTTCTATGGTCTTGGCTTATCAAGACTTATCTTTCCTATAGGAGCACTATCAACATTCAAAAAGCTTGAGCTCTTTCTATAAATTCAAAAAAAAGAAAAAGCAAAAAAAAAAAAATGTCTTGGTGAAAACTACTTCTTGTGGCACCTTGGTAGCAAAAGTAAAGAGAAATAAATGCATCCTATGGTGAAAACTACATCTTGTGGTACCTTGGATAAGTACCATGATGAAAACCTGGCAAACAGGCATCATGCGTAATTCTTCCATCATCCATCTATCCCCTCTTCTCTCTTTGATCTTGACATTGTTGAGCTATCTTTGTATATTGGCTATCTTATCCACGAGATTTTTTATTGTGCTATCCCATTCACTCATAGCCTCCATCTTGAGCTTTATTTTTATTGCTCTATCCCATCGCTATCCTATCTAGTTGATCCCTTGGTCTTGATCATAATAAATGAAACATGGTTCTCATAGGTCTCTTGACTTGGCTACTCTTTTGGACTACACACTTCATGCTATCTCACTTTTGGCTTCACTGCTTATCCTACATGCTATCTTGCTCATTACTTCCATTGCTTATCCAAAACATGCTTCATATGACTATTTCACCTCTTTCCCTAGCTTGGGTACTCTAGAGTAATTAGTCCTTGAGGATCACTTGCACTTGCTTCATACTCCTTTCTTATCCATCTCTACTTATCCACTAGCTTGTTTCTCCATCATGTCCTATACCTTGCTAGACATTGGGAGAAAATGATGTGACCTTTGTTGAGAACTAGTGATCTCTAAAACCTTCTAAAAAATCCAAAAAATCATATATGATGCTGAAAAAATCCTAAAAATTAGAAAATGTCCTGAAAAAATAATTATCTTAGTGAAAACCTAGCAATAGGTGCTTTGATGTATCACCAAAAAAATCAAAAATACAAAAATACAAAAAAAATTTGAAAAAAATCCTGAAAAAAAAATCCGTCAAGTGGTGAAAACCTAAAAATAGGCACTACTTGAAACCCTTGCACCTATGTCTATCAGTCTCAATCATCCATTTCACTACACATTTCCTGGCTTGGAATTGTTTCTTGTCCTCATCTTGAGGGCATAGCTACTTCGCCTATTGAGGTATTCTAGTGCATTAGGGTTTCTTTGACAACTCATAAAATAGTGTTTCTCAACACTTCCCCCACCTTGACATCAAGTGTTTTTCAACACTTTTTAGATAGTTTACCTACGGTCTCCGATGTCATGATATTTCTCACTATCAGAATCAAGTCTTGAATAAATGGCTAAGTGACTTACACACACGCACTTTAACACTTAAACAACTGAGCTATGCTGATCTTTATCTACTTTGTGTGTTGTCTATGATGATTTCTTTACTATATGTTCCATCCCTAATAGTCTTTCAACGATGTCATTGACTCGAATATTGGGGGCATGGGACATATTTTTTTGATTTCTTCTTGTGGGTATACTTTGTTTGTCTATAGTGTTGTAAGCATTTATGCTTGTTCTATTCAACATTTTGACTTACAAATGTATCATCCTTGACTATTTTGCAAGACCGCACTCAGGCTTTATCCTGGCGCTTATACCTTGATACAGGTGTAATCTTGCTAAATTAAACTTAGGGAATCTAATCACATAGTTATCTTGACTTACATGTCTCTGATGCTTAGATTAGATTTTCACATCGCTATCTAATATCCATCATATTCATATCCTCATAGTTATACTAGTGATGGTTGTATGATCTCATGATGTCCCTAATAAATGCTCAATGATGAAATTAAGAGTCTAAATGTTATGTACTTCTTTTTGGTAAACCACTTTTCATATTAGCTTACATTTTAGGTTCATTTTCTAGCTTAGTCTTGCATTATTTCATATGGGGAGAGCTCTCTCTTTATCTTTTTGCAGACATATCGACTAACTCCTTTCATATATTTCTTTACTTTCTTCTTGTTCATGTCTTTTCACCTTCTTAATCTTTTGCTTCATCTCTTTTCTATCTTATCATCACATTATATAAAATTTTGACCTCTTAAATAATTTCAACATCCTAAATTCATTTTTGGGATCAAAATTGAAATCCAAGTTCATCTTGATGGTAAAAATTGCATTTTAAAATTCCACCTTCTTCTAAGCAATTAGCTGACCCTTTGAGGTCTAATCTTTGAATCATCATTGGGGCATCTTCATTTCTTCATGTCTTCATCATTTCTATGCTTCATATCTACTTCTATTCACCTTTTCATATCTAAATCATCTTTCTACTTGATTTGACCTAATTTTTATGATTTATCCTTCACGGTTAACTTTGGTCAAACTGGGGCATTCTATCAATTTGTTATAGTCACTCTTTGGTTCTAATCATTCATCTATCATTTTTAACATTGCTATATCTTGATTTATTCATATCTAGCTCATTTTTTGCATTCCCCTTACTTCATTCCAATTTCAATCCTGAGGGGGTAGAAATAGTCTATCAATACTTGCTACAGCTAACTACTTCTTAGGAGCATTTGTTTGATCTTTTCACTTGCTCTTGATCTATCTACTTTTCTAGGTGTTGGTATTCTTCTTGAATTCTGACATCATCTCTATCCTAGTGTTTAGTACTACCGCTATCAGACTATACATTCAGAATTTGCTATCTCTTTCTGCATTTCATTTTTCAGAATTAGATATCTATTTCTATTGCTGCCTACTTGGCTCCTATTTTCTTTGACATAATGTGTTCCCAGATCGATCACACGTTAGTCAAAGAGGTGCAAATGTAATCACCTCAAAATGGTCATCTAGACTATTAGCCCCCTTCTCAACATTTTGGCTAAATTAATTTAATCATTTACTTAGACCAAATTGCTAATAATCAATTTATTTGATTATAACCTATAGTTTGACTATAGTATCCTAAATTCATTGTTTGATTAAAAGAACATGTCCCCTTTTAATTAAATAAATGACTCCATTCTTCTAACCCACTTAAAATGCACACATAAAGTCCTTTTTCTATTTTGCAATTAAAAGAAAAGGCTTTGTGACTTTTGTCTTATATGACAAGTCAACTTATATTCTATTGGTTAATTTGTGTGTGCACATGGATCACTCCTCTTTTCAAATTCCACCATTGATCATCCACCATCTTCATCTTTATCTCTACCATCCGTATGAATTTAAAAGGGAGAGAGCTTTCCCCCTCAATCATCCATCTTTTGAATATTGTTATGCTGCAGGTTTTATAATAGGTTTCTTTGGAGCTTTGTGGAGAACTTCTCATTTCTTGTCTCATTCTCTCATTACCATTGCACACTAGTTTAGATTCATACTTACATACTAGTTTAGTTATTTTCTTGCAATAATCTATCTCATATAGTTTAAATAATGGTATTGTAACACTCTCATTCATATTCTAGCATAGTTGCATCTTGCATTTCCATTCTAGTTTAGTCTTCCATCTTGCATTGCATACTTGAGGGATTCCTTGAGATATTTTCACTCTTGCTCTTGTCTCAAAGAACCTCTCATTGCATGGTTTACTAGCAAAAAGCACATTTCTAATGCGTGGTTTAGAGCCCTTAAACTTGAAATAAACTCTCTTGCACTCCGTGGATAGGGAGCTCTAAGTCGGCATCCAAGCATTCCAAACTCATGGAATCATTTGGATAGAAGGGTTTAGAGTGGGACACTTTCGAGTGTATAGTAGCATGCTCTAGTGCCTCCTCCTGTAGCCACTAATACTCCTTCCAGGAAAACCCATCTATCAGTTCAACCTAACCTAGATTCAAACAATACTAAACAACATACTCAACAGCAAAGCTATGCCATCTCATTAAATGATATTCATTTAAGATTAGACACCACTCTTCTTACACCCCACGAACCTATAATAACTGAAATTGAGGATCCTCCAATTAAGCATATAGATGAATCAAATTAGCATACCTCTACTGTAGCCAAATAGCCTCCATTTCCCCATAGGTTGATAGAACAAGGTTAGACCAAAGAGAACCATGCAGTCATTGATTTTCTTAATCAGCTAAAATAGATGACAATAAAAATACCATTGTTGGAAGTTATTAAAGAAGTCCCTGCCTAAACCAAATATATTAAGGAAGCATGCAACAAGTAGCTAGGAAGGAGAAGGAAAGATCCAAAAATCATTCATGTCCTAGGACAGTTGTCTAATTTAATGTTGGAGAAATTAGCTATACCCAAATACTTTGACCCTAGGAGTCTTATAGTCATTTTCTTGATTACATATTGTTGGCCTCAAAGAGACACCCATAATCCTTCAACTTGTTGATAGCTCTACCATTAAACCAGATGGGATGATAGAAAATGTTATAGTCACCCTATATTCCTTGGAATATCTAGTTGATTCTGTTGTTCTCTCCCCAAAAGCTAATATGGGAGGATATCCTTTAAACTTAGGGAGGCCATGGTTAGCCACTATAGATGCTTATATATCTTGTCAATTTGGGAAGATGACAATATCCAATGGAGTTCATACCAAGAACCTGACTTTATACTCCCCTGCTCAACCATTGTTACTAGATAACCAAGTCATTTGGACAGACTTGGGTGTTGTTGATGATGATAAGTAGAGAATCATTCATAGCTGATCGAAAAGAAGATGAAATAATTTCATGCATTATTCTAAATGATTATGGAACATAATTTCTAATGTGTCCTCAAGTTGAATGCATCTTAGAAACCATTGTATCACCTTTAAATTCATTCAATCATTCAGAAGCTTCATAGTTTCTTCATTCATTATTACCTCATGAGATGGATTCTTCTCTGATTGCTTAATTGTTCATGGAAAATAAGGTTATTAAAATGGAAATTGGTCTAGGTAAGGAACTGAATGTAAACAATTCCTTATCACACTCCCAACAAGAAGCTACGTTGCAATTACTACAGGAAAAATAGAATGCATTTGCTTGGGATTACATGGACATGAAAGGATTAGATTCTATGCTCTGCACTCACAAGATTTATATCAGTCCTAAATTCAAACCTATTAGATAGCCTCAAAGGAGAGTTAATCCTATCTTAAAAGATATTTTTAAGAATGAATTGCAAAAACTATTAAGTGTTGGTTTTATATACCCCATCTCTGATAGTTAGTGGGTCTCACCCTTGGTCATAGTACCCAAGAAGGGAGAAAAATGGCAAGTTCGTGTAGATTATAGGGAGCTTAATTCAGCCACTAAGAAGGACCATTTTCCATTACCATTTACAGACCAAATCCTTGACAACCTAGCTGGTAAAAAGTATTTTTCTTTTTTGGATGGTTTCACTAGTTACAATCAAATTCAAACAGCCCTAGAAGATTAAGAAAAAAAAATTTTACTTGCCCATGGGGAACACTTTCCTAATCAATATTACCTTTTGGCTTGTGTATTTCCCTAGCCACATTCCAATGAGCTATTATTAGTACTTTTTAGATATTTCTATTGATTGTATGGAGATCTATATGGATGATATCATAGTCTATGGTGTTACTTTTGAAGAAGCAAAAGAAAATTTAGAAACAATACTTAAAAGATTCCAAGACTATAACCTATCTATAGATAGTGAGATATGTTTTATGATGATGGAGGAAGGGGTAGTCCTAGGCCATTTCATTTCATCAAAGGGAATCCAAGTAGATCTAACAAAGATTGAAGTTATCAGTACCTTGCCAACACCAGAGAAGCAGAAGGATGTATGAAGTTTTTTGGGACATGCTAGATATTACAAAATATTTATTAAAAACTTTAGTTGACTCATAGTACCTCTCTACAACCTACTCAAAAAGGACTTTGAATTTATTTGGGATTCTAACTATACAACATCCTTCCTATAGCTTAAGGAAGTTCTTACCACAGCACCTATTTTGAGAAGACCCGATTGGGGCTTACCTTTTCACATTCATACGGATGCCTCAAACTATGCTATCAGTGTTGTCTTGGGATAGAAAGTAGACTCTTTTGAACATGTTATTTATTTCATCAGTAACAATTTTCAACGTGTAGAATTCAATTACATGACCACTGAAAAGGAATTACTTGCAGTTATTTATGCTCTCAACAACTTTAGGAATTACATCATTGGATATAAGATATTTGTTCACACTGACCATTCTGCTATTAATTATTCGGTGAACAAACCTACAATTTCAGGAAAATTAGCTCGATGGTTATTGCTCATGCAAGAATTTTACATAACCATAGTTGATAAACTTGGTAAGGACAATGTGGTAGCCAAATTTCTCTCTCAATTGCATCTCCCTAATGATCTTGTAGCCATTGATGATAATTTTCTAGATTCGCACCTTTTTTTTTTGGCCACACAAAACCCTTGGTATTCAAATATTGCCAACTAGCTCACCACAGGTAAAATACTAGTACACTTCTCTGCCCAAGCCAGAAAGCTACTAGCAGAGAAGAGCTTTAATTATTCATGGATTGTTGGGTTTATGTTCTATACCAGTCTTGATCAAATCATGTTGAGGTGTCTAAGAGAAGATGAAACATATGATGACTTGAAGGCCTATCATGATGAACCCTATGGAGGTCAAATTGTAGCCAAAAGAACAACCTTCAAAATCTTAACAACTACGTATTATTGGCCAAGCTTGCATAAGGATGAAACCAGATATACAAAGAAATGTGACAAGTGTCAACAAATGGGAAGACCCACTAAGTCAGATGAAATGCCCCTACAGCCTCAAGTAGTGGTCATACCCTTTAACAAATGGGGAATTGACTTTGTAGGCCCCATTGAGCCTACTTCACAAGCCAAATCCTACATTCTGGTGTGCACTAACTATGTCACCAAATGGATGGAAGCTAAACCAATGAAACACCCAAGGGATATCAACATGGAAATTTTTTTATATGAATCTATTTTTACACGGTTTGATGTTCCTATGCAATTGACATTTGATCAAGGGACTCAATTTACATCAAATTTGATACTACTCTTATGAAGGAGTATACTATTAGGCATAGTAAATCATCACCTTATCATCCTAGGGCTAATTTTCAAGTTAAAGTTACTAATAGGGAGCTAGAATCTATTCTCACCAAGACTGTAGCACTTCATAGGATGGATTGGGCAACCTACTTTCTTGAAGATCTCTAGGCTTACAAAACCACGTAGAGGTCCACAATTGGTTTTACTCCATTTAAACTTGTTTATGTTAAGTTAGTCATAATGCCTATTGAATTCAAATACAAAACACTAAAGATTGCCTTGGAGCTCAGGATAGAACTCAATCTTGCACAACAGGACAAAATCTTGAGTTTAAACAATCTTGATGAATGGAGGAAATATGTATTAAACAATGTTGAGCTCATTCAACACCAAAGGAAACTGTGGCATGATAAGTTTATCATACAAAAAATGTATGTTGTAGGTGATTAGGCACTCCTTTATGAATCAAGATACCAACATAATCTAGGAAAGTTCCAAACACACTAGTTAGGACCCTATGAGATTGTTATTGTATTTCCAAATGATGTCGTCCAATTATCTACCATTGATCCTGTCCACTTCAAACTACTTGTAAAGGGGTATCGCCTCAAGATTTACCATAAACCAATTAGTCATAAAGAGTTCCTACAAAAATTCCAGCACAATGAGGATATTGTCATTCCTATAGCCACTGAGTCTAGGTCTTCTACCCTAACTCCTACTAGTTCTTGACTCCAATCAAGACATTCATAATAAAAACTTCTTTTTGAAGTACTTTCTTTGCATCTATTCCACTTCCACTTTTCTCTCTTCAATCCTACCATTCCATCCCATCACTCTATCAATTTGGATGACCATTTTGGAACATCTTTCATGTAGTAGTTATCAGGTACCTTCCGCATAACTCTACATGCATTTTATTTTATTCATGCTTTCCTATGATTTGGTATTGTTTATATTAATTCACTCTTGCTTATCCTAGCCTAGCAGGACCGATGCCTTCATTTAGTTGGGGGGAGGGAAATATTTAAATGGATGTTCCATTATTTTTTAAAGCATTTTTCAAATCACATGTACCTTCAAAGTGCATTGAGATGACTAGAAATAAGTGCATATTTAATATCACATGTTGGTGACTTGTCCTTCTGCAATTGCATCATTATGAAATTAAGGACATTAAAAGTAGTTAATTAAATTTTAATGGTGATTCATAACATGTTCGAGTGATGGGCCTATACATGCACAAAAATCATAAAATTTGATGCAAAAGGATATTATGAGATATGGTGCATTTAACTTCTCAAGTACAAGCCATTTTTCTAAAAAAATTAGAGCCAACATTGTAAACCTTGAACATCATATTTTTTATGCAATTTAGTTGTAATTAACCATGGTGGAGGTATGTAGAGAAATGAGCCTATTGATCATTGATTTCTTTTGGGAGATGCAACCACCTGTGAAATGTTTAGAAGGGGATGGCTGGATTATTGCCTCAGTTTGAATAGATTTCATGAAGAAGTAGCTCTCCAATTTATTACCACCTTAAGAGATGGAGTTGTAGTGTTTAAAGGTCTAAGAATTGAGTTCTCAAACGAAGTGATAGCCAAAGTCACTAGGTTGCCCCAAGAAGGCGAAAACTAGGAGAAAGAATTTGACTTGAAGACGGCTAGGGCACAATTTAGCATACACTAGGACCCACCATTGGACATTGATAAGAAACAAGGAACTTTGAGGCTATTCTTGCCAATGAAGTTTGTTCAACCTACTATGTTTATCATTTGATATTTCACATGTGAGTGACATTACAAATATCTGTATGCCCTGCATTTCAAGTTGTTAGCTCACCTACAGCATGATTACAAATAGGTAAACCTCCCCGACTTCATGTTCAATATTATTAAGAAGCAAGCTTCTCTAGTACAGTCAGGAAGTGATCAGTCAATCTCTCATCATGTTTTGATAAAATTAATTATAGAAAGAGAGATAAATAAACAAGCAATTGGGTCATGGGAGGAATTTTTGCAATTAAAGGAGGTAGAACCTAGGTTGGTCGGCCCTAGAAGTCAAGGTATAGGACAAAGAAAAAGAACATCCACAAGAGTCTATAAAGTTGTCCCTAGAGCTTAAAATACTCCTAAAGCCTCTCCCTATAGTCTTAAGCCAACTAGGCAATAGATTTATAAGGCTAAACCCTCCATTGCTAGCAAGAAGAAAACCAAAGAGGTAGAAACTACTAGTGCTTCTAAAGCCCCATCATCTGTTAAAAATAGGTCCCCACTAGGAAGGAAAAAGGTAAAATTTTGGAACCTGAATAGAAGGGCTAGGATAATTAGATGAGGGGAGTAACCCTAATGAACCCTTGAACTCTCAAGAGGAGGAAGACCTAGAAAAACCTCCTCAAGTGACTATGGTAGAAACACTTGTAAGAAAGTGAAAATGAAAGAGTTCCCCATGCCTGTTAATACCACCCAAGAGGCAAAATGAAAGACTCTCTAGGAGTAGGGTTCCAGAGGCCTCTATTCCCATAATTACCCTTGAAATGTTTGAAAGTTAAAAAGAGCCCTCTCTGGGGGAAAAACAACCACAAACCGAAGCCAATGAAAATGAGAGCAAAACTTAGAATCTACCACCTAAAATAGAGTGTAGCATTAATTATGTGCTTATCAATAGCGACAAGGAATCTGATGAGATTGAAATGTTTGAGAAATTTTTTAAAAAACCTACAATGCAAGACATTAGTGAAAATTTTGCAGAACTCCCTTTAGAGGATTATCCAGAATTTAGACCTAAAATTGTTAAAGAAGTATTGGAAAACTTGGACCAAGAAGGGTTGAACACATTAGTTGCAGTAGCCATAGAATCTAGCAAGAAAGAAAAAGAGGAAATTGCTATTGTCACAAGGAAAAATGGATGTTCCACACCACAAAATGACAATAAAACTCATCAATTGGCACCTGAATGGATTGATCTCTTTCATCATGAGCCATTGCCACCACCAAATTTATCCACACCTTTGTATGCAGGAATTAATTTGTTTCAACAAATATTATGTGAAAGATCTCAATGGAACTTGGAGAAAAAGAAATTAAAGCATGTTATTAATGATTAGAGCTTCCAATTGAAACAAAGTTTAGATCAGCATGATGTTTTCAAGAGAAGAATTGAGCAGATTACAAGATTAATTCCTGAGTTAATGGAATTTAAGTTGCCCTCACCAATATATGCTCTGTTTCTTAAAGAACAATTTTCAAATTGCAAGTTAACTAGAATTGTAGAAAGTCATAACCCCTCTATCTACACTCCACATGAATTTTATGATGCATTTCGATCTATTCCTATGGCCTTAAAAAATTTACTGTGTGAATTATATCTTCACAATCTAGTTGTGCCTAATGACACTGAATGGAACCCAGTCCTATATGTAGGGGATGTGCAATTAAGGGTAGCAATGTCATGGATGCAAAATGAAATAAGCAAAGAACATCAAGCTACACCTTATAGGGAAAGTGAGATGACATCACCCTTGTTCATGAGGCTAGAAGTCCAACATTCTAAATGAACATATCTGGATTGGATTTCTATTTTGGGCAATCCTGTAGGACTTGGTAAGGTGAGTATTTCAGAGAACAGGCTTTTACAGAATGGGAACAACATTTTTCTAATAATGTTGAAACAACAATCATTTCCTCAAGGCAACAATTGGTTAGAATGCCACATGATCTAAAAATAAGAGAACCCCACTCTCCAAAAAATCTAACTCTTGCTACTATAAGGATTCCTTGGTATATCAACCTAGGGAGAAATTAGTGCAAACATTGGTTACCATTAAGGTATCAACCTCCAATTCTCCTATAGCCACTACTAGTAGTAAATGGAAATGCAGAAGATCATGACATGACTACTAAAGTTCGGCACTGGAAAAGGCTCAAATAAAATTATGGTTACTTTGACTACGTGAGGAATGAGCTAGGTGAAAGGACACCTAGTGACTAGAGAGTGCGACCCATGATTTTGAACTTCATTATTGTTGGACGCCAGTAATAATTCAGTTGGGGGGAATGATGAGCCTCTAAAAGGCCATTATTTTGAGAACTTATTAGCTTTTTTTTTTTAATAGTTATTTTGCAAAGAAATAGTTTAACACTCTATGGTTTAAGCAAAAGGACTTATGCTTTATCAATATGCTATCTATATGTTAAGACATGAAGATTGAAGTATAGATTGATCAGTTATGTTGTGTTTTCTTGAATCTATGGTCTTTTATGGGTTAATGAAGGATACATGCTAATAAATATTCCTCATCCATGCTATGTTTGGGTAGGTTCCTTCCTACAGCCATAGGATTTGCAAGAGTGATAATCTAAACATTATACATTTTCTAACATTGATGATGAAATGAATCCATGTATACAAAAGTTGTTGCATTTAATGCTTTGTAGGTGTTGTCATGCATATTGAAGACAACATTTAAGTGCTGAGTCAAAGCTGACCAGATGATTGATGAATCACTGTAGAAGCAGATCACGGTGTGAATTCTATTATGGTGATGCACAAAGATAGCTTCTTCAACTTGCTATATTCTCAAGGGAGTTAAAATGTAGTTAATAATGTTTATGTTATAAACTATATGATCTGTAATTGATCCTCATTGATGGAGTGATCATAGGAGTAGGAAGATGTTAAATATTTCCTTTAAATAATTTCCACTGTGACCTTCAAAAGAGCTTTTGATCTTTTCCTAGTTTGATCAGAAGGAAATTGAGTATATTGTTTTGTTAAGTTGGGTAGAATCTTGCTTTCAAATGTAATTCCTCATTATGAATGAATAGAATTTAGAGTTCAAGTTTCCACCTTCATAGTTGATTTTTTTTTGGTTCACTCATCCAAGGGGTCCCACTTGTTGAGTGAAATGCTTTCTTAGGATAGATTTATTTTCTAGTTTATTTCCTTACAAAGTAGACTTCTATTATTTCTGCAGCCATTGATAACATAATCATTGAATTATTCCTGTAGCATAAGTGTTTAAATAGATTTATTAGTTCCATCATTACTCTAAGCTTTAAGGAAGATTTTGTTTCAGTTCTTAGCTTTGTTTCCTTCAGCATTTCTTTCATGTTGTAGTTTTAATGACTTAAAGAGGAATCAGATCATATACTTTGTAGCCATCCTCTCAAGCTTATGCTCCCGAGTTGACAAATAAAATGAAGTTAGTATGTTATTCATAGGAAAATACATGATAATATCCAGTCATGGAGTCAATGTAGAAGGATGTCCAATCCTTTATTACTAAGTTATTTAGCTGATTGGCCACTTTTCATGTCACCAAAGATGACTCCTCACATATGAATAATCTTGAAGCCTCTACGTCCCTCTCATTAATCCATCCCAATCTCATAGATTGGTTTGCTCAAAGACGTGAACTACCATCTTTCCAAAATGACTATAAGATTGCCTACTACATCAACATTATTGAACCTATGATATCTTCCACCACTAAACCCATGGTTAACATGATGGAAACAAATATCAAGTACCTCAGTCATAAAATAAAAAGTAAAGAAAAAAATGAGCGTTTAGATGGTGAAAACCACTTTGTGGCGGCATTTGAACCTAAAAATCATAAAATCAAGACATATCTAAGGGTGAAAACCTCCTTGAGGTACCTACGGATGAGGTACTTGGTAGTTTGCCAAGCTATTTTTAGGATAGATCTTTGGTTTTCATCAAACCCACATAGCCTATCAACTTGGGTACAGAAGAGTCTTCTAAAATCATTCATGTGGCTCAGTCTCTATCAACTGAAGAAAAGGATAACTTTACTAAGTTCTTTCAAGAAAAGAAAACCAATTTTTCCTTGACCTACTCAAATATGCCTAGTTTTGACACTAATCTAATTATGTATCGTCTATCTATTTCTCCTAGTGTCAAGCTTGTTAAACAAAAGTTGAGAAAGATGCATCCACATGTGGCTCTTTTGGTCAAGGAAGAACTAGAAAAAATCCTAAGTGCAAAATTTATCAAAGCTAATGATTATGCAAAATATATCTCCAACATTTTACCAGTGTCTAAACATGATAAGTCCATTTGAGTGTGCATTGATTTCAAAGATCTAAAAAAAGCATTCCCTAAGGATGATTTTCCACTGCCTAATATATATGTGATAGTGTATATGAATGTGGGCTATGAAATGTATTCATTAATGGATGACTTCTCAAGTTACAATAAAATCAAAATTGACCCTTGAGATTAGGAAAAAATAGCTTTTAAACGTGTATGAGGTACCTTTTGTTGGAATGTCATGCCCTTTGGGATAAAAAATGCAGGAGCTACCTATCAGTTAGACATGGCCACCATCTTCCACAACATGATGCACAAAAATATGGAAGACTATGTTGATGACACATTGGCCAAATCTAAACAAAGAAATACACATCTTGATGACCTTAGTTTGATATTGGATCATATGGAACGATTTTAGCTTAGGCTAAATCCCAAAAAGTGTCCCTTTGGTGTCACATCTAACAAATTGTTAGGCTATATCATATTAGCAGAAGGTATTAAAGTTGATCCAAAAAAGGTACAAGCCATCATGGAAATGCCTCTTCCCAAGAATATTAGTCAATCAAGAATTCTTTAGGGATGTATGCAGTCCATTAGGAGGTTCATTTCTCAGCTAGCTGATAAAGCAATATTTTTCAATAAGAACTTTCATAAAGGCTCCACATCTATCTAGAATAAGGATTGTCAACAAATCTTAGATCATATCAAAGGGTATTTGACTAAACCTCTAGTATTAATGCCACCTATCCTAGGAAAACCTTTAATTCTATACATCTCGACTACAAATTCTTCCCTAGGAGCACTCTTAGCACAAAGTGGTGAAATTGGAAAAGAGTGTGCTATTTACTACATCAATCACACATTGGTGGCCTATGAGATGAACTCTAACAACATTGAGACGGCTTGCCTTGCAATGGTATTTTCCTCCCAAAAGCTTAGACACTACATGTTGGCTCACACTATGCATCTCATTGCAAAAATAGATCCCCTCAAATATCTATTGAGTAAAGTTGTACTTATCAGTTATCTAGCCAAATGGATGATGATACTCTCCAAATTTGACATCTAGTATGTTGAACACAAAGTTGTCAAGGGACAAGCCATCACTGATTAGCTTATTAATTTTCCATTACAAGACATTGTTCCTATACAGATTGAATTTCCTTGTGCTTCCATCATGTATATCATTGAAAGAACCTAGAAGATGTTCATTGATGGTTCTCACACCCAAAATGGAGCTGGTGCAGGCATCCTATTTATCACACCTCATGGTTACACAATTCCTAAGCCCTACAAACTCTTGTTTCCTTGCAATAATAATATAGCAAAGTATGAGGCCTTAACAAATGAGATTAAAATGGCTTTAGAATGGAGGATCAAAGAGTTGTGTATCTATGGAGATTATTGGCTTATCATAAACTAAGTAAATAATTATTATCAAACCAAAGATGAAAAGTTGGTACCATATAAGAAATTGGTTGATGATCTATGGAACTATTTCATATTTATGAAATTCAAACAAATTCCTAGAGCAGAAAAAAAGGCTACAGATGCTATGGCCACCCTAGCACCTATTCTCCAATTATAAGAACATGAATCACATTTTGAGTTCCTAGTGGAAGAATTACATCACCTCGCATATGACTCCTCTAAAAATCATGTGATATGCACTATTGTTGGCCATGACTCCTCATGTTACTCCACCATTTTCTCCTACCTACGTGATTAGGTCATTGCTAAAAATCTCATGCAAAACCAAAAATGCCAACTCCTTCACAATGCCTCACACTACACCCTAGTCTCTGGTGACTTGTATAGGAAGGGTGTAGACAAAACACTACTTAGATGTCTAGAACTAGAAGAGTCTGAAAAGGCATAAGCCAAAGTCCATGATGGCATTTGTGGGGCACACTCCAATGGCCTCACACTTTCTTAGAAGCCACTTAGGGTGGGATACTATTGGCCAACCATGCAAGTTGATGTTGTTCAATATGCTAAATCTTGTAAAAATATCAACTTCATGGTAACTTGATTCATGCTCCTTGTCATGAGCTCATACCTTATGTTACATATTGACCATTTCAATAATAGGCCTTTGACTTGGTAGGAAAGATCCATCTGAATTCATCTAGTGGTCACAAGTTTATCATTATGGTGACAAAATATTTCACAAAATGGGTTGAAGATGTACCTTTATCTATTGTTATAGGAAAACATGTTTCCTTATTTATTCTCAAACACATTATTTTTTGTTATTGTTAGGATTAAACCACAGACAGAAATAACAATTACATGCAAATATAACCAATAACAGAAATAATAGATCACACAAAAAAGAACACATGGCACCAATATTTAACATGGTTCACCCAATCCCTAGGCTATGTCCACCAAATAGCAAGTCCAATATTTTTATAAGCCAGTGATTACAACTTGATTACAATCTGTAATCCTTTACAGCTCAATACTGCTGCAAGAACCAATTTCGCATCACACCTTATGAAACAATCCCTAACCCTAAGCCCTTTTATACAAATATTTTAACCGCTTTAGGGTTATAATTAGTAATTACATGTTAGCCCAAAATCTTGATAAAATAGGCCCCAAAAAAAAATTGGGGGTGATGCCTCGAACCGCAAAGAATTTATGAAGTATGTGCAGTACTTTCTTGATCAATCACCACAATCTAACAATCTCCCACTTGGGGACTGATTAGGCTCCACACTAAACAACAATTCTCCCACTTGGAGACTTATCGTATAGAAATACCACTACCACATGGGGCTCCCACTGGATCAAACCACCCTGGAATCTATTGTTCTTTTATTCATATTCAGTCTAGAAGACCAACTGAAGCTGAAGAGGAGTTCAACTTCTCCCTTGTTACTACCTTTGTCAACATATCTATTGGATTTTCATTGGTATGTATCTTCTCCAACTTTAACTGTCCATCCTCCAAAACTCATTGAATGAAATGGTACTGTAACTGTATGTGTTTGGTCTTTGAATGCAGAGCTAAATTCTTTGCAAGATGAATGGCACTTTGACTATCTATGATCAAACAATTATCCTTCTAAGGATGTCTGAATTCTTGCAAAAAGAACTAAAACCATATCATCTCCTCGGTTGCCTCTGTAGCAACTACATACTCTTCCTCTGTAGTGGATAAAGCATTAACCTTTTGTAACCTAGAAACCTAGCTCATGGCTGCCCCACCAACAGTAAAGATGTAACCTGTAGTACTCTACCTGATATCAATATCCCCTACCAAATATGAGTCAACATAGCCCTTTAAATTAGTAGTAGAGCCCCTAAAGTGTAAACACTTATTGGATGTTCCTCTCAAATATCTGAGAATCCATTTGACTGCATTCCAATGCTCAATTCTTGGATGACTCATATACCTACTAATAACTCCCACTGCAGGTTTGGCCTAGTAAATACCATAGCATACATCAAACTTTCTACAATTGAAGGATAGGGTACCTTGGACATCTTATCTTCATCTTCTTATGTCTTAGGACACATCTCCTTAGTAAATTTCAAATGATTAGGTAAAGGTGTGCTAATAGCTTTAGCATTCTCTAGAGAGAAATGTTGCAACACCTTCTCAACATAATCAGCCTGAGATAGTGTCAATGTTCTATTTTTCTTATCTCTACAAATCTTCATACCAAGGATTTTTTTTATTTCCCTCAAATCCTTCATAGAAAATGCATGTGCTAATTGGCTTTTTAGCCCCTTAATGTGATCCATGTTAGACCTAGCTACAAGCATATCATCAACATATAAATATAAAATAATGTAGCTATCATCATCCAACCTCTTAAAGTAGACACAATGATCTGAATGACACCTACTGTAACCATGCTCATGCATAAAACTATCAAATTTCAAATACCCATACCGAAGTGCTTGCTTCAAGCCATATAAAATTTTCTTCAATTTGCACACTAAGTTCTCCTTACCTTTGACTGCAAATCCTTGTGGCTAATCCATATATATCTCTTCATCCAAATCACCATGAAGGAAGGTTGTTTTAACATCTAGCAATTCTAAATGCAAATCTTTAGTAGCCACTAGACTTAAAATAGTATAGATAAAAGTCATTTTAACAATAGGAGAAAATATCTCATCAAAATCAATTCCCTTTTTCTGTGCAAATCCTTTTACAACCAACTTGGCTTTAAATCTTTTCTTACCTCCATCCTCTTCTTTTAACCTGTAAACCCACTTATTCGATAACACCTTTTTACCTATAGGTAACTTGCACAAATCTCATGTCTTATTCTTCAACAAAGAGTCCATTTCATCTTTCATTGTAGACTCACACTGAATCTTAGTGTCCACCTACATAGCTTCATCATAACTTTTAGGTTCACCAACATCAGTAAGTAAAATAGAATACAAAGAGGGATAAAATCTTTGTGGAAGTCTAATTTTCCTTGTTGACCATCTAATATTCAATAGTGTGTGTGGTATTTATTCTTGTGGTTGTTGCACATCATGAGGAATGGCTGGAACATCAGCTTTTGGAGTATCATCCAGCACTACATAATCATCTTCTTTCTTCTCATGTTGCTGCAACAAATCTTTGTACAACACTTTCTCATTGAATATGACATCCCTGCTTCTTACAATTTTATGATTTTCAAAATCCCAAAGCCTATAACCAAACTCATTAATGCCATAACCAACAAATATACATTTCTTTGACTTAGCTTCTAGCTTGGTTCTATTTTCAGAATCTATGTGAGCAAATGCTTCACAACCAAAGGTTTTGAGAAACGAATAACTCACCTTCTTACCAGTACATGCCTCCTCTGAAATACCATAGCCCAAAGGAGTAGAGGGACCTCTATTACTCAAATATATAGTAGTATTGATAGCCTTCACCCACATGTGTAAAGGCAACCTAGCATGCAACCTCATGCTCCTTGCACATTCCATTATAGTCCTATTCATGCGTTCAACCACTCCATTTTCTTGTGGAGTCCTTGGAATGGTTTTCTGTCTATGAATACCATTACTGGAGAAATAATCTTCAAATTCATGACTACAATACTCACCACCATTATCAGAACTGACACATTTTAATTTTTTACTAGTCTCATTTTCAACCAAGCATTTCCATTTCTTAAAAGTTTGAAATACATCAGATTTTTGTCTAAAGAAATAAACCCATACTTTTCTACTTGCATCATCAATAAATGTTAATGAAAGCCACCAAGGGAAGAGACCTGAGTCAGTCCCCATACATCAGTATGCACAAGCTCTAATTTCTCCCTTTTATTTTCCTTCCCAATCTTTGCAAAACTCACTCTCTTTTGTTTTTCATACACACAATTTTCACACAAATCCATATTAACACATTTCAGACCTAGTAAAACTTTCTTTGAATGAAGTACTTTCATACCTTTCTCACTCATGTTCCCAAGTCTGTTGTGCCACAACGCTATATCAAAATCTATAGCAACTATTTGTTCTCCTGCTCAACTGCAACAATTGTTCCTGAATATTCATTTTCTTTGAAACAATTAAAGTAGAAGGATCAATATGACCTATACAAAGAATAAGGTGTCTACTTTCACACGTTTTGCTACTACAAGGTAACCTTTTGAAAAATTCCAATTTTTATCATTAAAAGTAACTACACAACCATTATCATCAAGTTGCCCTGCTAAAATGAAATTCTTACTCAGCCTTGGAACATGTCTTACCTCATGTAGTAGCCAATGATTCACATTCTGCAACTTAATCTCAATTTTTCCCTTTCCAACAATCTGATAAGATTCATTATCCCCCAAATAAAGAAGCCCAAAATCTCCTTGGACATAATCAATGAAATAACCTCTATGAGGTGTAGCAT
Organism: Cupressus sempervirens; assembly: GCA_028749045.1. Classification (NCBI taxonomy): domain Eukaryota; kingdom Viridiplantae; phylum Streptophyta; class Pinopsida; order Cupressales; family Cupressaceae; genus Cupressus; species Cupressus sempervirens. The sequence continues at coordinate 506,679,225 of CM053783.1, read as the reverse complement.
GAAATGAAGCACCAAAATCTAAAACCCATGAATCATCAACACTTTCTAAAGATAGAAGCAAAGCATCCTCTTTGGATTTGTTACTTACCACATTTGACTCCTTGTCTCCATCTAATTTATCCCCTTCATTTTTCTTTCAATTCTAGCAATCTTTCTTTTTGTGCCCTGGTTTCCCATAGTACCAACAGTCATTCGGTCCTCTCGATTGAGACCTCATCTCCTTTGATTTTCCTCTTGATTTCCTATGATTTCCAAAATTACTTCCTCTCTTAGTCATTTTTCCCCTACTTTGTGCATTCAAAGCACTTCCTAATGTAGATCCACTTGAGGTTTTCCTATGAGTTTCTTCACTCAAAATAACACTGATTACATCATCATATTTTAGGGTACTAAATCGAGGAATAGAATTACTCATAGCCATTCCCAATCCATTCTAGCTTTCAAGCAAAGAACACAAAATCAAGAGAGCCCTAATTTCTTCTTCAAAATTGATACCCATAGAAGATAACTGACTAGTAATAGTATTAAACTCATTTAAATGATCTATACCAAATCCACCTTCTACCATTTTCATATTAAATAAATGCTTCATGAGAAATATCTTGTTTGAAGTGGAGGGCTTTTCATACAGTGTCGCTAGGGTTTTCATCAATTCTTTTATCATCTTTGCTTTTGTAATATTAAATGCCACTGATGGTGCCAGGGATGATTGAATGCTTCCAAGTGCCTTTCTATCCAAAAGATCACATTCATCATTTGACATAGATCCCTGATTCTTGGTTGTGCCTTCCAACGGCTTCCATAAATCCTTCTAATATAGATAGTCTTCCATTTGCATCTTTTATAACTGGAAGTTATGCCGATTAAACCTATTAACCCTCAGGTTACCCTCATCTTCCATTACTCCCACTCAATCGTGAGACTCCCACTGAACCATGAAACTTTCTTGCAGAGAATAACTAAAAAACAACTAGGCTCTGATACCACTTGTTAGGATTAAACCATGGACAGAAATAACAATTACATGCAAATATAACCAATAATAGAAAATAATATATCACACAGAAAATAACATAAGGCACCAAGATTTAACGTGGTTCACCCAATCCCTAGGCTACGTCCACCAAACAACAAGTCCAATATTTTTATGATCCAATGATTACAACCTGATTATAATTTGTAATCCCTTACAACTCAATACTACCGCAAGAACCAATTTTGCATCACACCTTATGAAAAAAACCCTAACCCTAAGCCCTTTTATAGAATTATTTTAATCGCTTTAGGGTTATAATTAATAATTACATATCCATCCAAAATCTCAATAAAATAGGGCCCAAAAATTTTTTTTGAGGCGATGCCTTAAACCCCAAAGAATTTATGAAGTATGTATAGTACTTTCCTGATTAGTCACCACAATCTAATAGTTATAGCATCCCATCCTCCATCGTTACTAATAATGGAGGATAGTCCAAAAACAAGGACCTAAAATAGCTTTGCAAGAAATTCAAGATCAAACAACATTGGTCCTCAATCTACTATCCCCAAGGGAATGACCAAACTAAGGCCTCTAATAAGACATTGCTCAAAATCCTACACAAAATGGTTCACAAATTAGGTAAAGATTGCCACCTATAAATCAGTTTGGTACTATGGGCCTATAAGACCACCATATGTACTCCTATAAGGGCTACACCTTTTTCTTTAGTCTATGGTTCTGAGGTTTTCTTACCCTTATAAGTCAATATTCCCTCACTATGAGTCTCCCTACATGGGCTGATAACTGATGAAGACCATAAGGCTATGAGGATACAAGAGCTAGAGACCCTTGACAAGCATCACAAGGCTTCTTTTGATCACATGATGGCATATCAAAAATAAATGTCTAATACCTATAATGAAAAGGTTCATCCTCATGAGTTTCAAGTGGGTGTGCTTGCACTTTGAGAAAATCCCAAAAATTAGCAAAATAGAGAGAAGAAAGGGAAATTTGAGCCTAATTGGTTGGGTCTTTACATTCTCATAGTAGCATTTGGATACGGACATATCAGCTTTCTATTGGAAATCTAATTGAAAAGCTCATTGTTGTTGAAGATCAAAGAGGGAGATTTTTGTAAAAGAATGTTTTCAATCATTGTTTTTCCATTGATGTCAAACCTGCTATTTGTATGGATGATATCTACTTATAAGATCCAAGCACTATCACTTAGTTGATTGATGAAGTGGATTTGATCAACAAGATGTATCAAGAGTACCTAAGGGAAAGGTTGAGTTATGATGTTGTAATGAATTGCAAGGATTAGTTAAGACAATGGTTAAGAAATGCATTGATGACATATTCAAAGACATAGATGTTGGTCACACTTAGATACATTGGAAGAAGGAGTTGTAACAAGGATGATTGCAAAGCTTAGACTAAAATCTTTAGTGGATGTCAAGCGAGTTAGTTGAAGCCGAGAAAATTCTTAGTAGAAGCTGAGTAACAGATATTTCTAGTGTGAGCCAAGTGATCTTCAAGTGCCAAGTAAAGATCAGGTGCTAAGCATTAGAAAATTTTCAGTAGGTGTTGAGCACCAAGAAAAACATAGTTGATGCCAAGTAACACAGTATGTGTCAACCACCAGTATTTCAATAGTGCCAAGCTGCTGCATTATTTCAAATTATGAAGATTCACCAAATCTAAGCTGACTTAGTGGTTGAATTGAATTTTGTGAATGAGTTGGAAGATAAGGATGATGAGTTGTTGGCATAGAATCTTATGTAAATCATTTTTGGGCGAATTCTAAAGGATTATTCAAGAAGATTCTAGAGGAAATAGAATATGGGTTAGATATAATGTATCCTACTTAATTCATGCAAATTAAAATTGAAAAATGGAAGAATCAAGTAGGAAAAAAACTCCAAGACTTCTATTTAAGGATTCATAAACCAAGAAGCAAAGAGTTGTTGATACTGTTGTTGCAGAAGTGCCAAATCTGTGAAGTGGTTGAAAGGGTGTCAAGAAGGAGACATCTAGGAGAAGGAAGAGCACTAAGGCTCTACTTCTACAAGTGGTCATGAATAGATGACTTCAATGGTACATTGAGCATGAAGACTCAAGGACACAAAGCTTTAAAGGGAAGGCAAGCTATTAAGAGTTGTAGAGATTGAAGGCCAGGAAAGGGTATGAGCTGAGAAGTGATCTAAGATCTGCAAGATAAGTTGTATGTTGTAGTTAGGTCATGATTTTCTAATACTTTCTAGCAATTGTATTAGATCTAAAAATCCTATGGACTTAGGTCAGCCTAACAACCATTTGTAAATCCTTTAAAAGGGTGGCATTCCAAGTGAATGTTTTGAAGTCCTCTAACTAGGCCCACTTCTAACATGGTGGTTAAGTGCTCTAACAAGGTCACATTTAATAGTGTGTTGTAAGTCTTTAACAGGGTAGGCCTTTCACAGGTCATCACTTCAGAAGGGTGAAAATTGAGTAGCATGTTATTGGTGGCTTTTCCCAAATTGGGTTTCCACATAAATCACTGTATCATGTGTTGATTTCTTATGTGTTATGCTTGCATGTTGATTTACAATAACTTGCTAATTAGATAAGTTAAAGTTTGGGTGAGTGAATGGTTTAATGGATTCACTACACTTAGTGAAAAAGTTTGACAAGGACATTTGGACCTTGAATAACTAACTCACCCCCCCAACCTCTCAGTTATTGTAAAGAAATTCTAACAATTGGTATTAGAGCTATCTGCTGATTTAGTTTCAAGGTACTCAAAGCAAGAAGATCAAGATGTCCAAGAGAGAAGTTCCCAAGCTCAACAAAGAAAACTTTTTTTCATGGCAGAGTTTGATGAAATTTCACCTTGGATAAATAGGTGATTATGTACAAACCTCAATTAGAACAAAGCATGTAACTCCAGAAGGACCCCTCACTGCAAATGACTTAAACAAAAAGAAGGAGCATAACTAAGCAATGTTGGAGATTGTCTCTACATTTAGCTATGCTAAATATGATGATGTCAAGGACTATGACACTGTATTCAAGATGTGGAAAACCTTGTTAGAAATCTATGGAGGATATTAGAAATCTATGCACACTATGAAATAAATTTGTTAATTTTCAGAAACACACAAAATTGGAATTCTGCTCTTCACACCTTTTCCAACTTCTCTTTATTGTATACCAAGTTTGACTCATCTCTTTATCAAAAATTGCTTCACATTACACTCTTTACTTGATTGCATTGACTCTTATATTGAATCTTAAAGTGGTCTAGCTGAGTTACAAAATTTTTATATACAATCAACATATGTGACCCATTTATAATGGTCATTTTGTGAATTAAATATTAAGTCTTTATTGGTTGATCAGTAGTTTAGAATAGTTGAATAAATTAATTTAGAGGAACTACCAATTCAAATTCTCATTGTGTAATAATTAATCAAGCATAACAAGTCATACTTGGCCTATCTAATTCATGCCTTGTTCTGTTTACCATGATAACTAGCATTTCTATTGTTTTGCAAGCTAGAATAACATCTGCATTGCACCATAGAAAATTGATTACTCTACCTCTGTCTCATATTTTCTTTTGAATGTTCTCGAATGTCTATTGTTATTTAATGAGTTGCATAGGCTTTTTTTAATTCTATTTGTCATATGTTTCTGCAATTATGATTATTTGAACTTAATTTGGTAAGGATAGGGCCCGTTTCAGTACAGTCGATATCAGAGCAAATATTTCTTTTGATTTGTTTTCATTCTCTGTTGAATTTTTATTTTTTTTGGAGGGTTTAAACTTGTGAGGCAACCTAGCGAGACACAAAACCTATGTTCTCTATTGAATTATAAAGCACTATCCATCCTTAAATTTGATGGTAATGAGTGCAACTACTGGTGCATCAAATTGATATCAATTTTTTATAGGAAAATATTTATGAGGGATTGTTGAATTAAGATATGCAGAGGTAGTTGATTACGATGCTTTCACAGCCAATGATAACATAGCAAGAGGAGGCTAAGAAGGAGAATGTTCAGGCCTTGTTTTACACTCAAATATCTCTTATCAAGAGCTTATTTCTAAATGTATAGATGCAAGATTTGTACAATTTTCCACTGAATCCTTTTGTTCTTGCCACCTATCATATCACATTTGCTGCGGGAATATTTTTAGGTTATTATGGCCTCAACCTTCTTTGGCCTAGCAGTTGATGTTGGTGTTGGAGCTACTATTGTTGGTGAGAATGGCTCCATTGAACAAATGTTTGCGCAAATTCATTCCCAAGATGTTCCACAAGGTAATCCCTCTCTTGATATTGTTCTCAATGCTAAAGATTTTGATAATGTTTGTGCTTGGCTTGAGCAACAAACATTGATACAATAGTACATTTGAGGTCATTTTTTGACCAAAATTTTTGACCATCAATTAATAAGGTTTTGATTGGTCGGATTGTAGAAGGAAAAATTTCTTGTTTTTAAAAATCTAAGCTCGTGTTGGTCGAAATTTTGACCAACACGGGCTTAACTTTAACATGCAAAATTGTTTTCAATTTCATTGACGTTGAGCGGGCGAAGTAGCTAGAGCTATAGAACCTTGAGTCGACCCATGCCAGTACTGCTTGCTTTCCCGCCACTGGCTCCTCATCTAGAACACTAGACTCCATCTCTCGCATTCGGCTCTGAATCTAGCACTTTCTACACTTAAACTAGTATTTACCTCATACATTTTTTATGTTTTCATATGTTTGGTTGCTTATTTCGTTTCTTCTAGTGGTTTGAGTTGTCTCACGCTTAGGCGCTTACACTAGATATGGCATGCTCTTCTTTCATGAGGTTTATTGAAAACCTAAAGCCTTCCACTAGTAATGTCATTGGTGTAATGTCATTAGATTGAATTACGTTGCACATTTTACTATCAGAAAATGCCATTTGCATCCCCTACTCTTGTCAATCTCGCACCATACTGCCCATTTATAGAGGGCTAGTTGAAGGAGATGCTTCACATTTTTCTTTCAACACACGAACCCCCTAAAGATTACTCTGCAGATGTCCAATGCTTGCAGAACTACATTGAACAGAACACCTTTTTTACAAGGCAAAAATGTCCTCCCATTTCCTCACTCATAGGAAATTTGACTTTGGTGTGTATCCTAGTCATAGGTTGTTGAGTGTTCTACCTTGCCAAAATTTGGTCTTGTTTTTGGGCTTCTTCCTCTTGGATCTAAGACACCTTTGGGGCATATCTTTGAAAGGGTTTTTGAAAGGTTAGCAATTTTTGTGTCAGAAATGTGTAGAAGGAAGTTCCCTTAGAGCTTATCTTTTGATGCCCTGATTTGGCCTGTCATGATCCTTGCCTTGGTGTTTGAAGTACTCCCCCCCCTAAGTGCATTGTCCAAAATTGTAGTTGAAAAGAGGGTTTCCCCTGAAACCCTCTTTAACATTGGCCCAATAACAAGTCGCACATCAAAAGTACCCTTGTTAGTTTTGGTTTGACACCCTTTATTCAAAACTAGACATTAGATCATTAGGTTCTAGGATCTCATTCTACCACTAACTCTTTTTCTCATAGTTGGTATTAAAGAAATGATTTTTGCATACCCAAGCCCTTGTTATAATGTTCATCAAGTGATTATCTTTTGGGGGAATATTTTCCTCTTTAATCCTACTCCAACATCAATTACCTAAGAACATATTATGGATTTCAATATCCAAGCTTCAAGTTTCCTTAATCCTTGTTAAGTAACTTGTGAATGAGTAATTAGAAACTCTGAGGCTTAGACACAACTAATAATCCAATTTGGGTTTTACTGAGATTGTGTTGGTTTTGTATACTAATAAAATATTATCTTGTAGGAAAAGATAGAGTCAAGAGCATAGCTTCCTCATCATCCACACCAGCGAAAACCTGACACAAGTATCATCAAACCCATGGGAAAGAAGAGAAAAGTTGATGAAAGAGTTTGAAAATGTAGTGCTAACAATGAAATATATGAAGGATGATGTGCTCCAAGTGTTGAAGATAGAGAACTTGGTTCGGTTTCTAATGGACATAGACATCAAAGAATGCAACTTAAGAGGAAATCAAGGAAGATCGATACAAAGGAAATGTTTCTCAATAGGAATACAATACCAACCTTCTTAGTCTAGGATAGTTTATAAATGCTTCTTTCCTACATCCATTCACTGTCCAAAAATCAGCAACACCTTGGACAATAATTACTCACCAGCTACATGATTTTGTTCCCTACCAAACAATACTATCATTGTTTCCTTTGATTCTATCAACACAACCATAGTCTTTCAAACTCCTAGAAGAAAGTACATGACTTTGAACAATAAGATATTTACCCTTAGCGAGTATCAATCCATGGAGCATGAATGCAAGCGATAAGTGAACACATAGTGGATAATCCTCCTCACCCACTATCTCTAGGAAAAAAGTCATATTACCCATCCAAGGGATCATCATTATTTTATGTCGCATATTTATGGAATTAAATGTGAAATAATATTCCCCAAGGATGTATTATCTAATCTCAACATTATTGAATCTACTACCTTTTTTGACTAGGCACAAATGATCTTTGAAAATATTGGTTGACAACTAAAAGAGTTGTAGCAAACTCACAATTTTTATATGACATCTTAAGTAGTTCGGATGATACATTTGTGTTGACAATATGAAGCATTAGAGACTAAAGACCACATGGGGGCTCCATTTTGAAATATGTTTTGCAATATTTTGCAAGGCTAATGGTACATTCCTATACAACACAATGATATGCCTACAAGGGGACCCCATATTTTAATTGTCCAAGAAGGATAAAACCTTTATCAAGCCATGGGGGATGTGGTTCATAAAGAGTTGGTGACACACCTATATCCATGTGTATGGGTTCTAATGACATCCCTATCTACTACCTCAACATTATAGTGATCAAATCATCATGCTCAAGTTCTACAAGTAAATCTTGGATGTACATAATGTATTTTATATAGAAAATGTAAAAGTTGTGGGGTTCTCATTATAATGTAGAGGATACAAGTGCACTTTGGTAGCTGCTAAAGATGTAAGTGCCAAATTGGAAATCCTTAAACTGAGAAAGTTCTACTTGTTGAGGCCCAATTTTGACACCAAGAGGTAAGTTAAACAAGACATTTACCACTAGCTATGGTGGTCACCTCCCTTACCTTGAGGATTTATAAGCAGATTGTCAAGATGACTTTGATGCATTCTTATGGAGGCATTGCCAAATTAGAATAGAAAACATGAAGTTGTTTAGGTTGAGGACTTTCTCAAAGAAATACATTGACGACACATTGATCTTGGATTCACACTTCAATAAAAAGAAAATGGGAAGTATTCTTCTAGAGCCTTTTGATTGGAACACCCCAAATGTTTATGACATTAAAGGGATCAACAAGCCAATGATTGATAATAGCTTATAATGCTCAACTAGTGGCAACACCATTCAGCATGTCAACAGATTTAAACTTTGGCAACTATTTCTAATTTCTTATTTCTCCTTATTTTAGAAAGTGGTGATCTACACATATAGCAAGATATATAATCAGTAGCTTCAGCACTGACTTGAAACAATAGTTTCGTTTGACTAAGCAACTTTTAGATTGCTTGATGGTTGCCTCCTTTTAGCACCATCCTTAATAGAGTATCCACAGTTGTAAGCAATTTTAGACAAAGTGACATCCACCAATATCACCAAAACCATCGGCTCTAATACCATGCTGGAAAATAAGGCACAAAGGAGAAACTATGTAAAAGAGCTCTGAGATTGCATTACTAATTCATCCAATATATATAAATACATAATAAATGTGAAGTGTACTATTGGTTAAAGTTTGATGCAGCATTCATGGTGGATGGTAAAGTGAATGGCTGTGTAGTTGACTAAATTGGGTGTTGAGCAACTATTTACCGACCATTTTGTCAATATCAGATGATTAACTTACACTGTCAAACATGGAGGATATGATAGTTGGGATGACCCAAATACTCAAAAGTCTTGTTGCGCTTCATAATATGCAAGCACTAGTATTGTTTTTTTTTACCTTGTTTGCATGTCACCTTCTAGTACTGAAAACTAGGAGCTACAAGGTGGCTAGTTTTACTGTGTTGACAACATTTTCAATAGTGTGGAAGATACACAGTTCAGTATTGCAGGAAAGTTCTATATTGTTTGAATGGTGGATATGATTTAATTTCTTACCAAATCATCAAAGGTCAAAGTGTAAAGTTTATATAGAGGTAGAGAAGTCACGACATTGCCAGAAGAGACGCTGGTCAAAGAAGTAAGAAATCCAGGTAATTATTGTTTATTAGTTACTGAGAACTATTGCCAAAGCTCTGTTGCTAGAATTATGGGTTTGTTGAGTCTACAAATAATGGAGGAGGCTCATCAAACCATTGGTACATAGTATCTAGTACAGATGGTAAGGAGATGAACATAGAAATCATCTTTGAAGATCAATTTAACAATCTAATAGAGTCATCAATTAATCTTCCAAATCAATGTTGACATTATCATCAGCTACAACATAGTAAAACATTGTCCATTCAGTAGGAATTTAGGGTAGAATACTACAGAGATATCAATACCATACATTCTATAGGGGCCAAAGAATACAAAATGATAGTCATGGGGCATTTATTAGAATAGAGAGTTGAGTATTATGAACTCAGAGCATTATTTATAGATAACAAATAGTTACAAGAAGAATCATTATATGATTCTTTAACAAAGAAAACCTATACTTGAAAAAAAAAGGGTAATAATATCTACTCACAGTGGAAACACCAATTGTGGATTACCTATATTTTAGAAAAAATGATTTAATCAAACGAGGTGATTTAAAGAGGATAAATATAAGGATATTAATTATATCAAGAGAAGCATATAGAGAAGTGAATCCCAAATAGCATATAGTTGGGATAGGAAACATTATAGGATTATACTACCATGTACACTGACAAACCATATGTTGAATATAGAATTATAATGTCAAGTCAAGGAAGTGAATGTAAGGAGTTTAAGACCATATTGTATCTTACAATTGAGAAATTTATCAATGTCATCTTGTATACTCAATATCAAGAATCAAATTTCATAGCAAGAATAGTGAAGTCTTTGAACAATAACATTGTTGGTTAATAATTAAGGTCAAAGGTTGAGTTATATAAATACTTAAAAGATATTATTTTGTAAGTGAAGTCATTGACTAGAAAGGAGTATTTTATAATTAATCTGAAGGAGTATTTTATTGCAATTCCACCTCATCCGCATAGTATAAAGATTAAAATTTAGAGGTGAAATATTACTCACAATAAAAAGCTATCTAGTAGTCCCACCCAAATCTATTGGAGAACACCAATAAAAAAGGTGAGGTCACATGCATATGGTGAAACCATCATGAGTAGTACATAGAACAAGGTTATGAGTGTAAGTCCAACTCTACCAACCCATGGAAACAAAATCCTAATCAACATCCATCTTGAATGAGTAATCCATGATAACATTTATATTAAAAAATATGACTCCAAGGAGGCAAGGCCCCATCATGTCAGGTTTAAGATATCCTTATCTATAAAGTTTAAATATCACAATCACCAATATTGGCAACACCCTGCTCCTACCTTATGAGGTTTTAGGTAGTCTTGGGAACAAGATTGATTGCCCTCCAACAATTCAAACTGATAAACAATAGACCAACAACAACCATAGAATCTACTAGTGAATTCCCCTTCTTATAGGCATGTTTTACTATCTCCGTATCAAAATTATAAAGAAGGTTAAGGATGTCATTGAGTATAGTATTCATATTTCACCCTACCCTAGAACAACCTTTAACCACATCAATAATGATTTTAGAGTCCTCCTCAATTTCCAATTTTGTGCATCCCAACTCAAGGGAAAATTTCAACCCTCACAAGAGGGCCACACCCTCCACTTTATTGACATTATGGTCCCTGAAAGGACCGACATACACATCTAGAAGGAAACTCCTACCATTGTAGATTAATCCTCCCACAACCTCTTTACCACTACTCACCTCACCTTCAAAGTTAAGTTTGTCCCGCAAGAGGTTCATGGGATCCATTTAGTTGCCTTTCTAGTGAGGATTTTATTTCTTCAAGCTATGGTGGATGTTATTTTTGGTAATGGTTGGTTCAATCCAGCTCTTGCAGCAATGGAATTGAGCCAAATGGAATTGAAATTAGCTCATTTTTGGTTGTGTGCTTTTGGAATGTTTCAATTTTATGGTCAATCAATCTTTTGGAAACCCTATAAGCTATAGGTGATATAGCCCGTTCCTTCTGGAAAATGGCCAACAAGTCTAATAGAAGCTTATCATTGTCATTTAAGATTAAGGACATAATGATTTGCATACAAACTCTCACCTTGTCTGAATGATGCTTTTTAATTTTTTTCAAGAAGCACTGAAACATTTTAAGAATACTTTTTGCACTCTTGAGTTTCAACATAATTATAAAGGATCTATTTCTTGCCATAGTTTCTAAAATCTTAGCTTAGCCCTCTCACCAAAATTTAGGGCTTCAGTATCATGTAACCCATAAGGGCACTGCACTTTCACTTGTAGAGCCTTAGTATGTCATCAATATAGGGGGCTACATGAGCTTTTATTCTTACAATCTCATTGTAACAAGAAGCAACTACAAGTCTTACTTCACACTAGTGTTCCAAAAACTTGTACAAAACCTAAGAGAGAGCATTGAGGGCCGCAAAGCCTAATTCAAAAGCTTCCAATCTGACTGGCCCACTTTCAAAAAATATGAATCTAATTCCTCCAACTTGGAGAGAACACCATCAGGAAATTTCAAACTCCAATTGTAGTCCCATTACATAGACTTAATTTCCTATTTCTTTTACTTTTTGCAAGTCTCCTAGTTGTTCACCATTGAATGTATCATTGAATGCTTTGAGTAAAAAATCACTTTTGTGATCTGCCATTGTCTTCATTTTTTTTGCTAAATTGAAAGATGCTACCCCTATTCTCCTAAATTTTAACAAACCATTTTCACTCCATCAACAACTAGGACATTTTCTTGAACAATTGGCAGTGCTTTTTCAAAGAAGACTTCACAATCAGCTAATACCTGATTTTAGTAAGTATTAAAACATATGAAAAATCATTTTTTTCACAATCAATTGTGGAACCTTCCTTAGTATGTCATCATTATAGGGGAGCTACAGTAGTTGTTATTCTTATGATCTTGTTGTAACAAGAAGCAATTGCAAGTCTTACTTCTTCACACGAATGTTCCAAATACCTGTACCAAACCAAAGCACGAATGTTACAAAAGCCTGTAACAAACCAAAGAAATCAATGAGGGCTACAAGGCTCAATTTAGAAGCTTGCAATCTGGCTGGTCCACTTTGGACAAATATGAATCCAATTCCTCCGGGTTGCAGAGAAAACCATTGGGAAATTTCATGGACTCCAGTTGTAGTACCCTTATATAGAGTAAGTTTTTCTATTTATTTTTCATTTTGCAAGTCCCTTAGCTGTTCAGCGTTGAATGTACCATTGAATGCTTCGGAGAAAAATTCACTTTTCTGATCTGCCATTGTCCTCATTTTATTTTTCCCAAACTGAAAGATGCAACCCCTTTTCTGTTCAAAATTCTAACAAACTTTTATCAACACATTAACAACCAGGCCATTTCTGTGAATAATATTTGTTGTGCTTGCAATCAATTAATTATTGGCAATTAGAAAAGAATATGGCTTCTTGCATCCTAATCGTATATCATTGGTGGTATCATTACAATCTCATGACACTTGGGCCTTGGTAAAAAAAATGAATCTTTTTGAATTCAATGATTAAATTGGACATTTAGATTGTGATTGCATAAATCAGATTTAAAGGTGCGTTTTCTATTACAACTTTCATCTTGCAGGTGTTTTTGTCAATGTATTCAGAATTCTAGGTGATTTAGTGAAGCCATATAGTCAGAGTTGTAGATAGTCTCATAGTTTGTATTTTAATTGATGTTTATTTAAGGTTGTTGTTGTTGATCAATTTTACATCATATTTTTAATGGTTTTCATTTGTCCTTGTGCCTGTCACATTGATGTAATTTCAGTTTTGCTTTGCTATCATCATTCAAGTGGTCTGGTTTGAGGAAAAAACTTTATTCTTTTCAAAGTTTTGATGTTTGAAGAATTTTTGAATTGCATTGTATGTGCAAGTGCCTTTGCTGATTTATTATCAGTTTAATATATCGAGAGGTCACTTCTATTTGCATCATCAAATGTATAGATTCATTTATTTCTTTAAATGTCATCATATAAACATCTCTAGATGGCTTTGAACTAACATTTTCAATTAGCATGCACTCCAATGCTTTCTGAACAGTTGGTTTGTGTTCATTATTGAGGGACTTTGACTTTTCCATATGGGCTTGCCAAGGCTTTTTCCATTGGACCCCATAAGAGAGTAATCAATCCCCACAAGGTTTACTGCCCCTAGGTCCCTGATTTGACATTGTAGAAAAACAAAATAATTTATGGAAAAACCATGTCAACCAATCATATGCAATATGATGGACCCACAATATTTTTAACACTTGATTTTATGGTTATCCCAAGTGAATAATTTTTTTCTCCAAGAAATTTAGTTTTTCTAAAGGAAGAATTCACCATGATAATAAATGCACTTACCTACTATTTTCCAAGATTTGCAAGAATTTTGTACGAATTTGTATTGAAATATGCAAATATTCATCAAAAAATAATTTGTTTTAAAAAATAAAATAAAATATTCACCAAGAAAATTAATGCAATTTGCAAAGATTTGCAAGCTTTTATAAAAGAAAGTTGGGGGCCTCTTTTTGACACTGTCACAAATCTCTAGTTAGTTTGATAATTTACATTTGGAGAGTTCGAATCTCCAAAGTTCATACATGAACTTAAAAATTGTCGCCAAAAAGATCATATACATACTTCTTCATGCTCAATATAACCCGTCTGCCTCACATCATAAAGTTTAAAAGCAACTGCATGTGAAATCCCAGAGAAAATTGTCTTGTCAATTTTATAAACATAAGTTGCTTTTTCATTTTTGAAATGGTGTAACATATGAAAGTATGGAGTAAGGGATGAATGACATAGAAAAGGAGACATCTTTCTGTACTTACAGTTAATCTTGACCTCTTGGGATGCATCTGGATGGAAAATGCTGAGACCATTAGCAAATTCTCCAAATTCAATGACTCCGTTGTGATTTTTATCAAATAGATTAAAGATCTATTCAGTAATGTCATAAACATTCCTCAAATGAGCACTACCCATGAAGCAATTGAAGCAGCAACCAGAATGGTTACAATATAATTTTGTCAAATAAAACAATATTGTTAGCTGACTGCAACTACATATGCACAGAATAATACATGGGATAAATAATAGCCATATTCTAGTATTTAACACATCATCTATTCTTAGTTAAACTCGGATCTCATAGAGTTGAATTGATAAACAGAACACACCATGAATTTCCTCAAACTATTATGAATGTCAAATCATTTTAGAGGTGCAATGGAAATATGCAATTAGTCATTATTGTCTAATATCAGACTGTAGATATAGACAACCTATGCTCAAATAGAGCTGCACTAAGGAGCACCATAATAACTTAAGAATAGACGTCAAGCCTCAGATGCCACAATTATTGAGAGAAGGGATTGGTTAACAAAAGAGAAGAGAAGTGCCAATGTAAAAATATTGAATGGGGTCATATCTATGCATCACACTTTATTGTTCTAAATCAGTAGACAAAAAGTATCCACCTAAATTTTTCAAAACTGGTAGATATTGAAGAGTCCGAACTATATAAATCTAAAATGATCTCTAGTGTTATTCCTTAAGTTCATAAGAAAGTGCTTGATCATGTCCAAATCAACAAACAATAAAGGGTACTTGTAATGATCTTTTCTGGAATTGACACAATATTTTAGATTTTCTGCCTGAAGGAATTTCAACAAATAGTTGATGTGCAACCCAAATATCAATTATTGTTGACACTGTAACCTTACTGTGCTGACTACTAACAGACTTTCAAGAAATACTCGGATCTCAATGTCAAGGAAAATAACTAAAAACCACTATAATATTCTCCACCTAAATAAATCAGATATTGAGTACTTCAACTGGTGGAAATTTTATCAAATAGTTGTCTTGCAAACAAAAAGCTTAAGCAAAGCCACTAAGGTCATGCCACTGCAACACTCTCCTTATACTTCATTACAAAAATGGTTTCATTAATCAAGTATTTTAACAAACAGATGATATGCACCTGACTGTTGTAAGTTAAAGGCAATATTGTAGTACAGATTTAACTGGAGTTTCACAGCATAGAATGGCCACTCAATAATGGATTTTAGTTATATTTAAACTCACTTTACTGTTGCAAATGAATACAATGATTGCAATACAAACAAGCTAAGGAATACTATCAAACATTACATATATACTAGCCAAGGAATGACTACAGTTTAGGAGATTGAAAATACATATGTCCCTGTTGTATGCTTCTTTAAGTGTGTTCATGGACATTTAATTTTGATCACTAATTTTTCTATCATGTCTCACTATTTTTTCAAAAGTGTCTGAATTGTGCCTTCTAAAATCTCCCAAAACATGGAGTAGATGTCATTGTATGTTGGGCACTTCATGATAAATGCCACTCTATCTCTACCGCTCCTATGTTGCAAAATATTGTCTCCTTTCATTCTTCCCTAGGTACCTACCTATTTCACTCCTCAAATTATGAGAACTTGTCCTAAGCTGCATTATGGGCACTTTAGCTCTCCATTCAGTATTTGCTCCTTAATATATGCTTTCTATTTGTGATCTTCGAGGATTTGAATTCTTTGATATAATTGTCTTTTTTGTGCCCATTTTTTTTGACCATACGATACTTCTGAATTTTCCTTCATGGACTTCTTTATTCTATCATTGTTATTGGGATTTTTTTTGCACATAAACTTTCCATTTTTTGTTCTTTTGGCATTTTGCTTCATCCACAATCTCTTCCTCCTTTCATGTCTCTCCTCTGTGAAATGTAGGCCAACGATTGTTTTTACAAATTCATTTTTTTTAACATCATAAACCTCTTTTGGGAGGTGATGATGGATAGGGGTACAAGAGGAGGGCTCAAGATATATGTAACTCTCCCTTATAGATATACAGCTACAGCCTACCCAGATTTTAATATAACTAGATGGATTTGTGGGTTCAATTAGGTAATTAGATGTTGCATAATCTGTTGGCCTACCTAGATTTGATTGTTTTGTCAAGGTCATCACCACCAATATGTAGAAGTGTTGAATCTTCAGGTTGTTGTATAACTGTTCATGGGGAATACCAATTTATGTTGTCGTCTACAGTCAATGAATTAAAGTTATAATTTAGACTATCAAAGCATCACTGTCCCATACCCTTTTGGCTAGACTATCATACCACTAGAATGACCCCTTTTTTATGTTTGTGTTATACCTTATAGCAATGGGTTGTTCTAAATTGCTGATGTTTGTAGGTGTTCAAACCTGTAATGAATTTTAATGATGTAGTTTGCATTATTTGCAATGAGTGAAATTAGTTGTGATTAAATTAGTAATATATTTAAAATCAAGAGATGTTCAACATGTTTTTTGTTATCTATGTGTAACTGATAGTGCAATTTGTGATCTATTTTGATGTTATTGTTAATGTTGACTTCCAGTGGAAGTGTTTGATTTTAATTCATAAAAGTATAATCATAGATGTCTAGCTGATGTAGGAAACGATTTAGGTTCAATGTTTATAACAATTTTGGAAACTCTTTTTTGGATTGTTTTAAAAAATTGTATCCTATTGTTCTAATAATATGCAATGCTTGCAAGAATGTCATCCATGGTAGTGATGCAGTGGAAAGTGCAAAGAAAGAAATTGCCCTATGGTTTCCAGAGGGTGTGTCTGACTGGTAGAGCAGTCTGCATCCTTGGATTTATGAGTCTTGAGATTTGTGATCCATTTTAATGTTTATATTTGAGAATTTTTTAGGATGTTACTGAGGTACTTATTTCATCTCATATCCCAAGAGTAAAATTCTCTTAGTATTTTTGCTGGAGTCTACTTATTCTGTTATGGTAATTATGAAGTACATGGTTCTAAATTTTTTAGTTAGGGACTTATCTATTGATACTTGAAGTTGTATGTTCACAAGTATATCATCAATTATAATACATGGTTTTAGCAATAATAGATTAATGAATGGTCGTCTGGCATATGGTGTTGGTGTTTATCTTGCTCCTGAAGATTGCTCCTACCTGAGGTATGAAAGATTATTTTCAAAGATGATGTCTTGGTGAGAATTTTTTTAAATGTTTGGATTCTAGAATATTCTTTCCTTTAATATGCATATTCTTTAGTTAAGAAGGAATGTTTGACTTACTATTATTGCTTATTCTTTATAGTGTTCCATTTTCAAACCTGGACATTAATGAGGAACAGTATGTTGTGTTGTGCCGAGTTATTTTGGGGAATGTTCAGGAAGTTCCTCTTGGTTCTCTTTAGTTTCATCTGAGTTGTTAAAATTTTGATTCTAGCATTAACGATATCACCATTCCAAAGCATTACATTATTTGGAGCACTCACATGAATACACACATTCTTCCAGAATATGTTGTCAGTTTTAAGCCTCCTCACCAGTCTCAAGGGGAATAAAAGCTCCATATTCCTCATTTTCAAGAGGTTCCTTCTCATTTTGAAAGTTAAATTCAAAGGAGAAATTCCTTTGATTCTTGTTTCTATTTTTGATCTAGTGAAACCGGTTCAATGCCTAAGAATCAATGAAATTGCCTTGTTCTCATCTCCTCACTCTCTTTGTGTTGTTTAATTATTTTTACCTTCACATATGAATGAGTTGATTGCTATTCTAGATATGTATGTTGTCTATAAACTATTTGCAGGAAATTCCTGTGGTTTTCTCTTTCTCTTGGTATTTGTAGATTCTTTACATAATTGGTGTTATCCATGAACATTTCTTGACATTCTACTTGGACATGGATATTGATGGTAGAGACAACTCCTTTGTTCAGGTGAAGATAGTGAAGCATAGGGTGAAGGATGGATCAACTCCAAGGAAAAGTTTCTGGACAGCAAAGATACACATTGCCAAAATAGAGAAGGATGCTCAAATTAAGTTGAACCTCTATCATCCATCCAAGTTTCATATGATCAATCCATTGAGGAAGACAAAGATAGGAAATCGAATAGGATACAAAATTGTCCCTGGGGGCACAGCCGCAAGCTTTCTTGATCACAATGATCCTCCTCAACTCTGAGGTTCCTTCACTAACAACTAGGTCTATACCAGACTTTGAATTTCATTTTTCTTTTAAATGTTGGTTAAATTTTTCAGTAATCAGTGATGCTAGCATGGCACCCTTCCCTTGCATGAAAGGTTTTTGACCTAAGCTATGAATCAGTGAGGTCACAAACAAGGGACCTCATCCCTAATTATCAATATCGATGCTCAAACCTATGAGCACATTAGAGCATTGAAGGTGACCAGTGATGTTGGCATGCCACTCTTCCAATACATGAAATAGGAAATGCTTTTGACCTAGATCTATAAATCAGTGAGGCCACAAACAATGAACCTCATTCTCAATTATCAATATTGATGCTCAAACCTACTAGCACATTAGATTGTTAAAGGTACAAAACTACGATCACAATGAGCCAACAAGAGTTTGAGCCTTTATGGTCACAACAATATCACCATCATAAAACCAAAACACTATGGGATGAACCCAATTAGACTTTGAATTTCATCTCTTATATTGGTTTTTGAAATTAATGTTGGTATATGTGGCCAAAACCAAATTGTGCACTATAGTTGGCCATGCCTATTTTTGTCTATTGTTTATGTTGAAGTTTATTTAGAATCAAAACTAAACATTAAGTCTGAATCTACCTTGCTTGATGGCACTGAACACTTTTTCATGTATTAGATATGGATAACTCCATACAACTGTAGTAAGGAGTGGGCTGGTGGGCTGTATTCTTATCAAAGCCAAGGTGATGATACTATGGCTGCGTGGTCTGACAGGTAAGTTTGAATACCATGGAATTCATACATTTACATCAAGTTTTCATGGACACAAACAAATTAATGTATTTCTATAGATTGAATTGCATTGAATTAGTTTCTATAAGTTGAACTTACTCAAATCTCAAATGTAAGAATCACTTTCCCCAAATTTCTATTAAGTTTTAATAACCAAACTTATTAGACTCAATTTATAAAAGGGACCCACTCTTTATGATTTTGTGTTTCAGGGATCACCCAATTGAGAAAAAGGACATTGTACTCTATTACACAATGGGCTTCCATCATCTCCCTTGCCAAGAAGACTACCTAATCATGCCAATAGTCTCTTCTACTTTTGAACTGAAGCCAACAAACTTCTTTGAAAGAAATCCTATTATAAGGACTACACCCATGTTTGACAAGGACCTTTCAACATGTTCAATGTGAGCTCCACGAACATTTTCACCT
Organism: Cupressus sempervirens; assembly: GCA_028749045.1. Classification (NCBI taxonomy): domain Eukaryota; kingdom Viridiplantae; phylum Streptophyta; class Pinopsida; order Cupressales; family Cupressaceae; genus Cupressus; species Cupressus sempervirens. The sequence goes on along the minus strand of CM053783.1, from coordinate 506,659,655 downwards.
TTTCATCATGCACTAAAAGAAGTATAGGAGCCAAATTTAAGGTCATGTCTATTAAATCCACAACTTTATCGTATGATAAAAAATGACCATTTTTATATTGTGGATAAAAATGTTATACAAATGGTCGAAGGTACTATTTTAATGACAAATTTGATGACATAAGCACTTAAATGGACCTTCCAATATGTGTAATGTCAGCCTCATGAACATTTTCACCTTTCCACCTGCTTTGAAAGTTGTAGAGTAGTCAAATTTTAATTCAAGTCTGTTAATGTATAATTAGTTAAATCCACAAATTTATCTTATAGTGAAAAAAAATAAAATTCTCAAATTCTCAATCAAGGTGGTATAGGCATTATAAAGAAATAAGGACATTGCTTTTGATTTTACAAATAAAGTTCTTAGAGACATAGTTTTCAATAAGGACATTGCATCTGATTTGACAAATAAAGGTCTTACAAAATTATTTTTCAGAAAAAATAAATACTTTATGTAATAAATCAATGTTAGATGGTTCAAAAATATTATATAATCTCCAATCTATAATTCAAACTTTTGTAAGAGATAAAGAAATTGTGATCAATTAATAAATGTTTCATTGTTGGTGTGAATTAAAACATACATAAACTCCATGTTGGACTACCAATGTAAACAAATCATGATCAATTAACAAATGTTTCATTGTTAATGTGTACTAGCTTACTCAAACTCCATGTTGGAACGAATTATCAATCCAATTCTCCCAGGCAAGCTTGCATTGCTCTACTCAAAGTCCCTTTTTGGCATAGTTGAGTGTGTATCCCTCTCCTTCCTTGGCCTAGTGATCTCTTGAGGAGTTATTTCATTACTTCAATTTTTTTTGCCCTTGACTGTAGTTTTTTCCTATTTACTAAATCTATTTGTACTTATTGCTAATATAAATGTTTTGTGTTTTGTTTGTCTAGATCTCTACTTTAGCAGTGATTTGCTTTAGCAGGAGTAGTTTTGGGTGGAGCTTTGTATGCTCTTGGTGGCTTTGATGGCCGACAATACTTGAAGTAAGTTCACATTTCCATTTTTTAAGTTGCGTGTATGTGCATCCAAATAAGGTGATTTTGTAATCAATTTATGTATCTTTGATGTGTCAGTGTTATTATATTCAATCTAGCTTTTTACTTCAGCTGTTAAATTGGAGGGAAACAATAATAAATTGTACATAATAAATGAAAGACTATTGGGCTTCACATATACACCCCACAGGAAGTATGTTTGTGTTTCATAGCAGACCGGTAGTGCAGTGAAAATGTGGGGTACTTGTTGAGGTGCAAATCTTTAGTTATTTAGCCAATTAAAGTCATTTATCTCAACATATGGCTACTGAAGTTGTTCATCTGGACAACATGATGAAGATGAGTGGTTAGTATGTTCTTCAAGTTCCTTTCTAAATTTTTTACTATGAATTTTTTCCAGTTGCAATACAGTAGTTTTACAAACATATTTCCATGGATACTACATGGATCCTCAAACTTGAGTTTATAGAAGTCTTAGAAAGTACATCTTTTAAGTTAAATTTCTCTCATGGATCATATGTTACAGCTATCAAATTATATATCAGATTTGTGTGATCTCCATTAGGCAATTTACGACAGGTCTTGCCTGGATTAATCACAACTGCACACATTTGTTGGAACTGTTGGAAAAAAGATAATGGGAAAGGACTAACACCATGCTGTAGAAAAACTACATATGTTGGGGTTGTTTATTACTTGTTTCTTTTTGTTCATAAGTAAAAATGGATCTATCATGTAACTGTGCACCTCTAGCACAGTTATTTTATTATTGCTTTTTATTGCATAGTATTTCATGGAGTTTGATATATTTATAAATATTGTATGTTGTCAACATATTTATTCAATGGCTGTAAATAGTAACACTACCTATGATTATGAGATTCATGCTTGCCTTATAGGTTTTATGAGATTGGTGTTGCAACTGCTCTATATGCAAATGTTGGATATTCTCAATCTAATATATTTATTGCTTTGGCTCACCCAGGATGCAGTTCAGCAGGCCTTTTTAATCATTGTATATTTCAATGGAAATGATTCTTTGGATCCTCACCCCTCAGGATTAGGTCCTCATGTAACACTTCCTGAATACATTGAGAACATTAAGAGAATGGCAACCTATCTCCAGGTACAATTTTCATCAATATTCTGTGTTTAAATTTCTTCAATTTCATTTAAAAGATACAGATATTTCAATTTTTATGATGACAATTATCTAATTTGAGTAAGGGGTAAACAAATCAGGACCTCTCAGAGTCGACATGCTTGATTTTTTTAAGTTGCCCACCTATTAATGAAGATTTGATTAGTAGTGCTTCAAGGTACTATTCTTCTTGTGTGTGTGTAATGGTTCACAATTTCATGATTCTGTAATCTACCTGTTTGGCCTAACTTTTTTGGATTCTACAGTAGTATTTTTACTCCAATAGTATGGACAAATGAATTGTGTCATCAGTATTCTGAAGCCTATGTGCAAGTCTGCAAAGAGATGGGTGTCAAGGTTATAGATTCATTACTACACTCAGGAATGGGCTCATCTTCAATCTTCAGAAGATTGAATATGAGCCCATTCCATACTGTAGTAATGAACCTCAAAGCTCCTTCAACGTGAGCATATCATGTCCTTCAGACGATCTTTCTAAAGCTCCTCTAACATTGTATCCTTTAGACTTTAGTTTATATCTACCAACAACAAGACTACTTTGCGTCATTAGAATCATGAATAAGGAATGCAAAGGTAAGCTTTTATGGGTTTTTGCTAAGAAAATGTTGATATTAAAGCAATGGGGTTGTTTGGCATTTTATGCAAATTTGTTATGCACAAATAGGAATAAATTGAGTTTGAAATGATATATATCAGTTGTTATCTCATTTCAAAATGTGGTTAGCATTAGGAATTCTTTTAGAAGATGTTATATGAAATGATTTCTAGCTAACACCTGCCAAGGAAACATAACTTGCTTCTTCCCACAGTGAATTCTGCTCAAGGTTTTGGCATTGTGAAGTGTAGCCCAGTTCTTTATGTGCCAATAGCAATACTAAGAATGCTAAGAGATGGCATGGTTACTCTCATTGATGTTATTTCTTTGTTGCATTATATGAGATTCATTACTACACTCAGAAATGGGCTCATCTTCAGTCTTTAGAAGATTGAAGATGAGCCCATTTTGAGTGTAGTAATGAATCTCAAAGCTCCTTTAGCCTGAGCATATGATGTCTTTCGAACGATCTTTTTGAAGCTACATCAACATTGTATCCTTTAGGTGTTTGATTCTTCATCTTTCTTCTTTATTATTCTACAGAACAATTCTTATGGTTTAAGTTTTTCAGCATCAATTTGTAATTTCAGTCAAAAATCTCTATATATCTTTTCTTGCCAGACAGGGTTGCTTAGTTTTTATGTAAATGTCTTTGTTTTTGTAGCTTGGACTTGAATTCACCACCAATGTTCTTTATACTTAGCCAACAATATATTTGTACCAAGTATAGTGCATTGTAATGGTATTGTTCATACAATGTTGATGCTTACTCAAGAAGACTATTTTTATTTAGTTTTATTCTCCAAGTTTCCTTTTCAATTTGATTTTGAGCCGGTGACACTTGAGACTCAAATGCCTACAAATGCTTCATGCAGTGTCTAGTCTCAAGCCTTGATCACTAGGCAAGCTCCTAGCTCTTATTACAATTTGCTTACTTCAATGTCACATCCAGTTTGCATGTGATTCTACTGACCTAAATGATCCTTAACCACAAACAACAGTAGTCTCCTCTGCCCAAGATAATACAACTTTGTTTGGATTTAAATAAGAAAATCACAGCAGCATTATTAGTGAGGATTTGTGTCTTCTCAGAAACTTCTTATCTAATAAAACCTTCCTGAGGGTTGTGACCTTGTGTAGTTCTCCTTTACATCAAAGGTTCAATGCGAGCATGTTGCTAAGACCCTTCCCAAGGTTAGAAATGTAAAGTGAACTAGTTTTTAACGCTTCTCACTAGCAATAAAGCATGTTTTATTAGCCCATTATCTAGTTGGTTCACCTTTATTTCAAATTTAATGCAGGGATGAGGAGTTCTTGGTCAGGGTCTTGCATTGAATGATGAATTAGATCATGTTCTAGGGAAACACAACTCCATTACTACATGGTCTCCTCTTACATGAAAAAGAACAAACGAGAGTATACTAGAATAAATTTGGTAACTTTCCACATTTCAAATGTGGATTATACCTTTGAACTATTGCATAGAGAGAGAGAGAGAGGGCTGCAAGGTGTTGCAAAATTATTGCATAGCCAAGGAGACAAAAAAGGAGCCTCCTTGTCTCCCCTACCCCCACATGTGAGAGAGAACACTATTGCATAGAAAGGTACATAGGCAACAGAGCAAGAACATGCACTAGAGTTTTCCCTAAACTGGGTGTTCCCAAAGGTAAATAACTGAGGCTATTCCACTTGTTTATTTTCATATTTTCCATTTGAATGTATGCATTAGAATCTATTATCAATAACTCAACATAATATCTGTATTGTTGACTTTGTCCATTGGAATTGGAATGTGGAAGACAGGTATGTGCCAACATTTTATTCTATTTGAGAGCACATGCTTTTCCCTCTTGTTTTATGGTCTATGGCAATCCAAATGATTGTTAGAAAAACCAATCTCAAAGTTCAGAATGGTAGAATGATAATATCTTCATGAGTTTATTTATAATCTTGTGTCGTTTACATTGATGTGCTTAAACATACTTACATGGCACACGCATGCATGCTCGCGTGTGCGCACGCACACACACAGATTGATATCTTGTTTTTCTTTTCCCTATTAGATTTGTAGTTGATACTATGTAGTCGATATGCCTTGATGAAGCTAGTGGAGAGGAAGCCATTCATCCAATAGCACATGTGACTATGTTCATTCAACAAACATTTGGTGGTTATCTTCAGTCAAAGGTGATGCTAGTATTAACTTTAAAATGTAAAAATTTCAATGAACAAATACATGTGATTCGTAGATTTTGATTATAAATTTTATTTTTGTATAAGGAGTTTAGATTAGGGGAGTCAGCCTGGCAAGCTGACATGGCGAGTTGACTTAAAGTGGTGAGTTGGTGGGGCAAGTGGGGGTGACTTGGTGAGCTGACCTAGAGAGTTGGCTTAGGGGGCAGACTTGGTGGGTGAACTTAGAGAGTCAACTTGGTGAGCATACTTCAATTGTTAGCTTAGCGAACTAACTTGGGGAGCTAGCCTGGCAACCTAAAATGGTGAGTGGGCTTAAAGTGGCAACTTGGTGGGGCAAGTTGGCGAGCCGACTTAGCGAGGCCACTTAGAGACGTGACATGGCGAGCTAACTTAGTGAGCAAGCTCGATGAGCGGACCTAACAACTAACCTTGATGAGGAACTTTGGTGGGGTGACTTGATGATCAAACTCAAAGAGTCAACTTGGTGAGCATACTTGCACTAGTACATTTGGGTTCATTTTTCAACCTTTATTGGTCAAATTTTTGACCCAATTTTTGACCAAATTCGACCAACCCATTTGTCAAAATTTTGACCAACTCACTAGTACATGATTTGGCTCAATCATATAACTAATTATATATTCTTCATATTAGTTACTGTTGGTGTTTTTCAGGCATTCTATAAAATAGTTCACATGCCTTATGTATGATGACATTTTGCATGCATCTTGCACTCTCTCTCATCCAGCTAATGATGGATTACACAGAGTCCTCTGAAACCACGATGCTAAAAAACACACAATCAAATCCAAAATGAACTTTCACTACAAATGGATTGTGGAAATCTGATATTGGTAAAATTGCATGCATGTCTACGAGGACAATCACAACTTAAACATACATTTTTCCTAGTAGACATGCATGCAAAATTCACAATATTAGATTTTCAGAATCCATTTGTAGTGCAAGTTCATTTTGGATTTGATTGTGTGTTTTTTAGAATCATGGTTTCAGATCACCCTGCGTAATCCATCATCAGCTGGATGAGAGAGTGTAGGATGCATGTAAAATGTCATATCATAAGCAAGACATGTGAACTATTTTATAGAATGCCTAAAAAAAATTACACCTAGCTGTTGGTGGAAATTTCCACCTTCATTGGTTGAAATTTCCACCAATGCCTAGGCTTTTTCTACCTTTGTTGGTGGAAATTTCCACCAACGCTTAAATTTTTTTCTACCTTTGTTGGTCAAAATTTCCACCTTCATTGGTCAAAATTTCCACCAACACCTAATTTTTTTTCTACCTTTGTTGGTCGAAATTTCCACCAAAGCTTAAATTTTTTTCCACCTTTTTTGGTCAAAATTTCCACCTTCATTGGTCAAAATTTCCACCAACGCCTAAATTTTTTTTCCACCTTTGTTGGTCGAAATTTCCACCAATGCACAAATTTTTTTCTACCTTTGTTGGTCAAAATTTCAACCAATTCCTATTTGAATCCACACAGTGGCTTTGGTAGGTTTCCAACCAATAGATTGATCAAAATTTTGACCAGAAAAATATCGACCAATGGGTTGGTCAGAGTTGGTCAAAAGTTGGTCAAAATTTGGGTTGAAAACTCGACCAATAAAGGTCAAAAAATGAACCCAAATGTACTAGTGTATAGTTGCAAGATGTCCACAAAAGAAAAACTATAAAGAAGGAAACAAGTTTAGAAACAAAAGAGAAGATGACAACAAAGATTACAAAGATAAAGGCAAAAGATGCTACATTGTTGAAGAGGATTCTGATGAAAAGGATGATGAAGTAGTCTATGTAGCCATGAAGGATGAATCAGACAAAGATGAAGATGAAGCAACAGCATTAGTTACCTATGTGAATAAGAATGACAAGTGGATCATAGACAGTGGATGCTCACACCACATGATAGGAGATAAAAGTAAGTTCATTACCTTTACTCAATATGATGGAAATAGTGTTAGATTTGGAAATGATGCCCCATGTTAGATCAAAGGAAAAGGCTCTATCAAACTTACAGAGAAAATTTCATGTGATAATGCATACTATGTTGAAGGATTGAACTACAACTTGTTGACTGTACCACAATTAGGCAATGTAGGATGCAAAGTGGAATTTGAAAACAAAACTACCAACATCTATGACACTAATGGAAATCTGATAGGAAAAGGTGAACAAACGAGGAGTAATCTATTTTATCTTGATATGGAAGATACAACATGTCTTGTTGTTAAATTTGATGATATGTGATTGTGGCATAAAAGGTTATGTCATGTTAACAAATAAACTTTAGTCTATACAATTATAATTCTAGTCACTTAATTTTTCATTTTGGGGTGGGGTGATAAGCATAGAAATGAGTAGATTTGATCGCTTGAATAGAAATGTGTTATTAGCTATGTTTTGAACACATAAATGAAACTCAATTTTTTTTAGTTTTTTGGTTTTTTGAGGCTGGATCTTTTGTGAACATTATTAATTGCAAATGATAATAGTAATAAACTCACTTGAAGATATACCTACAAGTTCATTGCTAGAACTTAAAAAATATTATTTTATATAGTGGATGATCCAGGCAAAACATTTTCTTAGGTTTATGGGCTAGATCTTCTGCGGGATTGTCCAAAATAAATTTAGGATACACAAAATAGAATGATGTTTGAAGGTTGCTACAACATGGCAAAAAATGATTTCCTTTGTTTGCTTCCTTAGGGTTGGATACCCAAAAAAACTAGGTTTTACACTTTTATAAGCTTCATCTAAAGGGAGCACATGATAAAGTGCATCAATATTAGCTGATTAATAAATCTTTATATTGTTTCAAATTTTCCAAGTGTTTATGAGCTTTTAAAACCCTAAAGCATGTAAGTAACAAATTTCTAAGTTAAATTCGACAGATTTTAAACAGTTAAGAATGCTCAGTTAGTCCGTCATTTTCAAATTATCGGTTAAAATCTCATCTCTATCCGAATCTCCCTTTAAAATTTGTAATCAATTTTGTGGAAAATTATGAATATTGTTGTAATGGGAAAAAACCCCTATGTTGTTAGAATTTCAAAACCCTTGAATAAATTTGTGACATATATTTTCCTTTTCATCCACAATTAGGAGAAAACTTATTCTCGACATCTTTGGTCATACATGAAATGCATGATGATTTATTTTTCATATGTTTGCAATTTGATCGTGTACGGGAGCTACATGCTAGTTGAATACACAAGCACAAGTGCGAGAATTGAGAATTGTGGGTTTTGCGCCAACTCCCATGGCTTTAGAGCTTAAACTAGTAGATGTTTCTATATAACCCTAATTTCATTTTGCACACAAGCTTGATCATATACATTTATGGGTACTTTCTCATGATGACTGATAGGTTTTTCAGTAGGACAAAGAATGAAATGTGCAATCATAGGCATGAATTCATAAACAAGATTCTCCTGCTTCATTATGGTTTAATTCCACTCCTCTTTTGAATCATCTTTTTTTAGGAGGGCTGCAATACTGTGTTTTGAAGAGGCCTTGATCTTGTAGCTGTGAGGAGCACATATGTTACCACTTACATATGAATGATAGTTAAAAATATTTTTCCTCACAAGTCCTCTCAAAGGATGGCTACACAAAAGTTCTCAAGGTTTTGTCATATTGACACAAGGGCTAGGTAGATTTCTCAATCCAAATTTAATTTTCTTCAAACTAAAGCAATGCAATTAGGATTATTTTAGACTTTTTCTGCATACTGACATCTTGGGCCCTCTATTCCTATGGGATGATCAAAACCACCAGCTATTTTGTAAAGGGCGTCTAGGTTCTCGTCAACACAAATGGCATTAACAATTGGCTAAGGAGACTATAGAGTGAGCAGCATAGAAGATTAAGGGCATCCTCAGCATCCTGTATGCATTCTCTAGGTATTTTAATATTATGGTTTACAATCTGACTACCTCTCTCTATCTCTAGGGTTTATGGTTTCCTTGACTTATAGCTTCTTTTGTACTTATAACATTTTTCTACCATTGGTTCAAGTTTGGGGTTTCCTGCATGTTTGTTTACATGAAATTGCATGTGTATAGAATACTTATGGTTTTCAAAAAAAAATATGTTTTTTTCATGTGTGATGATAATGGTGATGTGTAAAACCTAGAGCTCTCTCCTAAATCTAGAAGATCTAAAACCCAAAACCATTACAAACAAAAGGAAAAAAATGCAGGGTAAAAGATAGCAGAAAACTATTTATGCTTAACAAATTTCAAATCAGCACATTGGAGATCAATATAAATAAGTTAGATTAGGATAGGAGCCAATTCAAATAAGATTCAAAGTATCTTCTTTCTCTTCCAAATTAGGTGTTTGATTCTTTGCTCAACTTCTTTCACTAGTATAATGGAAGTGTTCAGAAACACCAATCATGGCATATAGAGAAGTAGAGATCTTTCTTTCATACATTCTTCTATTAATGGCCTTCCTAAACATTGAAGAATCTTTTTCTTCTAAACTCTGCAAAGACCCATTATAGTAAGAAGCCTCATCCACCATGAAAATGTTAGCCATGCAACTATTAGTATTGATAGGCTCTGCCATTTCCTTAGGAATGGCAAAGGGAGAATACCCACTTGCCAAATCAAAGACATCAATAAAATCAAAGTCATTATCCATTTCTGCAATCACACCATGTAGACTAGAACTGATATGTGTGTCTTCCCTATTCATACATTCTACTGGCATGATATGATATGTTTCCATCAAGATTGAAGAAGAACTCAAATTACCCTCTTCCCCACCTCCTTTCACACTATAGTAGCTTTTCTGTAGTAGTTGAGGTAGCTCCTTATTAGGGATTGTCTCAATCATTTCAAACACCCCATTACTAGGGTTTCTCTAGCCCATTCTTCTATTTATAGTGGGTGAGCTAGGATTCAAAGACCCGTGTTTATCTTCTAGCAATTGAGACAAGTCCTCATTAGGTTTCTTTGGACCACTCTAGGGATTATAAGGGTTTTCTGGACCAACTGAAGCAAAACCTTATTAGGGTTTGTGTGAACCACTCTAGGGTTTAAAATGGTTTTCTAGATAAACTGAGGCAAAGCCTTTTTAGGGATTGTCTAGACCAATTGGGAAGCTCCCTTATTGGCATCTCTCTAGCCCATTCTAATGTTTGGCTCAATGGGCAGACTAGGATTTAAAAACCCATCTTGATCTTCAAGATATTTCTCTTCATTTGAATCATTAGCAGCAACATGAGGCTTGTTGGGCACGGTAGAATGTAAAATTCCATCCATGCTTGACATCCCTGGGGTTAAGCTGTGGATTTGGGATGTTTCAATTTCAGATAAATTGTCCTCCTCCAAGATTGGCATTTCAGCTTCAAGATTAAGTTTTGAGTGCATAAATTGATTACAAAGACTATGATCCATTCAAGAATTGATGTCAGATATCATACCATCATTGTTGTTTCTGGCTTTGGCTTCCTTGAGTCTAACCTGTAGCATCCTTGCAATCCTTGAAGGCAACACTGAGGTCCCATAGGATTTAGTGAAAGGAGATGGCCAGAAATTTTTTCTTGTATTTCTCCCTCTCAAAATACAAGCAGCTTCATCATAGGCCCAGGCAGCATCCTCTATTGTGTCAAAGGTACCCAACCAAAGTCTGATCTTTTGAACGGTGTCTTTAATCTTAGCAACTCATATCCTTGATGGCCTTTGTCTAATTCCCACAAACTTATTTCTCTTTCTCCCTAGCATTCTACCCAAAAATGCAGCATGTCCCAATGTTGAATTGAAAGAATAGGTGCCAAACCTACTATTACGAATCTAGAAAGTATAGGATCAATTGAATGATCTCTATATTTTTTGGGAGAAAGTATAAGGTATATAGTGAGAAGGCATCATATACCAAGGTATATGACATATAGATTTCCTATACTCTCCAAAATAACTTCAAATTTAAATCCTATGTTAGTGATGAAATGTGGTTTCTATTTCCACTCATTACAATTTCATGTCTAATTTTTGTCTTTTTTATTATGTTATAAGTTTTCATGTAGCATAATTAGGCTTCTATCTTACATCAATTTGTTGTATCTCCTCAAATACAACTTATTCCAGTTCATTATCATCAAAGGATCATTTAGTAACTTAGTTATTAAGTCATATTTGAGCCTATTGGGACATTATCCTTTTGATTGTACAATTTTAAAAAAGTGGGTCACCTCTCCCTCCTCCTCTAATATTCCATCCTTCCATATTTCTCTTTAATTTACACCAAATAATATCAAATATTTTCAAATGGAAATAAACTTGATGAGGCTATAGGCTTGATTGAAGTGCATGTTTTAGACAGATCATTCTTTAATATTGAGGAGTTTATTAATCCATGAAGGGTGTGAAACGAGTACACAAATCTCTTTTTATTAGTTAAAAGGGTGAGAGCTGTGTTATTATAAGAATAAATTGCATCCCTTTTTACTCATGTTTTTCTTACCAATAAATATTATTTAGCTATGTTTAGAATATTGAGATCTCATTGAGTTGGTTATTAGAAATAGAAAACTAACAAGGAATACATATTTCTATTTTTTTTTGAGTAATTTTTTTTCATGCTCCTCTACTTCCTTTTACTCTATCATGGATAGTTCAAGAGCATCATTTGTAATATCTTCAATTGAAAAATGTGATAGATTGACTAGACAATAAGCAAACATGTCAACTTGATGTATCTTCAAAGTCTCTTGCATTGATTCACAATTCAAGGGTAAAGGAAAGATGAAGAATAAACTTAAGATAAGAATTAATAAGACCTCCTACCTCTTCTCAGGATAATATTTACCTAAGAAGGAGAGTTTGAATTTGAAATGTAGCTATTTTTTAATAAGCTTGAGCATGCCAAAAATTATTGTTCTAGGAAATAATTTGATGACATGAAGCAGCTTGTGGCACAGGTTAGTTACTATTATGATGTCATATGAGTTCTACAAGTGATATACAAAATCAATAAAACAGAGAGCAAGAGGCTGTTCCAATTTAATAGGAAGTTCATCAGCAATTGGACAACATCAGAAAACATGATTAGTTTGAAGTTAGTTAATTAATGATTAGGAGCCTAGTTTTGGGATTGACACTGACTTGGTCACTTTAGGCTTTGGCATAACAAGTTAAAAACTATATTTCAAGATAAATGATTTTTTTCATAATTTTCAATTCAAAATTATATCAGTAATATGAATAAAAAATGCAATTCTTCTCAACAATCAAGAGCAAGTTGTGATTTTTTATTTTTCAATGGACTGGTCATTGTGTTGCACTTACGAGATAATTCAATAACTACTTGTGATACAATGAATTCGACATCATTCATAGATCAGGGATTGACACTGACTTGGTCACTTCAGGTTTCAACATGACAAATTAAAAACTATATTTCAAGATAAGTTGGATCTTTATAATTTTCCAATTCAAAATAATATCAGTAATATGAATAAAGAATGTAATTCTTCTCAAAAATATGTAGCAAGTTTAATTTTTTTTAATTTCAATGGACCAAGTGTTGTGTTGCACCTAGGAGATACTCAATTGGAGAACTATTTGTGATACAATATATTCGACATCATTCATAGTTCAAACAATCTACGGAGAATTTAAAGAAGCTACTACTGAATAAATAACCACTGATGATGAAGATGAGTGTTGTAATTTTTTTGTGTTTGGGAATTTCATTTTTAATAATGTTTTGAGCTACTGAAGCAAGGTGAATCCAAGATTAATAGAGTCTTGGAAAAGTTCGACCAGAAGAGGCAAACATTTAGAAGCCTTTGCAAGTTTTTGAATTAAGATAGCAAAACTTTAGCTAATGGATCAGCTCAGGTCTTTTCAAAGCTACCACAGATTTTAACAGTCTTTCTCTGAGTTTTGGAGATAGGCGGATTGGTTTCAGACATCGAAATATTTTCCAAATTTATAGATGGATGTAAGAATAAAATATGAAGATTAATCATTGATTTTTTTATAAAATACATTACAAAAACTAGTGAAAGAGCCACAATCTATCATTTAATTGTGTCCACACTTTGAATAAAAAAAGCTTAAATTTATATGTTGTATTATTGTATAGCATTTTGGATCATAGACAAAATCTTAATTCTTTCATCATCTTAATATGGAATTTTAACATTAAGCCAATTTGTTCTATTTTTTTTATTAGATAAATAGGTTTTACAGGGACCCTAAAACCCAAGAGGTAAAACATAAACAAGGCTGATGATAAGCATGAAAAGCTCAGCCAAAAAAGTACTAGTTCAAAGGCTGATAATAAGCACAAGGCCCAGCCAACAGACTAAAACCATAGAAAAGACCAAGAAGAGAAACCACAAGAAACGACCAGGGCAAAAGCCCTTACAAAAAGCCAAAAAAAGGCACAGGAAGAAACAAAAGAATAGGCAGAGGATTAGTCCTCGTCCTTTCTCTCTAGGTCTTGCATGACCTAAACTACCTCATAGGCCATCTTGTTCTCCTTAGCCTCATGTTGGTGCTCTCTTTGATCCTCCTAGTCCTGATCATTGTTGATGTTGTCCATAGTAGTGTCGACCCCCATTCTAGATTCATCTCTGTCTTTTCCATCCTCATCATCCTTCATAGCTCTGTCTTTGATCTAGTCTATTAAGGATATGATGTTGTTGTTAATGGAGCTAAGCATCAAAATCATCTAATTTGAGAGCTTATGATTGTAAATTTTGAGGTTGTTAATCCTTCTCTCCACCAGACTAAGCCTCTCATTGTTGCCTTCTTTATTATCAGAGTCTGCTCCATTCCTGTTATACTCCATATGACCCACCTACTCTTTGACCTCCTCCAACTCATGGAAAAGCCACTTGATTGATCTGAAGTTATCAATCATGCTATTGTAGGCATTATTCAGGAGATTCAACCCAGTTTCCCTTGCTTTGTCTAAAATTGCCACAATCACCGAGTCTATGAGTTCTTCAAGCCTCGTCTCTTCTTGGTTATCCACAAGGACCTGCGGGATCATGGCCTCTCTAAAAATGCCCATTTTTGAGGTCCTAAATCTGAAGTTTTTCCAAGCTTTCCTCCTATTATTTACCTGCACCTCCACACCCTCTATCTCAGACTCCAAATTTTGTTCCTTAGGTTGTGCATGAATATGGATAGGTCAAAGAGGCAAAGAATATGCCAATTTGTTCTATGTTGCCACACCTCAAAAGTTAAATTTTGATGAATAACCCACAAACCCTAGGGATGTGTGCTTATTGTACACATGTTTAAGCATGCTACAATTTTCATAGCTAACACATATATGACAATACTTATCATCCAATGTACTGCCTCTTTTTAATATCTTCTGGTGGGATTCTACCAACTCTTTCCTAGTTTTACACAAGTATGTAGTGCAAGCTTATATTCATCTGATAGTGAAAGCCATTTGCATTCTCTATTATCACATAGTCACAAATTTTTAAACATGATTAGCTAATAGACTTTCCTCTACAATATGTCTCACATATATAAGCAGTAAGCCTGACATCAATTGTCTCATGCCTGCTCCCATTGTTAGGATAAACCACGGACAGAAATAAAAACTACATGCAAATATAACCAATAACAAAAAATAATAGATCACATAGAAATGAACACAAGGCACCAAGATCTCACCCAATCCCTGGGCTACATCCACCAAACAGCTAGTTCAATCTTATTACAATCCAATGATTACAACCTGATTATAGTTCGTAATCCCTTACAGCTCAATACCGCTGCAAGAAGATATTTTGCATCACAACTCTGAAACAATCCCTAACCCTAAGCCCTTTTATACAAGTATTAAACCAATTTAGAGTCATAACATGTCAGCCATAAATTAGCCATAACTTTAGTGGAAAATCTACAAATGGTGAATCTATGAATAATACCCAAAAAAAAATTGGAGCGATGCCCCGAACCCCACAAAATTATGGAGTATGTATAGTACTTTCCTGATCAGTCACCACAATCTAACAATCTCCCACTTGGGGACTGATCAGGCTCCACACTCAACAACAATCTTCCACTTAGAGACTAATCATATAGCAATACCACTACCACATGGGGCTCCCACTGGATCAAACCACCCTAGACTCTATTGTTCTTTTATTCATGTTTAGTCTAAAAGACCAACTGAAGCTAAGGAGGAGTTTAGCTTCTCCCTTGTTACAACCTTTGTCAACATATCTGATAGATTTTCATTTGTATGTATCTTCTCCAACTTTAACTATCCATCCTCCAAAACTGACCAAATGAAATGGTACTACAACTATATGTGTTTGGTCTTAGAATCTAGAGCTGAATTCTTTGCAAGATGAATGGTACTCTGACTATCTGTGAACAAATAATTATCCTTCTGAGGAGGTCCATATTCTTCCAAGAAGAACTAAATCCATATCATCTCCTTGGTTGCCTCTATAGCAGCAACATACTCTACCTCTGTAATGGATAGAGCATTAATCTTCTGTAAACTAGAAACCTAGCTCACGGCTGCCCCACCAATAGTAAAGACATAACCTATAGTACTCCACATGGTATCAATATCCCCTACCAAATCTGAGTTAACATAGCCCTATAAATCAATAGTAGAGCCCCCAAAGTGTAAACACTTATTGGATGTTCCTCTCAAATATCTGAGAATCCACTTGACAGCATTCCAATGCTCAAATCCTGGATGACACATATACCTGCTAACAACTCCCACTGCATGTGCAATATATGGCCTAGTGCATACCATAGCATAGATCAAGCTTCCTACAGCAGAAGCATAGGGTACCTTGGACATCTTATCATCCTCTTCCTGTGTCTTAGGACACATCTCCTTAGTCAACTTCAAATGACCAGGTAAAGGTGTACTGATAGCTTTAGCATTCTTCATAGAGAAATGTTGCAACACTTTCTCAACATAGTCAGCCTGAGATAGCGTTAATATTATGTTCTTCCTATCTCTACAAATCTTCATACCAAGGATTTGTTTTGCTGCCCTCAAATCCTTCATAGCAAATGCATGTGCTAACTGGCATTTTAGCCCCTTAATATGATCCATGTTAGACCTAGCTACAAGCATATCATCAACATATAAACATAAAATAATGTAGCTATCATCATCCAACCTCTTAAAATAAATATAGCAATTTGAATGACACCTATTATATCCATGCTCATGCATAAAACTGTCAAATTTTTCACAAATTTTAAAACATGATTAGCTAATAGACTTTCCTCTGCAATATGTCTCGCATATATAAGTAGTAAGCCTAACATCAATTGTCTCATGCCTGCTCCCATGGCTTCTGGAAACATTTCACGGCATTAGACATGCCCTAGGACTTTAGTAAACAAGCCCCCATTGCACAAAATTAGTGAAGTCAATGAATGCAATCAACACTTTACTTGAGTTTCTAGCATTGAGGATATAAAGGATAAGAGTCTATTTGATAGAAATAGGTGTCTAATAATTTATTTTAATAAAATATATTATGCTTGTATTTATCAATAGGTATCTACTATTTGATACATCAAAAGTTTCATATCATCTTGAGAGATTTATTTTCACCAATCAGTAGTCAAGTATTTCATTTGACTTAAACCACTATTTAAAAAGTAAACTTGGCAATAGTACCACATTTTAACTCTCTTTCCTCCAACTTGTCAACAATTTTATAACAGCAGCTATTTCAATTGAGAGTGTAAGAAAGAAAGAAATGTAATTAAATACTAATTAATCTTATATACAATATGAATTTTTTTTTTAAATCTCCTCATTCTCAAATAAAATCTGATATATGCACAAAAGTTATCCAAATGCTTTGACCTATCCTTTAACTATATAAAAAATTATCCTTGTTTTTATTCCTTAATCTAGTGAGAATGATGAAAATAAAAGTTTTAAATTCAATTTTACAATTTGTCTAATATAAACATTATACAATTGCACGTATAATAAATCTTGTCGACTAAAATAAAAGTAAACCTTTGTTCTATTGTAATTTCTATTCTTTTATTAAGACTGTCACGTGTCCTAAAATCTACATATTTTGTATTCCATTTGTTATAAATCAGTAGTGTGACTACCTTAAGACTCATTTGTATTCGTCCATGTAGTAGCACATATTTGAAATAGCCTTGCAAAGGTTAAAGAGAGGCCACGTATAGGCAAGGTACATCTCCCTATCTAATAAAATATACTTATGTTTAAATGGTATGTGCTATTTGTTTTCCAATTCCTTCATATTGGAAATTCAGTATTCTAGACTTCACTCTAGGTTTCTCTTGAACTTTTTTTTTTTGCAATTCATTGTATACAGTTTAATGTCATCTTTTTATATAAAAATCACACAAAATCATTGATCAAAAATTAATATGTATTTTTTTGTTATATGCTACCAGCATAATTCATAGTTGAAAAAAATGCATAAAGAGCTAATTAAAAATAGCGAATCAAACTCTGTAGACCATGTACTGGCTGGATATCATAGATTATTGAATTTTACTTTATTTCACATGTTCTTGTAATTCAATTGAACTTTCTAGTCTGGTTAGAAACATTATTTTCTATTAATATTTCTAAGCAAAGATCTATCGCAACATTTGGTGTTTGGAAACTCTACAACAAGCAGATATTGCATTTGCATAATCAGAAGATACTACATATACATAGTCAGAAGATACTGAGCACTATATCTTACTTCAACTATCCAATTTGGTAGATCTACGAGTAGAATATCCTTATGTTTTAATTTTTATTTTCCTTTTGATATTGCTACCAAAATTCAACTTTGTAGTTTTTGAGTCAAAATCATTGATTCATATTTCATGAGTAGTGGTTTACACAAACCCTGTTTCTCATGTAGAACACTTATCACTCATTAGATCTACGTGATGCTCACAAAGGTGAAGCACAAACTTTCTAGGAGGTCACCCCATCTTAGTACTACTCCAACTCGAGTGTACTTAACTACAAAGTTTCCTCCATGATTAAACCCACTCTACTTATAACCCCATTTGGTAGAATTTCTAAGAAATCAAAATATTTCTTTTCTGGTATAAAAGTATTGGCATCAAATAGAATCTTAAGTTCAAAGAAAATTATTACTTTTTTAAACCAGGATTAGTCAAGGCATGTTATTGATAGCACCTAAGTAACTTTCACCTTGTGACATTTCTTTGAGGCATTTTGCAAATAATTAAGATACATTGTCTATAACTCCACATTTTGCAAACATCTAGGCCTTCTACAATTTATAAGATCATTTTAGTTACATTTGAAAACATTAATCAACAATTTCCATATGTGTAGATATAAACATTAACTACAACATGTCCAACTTATTTGTAGATATATTTTCTCATGGAGATAGACCATGCTTGACAATATGAACCCAGAACAAAATAATGAGACAATGGTTGCATTGTGGGCTTAGTTTTGAAGAAAACTTGATAAATGTTATTGTCCTTGCAAAAAGCATAAGGGCTTAAAGAATCAAATAATTCTAATCACAATAACCCAGAGTCATTGTAGGCAGCATGGTCATGTTGAAGGGGGCCACAACTTTTGTATATTGCTAAATGTGGATTTTCTACTGGAGGAACATGGAGTGTGAATATCCAAGTTGAGGATAACACTCCCATGGAAGAAGATGATAATGTGCCAGAGGACATGATTGAAGAAGATGGTATTGGGGCAGGTGATGAAGAGGCTCACAATGATGGTACTAGGGAATCTAATAATGATGATGAAGATGGTCTTGATATACCTTTACTTGAGAAGGCACACGAGCCCTTATATGAAGGCTTCCAAACAACTCTACTCTCAGCTATAGTGTTGTTGGTGAACTTAAAGGTTATGAATGGTATATCCAATGTAGCAATATCATGTATGCTAAAGTATGCCATTTTTGTCATCTTCAACGTTAGCATACAATTACTATTCATTATATTAACAATGCATATTTGTTGTTGTAGGTTGACTGGTGAGTTTTTGTTACCACCATCAAACATTTTTCCTTGTTCGTACCGAGAATTATCTACCATTATGAATCAAATTGGAATGAAGTATCAGACAATACATGCATGTCCCAATGATCACATTCTATATCATAAACAATATGAATTTACAATAGAATGCCCTAATTGTCATATTAGTAGATATCGGTCAGATCAAATAACAAAAAAGGTGCCTCATAAGGTTCTTCGGTACATTCTCATTATTCCATGTCTTCAATGATTATTCAAGTGTGCTAGCTTGGCACAATTTATGGATTACCATGCTTGCAATAGAAGTCAAGATGACATTATGTGAATGTCTTCTGATGGTTCTGCATTTTAAGAGATAAAAGAAACATGGTCACACTTTAAAGAAGAACCTCATAATATAAAGCTTTCATTGGCAGTAGATGGTGTCAATCCATATGGAGATATGAGATCTGTTTACTTAGTGTGGCCTATTTTTTTATTAACAATAACATTCCTCCTTAGATGTCTATAAAGAGGGAGCACACAATATTGTCAATGATTGTGTCAGGTATTTTTTTCATTTTATAGTTATCTAAATTAATTTATAAACAGTGCATGAAAATGGTCATAGTAATTATGTAATGTTTATGTTCATTCAATTACTAGGTAAGTATCGAGTTAAAGATATGAATGTATCTATTGGGCCCCTAATTGATGAGTTGTTGAAGTTATGGAATGGCATCACTATGTATGATATCTCTAGACCGATAGGACACTGACAATTTCAATTCCATGCAATACTTGTATGGACAATACATGATGCCCTAGGCTAATTCATTTTTGCGGTATGTTATATTGTTAAGATCACATATTTTTGGACTCTTATAGTGCTTACACATTACTATCATATGCTTAAGTTACGCATGATAATTGTACATGATCTTTTAGGTCTTTAGACAAAGGGAAATTTTGCATGTCCAATTTGTGGTCTGAAGATGAAATCTTGTCATTCGAGAAGTTTAGGAAAGCAAGTGTTCGATGAGTTTAGGCACTTTCTCCACAATAATCATAGGTATCAAATTGTTGAAAAACATCTTTCCTATGGGAAAGAAGAGACATCATCAAGGCTAGGAAGAATGACACCTCATCTATGAAAGTTGGAATACAATGGACTAAATCATCGAGGTAATGTCCAATTTGTTTTCTGAAGTTTAAAATTTGTATTTTGATACTATCTTATATTTACTAATATTGTAATTGATGCTCATGAAGGTCGTCAAGGCATCAATGACCAACTTCCTAGAGGAATGAAAAGTTATCCTACTCAATTTAATAAGTTATCATACTACAAGGATCTCCCAATCATGTATTTGATTGATGCTATGTATATTGGAAAGAATGTAATAGAGACACTATGGAAAATGTTTGATGGAAGGCATGATAAAGAACAAATTGTCAAAATTTGTACTAACATTCATGAATCCAATCATGCACTAAAAGATTTCATTGAATCAAATAGCAATGGAGACTGCATAAATACAAGTGCCCTTCCTTGGTTATTAATGCAGCAACAAAGTGATGCATTAAAAGAAGTCATTTAAAAATTAAAAAAATCCAACAGGATTTGTTGCAAATATAGGCACTCTTCTATCAAAGAAAGGTGATTTTGGACCAGGGTTGAAAATACATGATTGGCATACCTTCGTCAAGGTAAGTCATGTTCTCTATTTATAGTATATTTATAAAATTGAATGTACTACCTATTGCATTATTTAATAATATATCGAAATGATTATTTTTTAATGATTCCAGTACATCCTACCTCTATCCCTTCCACACCAGTTTAACAAAAATATTAAACAAGTTATATATGATCTTGAAAAATATATGAGGTTAGAAGTGTTTTTTCTTAGATTTGTAGCTTTTATCTAAAATCTATTGTATAATTTTATTTGAAATCTCATTTATGTGTTTTTGTGTGTTGAATCTCTTTTAGGTGGTTATCATCTAAAGAAATTGATAAAAAAAGATATAAAATATTGGAAGAGAAAAATTCCATAGCTTATATGTGAAATGCAAAAGTGTTTACCTCCAACCTTTTTCAATGCTCAAGAATATTACCTCATACATCAAGTTGAGGAGATTGAATTGTGTGGACCTATACAAACTAGGTCAATGTGGGTGGTTGAGAGGCACTTAAAATTTATGAAGGGCTTGGTTTGACAAAGAGAACATCCTGAGGGTTCTCTGGTAGAACGATACATGGTATACCAGGCATGGTGTACATTAGTGAATATCTTCCAAAGTTTGCAGCAAATATCCATGTAGATCGCATTTGGGATCCCAACTCTAATGAGAAATTTGAAGGGGAGTACCTGATGGGGAAAGGTAGATTAAGGAGAGTAAGAGGTAATTATAAAAAAAAATTGTTGTAGTTTAATAATTCTTATCCATCATCAATATATATAAGTTGTTTCTAACTTGTGTAATTGTCTTCTTTATAGTTGGTCGTGAGTGGGATGCACTACATTTGTATATTGCAAACAATCTTGATTGGATGATAGTATGGATTGAACAGTATTAAGAAAATGGTCACTCATTAACATGGGATGTTGTTGCATCTTTGGTTAAAGAAGCTCAATGTAATGGAGATCCAAATGTTACACCAATGGTACTTGATCTAGTATATGGCTTAAGAGATACAAAGGTACGCATAAGATTACTAATTATGAGATATAAGTTTAATATCAACTCACAGATCGATGCAAATAATCTTAATATGTTTGAATAATTGCAGGTCAAACACCACAAAGCTATGTACTACCATGGCTATAAATTTTGCACCAAAAAGTTAGATGAAATGAAGAAAACATGTGATTTCAGGATAAGTGTTGTCTTTGCGATCACTAATATTTTGTCTAAAACTGACATACATCCTCAACAATCTGAAAATTGATACTATGGCACTTTGGATGATATACTTGAGTGCAACTTTAATTCATTCAAAATAGTTTTATTTTTCATCAAATGGTTTGGGCTACAACTAAATCGAAATGATCTTGATAGGACTGTTATTGAACATGATAGTGAATTTACTATGACTAGTACAAGGTCATTTGAGCCAGTCAAAGATGTGCCCTATGTTCTTCCAAGACAATGTGAGAAAGTGTTTTACTTTGGTGTTCCACACAAACTAGGTTTCTCATTTTTTTTTAGATATGACCCAAGAGGAAGGTCAGTAAATTATAATGTGATGGAAGAAGAAGATATTGAAGAAGCACAAGACAAAGTAAATGATTATCAGGAACAACAGTTACCTAGTAATGAAGAAGAAGAAGGTGGTGATGATTTTGGTCATGCTGATGATAATGGTGATAATGATGATGATGTTGCTGATGAGGATCATGATCATGGTGATGAAGATGGTGATGATCATAGTGATTATGGCCATGATGATGATAGTCATGATGGTCATGATGATGATGGTGATGAAGATGATGATGATGGCAACGAAGATGGTGGTGGTGACGACGATGATCAAAGTGACAAGTATGATGATGGTGATGATGATGATGACATGGATGAAGATCATGATGATCAATGAAATTTCCAAGTAGGATCAATTTCAACTATGGTGGGGTCATGTATGACCAAATTTTTCTTTCCAAACCATATGTGCAGATATAAACATTAAGTAGAACATGTCAAATATTTTTTTAGATATACACATTAGTTACACCATATTTTTGGCTAACTTAAGACAAATGATTTACATAAACAATCTACTTTATTATTAATAATTTTTTTTGCAAGTCTATTACTTTAATTTTGTTGCTAATTTCTAAGACTTACTAATTTTTTTCATAGGGCGACATGGATGCACCATCTCAAACACCTTCAATGGAAGTAAACATTAATTATTATAATTTTTAATGTTAATATAGAAACAAATGTCATATTATTATGTTCTTTTCTTTATGGCTTTGGAGTTATTTTGACAAAATTTTACTAATATTTGATGTCACAAATGATAAGAAAAAGCTAGAATGACCGCTGATCAAATGTGATTTGAAATACGGGCATCATTTCTACATGACATTGCCCTTAGTGCTGACCCTATGTTCATGGACCAACAACTCAAACAAAGATACAGTGATGAAATTGTTAACATTATCTTCGAGGGTGACACTATCAAGGAGAAAGAGGTACTAAGAAAAGAATTGGACCGTAGGGTCCAATCTTTGAAGGTAAGCAGTAATTTGACTAAAGAAATAATAGAAATTCAATAGATGTTAATATTTTATAGTATATTATGGATCATGATCTCTAATTTTATGTGTTCTTGTATAGAAATATGTGACAGTTGTGACATCACATGTTGAACATGGTGAGGGTTGTAGTGCACAACCTTTGTGTAAGTAACACTTTCTTTGTTTGTTTTCATCAACATTATAACACTTACCTTCTTTTTTTTTGTGGACGCTTTTAGCTAGTATCACATTTGATCTTTATCCATTGTAAATGTCTTTACTAACAATATTGTATTCTTTAGCTCATGATGAAGTGTGGATTCCTCCTTTGGTCGATGGTCTAGTATTTCCTGGTGCATTTTCGGCAACAAGGACCATGCAAACATCCTAGTCTATGCCCACTAGAACTAGTAAAACCTTGTTTTGCTATATTTTGTAATGTCTATGTCCTCAAGATGTTATTATTCTATTTTTTTATCTCTATCTCAAGCTTATACTTCTGATATATGATCTTTGGTATTGCATATGTAAGCTGTAGGTATAATGTATTTGTTTTGGTGTTAATATGAACACTTTTTTTGATGACTTAATAGTTTATTTTAGTAATTGTTTTTATCTTGTAAAACAATTGCTAGTATGAGATAACTATCTTTATTGTTCTATTTATTTTTCTAAAAATAACCCTTTTCAAATGATCATATGTAACTTTTAGTCCATCATCTACCAAATATTCCTACAAGGTTTGTTTTTGCCAAATTGGTTTCTCCTCAAAGAGCTTAAACAACAATTTACAAAATATAGTAATTTGAAACCTTCACTACTTTATCCTCCTAGTTCATTTTTTGTGAAATTTACTCTATCTTGAAGTCAAGCCCAAAGCATGGAGTTATATCTATCCCCTATTATTGTTGCATAGTTTTCTCTTGTTCCTTATTTGCTTTACAATTTTAGAAAGCTTTAGCTTTAAATCTTGGATAAGAACTACTTCCTTGTGGCATGCTCTCACTAGTTTATTGTGGTTGTCAATAACTCTTCTAATTCTTTGCATAATTGACCATTTATTTTCCCAATAGAACAACGATTGTTCTAGTATTGGCCTATTTGTAGTGTTGGTAATCTATTTCTTTGTTAATAATAGTTTGAATACTTCAATTTCATCAAATTGAGAAGGGTTTCAAATTTGTAAGCCTTTCTAGCATCTACCTCAAAAATCTCCAACAACAACCATATTTTTCTTAACAAACTTTGTACTAACCCAAACTCGTGATAGAGGTTGTGTCAAAAATATAGGGTACTCCCAAGCTAGAACAATGTGCTAAAAAATCATTCAAAACTCCTATTGTACTATGAGTTTATGATAACTAGTGCATGATAGGATTATTCTGTATGACATAGAAAACATTCTTTGACATTTTCCTTTGTTTTCTAGCATCTTTTCTAAGCCTCCTACTAGTATTCTTCTTGAGAGTTATAGCCTATTTGGTTTTTCTAGTGTGCACCTATAGGAACAATAATCAAAATACCCTTAATACAAAATTTCCTAACTATACTAGTTGTGATTAACAAATTATATGAATAAAGCATTGAAAATAAAGTCTCCCAGAACTTTGAAAATTAGGCCTCACAATCAAAATGAACATCAATAGCCCTATTCAATTTCATGATATTCACTGCATGGGTTTGTTTTTACTTTTATTCATTATTGTTGTGAATGTTGAACATTAATTGTTGCACTAAACTTATGATTCTTTCCATCACACAGATGTTGATTATTATTGTTGCAATGTTATTTCCTTTCTTTCACATGGGTGTTCTCTATTGCTCAATAGATGTTCTTTTCTACTATGAATGCAATAAAAAATAAAATTCATCATTTAGTACATCTAGATTGTAATTTTGATAAAAGTGTTTATGGTGCCTACAGTCTTTATATTGATACATCTCTACAACTCTTGTACAAGTTTGGGTAAAGTTTGCATTTTCATCAATCATAAATCATGCCAAAGAGTGTGGTAGGTTTCAAATATTTGTAACTCTTATTTGGAAAGAAGCCATTATGTGTCCCTATGCTCATTTATGCTTCATCCAAATTGTCATTATTCAGATACAAGATGACTAGAAAAACTCTTGTAATCATTCGGGCATATATGTTGGATTACAAGCTTTGGAAACTTTGAAATGCATATGTTTGGGAAGAGATATATTCTAGTATTTTTTTTTAGCTTTTTATTTAAGGTCATGTTTGATAGATCTGCACTCTAGTTTAAAGTAAAACAATTCATATGGCAACAATTTCAATACTGTGATTGGTGGCAGTACTTTCGTATGTTTTTATGTATGCATTTACCAATGAAGAAAGTGTGATTGATGGTGTCTCTCTATCTTTCATTTCATTTGGTGTGTGCTTTAATTGTTATGATATTTCATTTACATTTAATAAACTTCATATTTTGATCATTCTGCATCAATGTTTATGTATGTGTTTTCTTGGAAGGATTAAATGTGTTTCCAAGATAACATAGTTAGGTAGTCTTAACCAGAAGGTTCATTAATTTTACCAAACTAAACTAATGAATCTTAGAACTGCATTGTATCACCTTTGGGACACATTTTTGCAGTTCTCTCCATAGATAAATATGTGATCATAATAGAAAGCAAATAAACATTCGATGATTTTATTGATATGTTATGGGGAAAATTTATAGGCCAAAAGCAATTACAAGTGCAAATTATTTGTAGGTAGTTAATAGTTACCAAATGGTAGTATTACCAAACAATGTAATAAAAAAACACCAACATTTCCCCCCTTATTACATTGATCCTGAAAACATTAATTTCCCACGTAGGGACTCCCCTTTAAAGGTTACATAAAATATGTTGATGACATAATTTGAATGCATATTTTCAAAAAATGTTCTTCTAAAGTAGCATTCCTTGAACCAACCAAGATCCATCAAGTTGTCTTGTGACCCTTAGTAAGGTGTAGCTTTGAGCTATGTTCTTAAATCATAGTGTAATCAATATAATGGGGTTCAAAATACCATTATGGTACTTTAGGATAAAAACTCTAACTCTATTATATTCACTATACATCCATCGATTACCAACAGTCATAATGAATCCAAGAACATATTTCAAATGTAGGAATTATATATTTTCATTGATATTTGCTTCATTACACCAATTCTATCCTACCTCAACCACACTTCACTGGTAAGGCCCTCTCTATTAAAAGACATACAAACTGTCATTAGCGAACATCAATATAATAACTTTGTTGAACCAATTTTTAACAACTTTTCTAATTGATCTGATTACATGGTTTATGTTGTCAACAGTTGTCAACTCGACTTCTTGACTCTTCCCTAATTACATCATTTAAATGGTCTATTAATGACCTCACATATATAGTTTGTAAGTGAACCATATAACAATTAAAATGATGATTATGAGACCTTTATGAACATTGTCAAATTTCAATGGAAACTGACTTTGTTTGATTTCATATATCTTTTGGATCATCAAATGAGCCATAGCATTCTTCAAACAATCATTAATAAAATTCAAGGAAAATAGATTCTGATTCAAATAATAAGTAATCAACTATTATCAATATTCATGAGCTGTGGAATGAAGCTAGTAGATGTGGTCATTTTCCTAGTCCTTTAAAAGTGGTGTGGGGACCTGCATCACAGAAAGCTCAAATGGAAATTATCAAAGTAATAAGTTTCTATGTCCATTAAAATCTGTGTTACCTCATTGTTCACTATGCCAGCTACTTTCAAAGTCTATGTCAAGGCTTTAACAATTATAATTGTCAGTAGTACCAAAAACATCCCCCGATAATATTTAGTGAGATATGTAAACCCCATAGTATTTAAGAATGATATATCTGCAACAAAAATGTGATTGGTTGAATGGATGGTAATTAAAAATATTTTAAGCTCTTGATCTATTCTTTTACTTCACAAAAAAGAGTGGTCATGTACTAAACTACTAAAAGTAAGTATGTTTGTGGTCAATAAAACATCTCAATAGTCCAGGTGATCAATATTACTTGTAACAATTGTGAACTACAAAAGATCACCTCTTTCAAGTGATTTTTAGAGATAAGTAAGGTTTAACATAATAATCTAAAATTTGAATCGCCTCTAGCAAAAACAAAAACAAAAACCATAGTTCATTATTTTCTGAGACTTTTTATTTGAACATTTGTTTGGGCTAAAGATGTTATTATTGCAAAACATTTCACAAGTTCAATGAATATTGTAATGCATAGTGTACGAGGATGGGTTTAATGATTTGTGGAAATAAAGTTGTTTCTTTTATTCTTATTAATGGTTAAGATTACACTGTTTAATCAATATTTGCACTTATTCACCACTACTGCTAAATAAGTTCACCAATGTTTATCTAAAATTTTGGGATGAGGGGATGTAGTGATACAGCCTACAAAAGGTTTCCCAAATTCTGAAGAGCTAACTGGTAGGAGAAACTATTAAATCACTATAGACAAATTAAAAGCTAGGAGAAAAAATGTCAATGTAGGTATATGTTGGTTAGAATGTGGTTTTCAGTTAGAATGTGTTTTTCACATGTTGTTTTAGCTACAAAACCATGCATTTTATCTTTTAAGATGTCATTTTAGCTACAAAACCATGTCATTCAATTCCACTTTAAGGGTCATTGGATGTCAATGAAGTAAAATAATTTGAATATTCAAACTCATCATGAGGAATGGTAGTAAAAAAATAGTATGGTCTATAAATGTTTGCCCTAATTCATCAGTGGATGTAACTAGTGATAAAAGTTATGCCAGATAGATCTTATTGCAGTCTTATTTTTTGCATTAATAGATAGACCTTTAGTTGATAAAGTAACAAAGAGTAGTACTAGTGAAGTTGATCCATTTCCTGAAGCAGTCCATGTGATTAGTACTAGTTCATATGCAGGGACATTGTTGCTAAACAAGAAAACTATGTTTCCGTTAAAAGAACAAAAGCTTCCAAGTGCTTTAAAATTGTTATTATTTTAAGTGTAAATTTAGTTAATTTTTACATTACTCATTTTGGACTAATAATCTCTTTATGTTCTTGTAGGTAATAATGCTTTCTTTGGTCATCTTTTTGATATGACATTGAGACTATTTGGACCCACTATACGTAAAAGGTACATAATTTCATATCATTGTTACATAATTTTTCTTTTCTTCCATTTATTGTACTATATTAAAGTTATTGATCTAACAATCTAATTTATTTTTTAAAGGTGGAATTTACAAGCTATGGAATTAAAAAATTAGTTGATTACATCTTTTGAGGAGAAATTTGGAAAAAACATGTTTGACATTGGCCTACTTCTCAAAAGAGTGTCAAAGCATAAAGACTATGAGGGATTAATATAGAAGGGGTCTTAAGGAGAACCCAAAGTACAATCATCCTCCTATGACTCCACTGATGGAGTGGAATGAAATAATAGAAGATGCAAAGGAGAAAAGGCTATGTGAAAATAGAGTAAATGAAGTAGCACAGGGCAAACAAAGGTATGTCATGATAGTATTAAGTACATTATAATCATGCACTAATTAGTGATATTTGTAAATATATAATCTAAGATGTTTGAAATTGTTCATAGATTGTAGGACACATCCATGGCTACAAAAGTGAGACTACAAAAGGTTGGCCAACACAAACTTCGCTCCGGTGACTATATGAATCTCCAGTCTCGACTTGTGAGTAGGAGCAATGAAATTTTATATTTATTTTTTTATATAATGATGCAAACAATTTTGTTTAATGAAACCATACATGGAAAACTAACAATATTAAGCAAAAAATACAAGGCACGGAATTCAATGTAGAGCTCACAAATGAAAATAGAAAAATTGCCTTGAAGGAAGGTTATAAAATTGTTGTTGATGCCTACACGAAGAATCTAAAACCATTGCCCAAGAATCTAGTACACCAAATGATATCTCATAGGTAAATTGGTAAGATGAAAAGTAAATGAAATTGAATATTTGAGAAGATTCTTTTTTGGTGTTAGTTTTGAATGTAAATTGACTGCATAACAATTTGCATAAAATTTTACTGCAACCTTCATATCCTATCATAGAACCCACTTTTAATGAAGGCCATAATGTGCATTATAGTGGTGGAGGTATTAATTTTCTATTGGAAATTAATCATGAAATTAAGAATACAATTTAACATCTTCAATTGCAATTTGACTTGTATCCTTTTTTGAATATTTCAGAGCATGTTGAACATCATGGTGAAGGAGTGGAGCATGTTCCAAGTGTTCAACATGTTGATGTGGCGACAAATCAAAATGTTAATGTACATGATGTGGCATTTTCAGGTAAGAAAAATTCATTTTATTTTGTACTAGTACTTAATTATAGACTTGTAATAGTCAAGAAAAGAAAAAGAGTATGCCAATTTATCGTGTTTACTTGTTCTTGCAATAGAGCCCCCTTTAGTGCAGAAGCCTCTTGCTCCTCCAAAGAGAAGGAGCCATTGTAATTTGACATTAAACGTGCCAAAAGAGGAGGAGAATGAGGAAGATATGGATGCTCCTATGAGCATTTTTCTTAAGAGAGCTAAGAAAAACAAAAAGAAGAAATGATGTTTTAAAAGTGCTCTTTGATAAACCTTTTTGGATAATGAAACAACTTTGTTTTAAGTAATTATCTATGAATGATGTGTATTAATATTGATTTTTATTTTATGTTAATGAATATTTTTATGTGTTGATGAAGTCTTGATTAGTATTGTGTATTAATGAATTTTATATCATATTAATGAATGTTATGTGATTGTATTGATTGAATGTTATAGTTCATAAATGGATGAATGAATGAATGAAGTATGTAATTAGATGATAATGGGTAATTTAGATTGATGTTAGGGGGAGGGGGGTGAGGCTAGATGAGCTTCCACCTTCACGTGGTTGGCCTTGCTAAGTAGAGAATATTATAGTATTCTTGAAACCAAGTGAAGCTCAAACTAACATACCAAGGAATCATAAAACTGCAAAGGCCTTGGGCCAAGTCTTTGTTTTGGTGTTGTATGGACTACCCCTTACCTTGTCTTCTATATATTTATGAATTCAATCTTGGAAAATGGTGCAATAATTTTAAGGATCCTAAGCTGATACAACATCTGCTCATACTGAGCCATAGAAATCTCCAAAAATGTATGAGTTTACTTGTAAGCCCAATAAGTCTTCTGGAGTACTTGGCCAAGGATAACTCATATGCATGTGTACATGCTTATAATTTTAGAAAGGCTTTATAGCATAAGCTGTAGCAACTGCTTGTGATATTATTTATGCCCACCTATTGCAACTTTAGACTTTTCTAAGTGTTTAACCTATGGACTAATGATTCCAAATGTCTTATATCTAGAACCCATATACTGATAATGAATATTGCATGTTACGTTTTATGTATGATCCAATCTGCTTACCTATGATTTGAGTGCATATTTTAGTATGTATTATTTTTGAACCTTCCCGTCAATCAAACAAATGTAAAGCTTGGGCTGAAAGTGTCTTGAACATATTTTTAACTCTCTATCCCACAAAATGATTCAAACGCACTCTTTCTACTATCCAATTTTCCATGTGTATTTGTTCCTCTAAAAATGCACATATTAATATTTATCAGCAATTAAACTATATGATTTGCTCAAAAACATGTTCAAATGCATCCTGTCTATGATGAATTTGAATATCTTGGTAATATGAGTGTTAATGGTTCTGTTCGTAACCCAGACATAAGACTATTTTCAAGACATTTACTACTGATTCATATATAATCAACTAGGCCATTTTACCATAGAACCTTCTCCACATCCTCTTCTGGAATTCTTGGGACAACTGATATGAATATCTTGCTTTAATACTATTTCAGGGAAATTGTTTATATATATCTCATATCTATATCCTAATTTTTTTGAAGTGTACTTTGTTTATGACATATGTACATCATGTTGCTCTGATTTTTTTTTCCTTTTTTTGGCATCTCTCTTGTTCTAATTTCATTATTAGTCAACCAGAGCAAGCCATTATCCTAGATGTTTAGATTCAATTTGGCAACTAATTCGTGTTGTATTTCAAATTTTCATGTAATGCCAAAGCCCCACCATAGGTTACCTCTCTGGCAGAGTTTTTTGGTTAAGAGGTTGCTCAAGACTAATTAAAGGGCTTCATTTATTTTCTTATAGGTTGGACATCGTATGGAGCTAATTATTGTCTTGGCTTCTGCAGTGAAAGCTATCCTGCTTGGTTTTCAGCACTATCTAGTTATGTTGGGCACCACTGTAATCATCCCCTCATTCTGTGTTCCTCAAATGGGTGGCTCAAATGTAAGTTGAAAATGCTACACACTTCCACAGTCTCAAAAACTCTGATAATAGTCCATTATGGAGCTTCCTATGCTTCATATATCTTTTTTTTAAAATTAGGGTTTTGCTACCAATGGAATCCTATTTTTTGTTAATTTAGTGCAAGGTATGTTTGATAGCTTCAATGAGGTGTTTATAACTCTCAATTACATAAATTAAATATCCATGCAGGATGACAAAGCCAAAGTTATCCAAAGGTTATTGTTCATAGCAGGTCTTAACACCCTTTTACAATCATATTTTGGGACTAGGCTTCCTACTGTTATAGGAAGATCCTACGCTTTAGTTCTTCCAACTGTTTCCATTGTTGGTTCTAGAAAATTTCAAAAAATAACGGACCCACATGATGTACGTAAGGAAATTGGTACATAGAGTACTCTTCAAACTTGATTTGGAAACATATATGGTTTATTACTCTTTACTAACCCATGAATCCTTGTCTGCGGAGATTTATGCATTCAATGTGAGGAGTGCAGGCTGCACTCATTGTTGCATCCAGTTTACAAATTATTGTCGGATTCATTAGTCTCTAGGTTATTGTTGTTAGGTCTATTTATTTTATGCATCTTATCTAATCCATAGGCTACAAAATTATTTTTGATTTCATCACTTTACAGTCTCTAAGGCTTGGCATTATTATCTTGATCTTGCTCTTCTCAAGTTTCTGAGTCTACTTTCTATATTTCCTCTAATAACTCTTGTGGGGCTTGGCCTCTATGAACTCAACTTGCCTAGGATATGTATATGAGACCCATTTCCCTAGACCCTGCTTACTTAATCAAATGTCTAATTATCCTGGATTAATGACATCTTGCTTATAATAGTTTTTCTTGAATGAGTACTTTTTGAATAGAATGCTAATTTGTTTCAATGACTCTTAATTCATACAATCCTTAATTTAGGATCATTAATGGGTTATGGTTGTGAGCACCCAAATCTTGGAGAGCTATGTGGTGCATCATAATATTACTTTGTCACTTGGATATTAATCTAAGTTGGTGGTTGTGCACACCTTTCAAGTTTACAATTTAAATTTGAGGCAGTAGAGCTAATTGATAAATAATTTTCATGCAATGAAACTGGGGGAGCAAGAAATGGATGCTCACTTTGGCTTTTAGTGATACTAATTAAGCTTGAGTTCGGAGAGCATCTCATTGAAATGTTTTATTAGTAGAATATTTAGAGAACTTTAAGCCAACTAATTATTGGGCTATTGAACTTGAAAATCTCCTTATTCATGCCAGTTGGGATTTTTCACTAGATGAACTTGATCTATGGTTTTCAAGATTTTGAATCCTTTCTTTGTTTAAATTTCTTCATTCAAAACACAAACTTGGTCTGACCTATATGTAGCACATCAATTTTTTTGGATTTCCTTATTACTAAGAGCTTTCTTTGGAAGTCATGGTTTTACAAAGTGTTTTATACATTTGTAATTTTAGGGCATGAATGACTAACTTCTTTTTTAATTCAATACAACCATGTTGATTAACACTTCCATATGTTGAAGTCAAATTAAGTCTCATGTTCATTTTGTAATGTTATTTGTAGGTGGCTAAATGCATAGAGATGGGACTTCCACAGCTTATCACATTGGTCTTTTTTTCACAGGTAAAACCATTAGAATTTTGAATGAGACTATTAAATATGTCAGTTTATCATTTTTTTTAATTTTGAACTACTAGCTTCTAGTTTAAAAACTCATACACAATCTAAACTAGGAGCTACTAACTCAAAAAATTAAATATATGATTTTAAAATTTGCAAAATGAGCATTTATTTTGGTTGGGTTCCTAAAAACATTCTTACCTCTTCAGGAGATTGGGTCTTTAGGTTCAAATTTAAAGATTTATAGGTTTAATTTTATGCTTCTAGTATTGAGAGTATACATGGTGTTTTAACCTTGTACTTGGGTCTACAGATAATTTTTTGCAGCCAGAAAAAAGGTATGGTATTTGCTTGAGTTATAGTAGGCATAGTAACTGATTGAATCCCTTTTCTATCATTTTAGTATGCTCAACATATCAAGCCTAGAAAGAAACCTATTTTTGAGTGCTTTGTTGTCATCATTGTTGTTGCAATTGTTTAACTTTATGTTTATTTTCTCATAGTAGTGGAGCATACAAGCATAGTCCTCAAAAAATCCAACTTCATTGCAAGACAGACAGTTCTAGATTGGTTACACATGCCCCATGGTATAGACTACTTACAAATTTCTCATGTTAAATCATTTTTTTTAAAGCAGTTTTCACTCATTCTTGTTATTCTGCAGGATAAGGATTCACTATCCATTCCAATGGGAAGCGCCCATATTTGATATAGGACAAGCATTTGCAATGATGGTTGTTATTTTTGTCTCACTCATAGAGGTTAGCTTGTCAAATTCCAAATTCCAGCCTTCATATTTAATTGTTTTTGTAGTTGCTAACTACTTTGTTAATTATCCATATGTTGCAAAGTGTATTGATTGTTGTGTTTTGAATTGGCAGTCTAGTGGTGCATTTTATGTTGTGTCAAAGTATGCAAGTATCACAGCTCCTCCTCCATCTATCCTAAAGAGGCATCCTTGTTGCACATTTCCCAAATGCACTTAGATACTTTAGGGAATCCATCTAGTTCTCCTTACATGATTCCACATAGAATCCACTCTCTTTGGTTTAATGGTGCATTTCCTCTTTAGTAGCAAGCCACAAATCTATTTGCAGCATTTATATGGTATCAATTTTTTCAAATCCCCATGTCCTTCCATGTAATTTTTGGCTCTTGAATCCTTTCTTGTTTGATAGCTACATGAATTCTAGATTCACAAACTGAATGTTTGTTTGCAGAAAAATATGATGTTTCTATTTCTATTGCAATGGTTGACAATTTTTGGTCTATTTAAAAAAAAATGCTATTGATCTTTTATTTCTATGTTGTCTAAATTTGGTTCAATAATTATTGTTTGTATGGCATTAAAGGAATACCAGGTTAACAAATATCTAGTCTGGTTTGCAACACAATATGATGTTGCTATATCCACTGCTTGTGGAGAGCTTGACTTTATTGTGGTGGAAACAACATCTTTTGCATAGGCATGTGTAGAATTATTGCAGAATAAAAGCCTTGGTATTGCAACATTTATGATACTAGTATGTTCTTTGCTGAAATGAGCTTTGAGTGAGTCTTATATGGAGATGCTCATCTTTTTTTTTTTGTGAACTATCTTCTTATGTTTTTAAAATTTAAAATTATTGAATATAGTTTTCAGGAACCAAGAAGTTACTTGCAAAACAAAAAAGAAAACCATTCGAAAGTCAACATTGTAGATGTCATGGCATTGTATTTACTTGTTTGATCTCATTGGTATTGAAACATGCTTTATCTTTCAGTTTGCTATTGAATATGTTAATGGGTTTTGTAGAGACAATATTTTCCAGTGTGTTGAATGTTTAAACATAATGTACATGGAGTTGAAATTGGATATATGATGTCATCAAGCCCTTTTGGGCATAGTCCTTTTTCTCTTTAGTATGATTCTTCAAACTTATCGAGCTAATATGCCTCTAAAATTCATCCAAATTGACATGTTTTTGAAGTGAATATCTTATTTAGCATCCCAAAAACATAGAAATTATGCTTTATTTTGAAATATTTTCGATGCTCACTTTTCCAATTTATATTTAAGAATTTATTATATGCTCTACTATTATATTACATATTCAAATCTTGACCAATAAAATGGGTTAGGAGTTTTTTATTGTACAATCTTACTAAGCATTGTGCTTATATGATTTGTATATTGGTGTTGCATATCATCTTCCACTGCTAGCAAGGATTCTCCAACTCCATTTAAATGTTGATATAATCTCCATTGATCTTTTTAACCATGAATTTCATGTATTTCAAACATCCAGTAAACATAGATGTTGCAGTTGGTGCCCCTCGCCATTTGACTTGCCCTTCTCAATGTGATTGTAGCATCTAATGTAATAGTAATAAGTTGTCCTGGCTAGAGCTTCTTTTTGTACTATTTAAATGACTCTCTTGATTGGAATGAATGGAAAGACAAACAAGAATGCCTTAACAAATTTGGAGCCTATATTTTAATAGCCATGATCTCTTGAATAGTTAGAACAATTCCTGAACTATAACCCTCCCTTTTTCTCCCATTAAGGCGACTTTCTACCTTATATCATAAATGCTTTTCTTTAATCTTTACAACTTTTATCATGTTGTCTTTTGAGAGCACGATTATATTCTACTCCTCTTATATCAGCTTTAAAAATAAAGTAATATAAAATATTCAATACTTGTCATAAAAAGATTCTTAGAATACAAATTTCTTCTCCCAGACTGTGAGCAAGATGTACCTATGGACTCTGAACTACACAAACCAAAAAAAATGGCATTCAAAGGGATGTAAAAAGATGTAAAATACCATGAACCTAAAGTTGCAAGCTTATGGGCCTCCAAACTGCATAAATGAATAATATAAAGGCTTACTTCTAGGAGAATAGAGATGTGTATATTGTGCATTAAAGGATGATTGAAGACCACTGCAGTACAGTAGAATGATGGGATGTTGAGGGATGGGCTACACGTGCAAGGTTAGTTGAGATTCCCTTGTAGGAGCTAGGTGGGTCTAGGGTTTTTGAGCAGTGGGTATGTCAAGGTATTTGTAGTGGAAATTTGTAAGATTATATTTGTATCTTTTGATGAATAATGTAAACATTATACTACAGATATATGTTGTCGATCATTGCATCAATTGACTATCAATGTAATTTCAGCTTCTTTAAATCATATTGTTTACCAAAAGTTAAATTGTTTCTTTTTTAATTTTTAATTTTTGAAAAATAATAGGTATATATTTTATTAATAATGCTCTTGGCTTTCCTTGAGATCTTTTTTTCCGTCCCTACTATCCCTCAAACTAAGAGAAAAACTAAAGAAAGTATAATAACTTATCATTTTGTTTTGTTGTGTTATTCAAGAGAAGCAAGAGAACCATCTTGAAAGAATAAAGGAGAAAGTTAGAACACCAAAAGGTGTGCCACACTTATTTGACTTAGTAATTGTTTAGGATGAGCGCATTAAATTGGCATTTTATGTTGCATTAGGAAGATACTGTTGTAGCAAAAGATCTAGACTAGGTAGATTCCATTCTTTACATATTTTTTAATTGTCTGCTTCTTTGCCCCTTATTCTATGGTAGCATTCATTTTATTGGTTGGATTTGTAAGAAAATATCAACTAGTTATAATATTGAGGTTAGTTCTACATTTATTATAGAAAAAGTTTTTCAAGGTCCACACATTTGGATGCCACTACCAAATTATGCATATTCTGATTTCATATATCTACTAATGACAGTAATAAATGTTGTTTTCAGCACCTCTTTCTTAAATATTTTGTATATTTTCATAAACTTGTTTCTTTAATCTTTTTAATTTTATTTATTGTTTTCTGTTAGGCCACTCAAATTGCCTATGGTCTAGACAAAGAGTTGAGACGTGTGGTCACATTGGATGGTGCAATTTTTGAGAAATCTAGTACAATGAGTGGTGGCAGTGGAAAACCACAAGGTGGTAGAATGGGAACATCCATAAAAGCTTCTAGTATTTATGGGGAAGCTATTGCGAGTGTTGAAAAGGAACTTGAAAACTTAGTTGAACAGCTTAGAAACATACAACAAAGGATAAGTGTTGTTGTTAAGTAGTATCAAGGAGCAGAGAAGGCCATGTCACATTTGGAACTAGAATTAGCCAAGACACTCTTGGAGGTCTAGAAATTGAACAACAGTATTTCCAATCTATTATTTGTAGACATCATTGCCACTTTTTTAGCCATGGAAATGGTTTACCTTATCTTACCATTGTTCTAATTACATACGGAAGAACTCAACGGTCAGCATGTTGACATCAAGAAGCAACTTGATTCT
This sequence comes from Cupressus sempervirens, assembly GCA_028749045.1. Classification (NCBI taxonomy): domain Eukaryota; kingdom Viridiplantae; phylum Streptophyta; class Pinopsida; order Cupressales; family Cupressaceae; genus Cupressus; species Cupressus sempervirens. The sequence goes on along the minus strand of CM053783.1, from coordinate 506,622,072 downwards.
TTGAAGTCTACAGCACAGGCATCAAAGAGTGAACTAGACAGGCTGAAAGAACTCAACCAAGTCATCACAAATGAAGAAAAAGAGCTTGCACGTCTTGTAAAAGGCTCTAAAAAACTCAAGGAGAAGGTTGGAAAGATGGGTTTGGAGCCATTCATGTGAAATTTTGTAAGCCATACTTTTTAATTAATACTATTGTTCTCTTTTAGGCTTCTGAGCTTCAAACCAAGATGGAGAATGCAGGAGGAGAAAAGTTACATAAGCAAAAATCTAAAGTTGCAAAATTGCAGATTGTAATTACTATTTGTCTATTTTTTCGCTGTGCTAAATTTACTAAATTTATTTGTTTGATTTGCCAAACTTTGTATTGTCTACATCAATTTGAGTAGGATATTGACAAGTCAAGCACAAAAATAAATCATCATAAGGTTTAGATTACTACAGGCAAGAAAACTATAAAAAAATTACAGAAAGCTATCGAGGAGTCAACAAAAGAAAAATAAAGCTTATGATTAGTTTCCACAAATTAATACTTGTAGTCAAAAAACGGTAACTCCATGTTGTTTTCTGAGTTTTTGTGATTTTGATGAGCAGCTGTTGGAGGGCGTAGCTTTCTCCAATATTGCAATCTAAATAGTTTCAGGACAATTTTTATCTTGGGTTTCTCTTTATTTTTGGGCTTATTTGTACCTCAGTATTTCAATGAGTTCACAATTACTTCTGGCTATGGTCTAGTCCACACTAGATCCAGATGGGTAGGATTTCTATTCCTCTTTTCGAGGAGCTAGAGAAAGTTGATATCACATTTATTTTGGTGACATTGAGTTGAGCTATGACATTTTGGAACTAAATTGTTTTTCTAACTAGATTATCTTGTAGTTCAATGACATTCTGAATGTGGTTTTCTCATCACCACTAACAGTTGCTAGATTTGTAGCAATAGTACTGGATAGCACTTTGTATGTACATGAGAGTTCAACAAGGAAAGACCGAGGTTGGCATTGGTGGGAGAAGTCATGTAAATTCAAAACTGGCCCTAAAAGTGAAGAATGTTATGCTCTTCCTTTCAGACTAAATAAGTTTTTCCTGTCTATCTAAAGAATCAACTCTATTATGTTAAGGTTGGGAATACCTCTGTTATGGGCAGGCAGGCAAATAATAATATTGTATTCGTTGGATATAATATCATAGTAAGAAAGCCTTAGATGCTAATATTTTACTACTTTTCCCCATATAAGGCAAAGTTTTGAGAACTACCTTAAATAAGTCTATGTCCTTGTCAACAATCATTTAGATCTTTTTGATGGCATGTGCTTCATACACAAAAAAATAGAGTTGTGAATAGATAGGATGCTTTACAAAGTATTTTTAGATGTCATCTTGATTCAAAACTCTCAAGATGCACATGTTGTGCATAGCTAGCTTAATTTGGAAAGTGTAATTATAAAGCTACAATTGTAAATCTTTAATTGTTCATGCTTTTGATAGAATTGAACTAATGAACATTTATTTTGGAACCCTCCTAAAAGAAGGATCAATTCAATTTTTTGAATCTGTCCTTTTCTTAGATAGAGGAGTGCAGTAAAAACTATTATATTTTTTACTAGAAAGTAAAAATTGTGACAACATTAACTTATTTTTAATATTTAGCCATTTTTTGTTCAAAATGATAATCTTTGCAATATTATTGGCTGTTGGAATGGTACTGAACATTTTTTTAGATTGGGCAATGATAAATTTACTTGTAGTGTAGTCTTTTCTTCTAGAATCCATTCAGGAAAGAGTAATTTTTTTTTTTAATTTGATTTTGGCTTACAAACAAGGGAGCTAGTTTGTCCCATCATCAATAACAATATGTTTTGAATATATTACTATTAAGGTCCTAAAGTTGTATTGGTTTCTTGTGAATTTATCATTTGTGAATATATACTACTCTTGGAGAGGAAAAGGGAGAAGGAGAGCATGAAAGAAAATCTACCTAATCTAATCTGAAGAGGTGATGCACCAAAATAGAGTGTTCAGACCAATCTCTGCCCATGTATGCACTATTGAACCAGAATGAAACTAAGGATATACACATTTAGACTTGCTTTAATCAAATAACCACATGCAGATTAGAAAACCAAGATGAATGACACAAGGAAGAGGTATTCACTTATATTATCATTCATAGGCCAAGGGGATACAGTCATGCAGATTATAGATTTCCACAAAACACTAGTGGAGGCAAAGAGTTCTTGCACTTCACACCAATGGCTGAAGGAGATAAGGAAGAAATCATACAGTTTAGAGGCAAAGGGAATTTTACACTAGAATTGCAGAGAAACAGCAGAGAACAATAGAGAATGATCGACCTTTACAAAATTTACAAAAATTGCCTTTATAGTTTAGGCATAACTGAGATGTCCTCCAACTATAATTACTTTGTAAAAACCTGCCATTAAGTCTTGCAAGGAATAATCATGGAGAAAATCTGATCTGGATACGGATCTAGATGCAATGATATCTGACCTTCTGTGTCAAAAAATGCCTTGAGAAGACAGAAACGGTGCCATTAAGCCACTCTGACCAGGTAGATGGATTGGATCGGAGGTGGAGTGTTCTTCCTTGTCTCCCATTCACTTTTGGTGGTTGAAATCGATCATGAAGATCAGATTCGCATAAAAAATCTTGACTTTCTTCATTCTTGAGCACCTGAATCAGCAGAGTCAGCAAGTCAACTAAACTCTGCAAGCAGGATGAGCCACATGGACCAACGAGCTTATTTCTTTATGCCACCTTGTGGGTCTTCATGAGTTGACCACCCCCTTTCATTACTAACTGCACCATCCTTGCAAATTCTAACCGTAACGGTTACATTAACTGTCAGGGCCCCCTAACTGTCAATCTTGGCTGGGCCAGCAAAGACACGTGTCACCTAGGGGTATGTCGCTATGATATCTTTCAAGCACTTTCCCATAGCGAGATAGTGCCCACCATAGATTTGAATTGATCTGACGATCGTGAAGACTCGCCATAATATTGCGCTATCTCCTTAAAACCTCTAGGCCCACGAAACAACTCAACACACCTGGCATCTGACTCAGCCCAAACCGGTACCATCCTTGCAGCTTCATAACCTTTGGCCCCACTGATCCATGTGGCGAAAGGGTGCTATATCACTATGGTTAAAATTCTCGCAGCTTTCCATAGCGAGATAGCACCCACCGTTGATCTCCACAAGATCAACGATCATGGAAGATCTGCGCTTGTTCTTGCCCCAGGCCCATCACACCTGGCACCACCTTAGCAATCTGTAACACACTTAACAACACATGGCATCCAACTGGTGATCCATAGAGAAACTAGTCCCGTAGAAACACATCGCGGCTACCCACTTTCTCGCATTTTTTTATTTCCTTGCATCTTGATAATGCGAGAAAGCGTCAGCCCTTAATCTGCCTACATTGGATAGTGAACATAACTTGTACTTTCTAAACCTCTGAGAAAATTCATCATGACATCACCTAGGAAACGTGTTGCCGATTGCTTCCCCGCAATATTTAATTTCCTCGCATTTTGATAATGCGGGAAAGCGTCAGCCCTTGATCTTCTTAGATCTAATGATGATCAACAAAATGGTACAACTGCACACTGAGTTGGCTGAAAGGACCAATGGAAAACCACCATGTACTATGACCCACCTAACAACTGCCATCGAGGATGAGTCGTACTATCACTTTGGAGAAGGGCGGGCCCATTATGTCATCTATGCCACACGTCGCCAAGGCGCTATGTCACTATCGTTAAAATTCTCGTAGCTTTCCATAGCGACATAGTGCCCATCATTGATTTAGACTGATCTGATGATTAGAAGGATGGATTTGGCCTATCAGTGTACCAACCAATGAGAACTGGCCACGTGCTAACCTATCTGACAACCCTTGTTTGTGGCCCACCAAGTGAAGCAGGACCCACATTCTACGTAGTCATACTTTAGCCAATGAAAAAATTGATCAACTGCCAACGTGTCTGACAAATCTTCGCTGATATCTGACGGGGCATACTCTGGACCCACCTGACAACTGACATAGCCGCAGTAACCCGACACCAGAGAACAATGAGGAAAGGGAGGACCCACTAGACATGCAGCAGAAGGGCGCTATGTCGCTAACACAAAACAATGTGCATCTTTCCATAGCGACAAAGCGCTAACCATTGATCTGGGGAAGATCTGATGATCGTGAACTTGTGGGCCTGCGAAAACAAATCATAAGGTTTGATCTTTCAACAATTTTTTGATAATTCTGGGGCGTTTAAAATAATATTAACTCTAGGAACTAGCTGTTGGACAGGCTGGGCATACAAATTTGAAATTTTTGGTGGGAGGCAAAAAATGGCAACATTATCTGCCCTAGCTCTTTTCCTAATCACGCTTGATGGTGTAGATGTAAGCTTAGTCACTACTTTTTCTAAACTTTCTTTGATAGAGGGCTTGGTAATTATGACTTGTTTCTTTCTTTCATCATGTGGCTCGCCAACCACTATTTCTTTGCCCTTTCCTTCAATATCTTCTTCTTCCTATTCTTCATTTTTATATTAATCACCATCATTACTATCAATGTTGGTCATATCTTCACCTTTTCCTTCTATGATTTATAGAGGCATCTCCTTCTCTACACCTTCATCCAAAGTCTTCTCCAAGTCCTTAATCATACTTTTTCATTTCTTGTTTATTTTGGTAACCTTCAAGTCAATTGTGATCTTGAACTTGCCATCCTTATATCTTCCAAAAGGTTCTACATTTCTACCAACCTCCTTTGCCAACCTCCTTTGCCAACCATGCAGTCATTGCTGCAGTCACCTCATTGATATTGATTTCATAGGGCAATGGTCTTTACCATGAAACTCTAGGAATCATTGTATGTACATAGGTATAGTCAGTGTCAACCAGAAAACAAACTTCATTGTAATACTTATCTACCAAGGATTTAGGTAGCCTTGTCCTCTTTTTCATTTTTTGTTTGAATTCCTCAAAATATCCATCCATAACATTGTCAACCAACTGATGAATGTACTCATTAATTTTTTTGTGACCGGTTTGCCTTGATCCCAAATAACATTTCCAAATGTATGAAAATAACTCTAAACATAGAAAAATATGCAGAGAATCAATAATCCATACTTACACATTGTATCTTTGTCTTTCTAGATGGTTGTCATTTTCTTAGATAATTGAGTCAATTTTTGCTCGACAAGATCATAAGCCTAATCTTTCTTCACTATCTTCCATGCTTGGTCCATAGCTACACATGAAACACTATCATGTTGGTTCAACTGAAAGAACTTGTGCACTATAACCCTTACTCCAAACTCAATCTTGACATTAGTGATGGTAGATATTTTTAATCCTCTTTTCTTCCAAAATTCTAGGGTATTTTCTTTGATGATGTCTTTGCTTTGACACCACATAGTTTTCTTCATGTTCATAACAGGGTAACCAATCACATGATGGATTATTTGTTTCGTGATCTTCACTGGTCCATTTTCTAGCCATAGTTTCATATCATGGATCCTACTCAACTCAATTTTGATCCATTCCACTTTAAAGTTTCTTGGGAAATTTAGGGTGTGATTCAATTATTTCTCTGCAAGATGCTTATGGTATTCCTTCAACACTCCCTCTTCACACAACTTTTCCTATGCAAGTCTTAATTCATAATCTCCTACTTCTCCTAATTTTCATGTGTAAAATGACCTAACATCATGAACCATTATGACTCAAGGTGGGATTAATGATAGGTCACCTAAGGGATCACCCTTCATTACTATCTTACGATATGCCTTGTGCTTAGTGGTGCAAGAGCACCTAGGAATTGCCTAGGCAATCTAAAGTTCCATATTTTTGTTGTGTGGGTGTGAACCTTAGAGAATTTTGGACGTATTGTATATAAGGTCGTGTTGACCATAGTAGGAGTATAATGGAGATTTTGTTCATAGGATCTTAGAGCCTTTCACTAAGTGCAATTAGGGGCTAGCAAGTTGTATAGCCCTCTAATTAGCCCAAGACATCATGATGATATCATCATGAGGTCAATAGGACCTAGGAAGAGTCAGGGTGAGGTTCTTACCTTAGTTAAGGTTTGCGGTTAAGTTTGGAAAGGTAGGAGGGTCATTTGACCAAATTGGGGAAAAGTTGCTAAAAGATGCAAAAAGTTGCATTGTGCAACTTTGCAACTTTCAAGCAACTTTTGTCAAGAAATTTGGAAATCATTGGAGAGGAGTTATAAGGGGAAAATAACCACCCAAACACCCTATATAATGTGTGACAATACCTATGAGAAGGGTTGGATTCTCATTGTACGGAATGAGAGTTTTTGCAATCAGCATTTGAAGCTATTTTGTGAGCAAATCCTATGTTTTTTTATGGCAATAGGTAGTTAGAAGCTCAAGATTCATATTGTCACTTGTGCATCCTTTGTATGAAATTTTTTCTTGATTCTATGTGTTGGTAATTAGAATTTTGATTATTTTTTTTGCCTTTTGTAAAATTAGTTTGTTTGTACATTGTCACTAGTTTTGTCCAGGTAGTTGTTGAAGATGGAGCTCTAGCTCACTTTCCCACCATTCAATGTGTATGACCTCTTGATAATAGTGGGTAGACTCCATATACATAATATTTAGAGAAGCTAGGGCCCTCAAATGTAGAGCAAATATTTTTAAGGCCTTTCCCTAGGAGAGCCTATGGTGAGTTTAAATAGGGAAGACCACCTAGAAATCAACATATCATGCAGAGGAGCAAAGCTATAGTTTGAATTTCTTTTGTACATGGAATAATTAAGTCTTACCATCATACCATGAAATGGAGAGGTTCCTACCAATCCTAGAGAAATCCTAAAACAATAGAGATTGTTGAAGCAGCCTGTGAAGGGTATGACCCCAAGACCCCAAAAATCCTTGAGGGGATGACTAATGAACCAAGAGCCCTAAAAAATATTTCAGGGTTCTTTTGGAATTCATAGGAGGAATACTCTATTTTCTCACTATAAGAGACCTAACTGGGGCTAATAGCCTTTTAGGCCTATTTGTGAAGAAATAAAGAGATTAGATGGGAAGATGAATTTGGTGGGACTTATAACACACCTAATTGATTGAGTGGAAGTGTTTGACAATACCTCCATACCTTTTCAAGTTAAATATTTTTAGGTTGTGAGACTTTATGGTTCTTTAAGGGTTAGGATGAAGGAAGTGTGAATTCATTAAGTTTTGGCTTGATAGAGTAATCTTTCTCAGTAGTTGGGTTGGCTAGAGAGACTAGGGGATCCTTAGGTAGTTAAGGTCATATAGGTAACAAGTGGTGTGGAAGAGACACCCTAAGAGTCATGTAAGAATACTAAGAGCATGAATTAGTGAGTGATTCATCCAATCTCTCTATCACTTAGGCAGAGGATAAATATCATTCTTTAATAGCTAAGCATTACTAACCTTTAAATCCACCTTCTCAGTTGCAGATGAGCTTGATACTATTTCTTCAAATTTGGGGTTTGAACATGATTTGAACACAACTTGGAAACCACACAACTACTACACAAATCATAACAATTATCGATGGTGCACCTTGAATCTCTTGTAATCTTTGCTAAAAGATCTCCAAATTATCAAACTCACTCTACTCTATGAAAACTCGATCACTGTGTGCTCAAAATGACTTGTGAAATTCAATATATACCTCAAATATTCAATAATAAGGCCCCATCGATGCTTTGTACGAATAGTGGGTGAGATACAAATATTTTGGCCAACACAAGATAACTCAGTTATCACATTTCCTCATTCCATCAACTCAATCAGAACCTCAACTTGGTCATAACTACCACTTCAACTCGGTCGGTCAACACTTTCAAAACTTCATTAGTAACACTCAGTCAATACTAATAGCTTAACTCGACACTAACATGCATTATTCAAATTCAAACTTCAAGCTTATCCTTGTGCATCCATTATCAGGACTTCAATGCATTCAATCTAGGAACTTATGTAAGATTTAACAATTGAAACATAGTTCCATACATATCTCTTTATTTAGTTTGGGGTGGGGGAATCACCTAATCCATTAGATTGGGTGATCACAACTTCATCATTTGAATTGTTTCCTTCTTTAGTGGTCTTTCTTTATGTTTGATTCATTTAGTTTCTCACTTCTTCAGTATTGAACTTTTCCTTTTTGTTGTTCTCTTCAACATTAGGTGTTGGTGCTTAGTTCATACATGTTCTACTTAAGTGACTGACCTTTTGACAATTAAAACATATTGGTCCCAAAAAATTCCAATTTCTTGATCTTCCTCTAAGATGTATCTTTTCACAATTTGTTGCAAAGGTCCATACATTCCACAAAATCGATAATTGACCCAAGTATTGTAATCCCAATTTATGGTATTACCTTTCCTATGTGTTTTTCCTTGACCTTTAGGTGTCCAATTAGGTTTTGCATTAGATCTGCAATCTTGTGCCCTATGACCATATATCTAACATGAGTGACAATAACCTTCAAATCTATATGTGGTCTATGCCTTACTGTCTTTGATCTACATTCAAGTTCGTGATGACCTTGTTTATTGTAATTGAAATAATAACCATTTAATTTGGGTTTAGAATTTGACTTACCAAATTTTCTCCTACATATTTTTTTTGTATGTCCTCGTTTTCCATAGTGATAGCATGTAAGCTTATTTTTCTTAGCATTCCTCTATACTCCTTGCTTTGATGTCTCTCCTTGTTTGGCACCTAATAAGAATTCAAAAGAGCCTAGTCCATAAGTTTCATGAGATCTCCTTGGTGCATTCATCTTTTCATTAAGTAATCTCATAGCCTCTTTAGGTTTGTTCATCCTTTCAATGATTTCATTTTCAACTCAATTCATTCCTTAGTTTATCATCCTTTGATTTTAGATTTGCAATCTCCAACTCCTTTCTTGCAATCTCATGATTTACACTTAGTAATCGATTAACCATATCAAACTGATTATGAGTCAGTATTTGTACCTCTTTGATCCTTTTATCAAGTCATGTAGTCATCCGTCTTCTATCTTCATCTGTTATTTCTTTGTCTTCTTCAACTTTTTCTTTGTCTTCCTTGACCTTTTTCTTTTGTTTAGTAACTTCACATAGTCTTATTGCTTGTATCTCATGTTCTCTTTTCAGTGTTCTTATTTCTTCATTTAGAATATTGTTGTTCTTCAAAAGACTTGCTATTTCTACATCAGATACACTAAAACTACCTTCATCAAACAATTCTCCAATAGTTTCTTCTTTGTATTGTGTCATTTTGTTAAATTTCCATCTCTTTTCGTCTCTTCAAGGATTTCCTCAATGTCTCTTGTGCATTCTTAACTTGTTCAAATGCAAGTTGAACATCAAGCTTCTGGTTTCAATGATAAACTTCTACCAAGAGTACATTTCTCTGATACCAATTGTTGGAAATCTAATAGGGAAAGTAGGATGCTAAGAGGGGGTTGAATCGTGATCTATAAAATGTTAACACTTCAAACATGTTTGATGAGTTCACATAAACCCTCATTAAACCTTAACCTCATATCAAAGCAATCATGTATTGCAATATAATATCATATCTAACAACAAATTGTATGAACAAACTCACAAACACATAAAACACTTGATAGAAAGATTTGGCAATGCAAAAATCCTCCAAGGTGAAGGTAAAATTGTGGTGGGGATGACACCCACAAAATCTTCACTATTGCATAAATAAAGTGTGTCTGTTAAGGCTATAATATTTGATCACTTCTGATGATCTATCCTATGAGGGGTATGGCCTGTAGAAAGTTTACAAGACTGTTAGGTCTATCTTGATTAAATGATTTTATATCACACTAAGTGAGTACTCTGTTAGGACCACTCTATTAAGAGATTTACCCTAAAACACCTATTAGAATGTATCAGTATTTGATCCTTCATTTTGCACTTCAATGGTAATGATAGATATCCTCTATCCAATGTAATATCACCTCTCTATAGTCGATCTTCAATAACTCTACTCTAAGTTGTTCATTGCACTGCTTGGTTGATCTTCCTGATTCACCTTCAACTTTGCATGCATCCAATCTCTCAATAACACACACACACACAAATTAGGTCTAGATCCCTTCTTAAATAGTTATTTTGTGAAATTTCTAGATTGCAATGAATGATCTAGATTCATCCCTTTTGTTACTTAGTCCTTGCAATTTTTTGATTAGTTAATCTCTATGCATAGGGATTAATGATCTGAAATTGAAGGTGTAATTACCTCTTCAACCAACTTCTCAATCATACAAATATACCTCCAGCTCAACAAAGATGGTTTACATAAGATTATGTGTCATTCCAAACAAATATATCAAATTGTCTTACTCGACATTAGTAGCGTGTTGATACTCGACCATGTCTATTTTGCATGTTGTCACTCGACTTCAACTCTACTCATCTCACACTATAATACCTAGCCTCTATTACACTTGACATATGTATGCACACAAAAAATATACTATCTTTTGACCAACTTAGCTAACACTAGAGTACTCAATGACCTCTAACTTGCTCATCAGTAACTACTACTTGATACTTAACTAAAATATGGACAAGTATTTAGTACATTACTTGATCTGTATAGGATGGCTGGGTCACAATGATGACTGACCAATCATTCCATGTAAATGACTAAGTTAGTGACACTAATAGACAACTTTGCCTTAGGGATCAACAAATAGTAAGTTTTTTTTCATCCTATTTGTTTTGTCCATATGACATTCTTAGTTTTCTTCAATATTTTTTTAAATTTCCTCATTTATATTTGGACATCGTGCCTTTAAATATCTCACTTATTCATCCATTTATAACTCTACTCCATCCATACGTTATTTTTCTAGTTAGCTCTTCATTCTTAGCTTAGGCCAAAAATAGTCCTTTGTACTTTGGACCTTCTTAGGTAACTTGATAGTTGGACCATTACCAATGGATTTAAAGGAAAAGTACCTTTTTAGACCATAAAATCACATATGGAACATCAATCCTAATTCTAAGGTTGCTTATGATTATGTGTTTGAGGAATCTTATAACTTATCTCCACTTCTCATTTGAAATTCTGCTACCTCAAATTCACACTTGTAGATAATTACTAAAGTGAAAAATAAGTTTAAAAAAATCAGTTGGCTTTCTAATCTCATAGCTCTATATTTCCACACCTACTAACTTCTTCAACCCCTCTAATTTTTTATTTGTTTTGATTAAACTCGTGACATTTTTATATATCCACTTTTCCTAACATATTGCTTTATTTTTTATTTTGCATGTTTCCCAACTAAATTTGTTTTGATTAAAATCAAGATATTTTTACATATCCACTTTTTCTATCATATTACTTTCAAAATATTTTTATTTTTTACTTTAGGATAAAAAGGTCATTATTGTTAATGGATCCTTTCTATTGGTAAACTTGAAATCGTGTTATTTTTAAATGACCCCTATTATGCAAATTATTTATCTCAATAATGACTGGTTGAATTGGTTTGATATTATAAGACCCCCTCTTTTTTTGAATTCCCTCATATTTTGTTTGTTCAAAGGCCAAAGACTCATAATTCTATTGATATAGAAGGTAAATACAAACAAGTCCATAGTTGTCACACAAACCCATAAGCAAAAATGTTGTACAATAATAAGCACAATTTGATTTTCCTAACTATTATATACACCCAACATAGAGGGTAAGGAGAGACAAAATTTACAAACTATTATCCATACATCTCATAAAAAGCTATGTAAAACTAAAATTATTAGCATGTAGTTCCAGATGGTATGGAATAAGTTGGTTGCATCGTGTTTGAATTTGTATTTATTGTAGTCCTATTTGGAAATCTAGCATTTCCTAGAATAACTAGGGTCCGTTTGGTTCGTGGAATTTAAAAAATCATGATTTCTACAAACCTTGGTTTATCCAAATCAAGATTTTGTAAATCTTCATTTTGATTTTTGGGATTTTACTTAAACCATTTGTTTCCCTTGAAAGATGTGTATAAATACACATTTTTATGCATAAGCTTAGAGTTTAAGAAAAATTTCACAAAGTAGTCCAATCTATTATTTTTATGCTCCTTAAAAAACATAACCAAGTTTTGATTTGCAATTCCTACTTGCTAGTAGGAAGTTGGAAAACTGGTATACTAATTCCATTTTGCCAATTTTGAAACAAATGCAAAAAAATTCAAATCCAGATTTTGAAAAATTCAATTCCTGTCATCTTCTAGGAACCAAACGGACCCTAACTATCCAAATATACTCTTTAAAGCTTGCTTTGAGAGAAAAAGGCATAAATAGTCGATTGCCATACAACATCATTATGAAAATGTGCTTCCATAAGTTTACTTGCATAGATGATATGCACAATCGTGTTCATGTACCAAATAAAACCAACATACATTCCTGAGGCTTGCTTTAGGTCTTACACAAGACAATGTGTATTTACATGATTGCAATCCTATATTTCAAATACTGAGAAACATGGTTCCTTTTTTAGCACCACCTCTCCCCCATATTGAAGCACCCAATTCAAAATGTCTCGTAGTGCTAATTGATTTATCTAGTGGACAATTTTTATGTGCAAAGGTAAAGGGAATTTCATTCAAAGATAGGAATTTCCTAAAAGAGTAAAAGATGTATGAACCAATAGATTAAGCAATTCTAGAGTCTCCCACATGGGCAACACCATTACCATTGAGAAGCATTTGATCAAAATGACATACGACATGTCCTTTACCTATCCTCCTCAATTGGGAACCATATTCTAAAACCTAAATTAATTATTATTTTTGGAGATTATTTATTATTATATGCTAAGTTCAAGCAGAGTCGAACTAAGACCTATGAGATTAGAGACTCACAAGATATTGTTGTGTTGTAGGCTCTTGCCTTATAGAGAGTATCTTTTTAATTTTTGAATTTTTTTATTATATTTATTAATCCAACATAAATAAATTTTGTATTGATATTTTATCAAGTGCATTATAGTTTATTTTTACTTAAGACGTAATAAGTGTACCAAATGCTAAAATTAATTTGTAAGGTTGATAAAGAACTAAAAAAATCTATATATAAACATACGAATTGTATCTTTCCATATTGTATAAATTTGATCAAATTTATTAGTTTGCCATCATGAAACTATATATTCATATTTCAAGATGTTGTATTTCATTATTCCTTAATTAAGTAATGACAATCCATTAAAGACTATAATGATAAGATATTTTACCAAATGGGCAAAAAAAATAGGCATACACCATAAAACACTTATTTTTCCTTTTCACTTTTCAAGGTCATATCACAATACAAGTATAGTCTATTTATCAAAATTTCTACTAATATTTCAAAATTCTCATAATAGTTCACCTAAATAAGTCCATTAAAGAACAACACTAAAGTATACTCCAAAGAACTTTTAACACATTCATAAAAGAACTTCAAAATAATAATATCATTTACCACATTAATTCATATAGTACAACCAAAAGTAAGTAAATCTTAATAAATTCAAAAGAAACTGAAAAAGAACATCTACAAGTTATCAATATTTAACAAATTTATTATATTTCTTAATTTATTACAAATAAATTCCTTAATATTATCTCATTTTTTCTAATAAAAAATAATTACTATTTTAATTTCTTAATTACACAATTCTCTAAAGGACTTTCACTTTCACTTAAATATATATATATATATATATATCTTTGAACTTTAAACAACTACAATATCATAAAGCTATGATTAATAATCGTAATTTGTATTACAATTGACCCTCAACTGCACTTATACTCTAACATTTTCATACTCATTCCCACCTCCTTACACAAAATTTCAATAAATCTTAAATGTTTTTTGGTTCTGTGAATATATAACAACTAGCGCTTGCACCAAGAACTATTGCAAGGGTATAGCCAATAGTTACATGCAAACAAATATCTATGGAAGTAGCATATTGTAATAAGTCGAGGCTAATCTTGATAAATCAAAAATCTAGAACATCTCTAGGAATATTTTTTTCCACCAAATTGGTGTTTGTTCCTTATCACAGTTTTAACCTAATTAAGAAGTTTATGCTTTAAAAAAAGGACAAGGATGGAAGAATTATAGACCTACAAGGTGTATACTCAAGTAAATCTATCAATTTTTTCCATCTTAATATGTTATAATATCGATCAAATCATCAATTGAGGGAAAGATAGTTTTATTGTGGTGAGATTAACTTTCCTACATTATTTAGAGACAAATTTAAGAAAAGTTCAATGTTGATAACTAAGAGGAACATATTTATTTTTTTAGAATTTGATCTAGGAAAACATACAAATATGTAAATTCTACAAATCATTTATGTTCTAATTAATTTCTCCATCAATTATGAAGATGTGAAAGTGTCATTGATATATATTCCTTTATTTATAGGTCAAAATTATGAGGAATGATTTGTTTTTTCCAAAATTATCCTAACCATGATCATAATCTTGACCCTAACCCTAACCATGTGCCCAAACCCTAAACCTAATTCAAACCTTAACCTTAACATGTACCTTTAAACCAATTTCTTACCATAATATGCATTTAGGCATATGTAGACTCTAGCTCTAATGCTAATATTAACTTCAACCCTAATACTAATAAAAATGCATATCAATGACCTAAGATCATATTTATTCATTTAATCTATCTCACAAGAAGTTTTTGTAATTGCAAATGTGTTTCACAAACCATAATAGTAATTTGTGTGCTTTAGGATTATTGACTATATGAATCTTGGTCACACTACATGAACCATTCATTTAATCTATCTCAAAAGTTAATTATTTCCCTACATTGTAAAAACAATAGTTTAAAATGAAGTATTTATATTTATTGTAGAGTTGTAAATATTATTATCCATATTCAAGGTTTAGCACACAATTATTGGACAATATTTTCAATGTTGACTGCTCAAAATTTTTTGTTAGCTATTTTTTTGGTATAAACTTAATAGTCATCATTATATAATATAATTAGATTGAAAGCATTATATTGTTTAAAATAAAATTTAATACATATATGTTAACACTAAAGATATGATTACACTACATATAGGCTTGATTTGTGGCATGTTTTGTAATAAAAATATAGGACATTTTTGTATGTAAATGATAACTTTCTTTTTTAAACTACTCCCTCACTCAAAAGCTTTTATCCATAATAAATATGGATTTGCATATTAAGTTTACCACTATAGAAGGAGTTATGGATATAAATGTTCCCATGGGACACTTAATAACTATCTTTATGATTTGAACAAAAGACTCTGGATTGTGAAACTAAGGGAAGTGACTCGAATGAGGCCTATGATGGGCAAACTAAGGATGCAGAAATGGAGCCAACAGAGAAAAAGAGAAAAAATCTAACCCCTAGGGGCTCATCCTCACGGAAAAGGAAATGAAATAAGGGGGATTATGAGAAGGAGACTGACACTGATGAGGAGAGTGCCGAGGAAAAAGGGAAGAAGAGTAAGAGCAAAAATATTATCAAGGCAACAATTGGTAGCAAAATAAGCACCACAAATAGAAAGAAAAAAACTAAGAGAGGCATAAACAACTCCTCAGATTATGATCTCATGACTCAAAAGAATGAGGACATGAGAGGTAAGAAGAATATGCCTCACAGGGAGGCCGAGGATAAAGATAATTATGATGTTGATGCAAAGAAAGATAATTTGATTCTGGATGAAGATAATCAAAACCGGAGTTATGTCTCGGATAACCATGGGTATATGAAGGGTGTCTTTGGAAACCTTGGTGAGATGAGGAAGCACATTAACAGTTCGAAAGAGCAAATGTAGGATCTCAGAAGGGAGTTTGATCAACTAAGCAAAACCAACAGGGGTAAGAGGACTTTAGGCCAGCATCTGGATAGGCTCACAGATCTGATTGGGACTGCTGAAGATGTTACTAATATCATGAAGAAAATCCCTCCTCTTGAAGATAAAACTAGAGTTTTGGATCAAATGGTGAAGGACATGTAGAAAAAGATTAATCTTTTAGACAGCAGAGTTGAGGGCACTGAGAATATTTTGAAGAAGATTGTTGATCAAAGCTGCTCCATTTTGAAAGGTATTGCCAATAATATCAAGGTTTTATTGGATACGCTGAAGCAAGGGAGAAAGAACCAGGGCACAAAGGAAATGAAGGAGGACCAAGGCCCTAGAAAATGCACAAGGGAAAATTCGAAGAAGACTAAGGTCATGGATGATAAAGAGATCGATGAGCTGAGGGCTTCTGCTATGAACATGAGCATTCTAGCATATGAAGTTGCTGACCTGCTAAAGACTTTATAGCTGTCATGTTGGTGTCTTTCTATTGTTTTTTTGTTGTCTTTATCTTCTAACTATTAATTTAGGGCTTTCTGTTATGGCTTCTTTGTCTTTTTGGTGTTGACGCACAATTTCTCTTAGTCTTTTCTCATTTCATTGTAAAAGATTTTGAGTCCTTTCAAAACCTATTTTTTCTTGATCAAAACTATCTTTGTGATTTAGAAGTCTTAGATTACTATTTGAAGGTATGATTTAAGAGTATAATTATCATTATCAACTAAATTTTTTTTATTTTACTAATGAATTATAATTATTATTTTACTTGGTGAACCTCGAGCAACCGTATCTGATGAAAATAGCTACGATATAAAAGAAAAAGGAAGCATCATTAATAGAAGTAGGGAAGACATTGGTTTTGAATTGATACAGCTAGTAGGGATATCTGCACGTCTCAAATGGTAGGGAGACTAATTGGCTTGGCTTTAATGAACATATTTTTGAGAAAACATACGGTCTGCAAGGAAAACATACATCTGACCTCAATTTCCATATAAGCTTCATAGCAGTGCAAGCCATTAACGAGCATTTAAATCAAGGGACATACTGCCTACCAGAGCAATTGCAACTCCAGTATCTGATGCTTTTATGAATCCAGCGCTCCCAATTTGGCAACTCCACTCTTTTATGTCTTGAAAAATCATCTAAATGTGGCACGTTGGAAGACGGGGATGGTCCCTGGGTACTCTCGCTGATATTTTAATGTGAAAGCTCTGCAAAATTTTATGGCCGAAAAGAGCGAGTATGGCCAACAATATTTCAATATTTCCCCCTTGCTCTTTGATCCATCAATATTGTTAGAGAATGGGCTAATATGTTTCATTTAATTTAAAATCGAGCTAATATCATCTTTTGTTTAATAAAACCTACACACCAATTCTCTACAGGATCACAAAAAAACTGAGACATCCATGATTTAGTAGTTCCACAATAGAAAGCTGGAAGTTGATCTAGATCTCCTGCTTTTAAAATTTTAATGGAGTTTTAGGGTTTTCGGTGGTATTTGCGCTGCTTTTGGGAACACTTCTTTAGTGCGTAGGAAGCAGAATTCAAGAGTAGCATATCTCCTCATGAATAGTCTATTTTAGATAGGAGGAGAAGTGTTCCATTTTTAGGAACTGCATTATACAAGCGTAGAGTGATGCACCAGTTGAACCGAAATTAAAGAATTTATTGAATTATCATTGTTGCCAGGGGAGAATACCAACGCACAATTAAAGATTTGAGAAATATTTTTTTGGGGGTTTTGTTTGTCTATAATTTTGTTTGATCAATGACATTTACTTGTGAAGTACTAATTTTGTTTTCTGTAGCGAGAGCTATCAAAGGGCTCAGGCTTCAATGAGGAAGGCCCTTGTAGCTATAATCCATTTCTAGGTGTGCAAACCCTAATTTTGTCAGGTCGGCATAATGAATTCCCTTTCGGCGGTGTTACAGGACCTTAGAAAAGCCAGGTCTCACATTCGAATCATGCAAACCCTACTTCAACATGGTTTTAAGCATGCAACCCGTCAGGGGATGACCTTTGGATATGGAAACCATGTCCTTCCATGCCAATCTCCCAACTGCAGTGTCGATTTTATCCATTGTCTCCCTGAATTCGATCTTTCTTTACATCAAAGAGCCAGTGGTGCCCCTGGTGCTGATGCACATCCGATCCACATCCAGATCATTCATTATTTCTATAGCGCACCTCATTTTTTGTGATCTCATAGGATTTCTGTAAACCCTGTCGTAAAAGCAGAAAGATGTGAGTTTAGTCAATCGCATAATAATGACATGAGATCAAACAGGCTGGAGTCACTGCCTTTGTCGCTTTCCACTTCTGAAATCGTCACGGTTGTTGAAGGGTTTTATTCGCCCATTTCATAGCTTTTTCTGTAGTTCGGAAAGTTTTTATCACGTTGCGAACGAGGCCAGAAAATGTTTGACGGTTTCGGGCACCGATGACCGTGAGAAATTTTATGATTAAAAAACATATTTCTTTCGGTACCGTCAACAAGCAGAGCGTGAGACTTCAAAACCCTATCGGCTAACTATTGGCTAATAACTGTGTGATTTTGAGTCAAACTCATTGACCCAAGTTTCATGAGTAGTGATTCAACATGAATCCATCTCTCATGAGCATAAATGGAACACCTAACACTCATTGGATCTAGGTGATGCTCACAGGGGTGAAGCACCGAGACTTTCGAGGAGGTCACCCACCCCAGTACTACTCCACCCCTGTGAGCATCACCTAGATCCAATGAGTGCTAAGTGTTTCATTTATGGTCGTGAGAGATGGATTCATGTTGAATCACTACTCATGAAACATGGGTCAATGAGTTTGACTCAAAATCACACAGTTAAATCCTGATATTCATATCACAATTTGACTTGCTGTGGAAATTATCTTCTACTTATCTATTGGCTAATTACTAGCACCTCTACTTGAAAGAGGTTCAAGGGATAAGCCGATAGAGTAGTTTATGAATTTTGCAATTGTTTGAAATTGCATATATCACTAAAGGGTACAACTTATTTTTACTATGATTTATGAAATTTTTGGTCATGAAACAATAATGGCTAGGGTGGTCCCAAAGTGCTTTACAACAAAGATATTTTTCAACACCTCAAGTTATCTCTATCTTTGAGATTTTCATAATGGTATTTTTCAAGTTCAACTTCCTAAGTTATCTCCTTATCAAATTTTCGCAACACCTATATTTTTCAAGTTCAACTTCCCAAGTTATCTCCCTATGTGCATTATTGATTTGATTAAATTTTACATTTTAAATATGTAAGAATTTCTAATCAATATTTTGAATATTATTTCATGATAATGAATTTTTTGTCAACATTTTGAAAATATATTTCATCCTTATGAGTATATATTATCTAGGTGAATTTTTGACATGTTTTTGAAGTGGTGCAATGCTATCAAATGTGCTAATAAATAGAAAATACTACTATAAATTCATTTTTATATGACTTTAGATTGTTAATTAAAATGGAAAATATATGACTTCCAACAATAAAAGATATTCTTTTTTATTTTAGAAATTATAATTTTGTTTTTTATTTATTGAAATATATACTTGAAGTAATGAAATATTTGAAATGTCACCTTAAATCATTAATATAATAAATTAATTTAAATTTGTATTTAAAATTTTGCTAGAGATTTTTATTTATTCAATAAAATTAATTTCAATAACTAGTTATTTAATAAAATATATTATTTTATTTTATTTTTAAATTCAAATGTATTTTTAAATGTTGGGAATATTTCTATTAGTAGTCATATAATAAATAAAAGGTAAGTTACATGATGTTTAATTTTTTTTGAAAGTTTTCTTTCATAATGATTTTTAATTATTATTAATTTTTGATATGATAGTTGAAATATTTTAGGTGATTAAAATTAAGTTCCTTTTTATTTGATAGAATAATTTCATAAATTGTAAAATAACATCAATCCAAATCTAATAATATTCAAATAGGTTCGAATTGGATACTTTTGTTTAGAATAATTTTTTAAATAATAAAAATATTAAATTAAACAAATATTATTTTAAATTTTATTAGAGATTATTGTTATTTATTTCAGTCTAGTTTAAATTTAATTTTTCATATGAATATTTAATTAGATTATAAAAATATTAAACATTTTTATTGACTAATATGAATTATTTTTACTATAATTATATTTTAATAATATTTTAATTAATTTAATCAATCTTCAAAATCTATCTTGAAACCCTAACCCTATCCATAACTCAAACACTAACAATAGCCCCAACCCTAACATTCACCCTAATTTAAATCTTAATGCCAACCCTAACCCTAACTATAACTCTACTCTTTAATATAACATTTTACATAACAATGTGTTTAAAATAAAATTGAATTAAAGTGATGCAAATAAACACCATATATAGAATTAAAAAATAAAATGTTCAAGAATAATTTTATAGTAAGTTTACACTATTACAATTTTATAGTAAGTTTATACAACTGTATTTAAAAAGAAATAAATAATTCGGCACTAACCTTAAAAAAATAGAAAAAAAATTAAAAATAATTTTCCTATTGCGTCGCAATTGCCACTAGCTTATATATACCTCTATATATATTACGCCGAGAGTAATCGTTCTCGAGGCGCCTATTTTCATTTTCATAAATCCCAACTGTGATTAAAATAACCTTGAGATTAAATGAAAATAGGTGCCTCGAGAACGATTACTCTCGGCGTAATATATATAGAGGTATATATAAGCTAGTGGCAATTGCGACGCAATAGGAAAATTATTTTTAATTTTTTTTCTATTTTTTTAAGGTTAGTGCCAAATTATTTATTTCTTTTTAAATACAGTTGTATAAACTTACTATAAAATTGTAATAGTGTAAACTTACTATAAAATTATTCTTGAACATTTTATTTTTTAAAAAAAATAGAAAAAAAATTAAAAATAATTTTCCTATTGCGTCGCAATTGCCACTAGCTTATATATACCTCTATATATATTACGCCGAGAGTAATCGTTCTCGAGGCGCCTATTTTCATTTTCATAAATCCCAACTGTGATTAAAATAACCTTGAGATTAAATGAAAATAGGTGCCTCGAGAACGATTACTCTCGGTGTAATATATATAGAGGTATATATAAGCTAGTTTAATCAATCTTCAAAATCCATCTTGAAATCTCCTACCAAAGAGTCTTAAAAAAATTCCATTAAGCTTAGGGAAATTTTGTCAAACATATATAATGTTCTCCTAGTTGATCAATGAGATGGTGTTATTTATTTAGTCCTGAATCTTAAATTGAAAAGTCAAATAGTGGGACCCAATTTCTATGATTTATCAACTATACAAGTCTCTATACGTATCAAATATATTTTATAAAAATATAATCTTTATCAATTTTTAGTGACTATTTATTGTTAATCACATTAAAGTTTTATATTGACTATGTTCATGTTTTATATTAGTTGAACAAGTCAGAAAACTAGTGATTTTGGATGTTTTATATTCGAATGCAAACTGCAATACAATGACATTTGTAGCGTACAGGCAAAAAAATCAAAGTAATTCTTTGTTCAAAGACTAAAATATTAAGGGACGTTTGACAAATAAATGAAACAGGACATTTATTTAAGACGTTTTATTAAATTTAGACGATTAGTTTTAATAAAGCATATAATGTAGTGCAAACTACAATAGAATGACATTTGTAGCATACAGTGTCCTCAATTGATTTTTAAATTTTAAAAAATGAAACATCTATGATTAAGTTTCTGGATTAGATTGTGTGGAGATTTTTACCATCAACGTTTCGAATCACACTACGTGATCCATCATCAAGATGAGAGAGCAAGAGATGTCAAACAAAGTAAGTAGCAGATTTAGCAAAGATTCACCAAATAAAAGAGACCAGGAGAAAAAAAAGATTGCACAAACCCCAAAACTGAACCAAATAATAATAAATATAAATATAAAAACAAAATAAAACAATTAAGGTGAATGACTAAACAAAAGAACATCACACAAGAATAAGATAAACAAGAATATAAAAATAAGATAACCAAGAAAATAAATTACCTATATAAGTTTCATTTATATATGTATATCTCTGATTATTTGCAATCATATAAGACAACAATATGACTACAGCAACCACTTAGGCCGTTACTCTCTATCTATTCTTGTTTTTTCATCTAACTGATATTCTTTACTTCGTGGATTCTATCTGGTGCTCCACCATCAAAGCTCTACTTACGGATTGATTCGATGTCTTAAAAACAAATATTATAGTTGACTTATTCCATTGAGGTCATCCAAATGCAGTAATGCGAGGGAAATGTGCTGACAAAAACAAACACATTCTAATTTGGCAACGTCTATACAGCCACGAAAATGCACTTCCTTACAAAGGAGAGGACTTAGAATTTGTTTTTTGAAAAGTTGGAAAAAGCAATGTAAAGCAAGTGCATTTTCGTGGCTGTATAGCCACGGGCTTCTAATTTTTACCTAACAGAGTGATTCTGTTGAGACACTATAAATACACCTATTTTGGAGCGTTCACTTTACAGGAGAAGCCTATCGGCTTAAATATGAAACAGACGAGGAAGTCTTGGTCATATACCT
Source organism: Cupressus sempervirens (assembly GCA_028749045.1). Lineage (NCBI taxonomy): Eukaryota > Viridiplantae > Streptophyta > Pinopsida > Cupressales > Cupressaceae > Cupressus > Cupressus sempervirens. The sequence goes on along the minus strand of CM053783.1, from coordinate 506,599,529 downwards.
AGATAAGATGTCTCCCGTGAATGCCAGACAAATCACAAATGCCAAAAGTGGCATCAGAGCGATAATACTGATGAGCTTAATCAATGGAAGGGAATCAAGCCCTCTAAATTTGAGGGATTAGTGGCTAATTCATCTCAGGTTTTCTCTAAATTTCCACATAATTAAATCAAATGATGAACTTGAGTAGCCGTGTAAAATTGATTTCAGTGGGGAGAGCGACACCCTTTCGTTGCTACGGCTGTGTGAAGGGACTGAAGAGGGGTGGAGATGGAGATGGAGATGGTGCATCTTTGTCAGTGAGATCAATGGAAGCGTGGAAGAGAATAGAGGAGTCGTGCAGGGTGAAGGTGTTGAAAGCAGAGGCACGGCCGCTCAATGTGCTGCTGCTCGCCCCCTTCACCATCGCGTCTTCAAGGGTGGAGGAAGTGAATAATGTGGCAGTCAGAGTGGATTTACAAGTCGACCAAGAAGGAGTAGGCGTTGGATGGGGCGAATCTCCGATCCTGCCCAACGTCACGGCAGAGGATCAGTCTGTGGGCCTCCAAAAAGCCAACTACGCAGCGGAAGTCTTACAAACCCTTCCCTCCAAACCCTTGGGAGATCTCCTTCGCCACATTTACACCCTGCTTCCGGGCCATGCCTTTGCATCTGTATCTTTCTCTCTCCCCATTCCCTGCTCATTTTCAGATTTATTAACTGCTATATTTTCTGAAAAGTCTGCAAAAATCTGTGTTTTATTTGTGTATCAACGTTTCGGAGTATGGCGAGTGATCTATCATCATAAAGATACGGAAGAAAAAAAATTACATGTTAATTATAGAAATAAGTTAATAAACAGTGCGTAATGCCAATAGCATGCCAGATAATTACTCAAACCAGCAAAAAGGTGCAATAAATTTGATGCAGGAGCATCCAGAGGTATAAGGGCAATCCTGTGTCACCCAAAAAACAATGTACTTAGACTTAGTTTTTGTTTCATATGTTTTCACTTTTGGAAATCCATTTGGGTCAAATAAAAGTTCTAACTCTCACAGTTCCACTATCAGTGTGTTTGAAAATTTCGAAAAAATAGGAGCATGTAATTGGGCCATCATTTTGGTGACCTAAAAGGTGTGAATTGGCCAAATGAATGTAATTGTGATTTAGAGCATTCCAGAAAAAGAATCAGGTCAAAAGGCCTCATGGTTTGAAAGTTATTGCAGTTTTTCGGGTTTTGGAGACCTCCTAAGAATGCTTCAAAGTCAGGTTAAGGGCATTAAATGACTTCGAAAAAGGCCGAAAAATGAAGGACGAGCGAAGTTGGTCCATAGGGCTATAGAGCGCTTCGAGAGCTTTCCGAAAATGTAAACGGTTCGTCAATCAGAGCTATGGTTCAAAAGTTATGCCTCCCAGAAGTTCGGTTACCGTTTTTGGATTCTTCTAGATGTGCACCGACTTCTAACGCAGCTTCTGGAACCTTCTATTTGGTCGGTGGATGCATACTAGCACTTTCTAGAATGTACTCCTAGTCCTTAACCCTTCGGGGTCTATTTAAGGAGATTTTTGGCATTGTAAAAGGCAGTTCGGAGTGGAGTTTGAGTACTGGAAGGAGAAATTATCTCCAGATTTATGCTATTGTAAGCCCTTAGGGCATGTTTTGAAGTTTATTTTCTCTGTACTGTTTGTACTAGCTTATTTTTTCAGTTAATATAATTTCCCCTTTTCTGTTGTGTCCATTCTGTTCTTGGGTTGTGTCCCCATCAAAATTATTCAAAATAGAGACGGTACAACAATTTAAACTAGAGAGAAATGGAAAGGAACGCCAGTAAAAATCAAATAAAGCTCGAATTTATATAGGAGAATTTGAACTATTTCCTTAGTTTTAATTGCTTTTTCCGTTTTCTGCATTTCAGTTGTCAGAAAAAAAAAATTTAAGAAAGTTCATTTAACCTTTTCTACTGCCATACAAATTAAGCATGGCTGGGATTAGAACGAAAGGATTTGATCTTCTTTTCTTAAGTGCAATGGTTTTTTTGCCCACTGCTATCGGCCCTTTTTCTTTTTTCGCTTAGTATATAACAAAACTCCTTCCTAGTAATCGTCATCCAATCTTTCAACTTCTTTTCTTGACAGTAAGAATTATTTTTTATAACTACATTTCCAACCATCTTTTCTTCTGTCATGATGATGGATCAGCGTGCCATCCCAATTATATGCAAAAATAAAACAAATCTTTTTTCAGAAATCTTGAACAGCATTTTCATGAACTGTGAAAACGTCATGTTAATCTTTTTACTCTCTGGACTATTCAAGGTGAGAGCAGGAGTGGAAATGGCTGTGATAGACGGAGTGGCCCACAGCATCGGACTTCCTCTTTGGCAAATATTTGGTGGTGCCTGTGACTCAATAACAACAGATATTACAGCTGGGTACTACCCACCATGACCCTGTTTTTTCAATCTGTCTTTTTTTTGTGGTTGGTAATTTCAATGGATTTGCTGATGGTGGTGCAGATTCCAATAGTGACACCAGCAGAGGCTGCACAGCTGGCTGCCAAGTATGCCGAGTTGGGTTTTCAAACGCTTAAGCTCAAGGTGGGTAAGAACCTAAATGCAGATATACAAGTCCTGAAAGCTATTCGAAATAGCCATCCAAGTTGCTCCTTTATCCTCGATGCAAACGAAGGATATACAGCTGCTGAGGCTATTCAAGTTCTCCAACGACTCTATGGTTTGTACATTTCTTTGCTTCATACAAATCCATTTTCCTTTTCAACTAAAAAGTAATATTAGTGAATGATTTCTATCAATGCAACACACATATTAACAGCCACCATTATAGACGCCCTTGGAAAGTTATCCTAGCTTATATATGTTTGAAGTCATTAGCATTTTCCCATATAGAAAGAATGGATGTATTGCCCTCCATCCATCCGATGGTCAAAGGTCCCATTCCTTGATCGTCAAATCTCACCGGAAGGTTGGATTCATTCCCCAGCTACATCAGAGGTCAAAAATAAGGGTCCACATTTTAAAACAATAAAGGGCAAATGGTAGAATTCAGTTGTTGAATTACGTAAAAGGAATCTCTATTTTCAAATTTTAATATGGCATTTGGCTTCTGGTTTGCCTGGCTTCTTGTTGAACGTTTAATGTTTGATTCGGTAGCAATGTTTTCAAGCATAGTTTACAAATCTTCACGTATATTAGTTTTTGGAATTTTGAGTTTGAATTTTCATTTATTGTTGCTACGAAAGCATCAATATGTTGAAAATTATGGACCAGCTGGAATCTCCCATTGGCACGCTGGGCATTCTTTCACAGAGGTGTGAAACCTCTTACACCTCCTTAAATCGCATCAGCTTGAGCTTACCGAACACGTCTTTAATGCCATATTGAAATGCACAGATCATCTAGGACTCATATTAAAGACCTCCAATTAAGAGTAGACTAAAGTAATGGTCTTTTGAATTTTTTGAGGAAATCATGTCAAATCCTTCATAAAGAAGCATAATACTAAGATCATTTTTATCATAGTGAACGACAATTTTTTTCCAGTATTTTTGGAAAAATTTGGCATTAAATCTTGCAATCAATAGACAACTTGTATTATGATCCAATGTCCAAATTCCCTATTTGTATATAACTTTTAAGCATGGTTATCTGGAGACTCGCCTCCCACTTCCTGAGATGCATCTATAGTACAGGAGATGTCTCTGGAAACTTCTGGATGTTTAGGGTTCTTTTGGCTGATGTCTCCTACTATCTCCAAAGTCATATAGAAATTGACGTCTCCTGCCAGAAAGCGTAAGGCAAAATGTGTTAAAGGCAAGAAAGGAAGGCGAATGAAAATTTTAAGTCTGTATAATGTTTCATGCTGATATTTTGGATGCAAAAATCTGTGCAAAGTTATAGAGACCAGATCTACTAACAGTGTAGCCTTTTGAGAGGGACATAAACAATTGTATGACTGATTTCCTGTCATTTTAATGGTCTAAAGATAAATTGCCTTTACTATTAACCATTCTTGTATGACTGATTTACTACTATATTAAAAAAAATGACAACTCCAAGTATCTCCATGTCCTATTTCTGAAAATTAGTCATCCCAGTACCAATACCAGTCTCCAGGTTACTCTGTCTCCTGGTAACTATGCTTTTAAAAAACTGGTAAAAAAGATTAATTAAAAATGAATGAAGTTGTCCCCCTTAGAAATTGGGTTACATTGATAATAATATGATACGTCTCTGTCCTTGTAACAAAATAAAACATACCCACATAAATATCTAGGGTAAAATAAATGCAAATAAGCAATACATATCATCTTAGACTCGGAGAAAGAGTCAGGATAAAAGCATGCACATGTTGGAGAACGAAATAACAAGAGATATTTATCTTGATATTAATGAAATCGAGATAAGTTTGACAGTGACAAGGGAATCCATATTGGATCTAAGATAAACAGATAGGGAAAACTATGATTTGTGTGTTCGGTGACTGTGTGCTAACTTGGGTTTGTGTATTTTATTCCTTACTAGCAGAAATGATCTTTGACTAAAAAATCAACTTTGATGTCTGCAAACCTTTAGTAACCGCAGGCGCAAACAAAGATTCACCTCATATTTCAAGATTGCAATGAAAATTGGTAATATTGACGAACACCTTTTAGGGCTTGTTACCTTAGACAAGTCTTGTTGATCAATTCATCACCTTTGATAAAATCAGGAAAAGACATGCAGTGAATGCAAATGACACTGTAATGATGAGGATAATTAGGCACCTGTACAAATTTTTTGAGGGTGGTGCAATGACCTAGTGTGAAACTAGGGTGTTCAAAATACATTGACAAAGATGTGATACAATTGGAATAGCTAATGGAGAATATTGTAATGACAGAGGTTAGAGTGACTCCAAGAGTAGCACTGCTAGGAGTGAATAATCAGAGAGATGAGTGGTAGATGACCTTGGCTCTTAACCATTGAATGACCAAGGGCTGATGTTCTTTTGTACTTGAGAGTTGGCACATTATAGCTATTTGAAAAGTTGACCTATGCTTAAAAATTTGAATTTTTGAACTTCTGGGTTTGAATATGTGGGCGTGAAACTGAACCGAGGGAAAGGACTGATTTGAACCTGGGAGAGGAATTGAGAACCCAAGTGCTGTTTAATATTTGATGGATTAAGTCTTGTATTCGGTCAATTAGAAATTTGGGTGAAAGGGGGTACCAAATTAGTGAAAAACATGTACCAGGACCAAGCACTTGGGACAGTGATCCTAAATAATTGATAAATTTAAGTTGAGGTGATCTTGTTTCAGGATTGTTGAAAACCTATCAAATGTGTTGAAACTGGCCATCTGTGAAGAACCTAAAAATGTCAAAAGCGGCCTAATGACGACAAATAGCCACCAAAGAATTATTATCTGTTCCCATCTTATGCTTTGGCACTGTACAACAAAGCACCCAGTCCCTACTACTTTTATATTTCTTGTAGCATGAATTGACCCTCCAATTATCCAATATATGTTCTTATACTATGTGTCAATGAAAGACGCCATATATAGAAAATAGATATATGCCATTTTTGGATGATTTCTTTTAACAATGCTAGGATGGAGTAATCTTGATTCTTAAGCTCTTCTTATTTGGTCTATGTTTCTTTGTCCAATTCGGCAACGTTAATCAGCAGATGCTGCATACTGCATATTTTTAACATAGTTCCTTTTAGCTAAGTAGCTCCTTAGTCACCATGTTGGTTACAATCCTATGGACAAATTATAGTGGATCTAGTGGTTGGTGGATAATACTCAATAACTATTTAAATGTAGAAGTATAGTTTGGACCTCGATTTGCATGGGGCTTATGATAAACCAGCATCTCCTAGATTCTCTGTGTTGGATACAAACATATGGATGAAGTATTGTGGATTTAGTGGTTGTTAGTTATCCTCAATCACTTGTTTTCTACAGTCGATTATCACCGACTCAAATCACTGATCCAGATAACACGCATAGGACATAACAGATGCATACATCTTAAATGTAGGAGGAGTTTTGAGGCCTATCTTCATATGGGGCTCAAGTTTTCATATACACTTTCATGAATATATAAAGGTTGAAACTTGGAAGGTTTACTCCAGTCAAAATTGAAAAACACTGGATATCATCTCTTTCTGAAGGCCATTTCTTTTCTAAATTCCTCTACATTTATGCTTCTACTGCTTAGAAGAATGTTAAAATACTTACGTGTTTTCTTTGTATTCTATAGACATGGGAGTTACGCCCATTTTGTTTGAGCAGCCAGTGGCGAGAGATGACTGGGATGGGCTAGGGCATGTAAGCAAGGTAGCCAGGGAGGTCTATGGAGTATCAGTTGCAGCAGATGAAAGTTGCAGAGGCTTATTGGATGTCCAGAAGATTATTCAAGAGAGGCTTGCCGATGTTATAAATATAAAACTTGCCAAAGTTGGAGTCCTTGGAGCTTTGGAGATAATAGAGTTAACAAGAAAAGAAGGCCTTCAACTGATGATTGGGGGCATGGTTGAGACCAGGCTAGCCATGGGATTTGCTGCACATCTCGCTGCTGGTCTTGGTTGCTTCAAGTAAGCTAGTCCGCTTTCCATTAGTTTGCAATGGATTGAGTATCCTAGTAAAATTGCCAATTTCAAATCAACATTGTGGTTATGCCAATGGCCCAATGGTATTCTTCTCATTTTCTATAAGCTCATATTTTATGTATGGGTCATCTCTCTATTTCAGAAATAATCTGGGTTATTTATAAATTTCATGCAGATTTGTTGATCTTGACACTCCGCTCCTCCTTTCTGACGACCCAGTGAGTGGGGGTTATCAAGGTAAAACTATTTGTTTCATAGTTTCTATACTCATTTATGTTCCTTTGGGAATACTAAATGTCCTCCGTTGGTCTATAAGATACTTTGTCTTCTTTCATCATCTGTTAGTTTCTTTTAACCAAGTGCATTTTCAGCTCCTAAAATATTAGGATTAACATTTTTCTTGGGTCAGTGACTGGTTCTGTATACAGATTCACAAGTGCCGCTGGGCATGGCGGGTACCTTGACTGGAAAGAATGAAGTGATGATATGAAATCTGTATTTTCTCATAAATTAAAGAAGGGGCTTTGGAGTGCTTTACCAACCGAAACAGTTGAGAGAAACACATTGACTTTTGATAGCTTCCACTTTTCTCTTGAATAAAAGAAGTGTTTTAGGGGTAGTTTTCTAGGTGTCATTTAGGTATTTTTGTGCAAAGCAACCCTGAGAGGAGAAATGAGGAAGTTTTTTTGCTAAAATGTTTTATTATTTGAACCTGACATGCATATGTTGTCACTTATCTTGAATTCTGTCTGAAACATGGATGATCTGCATATTAAGATGGGTATAAAGGACCATTCAAGCTCAAGGATATTGATTTTTTATTCTTAGGGTTGATCCATGATTTTATAAAATGGTAAGGATACTGGCTACCATTGACAACGTTCATTATTCAGTTGTTTCTAAATTCTAGGTGTGGGTTTTCCCATCAAATCTTATATTCAATTCATTAGCTTTTGGTTTTGATTGTGGATGATTTTTTGGCATCAATATTTTGGATTATACTTTGTGAAATTCCATCTTTCATCTCGTGCACTTTCTCACATTTATGATATATCAGTCTGTTCTGATGTTGAAAATTCATACACATTCAAAACCAGAAGCCAATGATTTGAATTCAAATGGATAATGGAAATCTGATGACGTAAAGCTTATTCTGTTTAGTGCATCATGGAAGTGAACAAAACGTCCCATAATTTTGGTATTTAGGGTCATTTTATGGTTTTTTTTTGTCTGTTACAAATTCAAAATGAGCGAAATTAATTTGTCATTTTCACAACTTGCAACATTTGATCTCTCAATGTAGCCTCATTTTGGACTATTTGATTGGCCATCTTCTCACTTGTTTGTGCCAACAACCAATGAGGGATAGTAAAATCTATTTTACAATATGTTAAGGTTTGAAGACAAATGCAATCAATAAAACATAGGAATAATATACACACAAAAAAGAAGCAAGAAGAAAAGAATTTAACTTGGTTAACCCAAACTTGGCCTACATCGACCAAACACAGGGTTCAATAATATTATCCAGCAAATTGAACCAATTACAAGAAGCAATCCTTTGCAACTCAATACTGTTATAAAATGCTACAAGGTTCTCATGTGAAAACCCTAACCCTAGGATATTTTATCAAGACTTGTGTTGCCTTGGTTCCCGTATCTACCAAATTGCCAAAATTCTACTTTTTGAGTCAAAACAAGTTGAAAAAAAGCAAGACATTGAGCTTTAAAATGATCTATGATGTATTACTTCTTAAATAATTTTATGGCCTTGATGCCTCCGACTCATCTCTAGCTCCACGCAATGCTTTGAATTATTGAACTTCGACACTAGAGTCCCAAGTTATGATAGGTTAATTTAAGCTCTCAAAACTCGTGTTTTCAATTGGAATATTAACCTTTAAAACATTAGGAGGTTAAGAAATGGGTTTCAAAACATGTATTCTCATTCGGATTCTTAGACTCCCTACCCAAAAAAGGAGTTAAGAAAAGCACTTCAAACATGTGTTTTGAACACACAACCTTAACCTTCAAAAATAAAAAAAGGTTAAGCGTGAGACCCAAAACATGTGTTTGAAAGATGATTCTTAACCTCTTTGCCCAAATGCGAGAGGTTATAAAATAGGAGGTTAATGAACCTCAATAAAAGTTAGTTATTTGTTCAAACCCAAAGTGCAAGAAATTACAGGCACCTCTCAATACAAAAGATCGAAATGAAAGAGATTGTAAGTGCAGATATTATGGCGAGTATGTGAGCAGAAATTTGTTTGTTTAAAATAATGTTTAAGAAGTTGTTGCAGAGATTGCCAACCAAGTGGTGGGCATTGTAGTTATGGAAATACTTTGATGCCTTTCCATACAAGATGAAGGTAATATATGTTTGTCTGAATACGTTGAAAAAGATCTATGTGGCATAAAATGTGATCAATCTTGCAGTGCTAGAAGCTTTACATATCCTCCTTTCAAATGTTGATCTTGTGAGCGCTCTACCTAGGTTGTTGTGTGAAATGCTTGACCAGCCTTGCACATGAACTATTCTCCATAATGTCAACGAAAAAGTCTTTGTTCGAATGAAAGGTGGCGAAATGAATGTTCATGTGGATATATAGTTTGAAATACACCAATATACATCATCTCATGGTATTACTGGCTTCATGGATGAAGTCTCGAGCTGCCATCTTGGACCATTCCAGGAACTTTGCCTATGGATTCCTCATCCACAAGATCCTGTCCATTTGCGCAACAAAGACATTGATAGGATGTGTACGTTGCGGAGACATAATAGAGCACACAAATAGCCACAACAGGCTGGCCCAAGGATTCAACACAGCTCGGTTAGGAAAAGCCTGAGATTTGATGCCAACCAAAGCATTTGGCACACCCCTCTTTTAGTATACTTCAATGAATGATTTTAATCTGTCAAAATTTCCATATTGGCACACACAGAGGATGAAGGTAATATATGTTTGTTTGAATACGTTGAAAAAGATCTATGTGGCATACAATGTGATCAGTCTTGTAGTGCTAGAAGCTTTACATATTTTCCTTTCAAATGTTGATCTTGTGAGCGCTCTACCTAGGCTGTTGTGTGAAATGCTTGACCAAATGCCTTGCACATGAACTATTCTCCATAATGTCAACGAAAAAGTCTTTGTTCGAATGAAATGTGGCGAAATGAATGTTCATGTGGATATATAGTTTGAAATACACCAATATACATCATCTCATGGTATTACTGGCTTCGTGGATGAAGTCTCGGGCTGCCATCTTGGACCATTCCAGGAACTTTGCCAATGGATTCCTCATCCACAAGTTCTTATCCATTTGCGCAATAAAGACATTGATAGGATGTGTACGTTGCAGAGACATAATAGAGCACGCAGATAGCCACAACATGCTGGCCCAAAGATTCAACACAACTCGGCTAGGAAAAGCCTAAGATTTGATGCCAACCAAAGCATTTGGCACACCCCTCTTTTAGTATACTTCAATGAATGATTTTAATCTATGTCAAAATTTCCATATTGGCGCACACAGAGGATGAAGGTAATATATGTTTGTCTGAATATGTTGAAAAAGATCTATGTGGCATACAATGTGATCGGTCTTGCAATGCTAGAAGCTTTACATATCCTCCTTTCAAATGTTGATCTTGTGAGCGCTCTACCTAGGCTGTTGTGTGAAATGCTTGACCAAATGCCTTGCACATTAACTATTCTCCATAATGTCAATGAAAAAGTCTTTGTTCGAATGAAAGGTGGCGAAATGAATGTTCATGTGGATATATAGTTTGAAATACACCAATATACATCATCTCATGGTATTACTTGCTTTGTGGATGAAGTCTCGTGCTGCCATCTTGGACCATTCCAAGAACTTTGCCAATGGATTCCTCATCCACAAGTTCTTATCCATTTGCGCAACAAAGACATTGATAGGATGTGTACATTGCAGAGACATAATAGAGCACGTAGATAGCCATAGCAGGCCGGCCCAAGGATTCAACACAGCTCGGCTAGGAAAAACCTGAGATTTGATGCCAACCAAAGCATTTTGGCACACCCCTCTTTTAGTATACTTCAATGAATGATTTTAATCTATGTCAAAATTTCCATATTGGCACACAGAGGATGAGCAAATTGTCTTTGTCAACCATTTGATCTCATGTTATCAAAGTCGTTTGGAATGTCAACTGGATATGATTTTATTAGATGTTTGATTGTTGTCACCTCATTAGATGTTTGATTGTTGTCACCTCATGAAATGCCCTCACTATAATTCTTCAACTGTGATACCTCTGCCAAGGATAAGGAAAGATGTTACAAACATAAAACAAAATTGTGATGCAGATCCAGGTGTGTCGTGTAACCCTAAGACTTATTTGGAGATACAACGTTGTTATTTTAGAAATCTATTGCTTATTTGGCACACAAGGAATAAAGTGTCATTGTGAATTTATTTACTTCCACAACAAAGACTTTGGAATATTGTAGTGAGGTAACAAAGAATGGATAGGATTGACTAGTTTCTTTTGCAGAAGTATGAAGATGCACCATGCCAAGAGAAGGATCGTGTGTATGCATTCAATGGAGAGGTCAGACATTATACAAAATTGTGTGTAGCTTGATGTATCACAAAAAAGTATTGAATCTACAAGTGCACACAATATTGGGAAATTTCATGTCATTGTAGGAGCATGATTGTTAAAGAATGATCAGGCAGTAGAAGGGTGGATGTAAGTTTGCATTCATTAACATTCTTTAGTACTCCACACATGCAAACTAAGGAGTCATATACTATGCATCTAAAGATGACACAACCTCATATAATGCTCACTATAGATAGTGCACATAAAATATATGAAAGATTGCTTTAAAGTAAAGGGCATTTCCACTATGTTATACTCCTATCAAAAGCAACATCTTTCCTAGATTTGTGGTTATAATTACACCAGTTCAAATTGTTTGACCAATTGCATGAGAGAGATTGAACTTGTGATACTCGAAAGCAAAGATGAAAGGTACGGATCTGAATCCAAATTACAAAAGTGTGGAAGAAAGGTGGAAAAAGGTGTATAGAGTACAAAGGATATTACATTTACTAATAAGTGTGGGTGGAAATTTTAGATCTTTTACAAATGTCGAGCTATGAATATGTTATAATGCTATTCTACTTATGAAAGAACTTCACATTATCAAGTGGACAAAGACATGGAAAAAGGATATAATGAACATATTTTTTATGATTCAGCTAGTGAGGTGTAATTTGAGCATGGTGTCTAATCTTTGTGTGTTCACCAATGCGTGTGTGTTTTATAAGCTCCTATGTTGGTTCATGGCAATATATTTCTTCAATCTCGGTCTAAATGCCTTTTTCTTACTTTTGGTTAAATCTGTTGAGGTTAATTTACCTCTCCTAAAACACGTAAAAAGGGAGTTGGTTATTAATCGAGTAAGAAGGTAGTTATCCCATGAAGCCTATAAATACAAGGCTATTTGTAATGTAAAAGAGGGGGAGAGAACTTTTGTAAAGGGGAAACTCTATAGAAATACAGAGGAACTTTCAATAAATTATCTTTTCATATTATGTATAAAGGTTTTTGAGTTAGTACTTTCTTAAAATAATAATAGTACATATGTTCATATGTTTGAATGTATCTCTTAGTAATGATTACTGATTTATCGTATGTTAAATTGGTAGCTCCTTTATACATTTGTCTAGTTTATGTAATCAATGCAAAGAAAACCATTCATCTTTTGGTATCTTGGTGTGAATGCATTGGGATAGTCAATATTTTCGTATGTTAGGGTCTATTATCCGTTCTTTGTCATCATTGCATTTTGTGCTTAAAAACCCCTTTCATATTCTTATCTTGTAGGAATCCCATTTGATTTTCGTATGTATATCTCTTAGGCTTCTATCATTTGTCTTATTCAATTTCATGTTTTATATTTTGTACTTTCAGGAGAAAAGTACACCAAAAATCCTAATTGCTCACATCATATGAAGGAGTTGTCCTTCTCAAACGTAGAGGAAGATTGTAAATTGATAGTGATCTGTTATAATCTCTCCAACTCTTGGGATAGTTGTCACTTTTCACAGAGCAAATAGGGTCAGTATCAAAGAGAATAACACAATGACAAATTTGTTTACTAACATGTTGTTGGGCGTTTGTTTTGCACGAGGTCAACGGCAGGAATCCATAGTGTAATTCCTCTCTTGAAAAGAAAATCTTTTAAAGGATCCACTCCAAGGTTCAGTGTTTGTCTTGCGACGTACCAAAATCTGCTCAGTAGAAGATAAATGTGAATGTTCACGAGGAGGCCTTTGCTAGTTCAAAAAACTCTTTTACCTTGGAATCAAGTAAAATCTGTTCGCTGTCTCAAAATATCACACCAAAAGAATAATGTTTTTTGTATTTTCTATTTTTTCAATGAATGCAACTCTAACAATGCAGCTACTATGAGGTCCTATTCTAACAGGGGGTTAGCAAAGCAAATAACAAAACTAAAAGAAAATAACATGAAATCAAATAACTTGAAATTGAAATTCCTAAACGGACATAAGCTACAGAACACGACACGCTGCGAGTTAAACCTTCAAAGAAATCGGTAGGAAACCAATGAAAACAAGAGCAGCGCTTCCTAGAATCCACTGATGCAATCGTCGGTGAGAATCTTTAACAAATCGAATGATGTTTCACTCTTCATCAAATCGCAAGGCCACGGAAAGTGCGCTCATGTGAGACAAAAAGCTATGTAGACACAATCGAGTGATCTCTTCTCAAGCTCATTACGTCAACGAAATTCATATATCTATAGCAAACACCAAAACTAAAAGATTGCACAACCAGAAACAATGCAATAAACCTTTGGCTCAATCAAAATCTCATGAATAAATCCACAAGACAATGACACATTTAGGCAAGAATAACTACACTCTGAATGCTAGCACCAAAAGCATAATTTTATTACATAATAACGGCGGCCCTTATTACATTTTACAATGGGGTATTTATAAGAAATCGTCTCCTCAATTTGTGTTGAGAGTGAGAGATATCTTAATGCAATAAAATGCTTTAAAAAAATTTTAAAAACAAACTAAATATATACAAACTAACCATCTAACTGGTGCTTAGAGGGACTCCATCCATATTTTATTCATTAATTGGATGCATGAGCCCTTTACATGTCAAAAACAATGAAAGCATTAGAGAGAAAGTAGGAGGGAGCCATCAGTTGAAGTAGAAGTGCATGGAGACACCAAAAATAGATGTTGGCCCTTCACTTGATGTGGGTTGGAGTTAACTTGCCATCAAAATGTGCTCCCAATGCATGGAAAGTCTTATTTTTGGAACTGGCAGTCAACTGTTGGCGCACCTCTGAATTGCGGACCTGCGGATCTGTAAACCTGCGGAGCTGCGAACCTCAATTCGCCAAAAAATCAAAGTTCTCAATTTTGAAAATGGTTTATGGGTTTTTTCTCAAATGAGATTTTAGATCACTTTTTGTATACGCTCCATGCCCCTTTCTGATGATTTACACCCTCTTTATAGCCAATTAATTTCATAAACTTGCACTCCCTCTGCTTCTTCAATCGAAAATCTCAAGGCACCTTAATTGAATCTTGCCCCCAATAGCTGCATAAAATGAGGAACCTAATTTGCTTTATGTGTCAAACCTCTGTATCTTTGACCTTTGTCTTCTCTCCACCTGTCCAATACTTCTCCGCGAGAAACCATGTGATCCAAATTATCCAAGACGATCAAATGTTTGCAACTTTTTCATATTTTTTTCACAAATTTCCTAGGCATTTTTAAATGACCTTTTTGAAGGTCTTTTGCTCAAAATTTCAAGTCGGAACCTTTGTCGGTCCCTAAAACTGGGCAATTGAAGGCTCATTGTTTTATGGATTTGAAATTAGATGTTCAGTTCTTCTTTCCAACGGTGTAAGCAGTTCTGAATTTTGAGGCCAGAGTTAAATGTTATGATCTCGACAAGTTGAGGATGCCATTTTTACCTACAAAAGAAGCAAACATTAGTCTGTAGAGTTAACAATGCATAGTAAAGACACACTAGCCATTCAAACAAAACTGGAGGTAAATCTTGAAATCTAGCTAAGTCTGAAATTTTGAAGCCTCAAAATTTGGCTAAGTCTGAAATCCTGAAGCTCTAAAATTTGGCAAAGTCTGGATTTCTGAAGTCCTGAAATTTTCTAGAATCTTTACCTTATCTCCGGGAGGCCTGAACCTATCTCAAAAGATTCGTTGCATATATTAAAATATACGTCAACTTATACTTAAACGATATATTTTAAACCCCTCTCATTGGCAATTCAAGAAAAATTGGAGGTGAAAGGGCAGCTTGGCAAGGGCACATGGTGCTTGGGAGCGCGGCGGCGTGAACACGCACGAGCCACCTTGATTGTGCACGCACGCGCACTTACAAACCTGGCACAGCGTGGCATGGTGCGCGCGCACAAGGCGAGGCAAGTCGCGATGCAGTGCACGCGAGGCACACGCGAGGTGAGGCATTGCGCTCAGCGCAAGCACGCGAGTTACACAAGCGCGTGGCACTTTTTTTCAACTCTGTTTTTTTTTTTTTTTTAATTTTAAAATTTTTTGTTTTTTGATTTTTTGTGTTCTTCAATTTTTATTTTTTTATTTTTTGTGATTTTTGGACTCAACTTTGAAACAAAAATTCTTCTCCTGACTCAAATTGTGAGTCTAGGAGTCGAAAAAAATAGGGGGTCCCCATTCCTAGTGAGGAATGGGGCGTGTGTTGTGGACACCACAACAA
Source organism: Cupressus sempervirens (assembly GCA_028749045.1). NCBI lineage: Eukaryota > Viridiplantae > Streptophyta > Pinopsida > Cupressales > Cupressaceae > Cupressus > Cupressus sempervirens. The sequence goes on along the minus strand of CM053783.1, from coordinate 506,584,137 downwards.
ATAGCCCCAAAAAAAGGAAGAAATGACCAAGGCATTTTTTCATCAACAAACATTCCTTCGATGTGTGTTAAACACCAACCAAGCTTCGAACATCCCAAGCGTCTTTGGGATGACTTTTGAGTCAAAATCTCAAAACTCGAAACCTTCCAACTCAATGTGTGCATTGTGTATTCATTCCTTTTGATGTGTCAAGTTGCAGTTAATTCAAAACAATTTTCCACTCCTCCTAGCTCATTCATTCGGAATCTCCACAAAGACTCTTTATAAATCAATTGCTTGACCAGATGAGAGAATTAGTTCGAGGGCTCTTGGCGGGATGTCACGTTCTTTTAATTTTTGGCCTTTTGCATAATTGCTTCGTATCATTCAACATGTTACTTTTGATGAAACAGTACCTTTGAATACAAGACACTTTGTTTTGCAACGTATCTTTAGCCATTTCAGATCTTTAGAATCCTTCAGACTTAACACTGTCTTTTCTTTCTTTCTTTCTTCTTCTCTCTCTCTCTTTTTTTTTTCTTTTTTTTTTTGTATCCTGACTACGCTTAGACTATGTAGTCAGAACATCAATGCCGTTTCTCATATTCGATCTCTTATGAACATCCCTTGCATTCCTCTTTTAGAACTTTTAAGGAAACTCTCACGCCAAACAATGATCTTAGTAACCTTTCGAGGAGACCCCTCCTACTTGAACTAGTTAGAGTTTGGATCATTTCTCATCATCTTTGACTTGAATTCAACAACACCCAAAACGATCAAATCTTAAAATTTTCAAAGTGTTGAGAGCTTGTCGGCCTAGGCTTCTGATTTCCAGACTGAAAGTCCCCTAATTCCACAAGAAGTGTTTGTTGCTTGGTTGGTATAAAACACACAATTGTCCAAATGTTTTGACAAAGAAATACCTCCTCCTGAAATTGAGACCAAAGAGTGGTTAGTAAAATCTTGAGAAAAATCCCAAGTACACCTTACCCCCTAGGACTGACATAACTTTTTAAAAAAATGAACACACGACTGAAAGCAAACATGCAACACCTAACTAGAAAGACTAAGAAAAACAAAAACTTATCTACAAAAAACCTTGAGTAACAAGAATGTGGGGTGGTTGTCAATAGATTTCTTATTATGTGCAATAGTAATGAACCACCCCATATAGTTCTCAAAAATGCTGACTTGTCTTTGTACTCAGAAAAATAAAGTTTGGACAATCTTGGTTCAAATTCGGGGCACAAATCACACAAAATTAGAAGTTGTGGTAACTCTTTATGGCCATGATTAATCCACAAACAAGTTCTTTTACCTTTAGCATCATATTCAAATTGAAAATCATCAAACTGAGAGGGATAATGGAAAGATATCACTTGATCCAGCAAGTCCCCCACCATAGGGGTATACTTACACATTGTAATTTCTCCTTTTGGTGGTCTCATCTCATGGTACACCACTTCACGCGCACATGGAAACACTTTTGGTTCCTCTTTAGGCTCCCTTGGACTAGGAAACTCAATTCCCAACCTCCCTTTCGAATTACAGGATTCATTACTATCATCGACCGAGATGTTTTCTACCTCATATCCCAAAGAACCTTGTTCAAAATCATGTTTTCCCTCCATTGCAATCTCCCAAGCTAACAGGAAATCCGTACAACTTTCTTCTGAATGGAACTCAAATAGATGGATTCTACATGACTCAGTTATTGCATGGTTTGATATATGTGTAGAATACCCACAAATAAACATTTCCTCAATCAAGCTTGAGACCAAATTAAACACTCTATCCATCTCTTCTAATGACAAATCTTGTTTTGAGGGAGATATCTTATCTTTATCCAATGGGGAATCAATATCACAGTAGGAAGAACTGGTGTCTTCTTCTTGATGACTTTGTGATTCAAAAATCTCACCAACCTCGGTTCTGCATTTCCATCACTTTTTGCAACTTCATGGAGTTTTGGAACTTCAAAATTTCCCGTGTCCTCAAAATTTCTTGGCATATCCACACTTATTGCGACATCAACACTTGGAAGAATTTCTTCATTGAATGGGAATGCAAACTCCTCTTGATCATCTTCATCAAATTTTCCTCTTATGGACTCATCATGTGATTCAAACATCATTGCACTAAACTTCAAAGGTTGTTCCTCCATGATTTGGGGAGGCTAATCCGAAACATTATTGTGCCCATACCCATTTTTACTTGGACTCATTCCTGTAATACAATTATTCTCATTGTTGATGTTGTTGTAAAGGCCAAAATTTCCACTCTGATTTTGAGAATAATTATTCTGGGTAGCAAGTTGTCTTGGATGATTGTCTTGGTCTCTTGAAGAATTCAACTTTATTCTCACAAGTTCATTGGATAAAAGAGACATCATCTCCTTCATGGCCTTAAGCTCTCTAGCCATATTATTTTCTGCTTCAGTGGATCCAATTGCCTTCTGCTCAAAGAAAGCGGTCTTTTGAGACCCATATCCAGAATATGTAATTGTTGGCATTGGAGCAGTAGTAACCTGACTTGTGAATATAACAGCCTCTTTGAAAACCTTTTCAATGGTATCAATGTCTCTAGGTGGGAGCCTTCTTAGAAAAATAGAAGTTAATGAATCCATTGTTCCAAAGTAGATCTGGATGGCAGCCTCCTATGGTACAGTGTATGGAAACTCCATTCTTCGATACATCCTATAGAAGCAATGATTAAACTGTGAAATAGTCTCATGGGGATCCCTCTTAATCGAGATGAACTGATGATATAGAAGAGCTGGATCAACATAGATCTTGAATTGTTCCAAAAAAATTCTCTCAAAAGAGTTCCAATCCCTTATTGATGCCGGTGGAAGATTGAGGTACCAATTGAATGCCATTTCCCCCAAAGTGTAAGGAAAAAGGCAACATACCACGTCCATATGCTGAATCTGGTTTCGATTACAAATCTCCTTAAAGATTTTGATATGATCTTCTGCTATTTGTAATTCTCCATAGATGAACCGTGGGCAAAAAATTTCAGGACTTTTGGGCAAGTCATGTAATGGTCCAGTTAGGTTCAAAGGTGAACTTTGGGCATTGAAGAAAGACATGGTGCATAATGACGAAAATGTGTGAAGTGAAAAGTAAAGCGAATGATGATGATGAAATGTGTAATGTGAATGGGTGGAGTTCTCAGAATCCCTTTATCACTGTGATGCTTGTGAAAGTGACTAAGTTCTGACAACTTGTGTTTATTCTTAGAAAAGTGCACCTCTGGAGAAGCACGCTTTCTCAAAATAGTGCACCACAAAATTTTGCAGATCTGCGGAGCTACGGACCTGCGGACCTACTCACTTGAATTTCTGAAAAACTCAAAAAAAAATTCTGAACTTGTGCGAAGTGCAGATTATTGCAAGAGTACAAAACTTTTGAAACTTTATCAAATCTTTCTTGTTTCCAAGAGTAGCTTCTTTGTTTTGTGGCCCTCCTTCTAGCGCCACTTCTATTGGGCATTCGTTTTGCATGAGGTCAACGGCAGGAATTCATAGTGTAATTCCCCTCTTGAAAAGCAAATCTTTTTAAGGATCAGTCTCCAAGGTTCAGTGTTTTTCTTGCGACGTACCAAAATCCGCTCAGTAGAAGATAAATGTGAATGTTCACGAGGAGGCCTTTGCTGGTTCAAAAAACTCTTTTACCTTGGAATCAAGTAAAATATGTTCGCTGTCTCAAAATATCATACCAAAAGAATAATGTTTTTTGTATTTTCTGTTTTTTCGATGAGTGCAACTCTAACAATGCAGCTACTATGAGGTCCTATTCTAATAGGGGGTTAGCAAAGCAAATAACGAAACTAAAAGAAAATAACATGAAATCAAATAACTTGAAATTGAAATTCCTAAACGGACATAAGCTACAGAACACAACATGCTGCGAGTTAAACGTTTGAAGAAATCGGTAGGAAACCAATGAAAACAGGAGCAGCGCTTCCTAGAATCCACTGATGCAATCATCGGTGAGAATCTTTAACAAATCGAATGATGTTTCACTCTTCATCAAATCGCAAGGCCACGAAAAGTGTGCAAATGCGAGACAAAAAGCTATGTAGACACAATCGGGTGATCTCTTCTCAAGCTTGTTACGTCAACGAAATTCATATATCTATAGCAAACACCAGAACTAAAAGATCGCACAACCAAAAACAATGCAATAAACCTTTGGCTCAATCAAAATCTCATGAATAAATCCACAAAACAATGACACATTCAGGCAAGAATAACTACACTCTGAATGCTAGCACCAAAAGCATAATTTTATTACATAATAACGGCGGCCCTTGTTACATTTTACAATGGGGTATTTATAAGAAATCGTCTCCTCAATTTGTGTTGAGAGTGAGAGATATCTTAATGCAATAAAATGCTTTAAAAAAATTTTAAAAACAAACTAAATATATACAAACTGACCATCTAACTGGTGCTTAGAGGGACTCCATCCATATTTTATTCATTAATTGTATGCATGAGCCCCTTTACATGTCAAAAACAATGAAAGCATGAGAGAGAAAGTAGGAGGGAGCCATCAGTTGAAGTAGAAATGCATGGAGACACCAAAAATAGAAGCTGGCCCTTCACTTGATGTGGGTTGGAGTTAACTTGCCATCAGAATGTGCTCCCAATGCATGGAAAGTCTTATTTTTGGAACTGGCAGTCAATTGTCAGCGCACCTCTGAATTGCGAAGCTGCAGACCTGCGGAGCTGCGGACCTCAATTTGCCAAAAAATCAAAGTTCTCAATTTTGAAAACAGTTTATGGGTTTTGCTCAAATGAGGTTTTAAATCACTTTTTGTATACGCTCCATGCCCCTTTCTGATGATTTACACCCTCTTTATAGCCAATTACTTTCATAAACTTACACTCCCTCTGCTTCTTCAATCGAAAATCTCAAGACACCTGAATTGAATCTTGCCCCCAATAGCTGCATAAAATGAGGAACTTGATTTGCTTTATGTGTCAAACCTCTGTATCTTTGACCTTTGTCTTCTCTCCACCTATCCAATCCTTCTCTGCGAGAAACCATGTGATCCAAATTATCCAAGACGATCAAATGTTTGCAACTTTTTCATATTTTTTTCACAAATTTCCTAGGCGTTTTTAAATGACCTTTTTGGAGGTCTTTTGCTCAAAATTTCAAGTCGGCACCTTTGTCGGTCCCTAAAATTGGGCAATCGAAGGCTCATTGTTTTATGGATTTGAAATTAGATCTTCAATTCTTCTTTCCAACAAAAGTTAAAAGTTAAAAGTTAAAAGTTAAAAGTTCCGAGGCCCGAGTTAAAAGTTATGATCTCGACAAGTTAAGGATGCCATTTTTACCTACAAAAGAAGCAAACATTAGTCCGTAAAGTTAACAATGCATAGTAAAGACACACTAGCCATTCAAACAAAACTGGAGGTAAATCTTGAAATCTAGCTAAGTCTGAAATTTTGCAGCCTCGAAATTTGGCTAAGTCTGAAATCCTGAAGCCCTGAAATTTGGCTAAGTCTGAAATCTTGAAGCCCTAAAATTTGGCTAAGTCTAGATTTCTGAAGTCCTAAAATTTCCTAGAATCTTTACCTTATCTCCGGGAGGCCTGAAACCTATCTCAAAAGATTTGTCGCATATATTAAAATATATCTTAAGTATAAAGAACTTATACTTAAACGATATATTTTAAACCCATCTCATTGGCAATTCAAGCAAAACTGGAGGTGAAAGGGCAGCTTGGCAAGGGCACATGGTGCTTGGGAGCGCGGCGGCGTGAACACGCACGAGCCACCTTGATTGTGCATGCGTGCACAATTACAAATCGAGCACGGCATGGCATGGCACGAGGCGCGGCGCGACGCACGAGAGGTGAGTCGCGATGCGGCGTACGCGAAGCAAGGCGCGGCACGCGCAAGGCAAGGCGCGGTGCGGCGAGGCGCTGTGCTCGGCGCGCGCGAGCATGAGTGCATAGGCGCAGGTGCGTGGGTTACACAAGTGCGTGGCAATTTTTTTAAACTCTGTTTTTTTTTTTTTTTAAGTTTTGTGTTTTACAAATTTTTATTTTTTATTTTTATTTTTATTTTTATTTTTTTTTTTTTTTTTTTTTTTTATTGTGATTTGTGGACTCAACTTTCAAACAAAAATTCTTCTCCTGACTCGAATTGTGACTCTAGAAGTCGAAAAAAATAGGGGGTCCCCATTCTTAGTGAGGAATGGGGCGTGTGTTGTGGACACCACAACACATGTCAGTTATAAAAATAAGGTTAGAATATGTCATCTAATAAATAAATTAACTTCCAACACCTTTGCTAAGATAAGAACAACTATATCCTTTTGTAAAGAAGCATCCTCTCGCCCGCCCGCAATGCCTTCCGCATTCATTTCTCCTGCTCCCGCACCTATCTTCAATGATGATACCCTAGCATGGTTTGAATCCCTGACGTCTCCCGCCCATGCTCAGACTGTCAATGGGGTTGGGTTTCGTCCGGCCATGATGCTTGGTGGCCCTTTTGTTGCGTCTAGGGGTGTTGTGCCCGTGGCTCCTATTGGGGCAATTTTTTCCCCTTTTGTTGTTGCGAGTAGATCTGCCATATCGTATGCAAATGTGGCCACCTATGAGGCCGAGATTGTTGATCAAGCAATGCATTCAGGGCTTCAGGCAGTTGTGCCTATTGTTGTAAGTAACCCGATTATGATTGATCTAGAGACTAATATTGTTGAGGAGATTTCCACTTATGCAGTGGACTTCTCTTCTACATCTGTTATTTTTTGTTTTTAGAGTTTTTGGCCCTCTTTGTCGAATCTGTATGCTTGGATTTCTAGATATTGGGAGCCCATCATCTCGGATCTAGTTTAGATTTACCCTATGGAAAGGGGTTTCTTTATTGTGAAATTTGCATCTACTGATGATAGAAATGCCATCCTGCACTATGGTTTCTCTTGGGAGGAGAAGTTCCCCTTGATGGCTAAACCGTGGTATGAGGATTTTGACCGGTCGACAAAATCCTTTAATAAGATTCCTCTGTGGGTAAGGTTGTTGAATCTTCCCCTTCACTTATGGTTGGATTCTATCCTTGAGGCTATAGGGGAGGCCCTTGGGGATTTTTTGTTGGTTGATTCTGCGTCTTCCAATGTGTTTCGAATGACATATGCTTGCATTCTTGTGGAGATCGATGACTCCAAGGGTCTCCCTGAAAAGATTAAGTTGGCCACTCCTAATGGCTCTTGGATTCAACTTCCTGATTATGAGGGAACCCCCTTCAGATGCGGGAAATTCCATAAGACCGATCAACTCGCTGTGCATTGCTCCTCTCAAAGGGTTAGATCGAAGAAGTCGCCTTCTTGGTGGATGGGGATTTTGGATGATCACTACACAGTTTAGAAAGCTTCCTCTGTTGGGGTTGGAGGGGATTCTTCGGGGGCAGATTCTATCGTTGTCTTTGATTCAAATGTTGCCCCAACGGTGATGACGAATAATTCTATTGTACCTCCCATGGATGTTGTAACTGGTGATTCGGTCATGGCCCCTCTTCTAGTTATGTCTCAAGTTGGTGTTGTTGTCCCTTCTACTGCTAGGGTCTAGAAATCGAGTGGTAATGGAATTCCTTCTCCTACTACGAGGGTCTTGTGGACTGGTTGCAGTGTTGCTGACTATGAGTGGCAGAAGGTTGTTGGGATGGTGGAGGATGGATGGAGGCCAGTAAAAGGAGAAAAGGTCAAGTCCTCCACTCCATCTTTTGATATGTCTTTACGGTCTCAAAATATGGGACCAAAAGTTAAATCTTAAGGCCTCGCTTATTTGAGGTTGTCCTTGCTAGATCTCCTGGTACTTTTGGCCTGTTATTCTTTGTAGTTTGTCATGGTTCAGGAATAATTGTCCTTTTCTTTTGTAACCATGGGGTTTCCAGGTTCCCGTTCTAAACCTGTCTTCGTGGTGGAAATGTACAATGTTATCTGTGAGGCCACCCTGGTCACCTTGTATTGGTTGATGACCTGCTTCACCTTTGGGCTATAGTATTTTTGTTTGGGCTTCATTGAATATATTTTGATATGTAAAGGGTCTCAGGCACCCTTCAAAACCTATTTTCCTTAATCAAAAATAAAAGTTATTTGAGCTTTTAGACGTGCTACCCCCAAAACCCCACAAAGGGCACTACCCCTAGACCCCACAAAGCGCAATTGCCCCAAACACTTGTTGAATAATTTGGGGAAGAATTTCACTAATAAAAGTGCATAAAAATTCACTTCAGAGTATGATTAGGCTCCTTATAACATGATATTTATTCCTTAAGCTTATATGAAACATCTATACTTGCTATTGGATTATCAATTGTCTATGATATTGAGTTTTGTGCTAGTGGGATGATTTAAACACATGCAATAGACAATGGGAAGGCTAGAAACATGAAATCATTGGCATATTATCACTAAATTGTTTCCTAAAGTAGTAGATTTTTTATCTAACAAATTCTACTCACCATAAATTTGTACAAGTTTAATTTAGATTAGCAAATGTGTTGCACTACATTCATGCAGCTAGTATATAGCCAAATCACTATTATTCAAAGGACTAGCCAATTTAGATTAACACGTGTTGCACTACATTCATGCAACTAGTATGTAGGTAGATCACTATTATTCAAAGGACTAGCCTCTTCATGAGGAAGAAAACTTTTGTGGTTGTCAAGAATGGATATGGTACCAAATTCGTCGCTCTCATTTCACATGGAAGGTGTGCTGTGATGGATAGCTATGCTAAGGCATGGAGTTAGAGTTGGATTGTGTAGATATTGCATTATAAACCTTTCAAGAGGTGTGGTCATAAAAATTCTTTTACGGCTGGGTGTGTTGGCTTGAGTTACATCTAGCTCAAGTGTTGGAAAGAAAATGTGTTGAGACAATTGTTTTCATTCTTAAGTAGTTCTTGTAGAAAGGCTATAGCTTACCTTCAAATATGCTCTATGAATGACTGACGTCGATGAGACCAACAATCTAAGGAATCTAACATCAAAATTATGTTGTTTTCATGTTCTTCTCAATGTTTTCTCTACAATTATAAATATTTATAAAGCACCTATTGGTTTTGTGTAGTCCTTCCTCTTCAAAAAGTACGTTTAGACAACCCTCTTTCAAGTTATTCTCATATTTTCAATAGATATATTGGTACGCAACACACTAAGAAAACGAAGCGGCATTCAATTTCAATAGCTTGTTTGTTGTAAAAAATGCATGTTATTTCTTCCCAAGTCTCTTTAGGAACTATTCATCTACCTGTTTTGCACCATAGATGGTGAGACTTGGTTTTGAGTTGTGTCGCTAACAATTTTGTCTTACCCTTAATTTCCACCCATAACTAGTCTTTTATGTCGTGGTCCTAAGTAGGGTTGAACTCTTTCACATATTAGGCTTTTTTCAATCTCATATTCTCTGTCCGAATAGAAGCCCTAAAATTTTATAACACAAGTTTGGTTTGGTTGGGTCATTTTACTCTTGGTTAAGAAAAACTCCATGAAATCCTCTTTAACTCTAGGACATGATCCTAAAAGTGGGATCTATTTAGTATGCCTTGTTTGTTGGTTGCGTATTGATTTTGCAAATGTTTTGTTTGATTTTTTATTACTTAAGTTGTTATCAAGGGTTGTTGATCTTAATGTTTTCTAATATGAAGATGACTTAATCTAAATGTAAAAAATGAGGGCTTATCTTTTTGTATTATTTCCCAATTTAAATATTATTATTTAACTACTAGAATTAAATGACTTTAAGTGATAAGAAATGCAATTTAAGTTAATGTTAATTTTTTGTATTTAAGCTAATATTTTGATCTTTGTTTTTTATGTGTTGAGTGCCTTGGGTTGTTATCAATAGCTTTCGATATTATGCAATGTCTCATGTTGTTATCAAACACTCTTCACGATGATTGTAGCAATAAAACCATTTTGATCTAGTTATGGGTATTTGATTATAAAGAAATGAATAAATTCCAACTATTCTAAGTTGTGATATGGTGACAAAATGTTGCCAATCTAGGCAAGATTGAAGCTAATAGAAACTCTAATCTAAACTTATATTCAAAGATAACTAATCTATGAATTAAAGATAAAAAGAAAAATGGCACCTCAATAGGAAGCTTAATATACAAATATTTGGTGAAATTAGGATGACAGAATAATCCCCAATGATTCAACTTTTACTCCTCTCTAGCTTAGAGTGCTTTGATTGATGGAAGAAGAATAAGATATGGAGTACAAAGCTAGAATAAGTGGTAGATAGATGCCCTAGCAAATTTGTCCTCAAAAAATGAAATATGTTCTTTATTAGGAAAATAAAAGATGTTATCTAGAGCTTTCATTGAAAATTCTAAGATTTGTTTGTTCCAGACAAGTCTTTGACGCTGAATAAGGTTCAAATTTGTTTTTTTCAATATTTTAATTTGTTTCAAGGTTTTATGTGATTGTCTAATTTTTAAAGTTTTTCAGTACTTTTGGAAAATTACAGTAGCAACTAAACTAAAATTTGAACCAAGAATTTAATAAATAATTCTAGAAAAAAAATCATACTCAATAAATTACTCTAAAGATTAGTTGTAGAAAATTGTACCAAGATGTTTGAGCACAAAATAACATAATTCAAAGGTATTGAAACTTTATCAGCTATAATTTATGCACCTAGATTACAACTCAAGAAACCCCAAGGGTTGGCATCAATTGAACTAAAGGTGGTGTGGCTAGCCAAACCTTTTTATCAATTTACAATTGTTTATGGTACATGATCTATATTTTTACAAGCAATTTTACCTCTATCAATGGCATCCTCTTAGATTTTCTCTATACATCCTGCCCCACCTTATATATATTGTTGTACGACTAAGGAAAATGTCATTTGTGCTTCCAATTTTTTCTAGCACTACTCACATTTGGAATTTTCGTTATGAATGTGACCTATCTCAACAATGTTCTAACACCTAACTACTGAAAAAATGCATTATCCAACTCCAAATTGTTAAAACTTCAACCAATGCTAACTTCACTAGCACTAGATGAACATCCAGGTATAGGGCTCATCATTTTTTGTCCCCAAGCCCCTCAATCGCTTAAAATGCCAATATAGAGCTCTCCACAAAATGTGAACGAAAATTTTTGATGTTCGATCTTCAAAATGAAAGCCAAAATCACTTTTATTTTCATTCCTAACCCTTATTTTAAATTAAGGTTGCATTTGCCTCTTTTATTAATAAAGTCACTTTATTTTAATTATGCTTCCTTATGAAAATCCAACAAGGGCTAAATTCTCGTTATTTTAAGTGATTCGCTTTTATTATAACATTACATGTTATATCACCTAAGCAAGAGAGCCAAGGAATTATAATTTATTCTTTTTATGAAATGATTATAATATCACTTTATTATTATGTTATTAAAGTCATATGATTTAAAGATGAACCATGCATATCCTAAACACCTATCATAGGAAACTTTGGAGTAGTTGGACCACTTTGAGAGCAATCAAATGAACCACACATGTCATCAAAAGAGTTTTCAACAACTAGATGATGTGAATATATGCTCAACGTCCTATAATGAGTGGTAGTTGTCCCGTATACATTGAAGTTAGAGCTTGGCTTGTTGGGCCACTAACTTGGTATGTCTTGTACTTCACAACCATCCATCATTAATTAATTTTTACAACTTTGTATCCATTGCTCTAAAGAGTTGAAAATTAGTCCTATAAGGGGATATTACCAAGGATTAAACATATTTAATACTCACATTTTGTGTTTGCTTAATAATATCATCTTATCAATCACCTTCATGTGAGCAAGGGATACAATTTGACTGGAAGTTAAGGGTTTATCACTTTTGTTACAAATCAAAAAACTAGGGCTGAATTCATTAGATTTTCCTTTACATCTCAAAGCCTCAATGTCATAGCCAATAATCCTACTCTCAGTTTCATCACCTTTACAATATGTGTTAGTTCCTTAGCACAATGTGTTTACCCATGTAAGTAAATTCTAGCTCCATCTTGTTTGCGTCTTGGACATATCTCTCAAGAGACTTCAACCACTATACCCAGAGTACTACATTCATATCTCCACCAATGTGAACCACATGATAATCATCTGTGAAGGAATAATTACCCAAAGAAATGGGCAATTTCGGTATCCTTCTAATGCAACATCTTCTAGAACCATAAAAAATAATGGCAATGGAATTGTCAAATGTCTCTACTTCCAACCTCACATTGACCAAAAATCTCTCATTAATGAAACTATGTGTAGTGCCACAATATATCATGCATAATAGTTGATATTCCTTGAAAATCCCCACCATCATAAATGGATGATATCTAGGAACACAAAATATAGTAGCAATGGTACCCCTTGTCATATCATGTGTCGTCACAACCTCATCATCATAGCTCTTCGAATCTAAATCTTGGATATGCTTATTCTCTACATTTGAATGTACCTCAACAAGATATGCATTGCCTTTCCTAAGGCATCCATGTCCCAATTCCCATGGCTCCTTGAATGTGAAACATAACTTCCTCCTCAAGTTATTATAGGGCTCTTGATCTAACCTAGGAGGTGGAGGTGGTGTACTCTTGGCTTATGTAGAGGGCCTTTGTAGTCATCTAGGATTTCTTTTCCTAGTGATAATCATGTAATCTCTCTATAAAGAGCATCACAACATGTCTCTAAGGTATCTTGGGTACCATAACTACAACATGTTGAAACTCATTAATATATATCTCTGCATAACTTGGCTACTTTAGTAGAGATAGATCTTGGTAGTACAATTCCACATCCTTCTTGTCAAACATATCTATGAGCCTCTCTATGAAATCTTCTTAAGAGTGTACAAGGCCATGATTTTGCATCATCAGACCATAGTGCAACTGTTTGTAAGCAACAACCTCTAAATTCAATATTGTAAACTAAATTGTCTCCCTCTCTGGCATAGGCTTAAGAGATAAATGGATGTTCAAATTGTGCATCCAAGCTCATATTAACTCTCATCGTCATCAAAAGGGGCCAAGATGATAATAAAATAGCTTGTTTAAGGTCATGTTTATATTGCTTCCTAGGCCATCAGTCTCCTTCGAACCTCATATTATCCCTACATTGAGCATAATATCAAGCCAATGGAAATACCTATCTAAACTTTGGGAGAAGATCCATCCACTCATTTGTGGTTGCTAATATGGCCTCTTGAGATCCCACTCTCTTTACTTGCTCTACCTGTGTTGGTTTCTTTCCAAGAGGGAAATGTGACTATAACTCTATGTGTATGTGTGTGCGTGTGTGTGTGTGTGCATGTGTGTGTGCGTGTGTGTGTGTGTGTGCGCGTGTGCGTGTGTATGTGTGTGCGTGCGCGCGCGTGTGTGTGTGTGTGTGTGTGTGTGTTTGTTTGTTCTTGTCTAGGAGAACAAGATGCACGATCATCTGATGATAGGGATTTGTTTCTCATTTGGTTACTAGTAACTATATTTGGTTTCTTTCCAAGAGGGAAATGTGACTATAACTCTGTGTGTGTGTGTGTGTGTGCGCGCGCGCGCGCGTGTGTGTGTGTGTGTGTGTGTGTTTGTTCTCATCTAGGAGAACAAGATGCACTGTCATCTGATGATAGGGATTTGTTTCTCATTTGGCTACTAGTAACTATATTTGATCTACTACCCCTACCATGCCTTCCTCTACATTGATCCAACTCCATCTAGTCTACTGTATCATGTAGTTTATCTAAGGCTTTTGTTATATGTGGTTATGTATTTATTAGGGTTTTCATCAACTCATGGCTAGAATCCTCATGTTGAACCTTTCTAGTGCCATTATGTTGATCACCCATTTTAATTGATTCCTCTAGACCTAAATGTAGTTGTGCATGTTGTTTCCTTCGAGCATAGTATCTATATATTTTAGCTATGCATGGGTGCATAGAAGTGAATGTCAAACCCTACTAGGTAGAAAAGTCTCTACTTTGTTAATTTATCTCCTTATTTATTAATAAAATGAGATCTAGGGCTCATATTGGAATCTTGTCTGAAGTGTTAGGGTCACTATTGCTAGTTAAACCCTATTGACTAACTAGTGGTTCCTCCTAAATTTTAGAACCTCTCTCAATCTTTAGAAACTCCTCCTAAGACTCATGGTCTCCCAAGTGACCCTCCTATCAATTGTCAGTTCTCCCTGAAAAGTAGATAGCCTTGAAAATTAGGAAATGTCATGGAAATGCTCAAAATGACTCCCAGAGTTCATGCAACACTTTGTTGAACCTCTAAGTGAGTCCCCTCAGCATTATGTTGGTTGATGCAAGGAGGGTTGAAAAGCTAGGGCTAGAGGGACACCTAACACTCCAATCACCTTATTCAGTAAACACAATGGGAGCACACAACGTAGAGAACAACACCAAGGAGAGAAGGAACAACAAACACTTTATTGATTCATCAAATTATCAACATACATGTGTGGTTGTGAGGCCTCCTAGGTTACTGCCAACAAGACTTGCAAAATTCCAAGCTTAGAATTTTCATATATCCTTAATTCACACTTCCAACTCTCTAAACTTCGCACTCAACCCCACCCCCCCAACCCCAAGCATTACCTAACCTAAACCTAAACACCCCTATCAGAAGATTCTAGATCAGTGCATAATAGAATACTGACCTTAAAATGGTATGCACACATCCCAAGACAAGATCCTTACATTAAATTCACGACCCAAATTAAATACATAATTTAGCTCAAACTAAGAACCAATCACAGACAAACTTGGTCAAAGAAGGAACCAAACATCAAGTTCACTTGGGCACGAAGGAACAATCAACCACCAAAGCACTCGATCAATACTGGGCAACTTAGCCAACATTGAACAACTCAACAGCAACTACAACTCGGCAACCACTGGAACTCAGCACTAACAGGCAGAATGAACAAAGATGAGCAGGATAGCAAGTCAACCCAAGATGCTCTTGCATCATTGGCCTACAGGATCTCAAGTGATAGGCTAACATGTCACTTATCTCCTATCATCTAGGAAGGGAATATTACAAAGAAGTAATGGATTTGATAAGTTGGAGATATTTTTCCACAAGTCAAATTGTGATATTTCTATCAGGATTTGAATTTAATTTTGTATTTTTTTTAGTCAAACTCTTTGAATCATGTTTCATGAGTAATGATTCAAATGGATCCATTTCTCATGACAATAAATGGAAAACTTAGCACTCATTGGATCTAGATTATGCTTACAGAGGTGAAGCATGAGGACTTCCTGGGAGGTCACACATCCAAGTACTACTCTAGCTCAAGCACATTTAACTACAAAGTGTCCTCCATGGTTAAACCCACTCTGCTTGCAACCCCAGTTTGATTGAATCACTACTCATGAAACATGAGTCAATGAGTTTAACTCAAAAAACTACACATTTAAATCTTGATAGCAACATCACAATTTGACTTGTTGTCAAAAAATATCTCCTACTTATCAATTGATGAGCTTAATGGGATTTCCAATGAAAGGTTCATAAGGCACAACACTCTATGAAGGTATTACAAATGGAGTTCACAAGAAGAATGGGTTTAACCATGGCAGAAACTCCATAGTTAAGTGTTCTCGAGCTAAAGTGGTACTGGGATGGATAGTCTCTCGAGAAGTCTCAATGCTTCACTTCTATGAGAATCACCTGTATCCAATGAGTGTTAAGTGTTAAGTGTGCTCGAGATGGAGTAGTACTATGATGGATGATCTCTCGAGAAGTCTCGGTGCTTTACCTCTTGAGAAGTCTCGGTGTTCCATGTATTGTCATGAGAGATGGATTCATCTGAATAACTACTCGTGAAACATGAGTCAATGAGTTTGACTCAAAAAACTACATCGTTAAATCCTTATAGCAATATCATAATTTGACTTATTGTGGAAAATATCCTCTATTTATCAATGGATGAGCTTAAGGGGATTTTTAATGAATTGTTCATAAGGCACAACACTTGGTGAAGGTTTTTCAAATGGGGTTGCAAGAAGAGTGGGTTAACCATGGAGGAAACATTGTAGTTAAGCGCACTCAAACTAGAGTAGTACTTGGAGGGGTGGCCTCCCAAGAAGTCTTGGCACTTCACCTCTATGAGCATTACCTAGATCCAATGAATGCTAAGTGTTCCATTTATTGTCATGAGAGATGGATTCATCTTAATCAATACTCATGAAACGTGAGTCAATGAGCTTGACTCAAAAAAACTACACCGTTAAATTCTTATAGCAATATCACAAATAATGGAATTGTTAAGTGAATACTATATTAGGAATTTTCCAAAATATTATTGATAATTATGAGGTTGATGCCAATGACATAATCATGAAATTTTTTGCCGTCACTAACGAATGAAGCTAGAGAGTGGTTCAAAACCTTACCTGCGATCTCTATTCAATCTTCCATCAAGTTTAAGTCCATCTTCAAAGTATAGTAAGGGCGTCATCCTAAACCAAAATTTGCACTTAATGAAATCACTAGTATCCACAAGGAGTCAAATGAAAATGTTGTAGACTTTAATATTAGATTCATAAGTGTTCCATAAGATCCTTAACCATTTAAATCACAATGATTCTATGTGTCTCATATTTATACAAATGTCTTTGACCCAAAAATGGTGTATGAAAAAAATGTCTTCGACCCAAAAAATGGTGTATCCCTTAGCAAACTAAATGGAAAGATGGTAAACTTGTCAAGAAATCACAATAGGAAACATTAAGAAAGGATACACTAGATCCCCTTAAAAGGTCACATGGAAACACATTCAATGGTATTCCCTTGTCTATATAATATTGCATATATATAGACACACATATACATGTGTACGTATATATATACATACATACACACACACACACGTGTATATATATGTATGTATGTATGTATGTATAGTATATACATATAAATATGTATATACATATGTATAGATATACATATACATATATGTATTTATATACATATGTACACACACACATATATATACATACACATATATAGATATATATATCACACACACGGAGAGATACACACACACACACATACATATATATAGATATGTGTGTGTGTACATATGTATATGTATATATAGAAAGGAGAAAACATCGATATCAGATCAATTATCTCTTTCAGAAGCAACAATTGTAATCATGATTAGCTTAGAAGCTCTCTCTCTCTCTCTCTCTCTCTCTCTCTCTCTCTCTCTCTCTCTCTCTCTCTCTCTCTCTCTCTCTCTCTCTCTCTGTGCGTGCGTGCGTGTGTGTGTGTGTGTGTGTGTGTGTGTGTGTGTGTGTCATTTTTTTACCATAACTAAGTGAGAAATGACCTACTACCATACATACTACTCCTTCAAACACTAAATAGTAGTACAGTGAATTGTTGATTAGATATGCAGATAATAGTCAAGTTGTTATCAAGTCAATTGTATCTTATAAGCTTGTATAGGCATATTTTGTAACATAATTCGATTCTCTTTCATGTGTAATGATCATCTCCTCTTTTGATTGTTAAGATGTAACCATAAAGGGAAAGACTCATTTCGTAATATTACAACTAGAAAATAATTGTGTTTTTCTTTAATAGATTTCAAACATAAGTGTATGCAAATATGTATTTCATAGTTTACAACATGGAATGTGCATTGCATTTCTTCAAGGGGAAAAAGAATTATAATATATTTTACTCATGCATGTGTCTTGCTACAAATGTTTTTATACATACACATAAATTTAGTCTGTAGCTCCATTCTCATCCATGGTTAGTCTAAGTTAAAGATATTCATCATACCATGGCTAAGACTTGTTCTCCACCGTACCATATGGGCATTACAAAGCCTCATCATCTATATTCAAACCCTCAACAAAGAAAGAGCATTAACTAAGCACTAATATCAATGGCAATATCTTTTATAAGCACATTCACATTATTCAACAGCTTTCTCAAACATTATCTCTAAACTATATTTATTGTATCAACACATAGAGCAAGAGTTTCTACAAGCTATCTCCCCTTCTTTCCATCACATCACAAGTTCTCCAAAAAGACAAAGGGATGAATTCCCAAGTCCCCCTTGTTGATGAAATAAGTAGGAATCCAAAACCACTACTCTCCCACAAGTGCTCACACATGTGTGAGACCTTGGGATGTGTGTTGTGTACTTGCTCCAAGAACAAGGATACATGTCCAAAAGGTTTGTGTGTCATAAGTGAGGCCCTAGTGATCTAATTTTTCTCAAAAAATAAATTGATTTGTCATCAAACTTTAAAGACACATATTAGTTTTGAACCTAACTAAGGATTCACACACTCAAACCCACTCAAATCTCATGACATTCAATGAAGTGACATCTTCATATCAACTAAATTTGACCCACAATATTATCTCCCATAAAAATAACCATTCTGACAAAATAATCCTTTATTACCTTCTAAGCCAAACATGATTACACTTGTTGCTTCTCAAGGAGATAGTTGATTCGATATAGGCATTTTCCCCTTTCTCTTGTTGCCACATTTATTATCTTGCATAATGCCACTATAAGTTAGGTTAGATCACCATAGGCAATCATATTAGTTTTAGCCAAATTTCCATAATTTTATTGTGAACTATTACTAGCTAAATTATTAAATTCTAATGTAGCTCAACAATCCATCCTTTAGTTTAAAGTTGCACAATAGTTTACATGTTCTTACATATTCATTAAATGAAATAATGATTGTTGAGGTATAATGCCAAGATCAAATACCAAACTATTGCCCCACATTCACCTCAATTATTGCCACATCCTATTTAATTGTCTATTTAGGAAAAACATTTAATAGAATAGGGTGGTTGTATTAATCATAGTTGAGGTATGTATTAACATGGATGTAAAGCCTGCTAATAAACTCTACTTTGGACAAGATCATACTATGTATCTATATGTATGTGTATTAAGCCATTCTCTCAAAATAGACACAACTAAATTTTAATTTGCATAGAAATGATAATTTCACTATTACAATGGTATAGTGGTTCTATGACATGGTTTTGACGAGATAACTCTTATTGTACAAATAGCATTGCATGCACAAATCAACAAGACCTGCACCTAAATTGTTCTTTATTTCTTACAGTGCGTACTTTATTAAAAGAAGTTTACTCTATTTCATAAAATTAGACACTCGATTAAAAGAGATCCAATAATTGATCCATGTAAATGGCACATACGTAGTTGAGTTTTGTGAAGGCGATTCCTAAGCATAGTGTTAGGCTAATGATTCGAGTGCTACACATCGACTCCAATTTGAATCTCACTTGGTCACCACAAATCCTTTTAAAAGGCATCTGTGCAATCGACGATGCTATGTATCAACTATGGTTCAAATCTCTCATGGTCATCACAAACCCTTTCAAGGCCTGTGAATAGGTAGAGATGGGTTAATCCATTTATTGGTGTGCTTCTTGATGTTTTTTGGGAAAAACCTATTGAAGGGTGGTGGAAAAGAATTTTTGATGGTGCTTCAAAAGGTAACCCTAGACTTTTAAGAGTAGGATTTACCATTTGAGATTCAAATGGTGATCTTATTGCTTGTGGCAAGAGAATTCTTATTGAGTGAAACTAACAATGTTGCTAAAGCATAAGCGACTGTGCATACTAGTAGAAAAACATAAATATGTGACTAAATAAATTACTAAAAATTGCAAATAAACTACTAGTAGTTTATTTGTAATTTTTATTAGTTTATTTAGCCACATATTTCTATTTTTCTATGAAAATGAGTAACAAAGAAGCTAGGTGTTAGGAAACTACATGTGGAAGGTGATTCACAAATCATTATTAATGCAATTATCAAAGGCAACATTGATGCTTGACACTTGTAGAATTACATCATCCAAATTACTCCAAAATTAACCTCTTTGGAGGATTTCAAATTAACACATGTAAAAAGGCAGGGCAATAAAGAAGCTAACTCATTGTCAAATTGGGTCTCAACTCTCAACAAGCATGAAATCGTACTCAAGGATTTCTAAGACTTAATGGATGTGCAATATCCTCCATAAAAACCAAAACTCTCTTTTGGCCACAAACAACTACAACCAATTAATGTGGTATTCGGGCAATAGCAGAGTTGTGATGGGAGTACAACGTGATGTTTGTTGTGATTGAAAAATGAGCACTGGTGATTACATTAATTATTGTTAAGAGTAAAGGGTTAATTTTTCATTTATTAAATTACCTTTACTCCCTTCTTAAGGTTTCCATTTATGCACTTGCATTTCCATTTAATAATTAAACATTAATTATTAAATGTCATTTACCTCTTATGGTTTCCTTTTTAGGTTTTATGAACTCCTTCTATAAGGATTGACCAATTGTAAATTTCATTTATTCCTTCAGTCTAATAATATATTCTTTCATATTTTCATAGCCAAACCCTAGCCTTCTCTTTGTCTTTTCTTCTCTGTGACAGGTTCTTGCATTCAGGTGTTCTTCGGGTTTTGTAGATTTGTATTTCTCAAATCCTTCATGGTATCAGAGTTAGATATGTTGTAGCTTGTTCAGTTTTTGAAGAAAGCGAGAACTAGGGTTTGTTGGAATAGTTCTGGCTGTTTTCAAGTATTTTTGTGAAAATAATGGTCTCTAAATTTCAGAGCACTTTGAGGCCAAACAGACCTCACAATTGGCTTCAAAAGACATCAAAACTCTTATTTTCATATATAATTTGTCTATTTTGGAGACTGGGCAAATCTAAGGAAATTTTTTTTTGCCTACCAAGGTCATATGACCCTTGGCACGCATTCCAAGGCAAAAAGAAAATAAAACAAATCAAATTGTGTTTTTTTTTAAGCACCCACCTTCATCAGCCTACCGCCGCCACTAGCCACGCGCCACTGGCACCCCACCTAGCCTCCATTGCCCAACCCACAGTCACATGGGGGGTCGGGAGCTAATTCTTTAGCCCTTTTTCAATTTTTTGATTGGGTCGTGTTTGAAATTTTTTCTTTGTTTTCTGGAGGCACTATCAGTTTTTTGGCTCTAACTTGAGCATACAGAGGCATTTTTTGGAAAAAAAATACCGTTGGAAAGATGATTCCAAGATACACATGATGGTGAAGGTATTTTTTGGATTTTCTCCAGTTTGATACCTGTTTTTTCACTCGAAGTCAAATGATTTTTTCTATCTTCTAGGGGGCATAACTTGTTCATTTTAGCTCCGTTTTACGATCCAAAAAAAGGCGTCAGAAAGCTCTTCTCGAGCACTATCCATATTCTCTATTATTTTCATTAGTATTTTTCAAACGTAAATGTGATTCTCAAACTAGATTTTTTTTCTCTTTTCTTGTATACACATTCCTTCTAGCAATTGGAGTTCAATTTTTTGCATTGTGGGGTGGTGTTTTGTATTGTTTTTTCTATTATTTACATTAGTAAACTATAATTTTTTCAAAAAACAATCCAACACCTAAAACAATGGCTGAGACCTTTTCTTGTCTAGAACTTTTAACCCCTCATAACTATCACACATGGAAGTCCTTGATGACATAATTTCTTCGGTCAAAAGGGTTGTGGTCTTTTTAAGACACAGTGCAGCTAGTTTTATAGAGGCCTTTTGAGGTCATGCAACACAGGAACAAGATGGATGAGGCAATGGAGTTGATTGCTTTCTAGGTATCTGACAGTCTACAGTTTCATCTTAATGGGTGCAATACCCCTCTAGCTATGTGGACCAAACTTGACGGCTTATTTGGTATAGTGAATGAGTTCAAGACACTTCAGATTGAGGCAAAGATTAGCTCTCTTGTACCGGATTATTTTCCTTCCATTAAGGACTTCTTGATGAAGTTCAAACAACAGAGATCTTTATTGTAGGCTTGTGGGAAAACCAAGACTAACACTGAGGGCATTTACCTTATTCTTTCTAAGCTTCATGGAAACTTTTAGATTTTTGCTTCTATCTTCCATTCCACCATGGATGCTTTGGGTATTAGATTTACCATGCCATCCTTTGAGGTTTTTTATGATCATTTGACTCGAGAGCAAGCTAAACTCTCTTAGTTGGATTCTCTCACAGGCTCACAAACTTATGCATTGGTAGCTCAGACATCTTTTGGGAAAAAAGAGAAGAAACAAAAGTCACATCCTACAGAGTCTTAGATTGATTATAGTGCTCACGTCTCATCAGGCCCACCTCCTCCTAAAGGGGATAAAACAAAGCTAGATAGATTGAAGTGTGCTTTTGTAATAAGCCCAATCATGATGAGCCACACTACTATGAGAAGTTGGATGGTTATGCCAAATAGGTTTCGGATGTAACAGCTCCCCTTCAGAAGAGCAACATTGATATTCCTTCTACTTCTCATAGATCTTCTTCATCATCTTCATTTCAGTCAGATGGTAAAGACATAGGAAAGGGTCATGCATTATGTGCAACTACTACTCCACATTCTTCTAGATGGTTATTGGATTCAAGTGCTTCACACCATGTGGCATCTTCTCAAGATTTGTTCTCTTCTTTTGATGATTCTCCTACTCCACACATTTTGATGGGGAACAACATTGTTATGACTATATGTGGGAAAGGTTCTATTGACATTGATGATGGTATATTTCATGATGTACTATGTGTTCCATCCTTGTCCTCTAACCTTCTCTCTATTTATCATATTACACATAGTGGGACAAGGAAGACAGTTGAGTTTGCACAAGATTCAGTGCACATCAGAGATAGTGAGACAAGCAATATTGTTTTGATTAAGTAAAAACAAATTTTGAAAGGACACGAAACCTTTGACAAAGAGAAAACAAAGATATAGAAATGAAGGATCTTAACTGCGGAACACCACCCAACAAACTAAAGTGACACACCATAGTTCCCAACAAGAGGGCTACAAACTAGTCTAGAAATAAACAAAGAACCATCAAGATTTACATTTTGGTCCAATCTTTTGAGAATGTAAAGACATATCAAATGAAAGTTTGGAGGATTTGACTTTTTCTCCTTTAATTGATGTCCATCCATCCTCCATCTTCTCAACAGCCATCTGCCAATCCAAAAATAAACCTAAAGAACCAAGGTAAGCCGCAAGAGAATCCAACCCCCAAAACCCTCGCAGAAGCATGGGCATCAATACCCATAGCAATAGGAGTAAAGCCAGTTGAACCAGGACTAGCATCAGCAAAAGAAGGGATAGCCTTAGCAATATGATCCAAAGCCGCCATAGAGACAACATCATTATCATTTGCCAAAGAAAGAGCATTCTGAGGTGAACAATCCACCCCATCCCCTCCCTTGGAAGCTTTTTGAACCATATAATGATGGTCTAAATCTCCCAACCACCAAGAAGCTGATTTCTTTGATCTAACCTTATCAGATGAACACCACGTCGCGAGATGGCCAATCTTGTGACATTTCTTGGATCTGAAAGGAATACCCTCATAATCAAGATTATGGGTCCAAGAACCATTTAGAGAAGCCAAATTAATATGTTTAGGGAGACCCTTAGGAACATCAACCTACATAAGAATGCGAGCATATATATCATCTTAAACACATCAAAAGACTCTGAATCAACCATCTGGAAATCCGCAATGGCCTCCCCCACAGACTCCAAGACTGAATCTAGCCAAAGGTGAAGGGGAAGATTCGACAATCTTACCCATAAAGGTATCATATTAAAGTATTCAATAGCCAAATCAAATCCCTAATACCAAGGTTTTTCCATCAGGGGAAACCTCTCCTCCCAAGAGACACAATTGTTAAACAAGATGGTATTCGTATCTGCAGCATTCGCAAATTTCACAATTAAAAAAGCCCTTGCCATAGGGTAAATCTAAGTTGCATCAGTTAAGATTGGTTCCCAGTGTTTGGAAATCCACTCATGTAAATTTGGAAGACAGGACCAAAAACCCCTAAAACGAAAAATTGCAGCAATAGAGGAGTAATCATCCACATTTTTGAAGATCTCATCAGTAGTTTCATAATCTAGATTCACCACAATGGGTCTACTATAGAGACAGGCACAACCAAAGGACGGCTTCCCCCTCTCCCAACAAAGTCAGGACTGCCGAGACCTACCTCAAAAGCGGCCACATCCGCATAAGAAATCACAGACCTCCCGGTAGCAACCCAAGACCCAGAGAGTCGTCTGAGACAAGCAATGTTGTTGCTACAAGGATTATTGATCATTCTTCCTACATATACTCTTTCTTGCATTTTGGTCCACCATCTCCACTATCAGAGACTCACTCTGTTACTTCACGATAGACTACTGAGGTGAAGTCGAGTCACTTGAACTTATGTGTTGTTCCTAATACCAGTGTTGTGACTTCTACACCTCCACTTCCTATTCAGATTCCATCTATTGCACATGATTGCTCTTCAACATTGCCTACCATTATAGCTCTAGTTATCGAGCCACCTACTACAGTTGTTGAGGATATATCAGAGGACACACATCTCCTCTCAGATGATAGATTCAGCACACTTGTTATCCCACCTCCATTGGAGATTCTCATGCATTTTCTTTTAAGCATCAGCTAGGACTTCCAGCTTCACCTTACATTCAAGGGTTTCATCCTCCTTGTCCACTACCTTTGTTACTTTCATATTGGAGCCACATTGGTCTATTCATCGACACAAGAGTTATGCCATTTTAGGGGGGCTATGGAGTCTCAAGCTTTTATCATGGGGGGTTTCATTGTACTTATGGTTTTAAGAGTCTCTTGAGACATATCATTTGTACTTTTTCTTTCTATCTCTTTTTGGAGTAGGGTTTTTCCCACGTGGTTTTTCCTATTTCTTCATGTCATAGATATTTGGTTGTAATTGAGTACCTCATCAAGCCTTGTTGTCGGGACCCAAGTTTTCTTTTAACATTGTAGTTTCCTTGTTTTTTTCCTGCATTGTTTGTAGTTGCATTGTTGTTCATCTTAAGGGGGGTGTTAGAGTAAAGGGTTAATTTAATTTCATTTATTAAATTATCTGTACTCCCTTCTTAAGATTTCTCTTTATGCACTTGCATTTCCATTTAATAATTAAATATTAATTATTAAATATCATTTACCTCTCAGGGTTTCCCTTTTAGGTTTTACGATCTCCTATAAGGATTGATCAATTATAAATTTCATTCATTCATTCAATCTGATAATATATTCTTTCATATTTTCAAAGCCAAACCCTTGCCTTCTCTTTGTCTTTTCCTCTCTATAACAGGTTCTTGCATGTAGGGTGTTCTTCAGATTTTGTGGATTTGTATTCCTCAAATCCTTCAATTATGAAGAGGGGTTTGTGTGCATCCAAGAATAAAATTTGGTGAGAATTCTTTTTTGGATCATTTCATTCTCTCTGAAGTACTCTGCAAGTGAAAGAGATAGAAACCTCCTTTGTTCTCACTTGCGACAAGCAACAAAACCCATTTCATGGGCGTAGCCAAAATTAAGGTTGGACAAAATGTTTAATTTCATGGATAACAGGCTTACAAAGAGTGTCTCAATTCTACAAGGAATGTTCCACCAACAATGACATTTTCTCTATGATTATAGCTTGGACATTGCAACTTGGTGAAGATAAAGCCATCATCAAGCTGATTATGGCAAAACTAGTTTCTTAGGAGGCACTAGGAAGATTAGAGGAGATTTTAGCAAAATCTATTCCAACGCTAGGAATTAATTTGGGAGACAAATATAGCAGCCTATAAAAATTTGGGATACAAAGTACACACCTTTTGTGTGGCGTTTTGATGAAAGGTACAAAAACAAACGGTTTAGAGAGGCCAAGAAATGCATCTGTGGTGAAATTGGTGGTCATGATCGATTTCATCGATGAGAACATTGAAACAATGAAACACAATGCCAGGTGGATTTAAGGAGGATGAAGGTAAACTCAAACAAAGGAAGGAGGCAGTTATTAGTGACAAGGATTTCCCAAAAGCAAAAATCAATGTCTTGTTGCGTGAATGAATTGTCGGAATTGTAGCACATTGTTGACACTAATGGATGATCGACAATCTCCAATAGTACCTTGCTTCTCTCTATTTTTCCTCTTCTAATCCAAGGTTTTTTGCATGACCATGGTGTTTCTATGTACTTTTTCTTGTTTTGGCTCCTATTTAGACTATCATGATCTTTTTGTATTTATGGGTTGACATGGAGAATGCCAAATTTCTTGTGGGGTGAATTCTGTAATTACACTATGGCTTCTATTGATGCACTGGATCGTGAATGGATCTTGTTTTGGCTCCTATTTAGACTATCATGATCTTTTTGTATTTATGGGTTGACATGGAGAATGCCAAATTTCTCGTGGGGTGAATTCTGTAATTACACTATGGCTTCTATTTTGATGCACTGGATCGTGAATGGTCCCCAAATGGTATTTCTTTTGTTTTGTTTCAATTGTTGTTAGCCGCTGACCTACACTTTGGTTTGGTCAAGAAATTGTTCTAGGGATGGTGAAGCTAGTGGTTCGTCATTTTCAGATGTTATTGTAAGGACTCGATGCATATGCATAGCTTGCATGCCAATTTGTGTTATCAAATTTGTTACATTTTCTTTCTATTATTATGTAATGAAATCCACTATGGTCAATCTATGAGTTTTGGGCATACACCCTGCAATTTTGTTGTGAAAAACAGGTTGCAATCTGTTTTGTTTTTGACAAATGTTTGTTGGGCTAAAGTTGTTTTGAAAATTTCATAAACAAAAAATTTGAGGTTTGGTGATTATTATTGAAGTTTTTTTGAATTATCAGCACTAGAACTCTTATTGTAAAAGCTCTTTGTTTTTTTAATAAAACTAATTATCTTTACCGAGAAAAAATATTTGCTCCATGTCACACATGTTCTTGGTGATATATCACGAATAATCTAAATTACATTGCATACATAAAAAGATAATACAAAATTTCTCTTAAACTCTAAATTGTATATATTTTTTAAAATAATTTAAGGTAGACTTAATATAATTTGCACTGCATACTTAAAAATATTGGGATTTTATAACTCCTCAAATTCTTCAACGCTCAATTACAATGCCTATAGACCTCTCCAAGGAAGATGCACCATTGTGTCTTACTTGTCCATGTTAACCTATAGTCGACTCAATATAGCACTGTTATTTAAACAATAAAAACGGTTCTCAATTGTTCAACCCTTTTCCAAACAACAGTTATCAAGAATTAGATTGCATAGATATTGAATAAAATGTTATATGCTTAAGGATTAAGATGCTTAACAATTATAATTTATAGTATATACCCTTCATCTTAAATCTCTATATTAATATATTTTACAGAATGTAAATATTCCTGTATGCACTGCGAGGTGAGGCATTGTATTTCCATATTAATAGTCATTTCTTATTTCTATTGCTTAAAAGTAAAATCGAGAACGTCGCCTGCATTTTGAAGAATTACCAAAGAGGCTGTGGACACGCACACATAAGAAATTAAGAATGTGTACAAAAGGAGATTTAGAATATGAACTTCAGGAGATTTCAAGTATACGTACTTGGATACTTCAAAATTGGGGAATTTTCATCTTCCTTGTGTCAAAAATAAGCAAATGTGTCGATAAATGAAAAAGCTCTATTTAAAAGCTATTTACGAAATGGATGATTGTCGAGACACCTATAAATCTCACTTTTACTGCACCGATACTATAACAATAGTACCCACCCTAGCAGATTCTCAAGCTTTCATTACATTTTTTTGTTACTACGCCATACAGATTTCCTCAAGATATAAGCTAGATTTGCAAACTCTAATGACAAGGTTCATGCATGTTAGTAGGTCTTTCAAACTGATACAACTCGCTATTTTACAAGTGATTTATCATTGAAGATAAATTTAACTTACAGAAGAACTTGATCACTATTTTACAACAAGCTTATTATTGCAGAGAGAATAATAAGTAAATTTTATTAAATAAAGTGGAGGATAAAATCTCTTCTACTAATCAACAAGGCCTTCACTACTCTCATCCATTGTATGCCATGCCCTAACCTCCAATAGAGCAAATCGGTACCCAAAAAAAGGGGGCCAAAACAGCATCCATTTATCGTATGACATGCTATAACCTCCAGCAGAAAAGAAGGATACAAGGAAGGAACTCAACCAAAAAAGCGTTGTAATGGTTAGGCCATCAGAAGGCCTGACCTCTAGACTGGCAATAATTTCAACTGAGAAACTTGATCGATGATATCTGCTGAATTTACTCTTACATCATGAAGAACCAAAAGCTTCAATGTACCAGATTCCCTCAACCAAGCCCCCGCAATAGGGCCAGAACATATAAATCTACCTAAATTTAATTTGGCAACATGAAAAGGGGCACCTATTCCCGAAAGAAGTGCTTCCACTGCACGCCGTAGGGTGCTGTCCCCTGCAATTTTACTATGTTTTCCCCATCCAGTTAAGATGCTGCAAAAATTGTGACTAAATTTGATTATATCACACAGAAAGCAATGATGCTCACAGTTTTGCATCCTACTTAATATGCATATATTTCTTGCAATTTTATTAATAATTCATTTCATAAGAATGTGTAAACATGAAATAGAATATCATTATACCTTAATAATCTTGGCAGTTCATGCCCCTCGAACAGAATAGAACGGATACTAAGCAGCCATGCATGTAACATCGCCTGTGCTGCCCCAGCTGACATTAAATGCAAGTCCAAGCAAGAGTCGCACCATGCATTCTCCCAAACTTGTCGACGCTTGCCTTCAAGAACTACAAGTTGTGCCCCTCGCCTCTACACTCCACAAACATTAAGTCGGTTAAATCTTTGAATATATTGTTCATACTTCTGCAAGACTCAAAAGAGCATCAGAGGTGCCAAGAACGTACGCAACATTTTAGAAGCTTCTGAAAGACAAAAAATCACTAAGTTCAACAGCCAACTTCACTTTATACAAATCAAAATGCTGAAAGAACAAAAAACTGTATTGTGAAGAATCACAGGCAGAAGGAGTGCCATCTATTTACAAAACAATCACCAAGTTAAATGTTCTAAACATGTAGAAGTTCAAATGAAACACTTGACGAACAGTGTAAAATTGACAGCATTTAAAAAAACACAAATTAATTGAAGTTGTCGACTTGTATTCAGGGTTGAGGATTTGTTAACTTTTTTGTACCCACGTTCACTACTGCTGGGTAAACACACAGGCACTTATATATTTTTGTGTATAAACAGCTAACAAGTAGCGCTCACTCACAATCTGCACACACATGCCTATGTGCAATATACAATGAAAACATTTTTTTATTAGCCATAATTTGCAAACAAAGTATAACTTACATAAAGTAACAGCTGATAATTGATTAGTCAATTTCAATTTCAAATGTAAAAGATAAATCCAAAATATTTAACATTTGGTGCAATTCTACATGGAAAATCAATATAGATTATCAAATTTTTCTTTGGTTGTCTATATTAATATTATATTAGAAATAAATATTTTTACTGATATCCAGTTTTACTTGCAATCTAACACCAACAAAACAAGAAACCCATTGGAACAATGAAAGGACAAAGCAGGTAACCCTAAACTGGATGTGCCAGATGCCTTGCTGCCACTGCCAACAAGCTGGATGCAGTGACTGAGGAAGGAAAGGTGGAATCAACTAGAAGGTAGATAAGATAATACAAATGCAAGGAGAAGTGAAATAAAATGTGGCAATGGAAAATAAACCATTAGGCCATGGCTCCATCTTGCCAAGGTGAAAGGAAAAGTCAATGGTTCAGCTAAAGGCTGCTCCATGCAGAAGTAGTTAGGCCAGCAAAGAAACAACGTGCCAGGGCAACCTAAAAGGATCAAAGTTGTCCATATGCACATTCAAGAAATGAGGAAAGGGAAAGTGAGAACATGGAAAATTACCAGGACATGACCCTGATAAGTAGATTCAGTACCAGGAGCTAAATGACTTGGATAAAGTAGGCATACCAACCATTTCTGGAAGATGTCATGGCCCTTTACCCCCATGCAAACACATTCTCTGTTATGCATGATTTGGATGCTGATTGCAAAAAGGGTTTAGAGAAGAGTCCTTTGAGCTGCAAGACACTGTCATTCTAACTGAAACCATAGTTCCAAGTTTAACACTTCAGTGAAACTTCGGGATCTCCTCTATATGGGTAGTTATGCCGAACCTCCCTTCGCATTTTTGGCTTAAATCAAATCCAGAGAAAATTGGAATGCGTTAGGGAAACTTATACTCCTTTTGCCTATAATGCTAAGCATGTGGTGACCTCTACAACTAGGATCCTGGAAGAGATGGATACATCTAAGGGTCCAACTTTTAAGACAAGTGAAATGGCTGACATGCAGAAACAGGCATTTGAATATGAGAATTTGGGTTTTTGCCTAAGTTGCAAGGTTCATTCAAGTTCAAGTTTGACAATAGAAAAAATGAAAATTCACATGCAGTTGGACAAGCAGAATAAAATTGAGAATCAATTTGCCTTATAAATTTAATTTAAATAATAATAATAGATCTGCAATTAAGAATATATTACAATTAAACTTTAATTATTAAATGTCAATATTAATGAATAAATAAATAACATTAAATTTAAATCTATTAAGTATTAATATGATAATTAGAAATAAAAGATTAAATATTAATCTATTGAATGTTAATTGTTAATATAATTTTAATAAAAATCAACAATATTTATATTTTTCTATAGTCAATAATACATATTTAAGATGTTATAAACCATAGGAAGACCTAACAAAAACTTATTATAGATAAAACATAATCAACTCTCAAAAGGCTTATTACTCCCTACCAGAAATCAAAGTAAATATGCAAACAATTCCTAAAAGAAATGTGCTAAACTAGTATAGATATCTTAAATAAATCAATCTAAAGAAATGCCGATAGATATCAATTGAAATACTTAATTTAATTTATTACACCTGAACACATTTATATTTCATTGTATCTATATTTGGTTTTTTGGACTGACTTAAGTTTTTATTTAATTTAAAAATAAAAATTGATTATTTATTTCTTCAAAACTTATAATTTTAATAAATCATATTTTTATGTTATGTGGTGTTTATTAAACTTTTTGTAAAAATATATTATGTTTATAATGAATATTAAAATTCTAACGTGCAAATGGTTGTCAAATTTAAGCTAAAAAGGTAAGTATTAACATTAACACACCCACACCATCACACTCCACCCTTTCTTCCATTGTAGAATTCCCATCAGCATTAATAATTGGTCAAAGAAACTGTACTAGAAAATTTGTGGTTCATAACTTGTGACTCAGAAATGCAAAATGCTGCAGAAGAAACACTTGCCAAGGAAATGTGACTCCTGTTACACACCGAAAAGAAAATGCCCCAATGGCTAGCAAGCAAATAGGCAGCAGAAGAAATGTGTGCCCTAGCTTAAAGAACTGACTCATTGACTGCGTGGGTTTCGAAAACCTGTAAGAACCCCTACTAAGAATGTGTTTGCCGAAAAATACTCTATAAAGACTCTGCAACTCAATTTACAAAATTATATCCAAGGCTTTTCCAAACGGGCTTAAAAATAATTTCAAAAAGGTTGAGTGTGATATCAAAGTAAATATACAAACAATTCCCAAAAGAAATGTGCTAAACTAGTATATATATCTTAAATAAATCTATCTAAAGAAATGCCAATAGATATCAATTATAAAAATACTTATTTTAATTTATTACACCCAAAAACATTTATATTTCATTCTAACTATATTTTTTTTTAATACTGACTTATGTTTTTATTTAATTCTTAAAAAAATTCATTATTTATTTCTTCAAAACTTAATCATATATTTATTTTATATGTGGTGTTTATTAAATTATTTGTAGAAGTATATTATGTTTATAATAAATATTAAAATTTTGACGTGCAAATGGTTGTCAAATTTAAGCTAAAAAGGTAAGTACTAACATTAACACGCTCACACCATCACAATCCACCCTTGCTGCCATTGTAGAATTCCTATCGGCACTAATAATTGGTCAAAGAAATTGTACTAGAGAATTTGTGGTTCACAGCTTGTGACTCAGAAATGCAAAAGAAACACTTGCCAAGGAAATGTGTGGCTCCAGTTACATGCCGAAAAGAAAATGCCCCAATGGCTAGCAAGCAAATTGGCAGCAGAAGAAATGTGTGCCCTAGCTTAAAGAACTGACTCATTGACTGCGTGGGTTTCAAAAACCAGTCAAAACCCCTACTGAAAATGTGTTTGCCGAAAAATATTCTATAAAGACTGCAACTCAATTTGCAAAATTATATCCAAGGCTTTTGCAAACGGGCTTAAAAATAATTTCAAAAAGGTTGAGTGTGATATCAAAGTAAATATGCAAACGATTCCCAAAAGAAATGTGCTAAACTAGTATAGATATCTTAAATAAATCTATCTAAAGAAATGCCGATAGATATCAATTATAAAATACTTAATTTTAATTTATTACACCCAAATACATTCATATTTCATTGTATCTAATTTTTATTTTTTTTGGACTGACTTAAGTTTTTATTTAATTTTTTTAAAGATTGATTATTTATTTCTTCAAAACTTAATCATATTTTTATTTTATATGTGATGTTTAATAAATTATTTGTAAAAGTATATTATGTTTATAATAAATATTCAAATTTTGACGTGCAAATGGTTGTCCAATTTAAGCTAAAAAGGTAAGTATTAACATTAACATGCTCACACCATCACAATCCACCCTTTCTGGCATTGTAGAATTCCTATCGGCATTAATAATTGGTCAAAGAAATTGTACTAGAAAATTTGTGGTTCATGGCTTGTAACTCAGAAATGCAAAATGCTGCAGAAGAAACACTTGCCAAGGAAATGTGTGGCTCCTGTTACACGCCGAAAAGAAAATACCCCAATGGCTAGCAAGCAAATTGGCAGCCGAAGAAATGTGTGCCCTAGCTTAAAGAACTGACTCATTGACTGCGTGGGTTTCGAAAACCTGTAAAAACCCCTACTGAAAATGTGTTTGCTGAAAAATATTATATAAAGACTCTGCAACTCAATTTACAAAATTATATCCAAGGCTTTTGCAAACGGGCTTAAAAAGAATTTCAAAAAAGTTGAGTGCGATATTGCTAACAGTAGTATTTCAGACTCGGAGACTATCCATTCAACCAAAGCTGACTGCCAGAGAGGCAAGGAAATAAAAGTAGAAAGCATGGCTTATGATAAAGTGTGCTGGGGTTTCTTATTGTCTGTTCAAAAAAGATTAGGTTTTAACAAGTGGATTGATGTGATTCGACTTTGTATATCATCTCCAAGATTTTCAGTGGTTATAAATGGAAACCTTGGTGTAAGATCATAAAGAAAAAATACATCAATTCAGATGATGAAGACAGGATCTTTTAATGGCAAATTCCTCAGGTGGTTCAGCATTATGGAGATTTATATGGGACAACTGCTGTATAATTATTAATCACCTCTTCCAGAAAATTGGCAATGGTAAGAAGGGGGATGTTGCAGAGATTTGTAGAATGGAGAAGAAGCCATAGTAAATCTGATCGATAACCATGATTGGGTTATAGTTGAATGGAAGTTTAGATTTTTGTGGATTATGTGAAAGCCAGTGACAGCTCTAATTTTGAATGGCATCCAATTGCAAATATGTCTCCTCCCAAAGAGATGGTGTGGAGATTGCAGATATCCTTTGCAAAAGACAAATAATCCTGTTGAGCAAAGAGGACAAGATTATCTGGTGTGTCTCCAAATCAAGTACAATTATCAGGTTATGCTATGAGGTCCACCTTAAATGCTCAGGTAGATGATATTGGCCAGCTTCATTGTGTTAGCATAAAAGTGTTGCTCCTCAAGTGGGGGTTTTCCTATGGATGGCTTTACATGGGAGGATTTTAAAAGGAGCTATAAAATTGGAAGTGAGGGTCCCAATGTTTGTCCTATGTGCTTGGCCAGCAAGGAGTCTGTGAATCATCTCCTTCTTTGATGTTCCTTCACGTCAGCCTGAAGGGATTGTTTGATGGAATCTATTAGTTAGTGGGAAGAAGTATGTTTGGTGGAGCTGTCAATGGTTGCCTAGCATATTTGGAAAGAGCGCAACCATAGAATTTCCTGTGGTAAATCAGTGCTCAAAAAGAACATTACTGAATGTGTCTTTCCACCAAAAAAAGGCATGGGTGTTCTATTGGATCAGGTCGTAGTGGGGAAAGGTAATGTTGAAAATCCTGTTATATCCAGCATTACCTGCAAATAGGAAGGAAGGTGAGAACAAAGAAGACCAAGTTCTCTTGCAAAGAATAACATGAAAGAAAATTGTGACAGCGATTAACTGTTGAGAAGCATTACTTGCAGAAGATAAAATTGTTGCTGCAGAGTTCTCCTTGGAGGTAGTGACTCATTTAAGAGCTGAAATGGTGGCCTCAAAAGTGAAAGATCCCCAACCAAATCTGTCCATTTTTTTCTGATTTGTTTGTTGCTGTTGGGAGGTGTTTTTGATTTGTTTGCAAAGATTTCTTAGTTCAAGTTCCAATGCCAATGTTTGTTGGAATTTTTCCAGGTGAAGCATGTGAATAGGTATGCTATTTAGTATTTGAACTCAAAATGCAATAGAATAAATGTGATGAAACACCAGAATTCTGATTTATTAAAACCAGCATTGCATTTTTTCAAATGAAAGACTAAACACTACAACAAAAATTGGCATACTAGGAAGTCCAGCACTCACTCCAAGAATGGGGTCTTCATTGAATAAAATCACAATAAGATTGGCATCCAGCTAACTAGGTGGCACCAATAAGTTTTATTCAGAATGCTGATAATGTCTGAAAACCTAATTTGAAGGAATCTCCAACACCTATGCCTGGCCTGCACGGGCAAGACCATACTAACTGATAAACCCTCAATCTGCATCAAACTGATCCAATCATAACTCTCTACAGTTTGAATGAATCCCACAAATGATCTGCTGATGAATTTGATCTAGAAGTTGTTGCACAAATTCCAAAGCCTGATTTTCAACATACAGCTACAGGATAGTGAATGGCCCAAGGAATGGTATTGATGATGTAGAGGGATGTATGGCTGATACAGATGAATCTAGCTTTCTCAGATCTGTCCCAAATTGCCCTTTAACTGCTGTAAACTCAGCCTAAATTGCTGTCAATCTGCCCAATGGTGAGTCCCGAATGAATTCAACTCCAAAGGAAGGCTGGAGTTTTGTCCAACCTTCTGAACTTCAGGGAGTTTTCGTTCCCAGAAGCTTCAATCTGCTGCTCAAACTCTTCCTCAAAGCTCAAACTCAATTATCAGCTGTAAAAATGAATGAATTTAATTATAAATGCCCAAATGGCTGCCTCCAATGTTCTTTTATTGTGTCAAAGCCTTATTTGATTTTAGGGTTGCACTCTCTTATTACTTTATAATTTATTATTTATTTTATTTAATATTAAAGTTGATACTTTATTGCTTAATTTTTATTCAAAACCCATCACACAGCCACCACAAAATGAAAACTGATGACGCACGTGCCATCCTAGTGATGTCTAAATATAGCAAGCGAACTGACAGTCCCATCCTAAAACTTAGAAATTCTCCCCAAAAAATAGGAACTGCAACAAAAGCCTCTAAAATGATCCTTGAGGTCTCTTGACATGTTCTGGTCAATTCCCAGTCAATCCCTAAAAAATAGAAGTCTATGTCAAACCATCCAAAATATCTCAAAATGTTTCCCGTACAATTTTCCAATCTCCTCCTAAAAATAAGAGACTGCTCGAAATATCTAGAATGGCTTGTAAAGCTCCTTGCTAAGCTGCACAACCCCTAGTTGGGTCACTCTACTGAACTATGAGAACACTTGAATATAGGCCAACGTCTGTTGTAATCTGAACTGCCTGAAGGACATTACAGAAAGCGCTGACTTTGGTCATAGATATTAGAGTTGATAAATGAATCTCTTGCTTGGAGAGGAGATGAAGAAGATTGAGGAATTATTTGTTTTGAATGATTCTTCACATGAAGATTTTATTGCAGAAATGGATAATGAAGGAGATAAAACTATGTTAGTGAAAAAAGAAGTGAAAGTTTCAAAACCGAAAAAAAAACAAAGTGTTGAGTAAATGAATCCTTAGGATATATCATAGTTTTGAAAGCGGAAGTGGTGTGTTGTGAAGGCCCCATATTTAATGAAGAAAAGTATATGAAGGTGAAGAGAATCTCCTATGTGTAGAGGAGGCTAAGAAGATTAAAGAAATGTTTAGTTCTTATAATACTTTGCACAGAGATTTTCTTGCAGAATAAGAACTAAGGCAGAAAATAGATAAATCGAAGTCCATTACATGGTAACAAATAGTTATCACAGTGCAGTAGAAATTCATCCTTTAAAGGACATGACAATATTGGTTACAGTGGGAAAAGAAAGAAGATCCTTGATGAGGCTCTTGATGATCAAATGGTTATGGCGCTTTTCTATTTTCATTATATCACTTATGCTGATCTGATTGCAGGTAGAGTAGTAACAAGTAAGAAGCGTGAGATTGCAGCTGGAGGATGCAATTTGAAAAGCACAAAATTGTTTGTAAATTGGGATGTATAAGAGAAGGAAATAGTTATAACAGTGGTTGGTCCTATGAAGAAGCTGTGACACACAAACCACAGATAACATTTGTTGATATGCAAGAAGCAGATAGAGAAAAGTGATGGAAAATTATAGTTTCCATAATGTTGTTAACTCTAATTTAAAGGCATGAGTAGTGACTACAGAAAAGGAAGCAGAAAAAAGATGGTGGTAAAAATATCTGATTTCCGTAATAATGTTGGTGTTGTGATAAAGAAATATCAGGTAAAGAAAAAGAAAGGCAACAGTACCAATTTCACATGCAAAATCAAAGAAATAGAGTGCAGCTCAAAGTTGATTTGGACTTGACTTGGACTGCCATGGGTGTACAAAAGGTTGGGGTGATGGGACTCTCATGGTGAAGAGCTCACTTGACTCTTCTACATCAAAATACAAACAGGAGGTTAGCAAGGCAACAATACCAATTGCACATGCAAAAACATAAATAGAATACAGCTCAAAGTTGTTACAGGTTGACTTGTACTGCCATGGGCAAAAGGTGGGTGAAAGCTCCCTCATGGACAAAAGCTAACTCTTATTTATCAAAATACAAACCGGAGGTTAGACAGTGGATTCTATATTTGACATGTATTCACAAGCAAAGCACCTCTCCTCCAAGTTGGCTGGTGAACTCAGCTTGGATATATTGGATCATCCTCAGCCATAACTATTAGGCTTGCTGCAACAACGAATGGAGATAATTGTGACCATGAAAAGTACTTTAAATTGGACTTTCTCCCAAGTTCAACGATGAAGCATCAATTTATGTTGTCCTATTCAATGTTAACGATGTCATTACTGTAAGTCCAAAACTCTATAAGAGGGGCATTTCTACTTTAAAAGGGCACAATACAAGATTCAGTTGAATGGGAAACATTCTGTGTACATTTTCATGTTGCCAAATTTAAGGTCTACATGGTGGGTACCTCAAGGTACAAGAGGTTGCTAAATGCCAATGGTAGATTTGCTACTCAGAAAGGAGATGAGATAGGGATGTGCATAGGTGTCAATCTCAGAGAGGGCAAAAATCAAAAAGTACTTCAGGGTAATGGTAGAAAAGAAAGTGCCAACTTTTGGATGATATGCATCATCTGCAGCAAGGCAAGAGGGCATCTTGGTGTGATAAACAGTTCTGCAACCCTCACTAACCCTATGGTTTTTGGGAACATAAAGCCTTCTGAATGGGGGAGCCATGGTCCAAAATTTGATCAAGAAAATTGGACCAAGGTGTCGCATTCCACTCAGTCGAAGACAGCCCTAAAATGCATTAGTCAGAATAGAATCTGGCATGGTATGTTACACCTCCACAAGTTTCGAAATGAAGTTGCAGACCTCAGAATGATCAGAAAACAATTTTGCTGGATCGGCAGTTTTCACAGGCAGAAAGCATGCAACTACCCTGGCAAAAATACAACTGCTGTGGTATTTTCAGAATCACCAATTAAGTAGATTCAGCAATCTCGGTACAATGCACACAGAACGTGTAATGTAAAAGATTCTATCATTTGATCAGTCTTTTTGGATGTTCAGTATCTCATTTTTTAGACTGTGAGAGTTTATAAGAAAGGAAAATAAGTCATTTGACAAGATTAGATGATAACTTAAGGGAAACCTCCATCTTTATGTAGTTTTTGGTGAAAAACGGTCAGTTCGGAATTTTCGATGGTGCACAGAATGTTGAAGGTGTTTGGAGCCAACATTTTGTCATTGTAATGTTTTAAATACACCATAGCAGCATCATGACACCACCAAAAGTGATTGAGATACTCGAACGAGGAGCATAGCTCAGTCCTGCTTGAGATCTCTACCTGATTTGACGTTTGTCCAGGATAATTCTTCTGTTCAGACTTGTGTCATACAATCTATTGTATACTTTCAATCTATTTTCAACTCCCTGACATGCTTTACACATTAAATGAGCATTAACAATGACAATGGAGTCAGATAGACATTTGTCAGCTAGTTCACAACGTATCAAGGAAATATTAGTGAGATGGCATTGTAAGTATCCATTGTTGATGAACAAAGTTAAGGGACACGCTCCCTGTTTACAGATGACAGGACTTGTCCAGCAGATGGCTATCAATAGGAAGATTGAAGCATAAGGCTTTGTCATCGAAATCATCGATGACAAGCATGTTGCAAAAAGTTGACCATGGTTCCTAATACAAGAACATTACGAAAAAATGGTTTTCAGCTGAATAATATTATTACTCTATGCATGTATGCAATAAGAAACTCAAGTTCAACAGGACAAATTAAATTGCATTTAATCCTTTTTAAAATTTATGATTTTTGTACAATTATCTGAATCTAAGATGAATGTAAATTGCATATAATCCTTTTTCAAATTTATGATTTTTGTACAATTATCTGAATCTAAGATGAATGTAAATTACACGTTGATTCATACATGTACAAATATAGATTAAGGTGAAATGTTATACAAACCTGGCCAAAATGCCAAAGCATATCAGTGAGAGCATTATAAAAAGCTGAAGCAGTAGAAGAATCCATCCGAGTAACTTCGTCGAAAAGCACTTGAGCTTGCCCCCATATTTGATCCCTAAAGCCCATAAGTAACCCATGGGCAACACCGTACACACGACTATCAAATAAGCGCAGCTCTTCTAACAACATGGAAGCTTCTTTGAAGGATCGACAACGACTGTAACCATAAGATACGAAAGCCTTCTAATGAGAACACTAAGGTAATCATAAAATAAGCATTAACATGCACCAGAAAATTATCTGTTACTTTGGAAACAATTAACATTGCTAAGCTCAACTTAAAACTAATTGATATACAATATTTAGCTCCCAAGGAGCTACAAAAGAGATGTGCAATGAAAATGCATACTGTCTGCATCCTTTGATTAAGTATACTGGCTTCTGATGACTGCATATTATGTTGGACTTTAAAGGGAAACAATCCTGAAACAAATAAATCACCGCACAAAGAATGGCCACGAAAACATTGTATTTTGCTTAACATCAAATTTGCATGAGGCCAAGGAGGCCAAAGCTCAAAGAATCATTCTTGACAGAGTAAGAGATCATTTTATTCCTCATCTATCGGGGAAAGATACTGCCAAGGAGATGTGGGATATGCTCACAAGCTCTATCAGAGTGACTACCAGTGTCGTAAGATGATGTTCAAGGACTCTTTGATCTGACTCGGACATTCAAAACTCTCATATGACACACCAATTGTTCAATACACAGTTATAGATCTAACTCAGCACACCCATGTCACAAGGCAAAGTGTAAATATTATTGCTACTACCAACCCTAGCTTTCAACATAGAAATGGAGACAGCAATGGAAATAAACCCCATTACACAGCATGATGAATAACACAAGCATTATTCATGAAACAGAAGCTGAAAGTGGGGAACATTACATTATCAAATGATCTATGATACTTCAGGTACAGGATACAGTGGACTGATAAACAATGTACAGGATAATTTAGAGAATATTGAGTGCAAAAGTGTTTGCGGGTAGGTTTGTCTATTGACATACTCTTTGTATCAAAAGTTATTTCTTATTAAAGGGCATTAGATACATAAATAAATTCATCTTACAGAAGAAATACCACTATCAAGAAAACATTGACAGGATATTTTAGCATTCACCAAATGCAAAAGTATTTCAAAGCAAGCTTAACATAATCTATGTATCAAGCCCATACATTATCCATAGGTACTTAATGAAAATAAATATATACAGCTCACACAATAAATAACACTGTTATAGGCATTGCTGTCACCTGTCACAACTGATCCATTGACCATACATTCACAGCCTCTCTTTTAAGGTTTATAACTTTATTGTCTTTTTTCAAATGAGTTTTTGCAACATTGACTATTTGTTTTGCTGGCTTTTAGTCAGCCTGCAGGAGACATGCTGACCTAAACAACCAAATGCATTTTGTTGCGCCATAAAAAAAAGACATCCAAAACTGTTAAGAATAAGGAGAGATAAGGGAAGATAAAGGGAGAGATACATGCCATCCATAAAGGTTAAAACATCACATATAATAAGCTGGACTCCAGATACATGTCCTCATGGACCACTGACATTGACATATCTGTTATGAGTCTGACTTCAAGTAAAAAGAACACTTACAGTAATCACTCCAGCATCTGCACCTGTCAGAATCATCTCAGTCCACCATGTGAGCAAAGATCTTAATACAAGGAAAGGGAAGAACCACAAGAAGCCATAACCCTAAAGAGATAACTAGCATAATCATCTCCCTTGGATATCCAAGAGATACATGCAAAAGGAAAGTTCATTGGATTTGTTATCCTATGCATGACTCCACATTGGAAGGAGACTATCACCTTTTTGAAATTATTAAAGAAAGTCCTACGACAGGAAAATTTACATGAGTACACAATTTGGCTTCACAATGATAATATTCTTTAATTATGGTCTCGTCATTCTTTGATTTTGGGCTGTGGGAGAGTCATATAGTATATACCAATGTAACTCTTGTGAAGAGATGAATTAGATGGTACATATGATCTACAAGCAAAAAATTCCACAGTATACATTTTTACATGAGGCAGCCTTCTCAGGAAATAATTAAAATCTACCTGA
Source organism: Cupressus sempervirens (assembly GCA_028749045.1). Lineage (NCBI taxonomy): Eukaryota > Viridiplantae > Streptophyta > Pinopsida > Cupressales > Cupressaceae > Cupressus > Cupressus sempervirens. The sequence continues at coordinate 506,542,932 of CM053783.1, read as the reverse complement.
ACTGGAAATTATTTTTATTGCTGGTCTAAGGCATGCAAATTCCAAATAGAATAATTTACCACTCAATTCAGGAAAAAAATAGCAGAAATTTCTCAAGATTTTATCTGATTTGCCATTTGATACATCAATCTCATAATGTTGCACATCTCCTTGTGGTGCAAATTTGCTGCCCAAATCACCACTTTAGTACATAGATTGAAACAGTCACAGATAACACAAAACAAACAAAATCTCCCAATATCAACAGCCGTAAAAGGTTATTCACTCTGAATTGACTATAATCTCATAACAAGTCGTTCTGCAGTTGCAAATTGCCAGATCAGTCAACCATTCCCTCAAAATCAGCTAAATCTCATAACAAGCCAATTTGAGGTTGAAGATTGTCGAATTGGTACACTATTTGCTCAGAATTAGCTACAGTCTCATAAGAGATTCAACGTATTGTAACAGAAATGATAGAATGGTTCATCATATAGCAGTATACTAGATGAATATGCAAATCTCATATTAAAAATAGGTAATAGCAATGTGTTAGATTATGTGAAACCCATCTTACAGTATCATGTTGATTTTGAAAATTCTTGTTATACACCTTTGGGGCATATTCATCTATTTGCATTCTATGTACATTGTATATGGAGCTTACCTGTATTTGTGAGCACCTTGTATTGATTGGCCTACATGTGTACAGTAGATTATATTATGTTTATATTAGGGTTGATACCATCCATGGGCTGGACTATCTTCTCGTCATATGTATGAATCATGTATAAATTGAGGCAATGCCTCTCACCATTTTATCCACTTCACTCAAAATATATTTGATATTACAACATTGTTTATTCTCTTTGATAATTTTCAACACCTCCACATGTTGGCATTCTCCCTCTGTTGCTTGTTGAATTTATATTTCCTAAGTTGTTAGTCCTAGTACAGTACAGGTACAAGTACGAGCACCGGGTATGGTAAAAGAAATTCCTTTAGTACAGGTACAGTTTTAGCTATAAATATGATACATGTATTAAAAATATTATAAGAATAAAATCAATGGCACTTATAATTGTCAATTAACTAAATATTTAAATACCTCTTAATTTAAAAAAATCTAAGTTACTAATGCGGCCTCCTGGAGCCTGGAGGCGGATGCAGGATGCGTTTGGAAGCTTTGTGGATGCTGGCAGGATACGTTTATTAAGTGCTATATATATATATATATATATATATATATATATATATATATATATAAACAATTAATGCTGTTTAGAACTTAGCTACAGACCAAATCACTGCACAGAACTCTGTGACAGACTTAGTCGCTGCCCAGAACTCAGCTACAGGCCCGGTATGGGCCTCAATCAGCTTGTACGACACCCTTAATGGAGTATTTCAGACTTATATGGAACTTCTGTAGCAGTCTCTAACATAGAGAGCTCCTTCTGTGGCGGTACGATCCTCCAGCAGGTATGCATATAGTACTAAGCAAAGGAAGCCTTTGAATGTGCAAAGCCCTACTCCAACCTTGGATGGTTCTCACAAGACTTCCAACATTGCCCAGATTGGTATGGCCAGCAGATAAGACAATTTGTAACAGCAGTTGGCACTCAATAAACTCCCGACAGATAAGACAATTTTATATATCGATAGATAGCTACAGACACATCCATATGCATCCGCAAACCTCCCCAAAAAAAAAATCATGATTCCCACATCCATTTCCGAATCCGCATCCGAATCCGTAACATAGGAAAAAATTATAATACAAGTAATTCATATTTCAATAATTTGCCAAATTATAAATACCAATAACGAATCAAAATTTAATAAAGTTAAAAATCTTTCTTCATCAAAAGCATTGAAGTCAGCAGTTGGTTTAATTTCATTTGAACCACAATTAGCTATGGTGCAATTCCCACTGACCACATCATGGGTTAAAGCTAGAGACTTTGGCCAGTTGTGCATCTGTAGCATCTTAGTTAGCACACTTAAGAGTTTGATCCTTGTTCTTTGTCACATTCCCCACCCCAATACGATCAGTTGTCTTATGTCACAAGAGACACAAGTTGAAATGCACAAAGACCAAATCTTTTAGCTTTTTATTACCCTTCAAGTTGTGATTAGCCAACTAGATGGAGTATTTACCCCAATTCCGCTCAACTGAGAAAAAACTCACAACCTATGGAATTCGGATGAAACATTTGCTATCTACCATTACAAAACATTAATTATAATTGTAGTAGCAAATAAAAAATAAGCAAGTCAAATAAAAAGATGCATACTTGAGAGAATTTTAGTTGGAGGCTATAAGTAGAGAAAGCCTCAGTCATGTATGTAACACCATTCATGAACATTATTTTTGTGCTTAGCTCGAAGAGAACAGTCATTATGATTCCTCGAAGTTATGAAGTGGCCCACAACAAAACTTTATACATCTACATCTAATAATATTGTTCTTGACACAATATTTTAACTAAAAACCTCTTCTTCCCTCTATGTACAACCCTACTTGAAAAGGAAAATATCTCTATGCTATAATACATTAGAGATGAAGCAAATGCTAAGAGATGCAAGGCCATGGCCTTGTTCCAACAGTCAATAATGATCCTTTGCACGCTTTTGAAAAATGCTTCTGCTGAGTCATGCTCCTTAGTTTCTATTATGGTCCTTATTCTTTCCACCATTAAGCCCATACCATAACATATTTTACTTATACATGGGCGACCTATACCTAACCATGCAAAAAATGGGGTGAAACTGAAAACATATTCCACATGAACTTACCCCTCATCATCTAAGCCCAATGCTTTGACATTCTGGACTCTCTCTATACTTGATGGCCTCCAAACTCTACAAGGATTGTTGCCGACCATAGCAATCATCACACCTTGTACCTTTACAAGTGTCACAACAATTGTGCGTGATGCAAAGCAAGTTTTGGCACCCTATATGGTGTGAAAGAAAATAAAAAATAAAAATATTGAAATATAGACAGCATGTCACATATTAATAATTATAAAATTAAATAGGAAATAGAAAAATAAAATTTAAATTGCCTTCGACAACTCCAAGTTGAAAAAGGTCTTGAAAATAACTTGTGACACATAATGATTAGTCACAAATGTTTGAATCTCCTATACCTCTATGTAGATTCCTTTGATCCACTTGATTAATTTGCCAATCATTGGCAATATCGAATTGAGTGGGTGGACAGCACATGGTGTCCCAAAAACATGCCCATACATACTGTCCACTATAAAACCATCCTACAATATTCAAAGTTATCTAATATGATTAAATAACAATTTTAAGAGCTGCCGAATAATGGATTGTATAAGGATTTTGGCAATGAAAATCACTTCATTTGCTTGCCCCCCTGATCCACTTCCTTCAATAGCATTGTTCATGTTCAAGGCACTCCAATGACATTAATCAATGGTCTATTTTTGCAATCTTTCCATCCATCAAAAATGATAGGCATAACTATTTCAAAGTATGTATGCTTGATTTCTCTCAATGATGCCTCTACTAAAGCATTCTCCTCCACCCACATGGTGGTTCACGCCTTTTCATACCCAAGACTAACATAATCAATAGATACATAGGCTATGGTCATCACTGTATCTCATCAATATGATGATCTAACAAGGTTGAAAGAAATCTTGTTGGCATAAAAGCAATGTATATTGCTCTCATCTACGTGTTCCTCACTTCATTTATAATATCTCTAGTAGACAAAAACCCAATATGTTGTCAAACGTATGTCCAAAATAGATGATGGAACTATTACAATAATAGATAAGACGTCTATTATTAGTTAATGGTTATCTTGTAAATATCTTTAGCTTTAGTTTGCTTTCGTTTTTTGCTTTCTCTGGAATAGAATGTTTCTATTCTTTATGATCGTTTCCTAAGGAAACATCGTCTCTTCCTTTTGTATAAATTGACCTTTCGGTCTCTGTTATTAATAAGCAAGTATTTACCAATTACCTTGTAATATGGTATCAGAGCTAAATACTTAAATTTTTTCGGAAAAATTTATAATTTCTTCTTGAAATTATTTGTTTAAATTTTTCCAAAATTATTTCAGCTAATTTCTCCAAAACCCACCTAGGGTTTTTCTGCTTGGAGAAATTCTTGAATTACGGGTCTGCAAATCGCATGGAAATCGTGGCCATTTTTTGGAGACTCGCGTTTTTGGGGTGAAAATCTGCATGTTTCTATATCAAATCTTCATGCTCTTAGCCGTCTCAGTCTGTCATCGTGCTCTGGGAAGCAGATTCGACCATTTTTCATCAAGAAATCTGAACTGGATCTACAGAATGCTGAAACCAAGAAGCTTTGCCAGAAGAGTGCTATGACTCAAAATAAGTTGCAATTACAAAACTTCGTTTTTGTGGAAAAAACGGTAAAACCCAGAATCTCACACAACCTTGCGTATTACAGACAACTTGAAATGATTTTTGAGGAGAAAATCAACAAACCCAAAATTTCACGCAACCTTGCGTATTACAGACAACTTGAAATGATTTTTGAGGAGAAAATCAACAAACCCAGAATCTCACGCAACCTTGCGTATTACAGACAACTTGAAATGATTTTTGAGGAGAAAATCAACAAACCCATAAAAACAGAAACAGATTCAGAAGGCGAAAAATGCAGCTTCGCCTTGATCAGGACTCAGATTGGTAAAAGCTCTCTATGGTTTGAAGCAGGCCCCTCGAGCATGGTACATCAAGATTGATACGTACCTCAGTGATCAAGGCTTCAAGAGGAGTTCTTCAGACTCAAATCTGTACATCAAGACTACTGACAGTGACATCATCCTTCTGGTTATCTATGTGGATGATCTGATCATCACTGGCAGTTCGGAATCTTTGATTCAGGGAATCAAACAACACTTATGCCAGTCTTTTGATATGACTGACCTTGGGCTCATGCATTATTGCTTAGGTGTTGAAGTTTGGCAACAGTCTTCTGGTATATTCATCTCTCAGTCCAAATATGTCAGAGCCTTGTTAGACAAATTCCGAATGCAGGATTGCAAACCTGCATCTACACCTATGGAGAAAGGTCTCAAGTTATCAGCCAAGTCTGATTCTCCTTCCGTTGATGATACTACGTATAGGCAACTAGTAGGCAGCCTCATCTACCTATCTGCTACTAGGCTTGATATCAGCTTCACAATCAGCTATATTTCACGCTTTATGACAGCTCCTAAGGCTGATCATTGGATGGCAGCAAAGCGTGTGCTTCGTTATGTGAAGGGCACTTCTGATTATGGACTTCTGTATTCTCGGAGTTCTAATCCTAAACTCAGTGGGTTCACAGATTCAGATTGGGCAGGCTCTGTTGATGATAAAAAGTCAACATCTGGATATGTGTTCAGTTTGGGATCCGGTGCAGTCACATGGACCAGCAAAAAGCAGCAGGCAGTTTCTCTCTCTTCTACAGAGGCTGAATACAGAGGGACTGTTAAGGCAGGATGTGAAGTTGTCTGGCTTCGTCGGATGCTTGGGGATATGCAGATGTCACCAGCAGGACCGACTACTCTGTTTGTTGATAATGAAGGCGTTATCAAGTTAGCACGGAATCCAGTCTTCCATGAACGAACCAAGCATGTGGATATTCATTGTCATTACATACGACAGCTGGTTGAAGACGGGACTATAGATCTGCAGTATGTTCCTACCTCAAATCAGACTGCAGACATTCTCGCCAAGCCTCTTGGTCTTGATAAGTTTGTCAAATTCAGAGGACAGCTTGGTGTGTTAGATAGATTAACCATTAAGGGAGGGTATTACAATAATAGATAAGACGTCTATTATTAGTTAATGGTTATCTTGTAAATATCTTTAGCTTTAGTTTGCTTTCATTTTTTGCTTTCTCTGGAATAGAATGTTTCTATTCTTTACGATCGTTTCCTAAGGAAACATCGTCTCTTCCTTTTGTATAAATTGACCTTTCGGTCTCTGTTATTAATAAGCAAGTATTTACCAATTACCTTGTAATAGGAACCACCAACCACATGTCCACGAAGGCTTTTGACCAAATTGGAACTTCGGTGAGACAAAAATCTCACTCTTAACGCCAATGAAAGTCAATGTCTTTTGGTTGAGCCTTGTTAAGTGTAATGTGCATGTAACATCCCTAATAGACGAAAACCAAGTACGTTGACAAAACCCCAATAATGTTCCTCCATTATGCTAATGAGCATGACTCAAACCATATGGTGCAGCCAACAACCATGTGTCCATGAGGGAACTACACTTTGTTGATAATTTGATGGACAGAAATCCCAGTACACCAATGAGTGTTGGTTCACCTACTATACAAGATTTTGGCATAGTGGTTCTCTATGTTAAGCACGGCATGCTTGTAATGCCCTTGGTAAAAGAAAACCCAGCAGTGTTAAAGCCCAACAAACAATCCTCTTTCACATTGGTGTGTACCCAAATCAGATGGTGGGGTGGACACACGTCTACCAAATGGTTCACCTCTTGACATTCTAGTGAGATGAAAACCTAGCTATTGGCCCACCGTGTAGTTCTAGTACAAGCCCACTAGCATGATGGAGAAACATTTGTCAAGGTTCAACACTATTGCAATTTCATCTAGCAAGGGCATCACATCATTCTAAAAGAAATTTTCCAATGGTCCTCATTTACACAATATTCTCATCTCAAGAATGATGTGGAGACATTTAATTAGGAGCCCATATAAGTCAAATGGATAGTGGTAATTAAAAGGAGATCCAAGCGTGAGCCTTGAGAAAGCCAACAAAAGATTTGGTGAAAGCACCCAACAATGCAAGCTAGAAGATATTTGAAAGTGGTAGGTGGACCTAAAACCTAAGGATATTTGGAGCCCTTCAAAGGAAACCATAAATAATGACAGCATAGAGAACAAGGCATGGGAATATTCTCCATAATTTAACATTTAGATTAAATCTAGCAAAGAGGGAATGATAGACATCCTCCGCAGCAGAGATTTGAATTGAATTGAAGGATTTTAATGACGTTTGCGAGACTAAACCGTCTAAGGGACCACAGGATCACAACCATAAGCTAACTCCAGCTTCTTTTAGTAAGACCTTCTACTATGAATCTTGACGATCAATCTAGCATTTTGTTTGATCTTATTCCTATCGAATAAGCTGTGCATGTTCTCCACTCTCTAACTGATTTCGAATTGAGCTCAGATGTCAATATACATTGTGCACTCTATGACAAAGTGTCATTTAGTCTCAATTGCACCCATCTCACATAACCTACAAATCCTTTCTTCCCACTCCTCTTTGGCCCATTTTCATCTACTCATCTCACATCCAAGGAGATGAGAATCCATCCTCAATTGAGCTGCCAACAGGCTAGCTTTCTCTTAATAGTTACCCCTAGGTAAGCCTTATCATCATGCTCCCAGATTAGGTTGAACACTTTGATGAGCATATGCTATTAGTCCACATGGCAATTTTTCTATGACTAACATTTTTATTTCCACATTGGTATTAGGACATTCTTATAACTTAATGTTCCACTTACTCAACCACTTTATGTTTTGTTTCATACATGTTTAGTTCCTGCAAACCAAGTCCTCTTTCATCACAATTTTGGGTCATCTTTTGTTATGCATGTTTCCAAGTTGCTTTAAATAACTAATTAGTCAAGTTATCACTTCCATTTCCAATGGCAAACTACCTACTTCTACTTAGAGAAATTCATATGCCACCGAAGTCTTAAGACTACTAGTGATTAAGTGTTCATGAACCTCTCTACCTATCTTCAACCACATTTTGTCATGTTGCCTCCCCAAAATTCAAAGCCATAAAGGACAACCATACCAGAAAACCAAATAAAGTTTCTTGGTTTTCTAGTCCCAGAGCTCAGCATTTTTGCATCTCTGAATAAGGTATGACACTTTCCACCCTCCTTTAATCTTTTCCCTCTACACGACTCCCAATTGTGTCTATTATGAAAGTCAATTCCCAAATACTTGTATTTTTTCACAGTTTCTAATGGGTTGCCTTCAAAAAGAAAGGAAATATCCTTTTCTTCCTCTTCAAACAAAAATTTATAATTTTCATTTTGGTGATGTTCATATGTATCCCCACTTCCTGACAAAAGTGCTCCAAAGCCCCTAAATGATCTCTAACCCCTGACCAGTTTTAAAAATCAAAATAAGATCGTCTACATTCAAAAGAAGCTTCATCACATACCCTACCAAATAAACCCTTTCATCATCTATATTATCTAACCAAGATTCTAGCTTATCGATGTAGAAGCCAAACAAAGAGGGAGATAATGAACACCCTTGTTTAACACCAATGTCACTATCAAAGCATTCAAACATTCCCTCTTTAATTCTAATTCTGGCTCTAAATGTCTCATATAACCTATGCATTGTTGCTTTATACACATCTAGACTGCCTAATTCTTCCATTCTACTCCACAGCTTGTCTCTAGGGACTATATCAAAGGCTTTCCTGAAGTCCACAAAATTGCAATAAGCTTCTCCCCCTTGGTTGTCTCGTATTTTCTCTACCAAGTGTCAAACATTGATGCAATGATCAATGGTACAATGTTTAGGGCCTAAAACCCGCTTTCCCCTTGCTCTTTTTCCTTCACCTTCTACCCAACTACTAATTGTATGTCCCACTATGCTCCTGATAAGTTGGTCTGAGAGAAGATTAACCATAATTGTCCAATAATTGGATGGGTTGTTGGTGTCTCCACTTTTCAAGAGAGGGATAACCACACTACTGATCCAATCAAGCAGAACCCCCTCCCAAATGACATTGTTGAAGACCCCATTGATATGGGGGGAAAGAAGATCAACTCCCTACTTTAAAAATCCATCTTGAAGTTTGCCAATGTCGCATGCCTTACCACACACCAATTTCTTTATTCCCTATTTGATGTCATCCACCCTAAACAATTTTGCTAAGGTGTTAACAATGGGGGGAGGGTCTATCTCATGTGTCCACTCATAAAGTAACTTGGCTTAGTCTAACCATTGCTCATCTATACTATTATTCTTTGTTTGCTTTTTCCTTTGTTGTAGTGCCTTCCAAAAAGTCTTTGGAATTGTGTTTGCAAAGATGTCTTAACTCCCTCCTTGCTTTAACATACTCCTCTTTTTTCTTGAATCAGCTTTGTCCACAACTTCTTGTTTTCTTTGTTCAGATCTTTCCCTCTTATAAGTCTCTTGGCTGCCTTACATTCTTCATCGTACCATGGATTTGTCAAAAATGCATTTCCAACCCTTTTCCTATTGCAAGATCTTTTACATGTCTTTAACGCCTTGTGTATAATTGGAATCAGCAAACTCCTATGCAAATGTTCAAACTTCTTATTGTTCATTCATCAATTGAATTGTCTATTTCAAGAAGTGGCTGGTTAAGAGCAGCACAAATTGACCTTGCTCTCTTGATTTATAAGTATTCTACCTTTTTTACAATTGCCTTTTGCCTATAAAAATCATGTTTATCATTCAGACTATATAGAACAAAGTCAAATTTAATATAGAGGGGCAAGTGATCAGATATCTTCTCTATCACTCTATAAGTAAAATTTTGTGAACAAATAATGTAATTGATCACACTTAGTCCATTGTGCATCTTGCAAGTGATACCCCCCAACCAAAGTTGGCCATACTCTTAGGTTGTTACAAATAACCATGTCAAACAAACTACTCTAAGGTTGTAATCCACCACACTTCGAACATTGTAAGCCTTGCAAGTGATACCCCCCAAAGTTGGTCATACTCTTAGGTTGTTACAAATAACCATATCAAACAAACTACACAACCCCAATAGTTCTGCCCCGAAATGAGAAAACACCCCAAATCCCATCCTATTAAGCTCTTTTGCAAGGTCGATCACCACAAACCATAAGGGATTGCTCTTTCCTTTTTCACCATTGTTCAAATGTAAAGATTGATGGTTTGTTGTCCTTGAATTGAAGTCCCCAACAAGCATTATTGCACTTGTAGTGTTGAATAAAGAGATATCTTTTCTTAATGGTGCAAACAAATCCTCCTTAGCTAAGTTCCTTTATCCTGTAGGATTTAGAGTTTTCGGGGGCAAAGTAGCAAGCAGCCAATCTGAATATTGTCTCATTCACTATTGCTCGCAGCCATATATATTGCTTATTTGGATCTTCTTTTCCAAATTTTACCGCGTCATACCATTTCTCTTTTATAAACACTGTGATTCTACCATGTCATTAACCTGTTTGGTTCTCATTGTTCCAAACTCATTCCTTCGCTTCTTGTTGATTTTACTTTTATCCATTCCTTCCTTTGCTCCTCTTGTTGAACAAAAGTCAGATCTTCATCTAGATAGAACTATGTTCCTCTGAGTAGCACTCTGTTTCAAAGGGTCAGATTAAATCTAGCAAAAGAGGGAATGATAGGCATCCTATACAGCAGCTCCTCTGAGTAGACCTCTTATGTTTCTATCCCTTCTTCTATCCAAACTCTTACCTATTATGTTTGCTTGTTGATATCACTTGTCCACTTCAGCTTGTCTCTAAGAAAGTCCCTTGTAAGAATACTAGTTCTCTCTTTTTGCTCTGAAGTCTTAAAGCCCTTCTATAATGATATCTGCAGCCTTGCCCCTTTTGTCATGTTCTTCCCTTATTTGAATTTGATTTGTTGCTCAATAGCTCCCTTTTGTTTGTCTGTTGAGCCATTTACCACCTGTAACGAAGATTTGGCTTCCTCTGTCCATTCCTTTAGTTGAGATTCTTTAAATTTTGTGTCTGCCAAAGCTGATTGAATTTCTTTCAAATGTGTCCACGTCTTTCACCATTTCTTTTCTTTGACTCCTTCCAATTCTTGTTTTATGGTTTCATTCTTGCTGTCCTATATCCATTTTGATCTCCATGTTTGAAATTTGTTCTTTTAAATTTTTGCTCTCCCTTCTATTTTGCTTGTGTACTTTATGGCTTCATATACTTTGTTCTCTTCCTCCTAGTTCCTTGCCTCAATAGTTTCCATCCTCTTTTTTAGTCCATAAGCTCCACCACATACAACTTCGAAGACCACAAAAGTGGTGTTCTAGTAGAACTAATATATTTTATCGTCTTGTTTCTCTTCCCCATTATCACCTTTGTTCGCTGCACCTACTTCTAGTTGATTCAAATGATTGAGATTTGACTTGGTGTTCTCATTTGTTTCCACCTGTACTTGTAATCCTTCACTTTCACTCTCTTTTTGTGTTGTTTGCCTCACACTTGACTAGTAAGTCTTGTCTAGATACCATTAATTCTTGGTAAAATTATTGCAAAACACGTTTTATTCGTTTGCCTAAACTTCTGGTTCTGTAGTCGTCTGAGAATGCCTTCATATTGTTTTGTGCTTACTAGTATCAGTCTCTCTCTTGTGCTACCTGCCTGTTTGAGAAAATATGTAATAACCGATTCCCAAGCCCAGAGGATACCAAATATTGAGGTGTTGAAGGCCCAACTGCAGTTTGATTCCAACCTGCTCATGAAGAAGGTTTATCATTGGACCTGTCAGCTGAGCTAGGAGATTCGAGTTAAGTCCAACCCCTTCCCCAACATTTGGATGAAAAATATTGTTTCCGGTGGTAAAAAAGGACCTCCTCAAGCTAGGTCCATGGCAAACCATCAAAAAGTTTTTATCTGCGTCAACAAGGTTGGGCCCCATAGTGTTTAAAAAATATTGTGTCCCTGTTAGTTTTGTTTTGCGTCCAGTTTTCAGTTTTGCCAAACATACAGAGGTAAAAAGTTGCAATATTATGTGTGACATGCTTTGAATAATGCAGATGGCAAATGTTAAGAAAATATTACAATATTAGATAGTTTCTATTTTCTCTCTCTTCTGTCTTTTTCTAATGGTCACTCTTTTTGTAATGTTTCCATAAACTTCTTTTGTTCGTTATGGAAACTTTATTTTCCACTCTATAAGAATGTTTCTATTTCCTCTCTCTTGTTCGTTATAGAAACATTCTCGTCTCTTGTATATATAGATAATAACGAACATTCTCTTGTATCTTATATATATAGATCATTCATGATCTTTGTTTCATAACACATTCATTATTTTACCATAATATGGTATCAAGCAAATTCCTAACCTCTTCAAAAAAGAAAAGAAAAAAGAAAATTATTAGTTCAAAAATTTTGAACCATTTGCCCGAGTGTGTTCAAAATTTGCATCTTTCTTTTTCCTACAAACCCCACTAGGGATTTGGCATCGAATTCTTTTCTGCAATTTCGTGGCTGCCTTTTTGGGTATTTTTGAGCTGATTTTTTCTGCACATCTTCTGCATAGGGCGGTGTCTAGAATGTTTTAAACCCTCTGCTCTGATCTTCGTCCAGCAGTTTCATTTTCCACCTTTTTTTTAATAGTCAAATCTGCCTTATTTTGGTTTTTATTAAAAATAGCTAGGGCTTCTTTCGAAACTCTCTTTTTCCATACCGGTTTTAAAAACATTTTGCAGATTCTTGATGGGTTTTTGCAGGTCTCAACTGGGTCGGTATTTGTTTTCCTGGGTGCATCATTTTTCACGCCTCAATTTTCGATCCAGTGGAATCAAAATCTGATTTCAGATTCTTTGTGGGTTTATCAAGCTCTTATCTGGGTGTTTCTTCAAATTTTCTGGGTATTCCGTCAATCTGTCTCAAAGTTCGTGTCATCTCAGACTTTCACATTTTTTCATTGGAAAACATGCTATGGCATCTCTCACCAGTCTTATGCTGGAAGGCAATCAGTGGTTCAACGGAAAAAACTACAACACCTAGAAGCAAAGAATGATGACGATCTTCAAGTACCGTCACCTTGAAGCACTTGTTCTGGGTACCAAGACTCGTCCTACCATAGCCAATGCTACCACAAACCAACATTGCAAAACATGCAAACCTCTCTCATCTACCCGAGGCTGCCTTTTACACTTTTTGAGGACATGCAAATTTCTGTTTTTTGAAGAGATTGACCATTAAGGGAGGGTATTATGATATAAGATAGTTTCTATTTTCTCTCTCTTTTGTCTTTTTCTAATGGTCACTCTTTTTGTAATGTTTCCATAAACTCCTCATATTCGTTATGGAAACTTTCTTTTTCATTTTACAAGAATGTATCTATTTCCTCTCTCTTGTTCATTATAAAAACGCTCTCCTGTATCTTGTATATAAAGATCATTCATGATCTTTGTTTAATAACACATTCATTATTTTACCATAATATAAAAGACATAGGTAAAATATATTAAAGGCCCACCTCACCTCTGCCAAGATTCCATAGAAACCAGAAAAAAAACCTTAATTCCCACTGTTGAAAATTGTTACTCTGTTGATGGTAAAGTTGTTCATTATCTGTATGGTAAGCCTCTTAAACTGACTGAATTTACTCCAATTATATCATTAAGAAAACTTAGAAAAAAAGAGAATTAAGGAACAAAAGAAGAAATCTATTTAGTTTGGTCTTCCAATGGAACTAACACAGCCTAAGGCTCAGTTTTATTCATTCGGCTTCTCACCCTTTACTGACTCTAGGAATGTTTGCTAGTGACTATCATCCAGTTGTTATGGCACCCTTTATCAGCATCTAAATTATTAGCTCCAAGGATATGCAAGACCAGTATGTCGTGAAGTTTTTACAGGGGTTTCAAATTATACCTGATCTAGTACAAATGCCTGAGGAGTAGGAAGTCTGATTTTGCCAGAATCTCTTTTGACCAGTACATGAAGCATTTTGCTTGGCCAAAAGTACTTGCAAGTGTTAGTTCCCTTGGGCCTTCCTGAGTTTTGAATACATTCGCTTGGTTTTCGAAAGTCTCATCCTCAGCAAAGTTTCGAGTTTAAAAACCTTTTTTTTAATTCCCAAGAACAGAATGTTCCTTGTGTAAATCAAAATATCCCTTGAGAAAACCACACGAATTCCTCTGAGTTTACTCGTGTGTAGATACAGTAAGATGCAGAATGTTGATTGCAGTTGTAGAATTGAGAGTTTGTAAGGTTCAAAAAATGCCTAGCTTAAGAAGCTTATTTGTGCCTTGGACAACATGGCAACTATCATCATCTTGACACCCTCACACTAATGGAACTCAACTCAAAAAATATGTTATTGAACCCTGATGAAACATCAAATAATTTTACACACTGCAGAAAGGCACAACACTTGATAAAGGTTTTGCATATGTGGTAGAAAGCTAAGTGAGTTTGATCTTGGGGAACTCCATGGTTAAGCAAACTTGAGTCAGAGCACAACTAGGATGAGCAACCTCCTAGGAAGTCTAGATGCATCTCCCCTATGAGCAAAACTAAGATACAATGAATGCTAATTGGACCATTCCTGCTTCTTGTAAACCACACCTTATGAAATACTAGTCAATAGGATTGGCTCACAACTATGCAATTGAATCCTCATAAAGCATCGCCTCCTTGATAAGAAAATGGACTTTATCAATTAAATAGAGCCTGATGAGCTACAAAATTAAGTTCACCTTCACTTTGCACGAAATCACATTTGGAGTAAAACCTAAGTTCTTATACTACTTTCTAAAGGACCGTCTGAGTGTCATAACAGACTAAAATGAATGTAATTTTATCTCCACATTCATTTTCTTCGTCATGTTTAAGTCCAAAATTTATGACTAAAAGGGTGGGAGAATCGCAACCTCTGCAATTTACCCAGGCTAAAATTGATAATAGTTCATGATTATGCTTAGGAGCAAAGACTTATGAAAAGCAATTTGAAAACTTGCCTAATTGGTGGATATTAAACCAGCTTCTAGAGTTATCATGTTCGGATACCTTACCACAGGGTATCTCTGGCCTAAGACAGTCTACAGAACCAACAAGCAGATTAAGATTGGTTGAATTTCTGTCAAGACTAAATCCCATATCATACTCGTTTCCTCTTAGAGAAGACTTTTGATGCCAATAGACATGTTAATCACAAATTACAATAGAGTCAAATAGAATAAAGCTATCACATCTACTAAATGTAGCAGTGCCTGTAACAAGAGCAAGTTGTCTAAGTGAACCCAGCTTAATAGGTTTAATTGCATCTAGCCTTGCTATCACATTAAAATTTAGCAATGACCCTTTGAGCTTGGGGGTGAGGATCACAATCACTGCAATTAACCGGAATCAAGAGTTGACCATAACAGAGCTATGCAGTTAACCCTCATAGAGATTTGTGGTTAAGCAAAAGACAAGGTCTATGCAGCACTCTTGAAATCTAGCTCAGTGTTGAGCCCTTAGAAATAAGGCAATAAACTAAACCTGATATGATAAATTCTCACATCCATCCCCCATACTGTATGCAAGCTAGTCCTCGAAAGGATTATAGCCACCAATAACATAAACAAGACTAAGCCCAAGTGTTGAACCTTACTTTGAAGGTCATTTAACTGCATTTAACTGCCGATGAGCCCATCAATGAGGGCTTCATCTGTCCTAAATTTTAATAGAATAGCCAATCTTCTGAACCATAAACCTTAGAAGATCTATGGGGACCTTAATAGCAGCTCCTTGCGTGAATCAAAAGACTGATGCTCAAATAAAATACATCAAAAAAAAAGCCTCGGCCCATTAAAATTGAAATTTGTTGGGCAGCAGGAATGTATGACCTGGGTGAAGGTATAAACAAAGCTATAAACCTTATGTTAATATTTCACCTGTAATCTGAGCCTGAGTTCAGTTGATGCCGGATATGACTAGAAATCAGAATGAGAAGGAAGCGATCTAAGCTGGGAAAAAAACATAAGGATTAAACTTCACAGTCATTGATTAACTAGGCTTGGGAATATAAGACCTAAAGTTTTAAGACTAATCCAAGAAATCCGACTAAAACAAGTGATTTTGAATTCGAAAGGAAGTGCTGAGAACTTAATGCTCAAGAAAATCATAAAAGGACTTCATAACTTCAGATATAAGTACTACGCCAAAACAAAGCCAGGTTTTACTTGTAACCTGTTAGTGTTGCACGGTAAGCTGTCCCATACTCTTTGATTCCTATTTTAGGGGCAATACCAATTGCCATTTAGCAAAAGAAAAATAACATAATGTAACAAATGCTAGAGCGAAAGCATATAATTGCAGTTTATGCTTGTGTGCCTCCAAGCGGAAAATTCCATCAGTCGCTTTCGTTCTTGCAATTGTTTGCAGCTTCAAGAGAATATTCGAAACAAATAAATCTAGCAACAGAAAGAGAAAAAGGAAATGGACTGTACCTGCAAGCATTGAGAATGGCAGAAAATGTGACTACATTTGGTTTGATTCCCAATTCGTGCATTTTATGAAACATTTTGACTGTGTTCAAAATCTCCTTAGACCTCTGTTTCATGTCCTCGGCAACAGATAGAGGAAGCCTTCTCTCGATTCCAAGGTGCTCAAACATTGCAGTGGCACCATATGCCTCGCTTTTGTCTTCAGTAGAATTTTTTGTACTCCAGCTTACTACAACCTCTGATGAACTACTGGCCACATTATTCTCTATAGACAGCGTACTGGAACTGTCGCTACAACTTCTAGGATGGACCTGAAGAAGATGTAGAACAAAGCATTGAACTTCATGAAAACATAAAAGAACATAACTCAGGTCCTGTTGGAAAGACATACGGCTGCGTGTGCAATGAAACATACCTGACTATTCCTCCCGAAGGCATCAATTATAGAATTATAAGTGACGACATTTGGCATCACGCCTTCTTTTGTCATCTGATCGAGCAGGGCAAGAGCTTCTTCTACAGAGCCATTCTTACATAAAGAGTCAACAAGCGCACTATAAAGCACCACGTCAGGCTTCAGACCAGAGCATTTGAACTCATTTAAAATTTGCAAAGCCTCAGCCTGCAGTCCTCCTTTAGAATATGCATCGATTAGAGTGGAATAAGTGAGCACATTAGGGGAGACGAAGTGCATCTTCATCTCTTGAAATAGCTCCTTAACTTTATCATACCTTCCCTGCTTTCCGTACCCACCCAAGAGAGCGTTGTATGTTACAGCATCCTTGTTAATACCAGCTCTTTCCATGTCCTGGCAAACAGCAAGAGCCTCCTCAAACCTACCCAACTTAGCATAGATAGACAAGAGTGTATTGTACGAAACTCTATCGAGACTAATGCCACAATATTTCATTTCATGATACATGTCCAATGCCTCGTCAAGACGTCCAGCTTTCGCATAGCCATCAATGACAGTACTGTAAGTAACTACATTAGGCAGAATGTTCCTTTGAGACATGCCGGACATTATAGAAGCAGCGAGGTCCATCTGGCCTCCTTTACAAAGCGCATCCAAAAGGGTGTTATAAGTGAAGATGTCCTGGTCAATTCCCCGATAAAGCATCTCACCGAACATGTCCTGTGCCTTTTCCCACAGTCCCCCACGGCTGCACACGGCAATGAGAGAATTAAAGGTGATTCGGTCTGGCTCCACCCCTTCCCTTATCATTTCATCGAACACAAGCAGAGCCTGTTTGAAGTCAAAGCCGCCCTTCCCACACGCATCGATAACAGCATTGTAGGTAACGAGATTGGGGTTACAGCCACAGGACTTCATGAGGCGAAAGATTCGAATTGCCTCGTTGCAGAGACCGCTGCGGCCATAGGCACTGATAAGCGCAGAGAAGGCATAAACAGTGGTCCCATAGCCCTGCGCTCTCGCCCGCTCGAACACCTGGCGCGCCACATCCACTCTGCCGAGGCGGCCCATCACGCTGATCATGGTGCTCGCCAGCTTGCCTTGCTCACTCTTCTTCCTCTCTCTCGCCACAGCCCACTCATAACACTGCATGGCCTTGCTGCATTCCCCACTGTTCCCCAGCTCTCTTATCAAATACCCCCAATCCCAGTCCCACTCCTCCTCTCTTCCCATCCGTCCCAGCACTCTCAATATCTGCTCCTCATCTTCCTCCAGCAGCTCCTCCAAAGCCCCCTCCATCCTTTCCCTCCCCTTTCCCTTTCCCTTTCCCTTTCCATTCCCCTTGTCTTTCTCTCCGGTGCAGTTTGCTCGCCCTCTGCCTATATGTAATTTTGACACAAACCTCGTTGATCTCCGTCCGCAAAAATCTGGGCCAAGCTCTCCCTGTCTGGAGGAGATTGAAGGGAAGATTGAGGCGCTGCTGCTGATGTTTCTGCTTCCTCCACCCACAACCATCCTATGTGGGTGTGCCCGTTGATGCCCATCTGAATAATCCGGTCGCCCGAATCGGGCAGGCTTAATTCCATTGGGGAGCCCTGCGGTGATTGAGCACTGCGGAGGCGTCGCTCCATTGATCGGCGTCGTCATTCCTTCTCCCCAAAGTTCATTCCGTCATTTCATCCATGATTGCAATTCTTCCTAGCTACCCTGCTCCGCCCTTCCCACCTTATCCTTATTTTGCCTCTCTTTCTCTCTCTTTCGGTTGACTTGACGTGTTGCTCTCCTTCAAGTTTCTACTCCCACAAATTGGACCAACGCGCTCCCCACTTTTCCTTCCCCAACTCCTCTTTGGAAACATTCTATTTTCAAAAATATTACCATTTGATTTTTGCAGGTAGTATTGGCGCCTTGGTAAAGAAATTAAGGAAACAAAGGTGAGGGAGAAGGATCGATAGGTGCTGATATTATTGGGATAATAAATATTATAGTTATGTTTCCCAATTTTGTCTATAATTCACTTATATTTATATCAAAATATATATATGTATAAAAATGTATTCTAATAAGATCAAGCATATTCGATAAGTTTGTAATAGAATCTATATATAATCAACTAAGTTCATATATAACTTGTACTTTTAAAGTAGCCACACCAAAATTGTCTCATATACATATATTTTGCCAATATTTTCAGACACAAGCACAAAAAACTAACCACCGCATCGACACCATACAACCTCATATTCTCATCACTCAATCATAAAGAATTTGTCTTATATTAATTGAATGTTTATGGATATCAAGAGGGGGGGATAAATCAACATGTATTTAAACTTAACTACATATCAACCATTCATTCTAATTAACACATATAAGATTAAAATAGAAAGAGCAACTCATTAGGTCACCAAGTTTTTTACATGGAAAAACTGATGCAAGAAAACCACAATAAGAATCACATTCACTATATGAAAATTGATTACAATGTTTTAGGCTACATGGCAAGGAAGCACACTACTCTTGATTTAAACTTGTAGGCTACGGTGCACAATCTTAACATGAGATACAAGGACTCGAAAAACTTCGGAGATCACTTCTTGAGGGAAAGATGCAATAAGAATGCTTACAATGAATTAATATTGTTGAATTAAAGAGAAACGTGTTCTCTAAAATATTGGTTACAATTCACTATTTTATACAAATGAAACTAACTCTATCACTACTAATTTGCATGTTATATCATCCACAATCATATTCGCTTCATGGATCAATCTTTGAAATACCTCATCTTTATTTATCGTCTGCAACACAAAATAATCATTAGGTTATCCTAATGAGATATAATGTGCAAAATACAAATAGTTAGACCCAGATTCATTCTCCAATGTGTGCAAAAGAAAAACAAGATATGTGAAGCATTACATTATATCAACACACATTCCATTTAATCCTAAATTATTGCCTTCAACTTTGCACATTGTACTATATAGACCAAAATAACTCAAGTTGGCTTAAAAAGATATAATTGATAATGCAAGTCAACCCATCATACACAAAATATAGTGTAAATCTCCCTAACAATTGTGGATGCGCATCATTGCATCACTTGCCACCAACAAACCAAAATTAGATAACTACAACACCATCATTACAACAAATAGCCAGTTGCTAAGGTTTAAGAACCAACTACTTACATCACATCAATTGTGAGAACCACTTTTGGAACTGGACCAAATGATTAGCACCCAAAAATAACACCATTTTTTAGTACTTTTTTGTACTAAAAATGAGCCCTTTTGCTAGCACAAAAATTAGTGTCCAACTACATGTCACTTTCACTATTGGCTTTTGTGTACTATTTGACATCATATTTAATTTTGAGATCAATGTCATAACTATTATATCATCTCTTTTGGTGCCAAAAAAGGGAATAGGTAATAGTATCCCTTGGCATTGGATATGATGTGTTAGCATGGTATTGAATATTGCATTGGGTAATATGTCAGGTATAGTTTCCAATGTTTTTTTTGGTTTTGCTTCTAATTGTGCTTCATTTTTTGCTTCTAGTTGTGCTTCCCATTTTGTTGTCAATTTTGCTTATTGTGTTGCTTCCATTTTTTCTCACATTAAAATGTCCTTTGTTGCTTTTAGTGTAATAGTGGATTCCCATTATGCTTCTTGTGTTTCTTTGATTTGGGTTCTAGTTTTGCTTCTGATTTTGCAACCTTGTTTGCATCTAGCTTTGCTTATGTTGTTGCTTCTAATGCTACTTTGAATTTTGCTTCTTGTGTTGCTTCCAATTTTGTTTGGATTTTCCTTCCCATTTTGCTTCCATTTTTTCTTCTTGTGTTGCTTCTTATTTTGCTTCTTGTGTTGCTCCTAATTTTGCTTTTGAGTTTGCTTTAGGTTTTGCTCCCAATTTTGCTTCTGGAATCTTTTTTGCTTATAACTTTGCTTCCATATCATGTGTTGCATCTATCTTTGCCTCAGTTTTTGCACCTTTTGTTTTTCCTAACATGACTTCTATTATTGATTCTGAAATTGCTTCTGTTGTTACTCCTTTGTTTTCTATCTGAATTGCTTCTATTTTTGCTTCCGAGATAATAACAAGTTTTGATTCCAAGATTGCTTTTGGTTTGCTTCTAGTCTGTCTACCATTATTTCCTTCTTTTTAACTTCTACAAATGCTTTTTATTTTGTTTCCACTTCTTATAATTTTAATTCAATTTAATTAGTTAAATAATATATCATGCCTCTTTAATAACTTATTGATTATAGAGTAAGTCATGTTGCATTTAAAATATTGTGTAAGGTAACATTTACAAAAAAAAATTAGAGAAATGGATATCCATGCAAATTGGCAATGTCATTTTTTTTCTTAGTAAAATATATTGATATTATAATAGTTTAATAACTAGATATAGTCAGTTTTTCTAGAATATTCAACAAATAAGTATCAAAAATCTAGAAGTTGCTCCAAGAGCTAAGCATAATAAAGTTATACAACATATTATGTATCAAGAACTAGTCCCATGGAAAAATAATGGCAAGTATATATAACACGAGAAGCTAAGAGTAGTAGTATAAACATTAGAGCACATCAGAACTTGATAGTCTCGAACTTGATAAAGAAGTAATTATCATCCTTCATCAAGGCCCCACCCATCATTAGTTTCTAGAGACTCCAAAATGTCTTTAGCAAATAGTTCATCATTCCAACCTGCAAGGACATTTTCTTTTGGTGCATTATCATCAAGGCCTATGGAATCTTCATGTTCATTCTTATCTAGAGCAAAATTATGGGTGTCATTGGAAATATCCAAATCTTTCATCATCTTATCTAACTGATTTAATTCAGGAGGATCTAGCATGTCTTTATATTGATTCAGATATTGGATGGCTTTGACATATTCCTTATCAACGATAAGTAGTCCATACCAAACTAGCATCATAAATTGAGCAATAAAATTCTCCAAAGAAAGAGATACCTATGACGTAATGAAAAGATGTGTGAGTTTTCTTGAAAACCTAATAAGTCTTTATCTTTCTTTTGAAAGACCTCTTCATTTCTCACTTTCCATAGTAACCATAAGATCTCACAGGTAAGAGCATACCAAAAGTGGTTAAATTTAGAATCAAAGATTTCAACATATCAAGCTAGAATTCCACTCCAATGATTTCAACAGTATCCAGCTAGAATTTCACTCCAAGAAAGAGAAGGTTTTGAATTCCACAAAACTAGAGTCCCTAAAAAGATTGACCAAACGGTTATAGAAAAATCACATTGAAAGAAAATATGTTCAAAATTGACGTAAGGAAGGTAGGGGAAAGGAATTACATCCAATCTCCTAACACCTTACCAAGAGTACGCACAAAAGAAAACACATATTGAGCAACAAGAACCAAGAGAATTACTAATTGATTAGATAACTGGCATGATAAAATATACTTTCAATACATTTAACATGCCCAGTTGTGAGACCTTTTGAGTTGCGGCTAGTACAAAGAAGTTACAATCATAGAGCTAGTAGTTTTTCTTCTTCATTCTTCATTTATTCTCTACTATCTTCCTATCTGAAAAGCTTACTTCATTTTTCTGTGATGATTCTCTAAAGTTGATCTAAGTTCTTATATAGCTAGCAAAAGCACAAGTCATCTTGTAAGACATTTAACCTACCTTAGAGGAGTAAACCATAACCCAAGCAATGGGGATCAATTGTTCATGTGCTATAAAGGATAGGTCTTCACACGAGCAAGGAGTTTTCTTATAGCCGCACAAGATGCTATGTCATTACAACAAATTGCATCAAAAGAAATAACATGTCATATTGGATGAAACCATAGGAAATAGTGGCTGGAGAAGTTGGTGAAGCACAAGGCACGTTAACTTGTGCACTCTTAGGATAAGGATCTAAAATATGTCCTTAGTAAGTTATCAACTCACTACTACATTTCGACCCAAATTACAATGGCAGAATGTCGCAATTGCGACAACTAACCTTTGCCCAAGCGACAGTACCAAGAACTGGCTCTTGTTAGACAGGCATCAAACTTTTAGCATTGAACATTGCGATGACAACCTCAATTGTTGCAATTACAATGCCAAAAGATGTCGCAATTTGGCAGAAGGCAAGGCCAATAGGTCATCGTGACATTTTCGTAATTGCAATAGGCCACCGTCATAATTACAACATCTAATAGTGTTATTTTGTCATCCAAATAGCAACAATCGTACTATATGGTTGACAATCAAGCATCAGAATGGATGTCACAACTGCAACGATATGCGACAACAGTGTTGTGGGTGTGATGACTCTTTTCCATCTTTGTCTGTCGCAAGTGTGATGGATTTGCGATGATAGTGCTCTT
This sequence comes from Cupressus sempervirens, assembly GCA_028749045.1. Taxonomy (NCBI): domain Eukaryota; kingdom Viridiplantae; phylum Streptophyta; class Pinopsida; order Cupressales; family Cupressaceae; genus Cupressus; species Cupressus sempervirens. The sequence goes on along the minus strand of CM053783.1, from coordinate 506,519,956 downwards.
GTTCCAATGGCATTCCATCGGACCTTTTTGTCTTAATTGTGATGGCTTGCTGATATTTTTTTTTTAAAATATTGTTCTTCTTTGTTAGAAATATATTTTACTATGTTGAACACATGTGTACATTGTTTAGCATAGGTCATGCAATTTCCTCTTTGGCCCCTCTCATGGAGATTGCGACAACTAACCTTTGCCCAAGCGACAGTACCAAGAACTGGCTCTTGTTAGACATGCATCAAACTTTTAGCGTTGAACATTGCAATGAAAACCTCGATTGTTGCAATTACAATGCCAAAAGATGTCGCAATTTGGCAGAAGGCAAGGCCAATAGGTCATCGTGACATTTTCGTAATTGCAATAGGCCACCGTCATAATTACAACATCTAATAGTGTTATTTTGTCATCCAAATAGCAACAATCGTACTATATGGTTGACAATCAAGCATCAGAATGGATGTCACAACTGCAACGATATGCGACAACAGTGTTGTGGGTGTGATGACTCTTTTCCATCTTTGTCTGTCGCAAGTGTGATGGATTTGCGATGATAGTGCTCTTGTTCCAATGGCATTCCATCGGACCTTTTTGTCTTAATTGTGATGGCTTGCTGATATATTTTTTTAAAAATATTGTTCTTCTTTGTTAGAAATATATATTACTATGTTGAACACATGTGTACATTGTTTAGCATAGGTCATGCAATTTCCTCTTTGGCCCCTCTCATGGAGATTGTGTTTGACATTCTTCTAAGTTGTCTGATTGATACTACTTTTGCTCAAGTGTTTCACAGATAGTGTTGCATTTCCATTTCCTTTTTATATTATTATAGATAAGAAGCCCAATGTCATGATTGTTTCTCCATGCATGAAGTTGTGGATTCAACATACATTTTGTGTGAAATATTAGTTTATTGAGGACTTCACATGAAAATAGGTGGACCACTACTGAATGTTTTCAAGTGGTCTTTTAGTGGTGGTTTGCTTTTTTTCATGTCAAGTCCTTCATAAACTAATGTTGCACACAAAATGTATGTTGAATCCACGACTTCCTACATGGAAAAATAATCATGATGTTGGGCTTCTTATCTATAGTAATATAAAAAGGAAATGGAAATGTAACACTATCTGTGAAACACTTGAGCAAAAGCATTATCAATCAGACAACTTAGAAGAATGTCAAACACAATTTCCGTGAGAGGGGCCAAAAAGGAAACTACATGACCTGCGCTAAACAACATATGTATGTGATCAACATAGTAAAATGTATTTCTAACAAAGAAGAACAAATTATTATTTTTTAACATGTTCTTCAAATGTTTTGCTCATGGTATCATTCAATGCTTATTATATCTCATGTCTTGACACGTGATGAGATATTGTTGTATTTACTTATCTACACATCTCCCAAGGGATTTACCATGCCTTTTTATTGCTTAACTTTTCTTTTATAAGGCCCTTTTAATGTGGTGCAACTTCATTCATGTAGCACAAATTTCCTCCTTCTGAAGCACACTCCATTTGCTCTCTTGCAGGTTTTACCTAATATTGTAAATGTCCTCAATTACACAAGGTCTACTTTAACTATTTTCTTCTAAATCTATTTGTCTTTTATTATCTTTTTATAATAGTTGATTTCAATAGAAAATATTTAATACATAGCATTATATAAGTATCCCCTAAAATCAATGAGCAATGAATGTGATTTTGTGGAGTGTTTGCCAAGAATCACTTGCCTCTAAATAATGTATACTAACATATTATGAGTATGATCTTAAAATCATGCTTAATAACTCATAATATTATATAGAAGATCACGTGATTCAAGAACATGTTATGATGGGTCCAGTTATTTATGTCACAATTTTAGTTCCTCTTGTTGTTAATGGTGTCGCCAGAGCTCCTTTTCTTTTATTGGTCCACTCTTCATATTGGTGTTTCAATGGGGGATGTGTTTCTTCCTTGCTCGTCTCTTGCTTGGAGGTTGTTCTTTCTTGTATGGTTTTGTTTGCAACTTTTGTTGGTGTTGTTGTCCCTATGGTTGCTAAGATTTGAACTCTGCAAGCATGTATATTCCATCTCTAAATTAGTATGTTGTGATTGTTGGAATAATTGATTAATTGTGCATTGTCTTTGATGTTACACAAAATGTAATTTCATTACCAGTTTGTGTATGTCAATCTCGCTCGGGCATTGAAGACAGTTTTCTGTGTCTACCAAGCATTCTAGAGTTTACCTAGTTCAGAAAATAGTGTCTATCGAGTTCACTCGATCATCAAAGAAAAGGCTTGCAAAAGTTGAGTGTTAACTGAGCTCACTCAGTTAATGAAGGAAATGTTGGATGGAACTAATGCTAACCAAGCTCACTCGATTACCAAAGGAACTTTGTGTATATGCAATGTTAACCAAGTTCACTTGGTTAACACAGGAAAACTTGTTTTTGAGTTAGTGTCTACCATGCAAGGTTGGCTAACAAAGGATTTTCTTATTTTGGCATATTGCAAATGAATTAGTACTTGAGGTATGTTGATATTATGTCGAAGAGGGAGAAGTTTGTTGTCATATCTCATAGATATTTTGTAAAGAGAAAGAGATGTCAAAGAGGAAGAATAAACTTTTGTCTGCTACTTCTGACAGAGGGAGAAACTGAAGGCTGAAAGAGTTCACATTGATAGAGGGAGTTCTCATGGATGAGAATTTGAATGGAACTAAAGATATGTTCCTTACTTTATTCTTGCTCCAAAAATTTCATTTTATTATGACATGTTGTGTTGCCATCAATGCCAAAGAGGGAGATTGTTGGAACAATTGATTAATTGTGTATTGTCTTTGATGTTACACAAAATGTCATGTCATTACCAACTAGTGTATGTTGAGCTCACTCGGGCATTGAAGATAGTTTTCTGTGTCTATCGAGCATTCTAGAGTTTGCCTAGTTCAGAGGATAGTGTCTACTGAGTTCACTTAGTTGTCAAAGAAAAGGCTTGTGAAAGTTGAGTGTTAATTGAGCTCAGTCGGTTAATGAAGGAAATGTTGGATGGAACTAGTGCTAACCGAGCTCACTTGGTTACCAAACTAACTTTGTATATATGTAATGTTAACCTAGTTTACTTGTTTAACACAGGAAAATTATTTTTGAGTTAGTGTCTACCAAGTAGGGTCGGCTAATGAAGGATTTTCTTGTTTTGGCATATTGAGTTCAAATTGAATTTTCTGTTGGTTCTCGCCAACTGAGGAGATGAATATTAATTATTCTAAGTTATATTCTAGCCGAATTGACAATATGAAAGATATAAATACAAGGTCAAGTTGAGAATTAGAAAGTAGAATGCATGAAAGACAATTAAAGAGTTAATGATGCTAAGAGAAAGTGATTTAGAAGGATAAGCAAAGTATCCTTGTGAAGCTGAAAAGATACATTTGATAAAAAAGGATCAAGTATACAAGCCATAATAGATATTTGTAATTAGCAATTCAGTTGCATCTAAAATCAAGTCATCTCATTATAGTGATCTAAATCTCCTAAGAGAGTTGGCTTGACAACTATTTGTAAATCCTCTAACAAGGTGACATTTTTATTGAATTGTCTTAAGGCCTCTAACAAGGCCACTCCTAATAGGGTGATTAAATCCTCTAACAAGGTCACACCTAAAAGTGTGTTTTGTAACCTTTAATGGGGTTGGCTCCTAACAGAGCTCACTTAAGAAGAGTGAAAATCAATAACTAGTTGCAATTGGTGATTTTTTCCAAATTAGGTTTCCACGTTAAATCCTAATGTTAAATGTGTTCATGTTATTTCTCTTATGTGTTTGCACCTAAGTTAAAGTAATAAGTAATCACAAATAACATCTTAAGATTTTCATGTTAAGTATTTACCGAGCATTTTCAGTGTTTACTGAGTTACAACATTTTATGTGTTTTTATCGAGCTTCAACAAAGTTTAGTTTTCAGATTTTATTTTGTACTGACATCTAAGGGATCTGGGATTTATTTTTGTAGTAATTGATTCACCCCTCCCCTCTCGATTACTCCTCTTATACTTCCATCAGTGACAAGGCTCATTAAACAGAACACAGATCAAACTAATATTCAATAGAGGTTAATTGAAATCAAATCACAAAAATTAATCAGAATGTAATACTCTTTTTTCAGTTTTTAGCCAAAGGAGATAGTGGTATCCCAAGGACTAAAAATGTCTAAATTATCATATGGAAAGGGCACAAGTACAATGTTGTGCATCTCCTCTTCAAACTTATACATATATGTTGTACTAAAGTTAAATATTTGCTAGATATATTTATTGTTGATTTGTTCATTGTTAGTTGTAACTGACTAATATAGACATGCATGTGGTTAAGAAGATTACTTAGATTTCCACAAAAATTGTTAGAAAAGGAATGATTGTTAAAGCACCTTCCTTTGAAAACTATATCAGTAGAAATTGAGAAATTGAGCAACCCTCTTCGGAAAATCTATAATCATTTTATATGGGGTGGAAGACTAATTTCAAATGTTGTGGATTACTTTTCTTTGTTGTTTAGCCATTATGTGAGAAGCCCACCCATGCCAAAGTTGATAGAATATTTCCTCCCCTCTATGAATTGTGGTTACCATATATCTCCATGCTATTAGTTCTTCACCAATATTCATCAATCTTTTAGCATGATTCTTATTGCTTTGATAAGTTTTTGTTTCCAAATACATCAAGAACTTCTTCCCTGGATGAATTCTCACACTCTAGAGTCGGAGATTAGAAGTGGTAAAATTATTGTGCACTTATAAGAAATTGGTTACATGGAAAATATCTTCACCTTAACCTCATACACAATAAAAAAAAATTGAGGACAATACAAAGACATAGACAACAGGGTATGAATAGGTTCTTGCTTTAGTGGCAGATACAAATTGCATGTAGCGTGTCTCATAACATCTGTGCAATAAACTCTTCATCTAGAAAAAGGACTTGTTTCATGTGAACATGAAATAGAGTGATCAACCATGTACTCCATAATTGTATAGATTAGAGGCCTCTCTATAACATTCTAAATCTTCTTTAGCTCAGATCCCCCAAAATTATCTGCTTGCATATTTCTCTTGGAATAATTTTGCTATGCTGATACCATGTGAGACTTCGGGTATAATTATGGAAGCATGCAAAGATTTTACAAAAACAATACCACACTTCGATTCTCTGTCTCTGTTTAATAAGAATAAACATTATGCTTTGCTTTCTCAGATCCTATATTATGGGAACCACCCTAAAAGGAATCCCTAATATATGAATTGTTTCAAAAACTCAAAAAAAGTATCCTATTTAAACTTAAAACAACTACGAGAATGGTGTAATATTCCCAACACCTAGTGCATGCATTCAAAAACTCAAAAAAAGTAGAGACACAATACATTTTAGACACCTCCCAAACAACCATCTATTAAACACCACGACATCTGTGCCATCCATTCATGCTTTCTCCACTTTAAATTCATGATTCAAATTTTAGACATTGTCAATAATTGCAAATATAGGTCTGCACACTTTATAATCTCCAATGACATTGTAAATAACAAATATACAATTTATTGTTGTAACATTCTCTACCAGTGAATTCAAAGGGGACCATAAGTTTTGTGGAAGGTGGCTAGATGGTGTTGTGCTAGGGTCCTGAGTAATATAAGTGTTTGCCAAAAAAGATGTTGGGTTTGCCCAACTTTGCCTTTTTTTTCTACTCTTTTGCTCTTATAATTTTTCCTTTGTTTCTATTACGACTAATATTGCTCTATTATGGAAGTTTGATATATAGTAGAATGATTAGTCTAAATATATAAGAACACCATAATATGCTATTTTAATGAGAAGTTCAATTCCATTAAGAAAGTTTTAAGATTCAACAATCAAGAAGAAAACTCTAGGTCCTACGAGGCATTTGTAGTTTTGAAGGTTTAGTGGTATGCTGAATTTTGAGAGGTGCAAATACTGCTTTGAATTGTCTATTGATGTCATTTTTTTCCTCCATTTGGGTCATATATTATGTTTTTTTCATGCATTTATTTTCTTATGCATTGTGATCAAATTACATGCATTTCTTAGATATTGTGTTTTTTTTCACGCATTTCTTTTCTCATACATTGTGGCCATTCCATAACACCAGCAACTCATCGATAAGAGGCACAATATATACATTCATATCTTTCACTTGGTACTTACCTAGTTGAATGAACAACATTAGATAATTATTGTGGTCATTTCACTCCAAGACTTATAATTACACGTAGGTAACAATAAAATAATTAAATACCTGGAACAATCATTGCCAACATAATGTGCTCCCTCTTTATTGATATCCATAGAGGAAGGTTATTGTTGATAACAAAAATAGGCTAGACTGAGTAAATGGATCTCATCTCTCCATATGGTTTGACACCATCAATTTCCAGAGAAAGCCTATGATTTTGAGGTTCTTCTTTAAGTGTGGCCACTTTTCCTCTATGTCCTTAAATGTTGAACCATCCACGAGCATTCAAATAATGTCATCTTGACTTCTATTGTGTTCTTAGTAATCCATAAATTATGCCAAGCTACTACACCTAAATAATCGTTTAAGACGCAGAATAATGGGGATGTAACGAAGAACCTTGCAAGGCACCTTTTTTGTCACTTGATTATCTTAACATTTGATCATATGGAATTTGAGGCATTTTGTTGCATTTTTGTGTTCTTTATGATAAATTATATGATCTTGAGGACAAGCATATATTGATTGATACTCCATTCCAATATGTTTCATAGTGGCACATAATTCTTGGTAAGAGCGAGGGAGAACATTTGATGGTGGTAACAAATAGTCACCTATTAATCTACAACAAAAAATATTAGTCATTAGTATAAGAAATTTTAATGGTACATATTTCACCTTTTATAGACTATAATGACGTATATCACAAACCTTAGCATACATGACATTGTTATGTTGGATAAACCATTCATAACCTTCAAATTCACCAACAATAATACAACAAAGAGAAGAGTTGATTGGGATCCTTCATAAAGGGTCGTGTTTGCCTTCTCAAGTAGGGGTATATCATTGACGACCTCAAGGTCATCCTCCTCCTCCTCCTCCTCCTCATCATCATCATCAACAACAACAACACTAGTACCAAATGTGTCATGGACCAATGAATCCATACCATCATCTTCAAATGTGTTTTTTGGTGCATGATTGCCATCTTCCATGGGATCATGATCTTCTCCTTCAATACTCACACCTCCATGTTTCTCCATATTCACACCTCCATGTTCCTCCATATTCACACCTCTATGTTCCTCTGAGATGTGTTGGTCCATATCACATACTACCCTAGGGAGATCAACCTATATAAAAATGATGATAATCAAACCCCCATAATGTGGTTCATAAGTATATTAATTCTAAAAATAATATATCAAACAACTTACCAATTGATGATAATCAAACCCCCCCTTCAGTGTGATCATTCTCCTAACAATGTCTCTTAGTTGTTTTGATTTTGATTCTTCTTGTCTTTAAGTCGTTACAATGCTTGCAAGTACAATAACATTTGTCATCGCCTGGTCTTTGAAAGTTAGGCAACAATCCAGCAATTGTCTCCCTATTTTGATCAAACTCGCTTGTATTATCTGACATGAACATTCTTCACGGGAATAACTTATTTGTGTACCCTTATTGAGTTGGTTGTAGTTATTGCTTATATTAGCACATATGGTTTTGAAAGAAACATTTGGTGTAATTAATGTGTATATCTGCAAAAATATTGGACATTTTGTACTTAATGTTTATATCTGCACATATGGTTTTGATATTAGAATAGAGTAAAAACCTATTACATCAGGTTCATCATGAATTGTTTAGCATAAATTATCATAATAACATACTTTCAAGACTATCGTATCACTACTAAACATGATTTACAGGGTAGTCATCCCATATGTTTCACTTTACTACTAATAAAAATAGTATCTGAATTAATTCAAATATCTAAAAAGATTTACAATGTGTTGAGTAACATATAATTGATAATCAAGAGTTGTACATATTGTTGATTATCAAACTTAAATGTGCTATTGATTTACATTTGGGCCCCATCAATCATTAGAATCCAGAGGTTGTAAAAAAATAGCATCAAACAATTCATCATTCCATCCTACTAGAACAAAATCACTTGCTAGTTGAACCTCTTCATTAGTAGAAACATGTGAAGTAGATTGTTGGGTGCTAGTGGAAATGTGCAGATCCTCCATCATTCTTTCAATTTTTTTATGTCATTTGGGTCCATCATATCCTTGAATTAATCAAGGTATTTGAAAGCCTTGATCTCGTCTTTATGAATAAGTAACATACCATCCCTGACTAGTGTCATAAATTGAACCATAGAGATTTCCAAAGAGAGTGAAACCTGTGACATAATGGAAAAATGTGTGATTTTACTTGTAAACTCAGTAAGTCTTCTATCCTTCTACTGAAAAACCTCTTAATTTCTCACTTTCTAAAGGAACCATAAGATTTCACATGTAAGATCTGACCAAAAAGTATTAAGGTTGAAGTCAAAAGCTTCAACAAATCCAACCAAAAAAATTCTCCAAGAAAGACCTGGCTTTGAGTTCCATACAATAGGATTGCCCAAAAAAATTGACCATATCATAACAAAAAAATCACATTGAAAGAAAACATGCTCAAAAGACTCAACTACATCACAGATTTTACAATAGCTAGAGGAAAGACCTAAAGATTCCAAGTTAGGTCCTAAAGCAAGTTTTTTAAGCAACAAAAGCCATTTAAAACAAACTTTTTTGGGTTCCACTTTGGACTTCCACAAGTACTAAAAAAAGAAAGACCATTTAGAAAAGGGAGAGCACAAACCCCACCCTTGGACCACTCCTTGAAATTTTTTAGGATCAGAAACAAGCATAGTGTATAACTGCTTAACTGTTACTTCATTAAACATTGTTCCATCTTTCCACAATAGTTGTTTGAAAAAATTGTCGGAGTCAATGGCCTTAGAGAAGTTTCATGTACTAAGTGCATTGCAAATTAAAGTATATATTTTTTTCTAAGTCTGTGGGATATCATATCTAGCTCTAAGTTCATCCCAAGTACCCATTCAATTATCAATTATTGAGTCACCAATTAATGACAGTCCCAACACATTCTAGTGTTTTGCTAAGAAACTTTGTGTAAGTGCCAAAGGTTTTCCATTTAGGTACAACCCCCACCAAATTGATCTATTTGTGACAACAAAAGATGGGGAAGAGCCAACAACATCTCTAACTAGTAAGAGTATCCTTGACTGGGTCCAAGCCTTCCAGAGAGTAATAAAAACATTAGAACCAAATACCTTGATCTTGAAATCCCCTAAAAGCAAATCACAAAATGGTATGTTCATCCAGCTTTTACTTTTGGAGATGATAAAGCATTGAATGTTATTTCTGATCAGAACTCTCTAAGGTTCATTACCATAAATGGCCTTAAGAATCCATTTAGAGGCAAGAGCAATAACATGTTTTTTTAGGTCCTTCAAACTCAATCCACCATATTACTTAGGTTTATAACACCACTGCTAATTCACACAATGTCTCTTTTTATTTGTCATTCCATCAGACCACAGAAAATCTCTCAAAAAAATTCTATTTTATCCATTTGATGGTTAGTCATTAACCAAGTAGAAGCAAAGTAAAGATGATGTGATGCCAAAACTTTATGCACAGCTTGTACTCTTCCTGCCAAAGATAGATAGCAAGTCTGCAATTTCACATGTTTCTTTTGAATTTTATCAAAGACTCACTCCCACATGGCTTTAGTAGAAGAATTAACAACAAAAGGGATACCAAAGTATCTAACAATCTCATTAGGTCCTTTCCATTTCCAAGAGATCGACTAAACCCAATTGGGAGGAGATTCAGACCAACCTAAAACTAAGGATTTATTAGGAGCAATTTTGGCACCTAAGGCTAAGAAAAAGAATTCAAGTTTATTCAAGGTGTTATGAAAATTAAATGCTCAAGTTCCAAGAATAGAGAAGTGTCATCAACAAACTAAGAATTGAGAAGAGTATCATTGTTGGGAAGGATGATACCTTTCATAGGAGGACCAAGGAAGGGCTCTCTAAGAAAATAGAATAAATCATTGAAAAAATCATAACTAGGGTAGGGGCAATGGGATAGCATTGTCTAATGGATATGCCAAGAAGAATAGAGCTGCAAAGATTGCCATTCGCATCTATGACAGTTGAAGAGCCCTTGAACAACACCTTTATCCATCTGCAAATAAACTCAGGAAATCCAAAAGCTTGTAGGATCCCAATAACAAAAGGCCATTCAATTCTATCATAGGATTTTTCAAATTCAAGCAATACCATGGCAACATTCTGCTTACTCTTCTTAGCCCAGTGCATTGTTTCCCAACTAGTTATTAGATTTTCCAATATATACCTACCTTTAATGAAACCTGTATATGTAACTGAGATAAATCTATTGAGCAAAAATTCTCAATTCTTTTAGCCAACAAATTAGCAATAATCTTATAGGAGATGTTCAATAATGTTATTGGCCTCCAATTTTTAGTTGTAGCTTTATCACCATCTTTTGGGATCAATTTGATCATACCTTTATTAATGTTTTTGCCTAGGGATCCTCTATTGAAAGAGTCTTCATAAAGTGCCAACAAATCACTAGAAATCCAATCAATGTTAGTTTTATAGAACTCGGCAGGAAGACCATCACATCCTAGAGATTTATCATTGGCTAAAGAATTAATAGCCCATTTAACTTCATCTGAAGTAATAGGAGTGCTTAACCTATTACTATCTTCTTCTGACACTTTTCTAGGAATAAGTTGTAGACATTTATCAAGTGCCTCATAATTAGCATCCAACATCTTGGATGAAAAAAGTTGGGAATAATACTCAAAGAAGGCTAACTGGATTAGTTCTGGATCCAATGAGTTACCACCATTAAAATTAATGTGTTCAGTGAACTCTCTTTTATTCTTTGCCTTGATAATGTTGAAGAAATATTTAGACCCCTTATCACCTTCCATATTCCAATTCAATTTGGATCTATCTCTCTGCCCTTGAATCTTATAACTTTGGATCTTCCTCAAAGAGTGTTTAGTCTTAATTAAATCAGCTTCTAAATCTAGATCTTGAATTCTGATCTGCAAATCTTTCTCAATCTGGTTAAGATTAGTTTGTGCCCTAGTTTCTTCAACATTTAAATCTATACTTTTTTTTACCAATAATCTAATTTTTTTTCCAAACATCAACTAATCCTTCCCACATTTCTCTCGATAAAACATCACCACTAACCAATTTAATAATGTCAGTGACCTACCTGAGAGTACTAACAATATCCTGATCTTTAAGGAGAGAAAGATTAAGTTAAAATGGCTTGTTAAGCCTTAATCCTAGAAACCATAATATCATCTTGCAACCGAATCTTTGGAGAGATAGGAGAATTGTCAGAAAGAGAAGTTGGAGTAATTGTGATAGGTGAGTGCCTAGGATCAGAGAAAAAATAAAGGAGAGTAGAATTTGCATAAGCTCCATCCAATCTACAGTAAACCCTATGAATACTCTTTTGATTATTACACCAAGTATACTATATATCTTGAAATTCTATTTTTCTACCCTCTAGAGGATCTAAAACATTAAATTTCCTCTTAAATTTGTTCCATAAGAATAATTCATTACCTTTATAACTAGAAGGTTTACCTCCAATTTTATCCTCCCTATGCTCCACTATATTAAAATCACCAATAAAAATTCACCTGGTGTTAGGCAAGTTATTTGAATCCCACTCCCATAGTTCAGCTCAATCTCTATAATCATTAGGTGCATAAAAGTTACACAATCCAAAGCTTTGACCATCTTTATAGAATACAATCCACAAAGCCCTATGACAAGGAGAGACACCACTATTCACTATATAATCCACCCAATTAGGTCCCACAAGAATAGCAACTCCTTCCCTTCCCCTTTCATAGTTGGAGTAGATTGCAGTAGCATGATCCCGATGCATTTTTAGAATAGTGTGAGATTGAAACCTAACTACTTTAATTTATTGTAAACAAACATATATATATTTTAATGTTTATTGCACCATCTTCTAACAATGTACTTCCTATCATACATCTCCAACCCTCTAACATTCCCACTATGGATGTTGATTATGTTCATGATTTTTAGGGTTGCTCTTACCATTGTTATATAGTCTGTTAAAACAATTAGTAATATCTCCCTATTTACCTTTATAACCACTAGAATTGGTTAATATCTGATGATCATTTCCCTTTATTTTCTTATTCTTTTTATTGGTGATTTCAACAAAAGGGGATTCAATTCTATTTATATCTGGAGAGATTTCCATCCCTGAAAACTTTGATCCATTCAACTGTATATTCTTATTAGTCAAAATGTGACTAGCATTCTTAATTAGCTCTGCCCTCTCAGCTAGAGAATTAAGAGCAAGTTGTTGAGCATTAAGTTTGGTGGGGGTTTCAACCAAAGGCACAACAACACTATCTTTTGGAAAAATAATGGATTTTAACTAGGAAGAACCACTTGGGATGATCTTAGAACTAGGAATGGGATCATTAGAGGGAGTTGACTTAGTATCATAAAGGAGATTGACAATATTATCGAATTCCTTTTCTAGGACAACATCAAAAAGTTTATTTTTTTCATTTTCCATAGGCTTATCTATCTTCGAAATGTTGTCGAAGTTTCCTAAGGATGGTGTCTGTACACTCGAAAGTGTCCCACTCTAAACCCTTCTATCCAAACGATTCCATGAGTTTGGAATGTTTGAATGCCGGCTTAGAGCTCCCTATCCACGGAGTGCAAGAGAGTGTATTTCAAGTTCAAGGGCTCTCAGATGAGCCTTAAAGATACTCTTCTTGCTAGTAAACCATGCAATGGGAGGTTCGAAAGACAAGATGCAAGAATGCAAATGTCCCAAGGAGTTCCTCAAGAATGCAATGCAACTAAAGATTAAACTAGAATAAATATGAAAGTGTAGCTATGCTAAGCATGTATGAGAGTGTTGCAATCCAACTATTAGACTATATGATTTAAGCTACATGTAAAAATGAAAGCTAAGCTAAGCTAGAATGCCATGATGCCATGGATGAGAGAATGTAGACAAGAAATAGAAGTTCTCCACAAAGCTCCAAAGAAACCTATTAGAAAACCTGCAACATAACAATATTCAAATGAGGATGGATTGAGGGGGAAAGCTCTCTCCCTTTTAAAGATGTATGGACGGTAGAGATCAAGATGAAGATGGTGGATGATCAACAGTGGAATTCAAAAAGAGGAGTGATCCATGTGCACACACAAGTCAACCAATAGAATATAAGTTGACTTGTCATATAAGACAAAAGTCACAAAGCCTTTTCTTTTAATTGCAAAATAGAAAAAGGACTTTATGTGTGCACTTTAAGTGGGTTAGAAGAATGGGGTCTTTTATTTAATTAAAAGGGGACATGTTCTTTTAATCAAATAATGAACTTAGGATAGCATAGTCAAACTATAGGTTATAATCAAATAAATTGATTATTAGCAATTTGGCTTAGGTAAGTGATTAAATTAATTTAGCCAAAATGTTGAAAAGGGGGCTAATAGTCTAGATGACCATTTTTAGGTGATTACAGTGTCAAGGGTTTCTTTATTTCAAAACTAGAGACTTTGTTAGCATTATCTTTAGATACCTCAAAGTTAGCAGTTTGGGGTCTAAATAAATTTGGACAATCCTTTCTTGCATGTTAATTCCTTTTGCAATGGAAACAAGCACTTGAATTACCAAGTTGAGAAACTTTCCATGAAAAATCTTGATCATCAACAATAAGGGAGATATTATCAGGGAGTACAGTTCTGGTTTGAGAGCAACCATAACCCTAGCATTTAAATGTAGGAGAGTAGTCTTTGATTGTTTTGTTTGCAAGACCGAGCCAATAGGCTTCAACAACTGGAGAATAAATGGCCAAAATTCAACATTCAATTTCTCAATTTCGACATAATTTGATGAAGCCCTAGCAAACACTTCTTCTACATTTCCAGAGGGCAACCATGGAAAGGCTCTAAATAGAGATTTACCCACATTCCAAAATTTCTTGCTTAGGATTATTTCTTACACACTATGAGTCTTTACAAATACAAAAAAAAGCCCTCTTTGAACCATTCTACAGAAAGTAACATAAATACCAAGTTTCATACCCCAAACACTTACAACCCATTCATCAAAAAGCATGTGGGAGGGCAGAAATCCTTTATCTAAGCATGCAAAGAAAATTGCAACAATTTTTAGCCAAGATTGTTTAGTTTTAATAGCTCCTACCATATCCTCATTCGATGAGAGAGAAATGGTTTTCAGCTCATGGGGTAGGATCTTACCTTCCTCGTAAGAATTTGCCTTAGTGCAAAATCCACCCAAGACCAAGAAGCACAATAACTAGCACAAAATATACCAATAGAGTATGATCAGAATAACAATATGATATTCAATTGATTGTATAGTACACTAAGAGTGCCTATATATAAAAGCCTCTAAGATGCATCTAGAATGTCTAGGAGTTAGCAATATGATAAGCCTCACAACTAAGCACGTGTCCACCAAGAGTGGATTACCCTCCATTAAGCACAAGAGTTAGTGCGATGATGAGAGGATAAGCCTACAAAGATGTGTCACATAAAATTATGTTGTAGACACCATGTGCTTAATTAAGAGTGTGAACAATTATATTGTCTACATGACGACTCAATTGTTTATGCAAACTCCAGTGTTGTAGACACCATGTGCTAAAATAGAGTTGCTTACTCCTGTGTTAACATGACAACTCATATGAGTACGCAAACTCCTAGGTTTCTAACCTAATAAATAATAAAATAATACATTTATCTTAAGTAAACTTAAGTAAAGTGTAAATAATAATTTTCCTCCACCATTACCAAATGTAGAGTTGCCTCCATCCCTGAGTCTATCTCCATTGGCTATGGCTTCATCACTTCGAATTCCATCCAAAGTGCTCCTACAAATCTTGCTAGAAAAGAAAGAAGACAATGGGCATGAGGTTGAAGACTCTTCCACCACTGCCTTATACGATAATTTCTCAGTCACATCCTTTTGCTTATCCCAATCATTGGTGCTATTTAAAACCTCATCAACTTTCATCATATCCTCAGACATCTCTCCTCCACCTTCAACCATGATTGCCTCCCTTTTCTTGACGAGTGATATGGGGTGGAGATATAATGGCGAAATAGGGAAAGAATACCAGAAATGATCAGAGAATCCCAATGGACACACATACAACAATCACAAAAGAAAATGGATACTCAAAAATGCACACCAACAAAAAAACAAGTACCAAAAGTAGTAAAAAAATGAAAACAAAGGTACAAAAAAGGAAAAGTAGGACAATAACCACGTAGCAGAGCACAGAAGCCAAGGCACATAGGTGTCTGGCTACCGTACTCAATTGCAGAGTGTTGCACTTGTCTATTGCATATATGTTTTTGAAATAAAAATTTGGTGTAATTAATGTGTATATCTAAAAAAATATCGAACATGTTGTACTTAATGTTTATATCTACACACATGGTTTTGAAAGAAACATTTGGTGTTATTAATGTGTATATCTACAAAAATATTGGACATGATGTACTTAATTTTTATATCTATACATATGGTTTTGAAATAAAAATTTGGTTTAATTAATGTGTATATCTACAAAAATTATTGGACATGTTGTACTTAATGTTTATATCTGCACATATGGTTTTGAAAGAAACATTTGGTGTATATATATATATATATATATATATATATATATATATATATATATATATATATATATATATATATATATATATTGGGCATGTTGTACTCAATGTTTATATCTACACATATGGCTTTCAAAGAAACATTTGGTTTTGAAACAATACAAAAAGTTTTACAAAATTAATGTTTTACAAGAAATTGCACCTGAAGAACTATTAGCTCATAAGCAAGAACATGGTGTTGAAATAGTACAGAAAGTGCTTGACATGAGAGGTCTACAAGCGAGGGTGTTGACCAATCTTGAATACTTGAATGTTACAATGAAAGCTATCGAGGATCAGACACCTATACCAGGGTTATAACACAATGTGAAGTTGAAAGCTATCAAGGATCAAACACCTACACCCCTTTTTCTGTATCCCCTTCCTCTTCATTCCTCTTGTTTGTAACTCCTTGTCAGCCCCTCCATTCTTCTTCTTGTCTTGGCCTTCTTGTTTTCTTGAACATTCAAGGAGTTGTTCACATGATTCCTCATTATTTCATATTTTAATTGAATTATTTTTTCCTTCAACTTAGCCATCTATTGGTTTATCCATGTGCAAGTGAATGGTGTTAAACACGAGTCATTATTGTGCCAAAACTTCATCTTTGTTCGACCAAACTATAGCAGGAATTACATTATTTCTTGTTTTTTCATGATCACCTTGGAAATAACATCTACATTTGCTTAAACCAACATATCCTAATATCTTAAATGTTGGTTTCTCAGATTTGTTCATTTAAAACATTTTCCTAGTTTTTGTGTATGTTCTTTAACTGTTTTCTCCTTTCAAAGTTTGTGTGCATGGGATCTTTAAAGAAAATACACTTTTCACAAGATTCTTATTGTTTAATTTATTTCATTTAAGATATTGAGATATTAGGATTTATCATGATCACCTTGGAATTTGTCATGTATTGCATCTACATTTGCTTTGACATTTCTTATAAGAGTGTTTCAAGGTTGGCAACCACTTCAACATCCTTTGCATGGTTTAGAGGTAATATCATTGTGGCAGAGGCTTCTGTAAGGGAATGAGCCTTGTGATTATGGCATTTACATAGAAGTAGAATTTTCATCTTCAACTCCTTTCACTCAATTCTTCATTGAAATTATTCTTCTAACAATGATAATAGCTACTACAAGTTTTTGGGAGCCAAGGGACACTAAATCTATGCTACATTTTATGGGAAGATGGGAGAAGTCACTACTGAATTCAATACTTCATAACAATTTGGATCATATAGTGATGCCCAAATTTAATAGCAACAATAGATACTTGGGATCCTCACAGGGAGACTATGCCAATAAATGCATGGTTACATCCTTGGCTTCCATTGTTGGCAAACCATTTGTTATAAGTTGGGGAATGCACTTCATGCTTGACATGCAAGTGATGCATCTGCATATGCAATTTTATCACTTTGAGAAACTGTATTTGATCCTACTAGCTGGGAACAACTAATTGTTTAAATTATTTTCAATTGAAAAATTATTTCTTCATCTTCAAGTAACCTAAATCCTTGCTTCTCCCAGCTATATTGTTTCTCTATTATTATATATTCTATAATATATTTTCAATTTCTTTCTCCATGTTTTTACAATGCATGGAAAAGCCCATGTCATCTTAGGATAACACTAAGGAAAGTGGTTGCAAATATATGAATAAAGAGCTCAAAAAGGAGTTCAATTAAATAAGTAATTTGTGTGTTCAATGCTCTTTAATGAAATACTAAATTGGCTAATCATCATATATTTATACCAATCAAAGTATGCACAAAGTAAGATCTTGGTACATAAAATTTCAGCAAAAAATAGAGGGAACAAAATTCAAATAAGGAGTCATATAGTATCTAACTATAATTATGAATTAAACGTAATATCAAATACAACCCTATTTACAATGTTATGTCATTCTGTGTATTTTATTAGTCCACACCAAAATCAATAACCTTGTTTTTACTATATAAACCTTTTGTTAGTAAATAACTTTTTTCTTTTTTTTCTTTTTAATTTAAGAAGTAATTCCCTTGAATTGGGCATACCATGTTTTCTATCCAAGTAGTATCAGGACAAGCACAAATATCTCTTAGAATTGTTGTTCATAGACCCAGTGGATATTCATGCACACCCAATTCAAAAGTTGCTACCATTAGATCTATCTGCTTCAAATAATCATATAAGAATTTGGGTTATGGTGCTCAACCCATGAGCACTCTAAGCCTTATATTATCTCAGATGTCAGCCAGGTACATTCTATTTCTCCTTTGATTAAATCAGCAAAAAGACTTAATCCTCACATGCCTTTCAAGAATCAATTACATTCAGCATTGAGATCATTGCAATTCTTTTAAATAATAATGGTGGAATTTAGTTTTTACGATTACAAAGGAAACTATTGGAGTGAATGTGTTTCTTGGTCAACATTAATAAGCTAGAGAGTAAAAACTCATCCATACCCCAAAGTGACCGAGGAAATCAAAGGCTTAGGAAAACAAAAAATGGAGTACATCTTAGAAGTAGAAGATCACTTAGCATTTGGTGGAGCTAAGAAAAGAGTCTAGGGTTGATAAAATTGAACTAATATCGCATAGCTCATGCTTTCAACACTATTTACTTTTCTATTCAACAAAATACGAAGAGTTTGTATAGTAAAAAAATCATTTAGTGTATTCTGTAATATCTGCTATGATAATTTTTTGTAAAATTTCTTGCAAACTACACATTTTTCCTGGTTTGCATTATTTTTGTGCAAGATCTTAAAGTAAGTCACTTAGCATGGGTTAAATGAGTTTTATTGTTTTATTATTTGGATTTTGGAATATGTATATAGCTAGATCATATTTTCTATTGTGTAGATAATATGTAATAAGCACCTTAAAAAAGATCTCTCTGAATATACAAATATATCTTTATGATATGTTTTTGTAAAACTTCTTGCAAACTCTACCCATTTTTCCTGGTCTACATTATTTTTGTGCAAGATCTTGAGGTAAGTCACTTAGCACAGTTTTAGTGAGTTTTATTGTTTTATTATTTGGATTTTGGAATATGTATGTAACTAGGTCATTTTTTTCTATTGTGTAGATAATATGTAATAAGCACTTTAAAAAATATCTCTCTGAATATATAAAGATATCTGCTATGATATGTTTTTTGTAAAATTTATTGCAAACTCTACCCATTTTTCCTAGACTGTATTATTTTTGTGCAAGATCTCGAGGTAAGTTGCTTAGCATGGGTTGAGTGAGTTTTATTGTTTTATTATTTGCATTTTGGAATATGTATGCAGCTAGATCATTTTTCTATTGTGTAGATAATATGTAATAAGCACCTTTAAAAAGATGTCTCTGAATATATTAAGAGATACATGTTTAGAAGGAAATATAATAAGCACCTTAAAAAAGATCTCTCTAAATATATAAAGAGATACATGTTTAGAAGGAAATATAAAGACATTCATGTTTAGAAGAAAAGGAAAAGAACATTTACATACATACCTCTTCTTGCCCTAGAAGAAAATTGCAAAGCAAGGACACGACATGACAATGAAATCACAAAGCAAGGACACGACAACAAAATGCAAAGATCACGAGGGCACATCAACCAAATGCACTAATCACAAGGGCTACAACAACGTTCACAACACTACACCTCTTTCATTCCCAGCTCACTCCACCTCTTTTACATGCAACTCTCCACAATCAAAATCGATTGCCATTTTTTTTTAATGCTTGTGAGGGCATTGCAATTACAATGCCAATGTTAGTATTGTGACAACGTTGGGAACGATTGCAAAAAAAAAAAAAAAAAATCACCACAAATTACACCGCTGTCACAATTTGATTCCAAATGTTGTAGTGACTATGCACAACTTAAAACCACAAGCAACAACAACTACTTCATGAATAAAATACGGTAAAGAAAAATAAAGTAATATTTTTGGTTGATGCAAGATTACTCATTGACCCAAGATGCTCCCGCATCACAAATATTATGTTGTATTGCAAATATTACAATGACCGAGACTAAGACCCAAGGAGTCCATATTGGAGCCTAAATCAAATTTTTAATTAACAAAAGCCATCTAAAACTCTTTTTTGTTCAACTTTAGACTCCCAAAAGTATATAAAAAAAGATAATCCAATCATTAAATGGAGAACGAGAATCCCAGCCCTATATTACTCTCTAGTAGATATCTGAATTTGAAATAAATATATTATATACTTGTTTGGTAGTTACTTCATTAAGCACTATGCATGACTTCTTACTTCAAGCCACACTCACCACTTCTCTACAGGTTAGTGCAAGCTATAACTCAATTGGTTGAGGTTAAGCAAAAATATGTCGCATAAAAATAGAAACACACAACACAATATTTATCTCATGGAAACCTACATAGGGTAAACACCATAGTGTGTGAGTCGATCCTCACAAGTTTGCACACTTTTGAAGTGTGTCCAATCAAGAGCTCATCCATGTTAATAGATTACAATGACACTATGAGGTGTCATCATATTAGGGGATTTAAATGAGACCTATTAAGATCTTGCTCTGTTAGGAGTAGCCTAGTTAAAGGAATTTGAAACAAAAGTTAGTGTGTCATCCTATTATGGGATTTATACAAGGAACTTGTTAGGGTCCACCCTCGATGGATTTGTTGTTGTATAGGGAAGTAAACAATAGAGAAATGATCTTACAGTTTAGCTATTGAACTTGACTTGGTTTAGATCCTTCTTCCACTTGCTTGACTAGTCTTAGAACTATGCTCTACCTACTCTGGGCTCTACAACTTTAGTCTTTGATCACTTGTGTGCTTTACTCTCTTTACTTGAGTACACAGTCCTCTTTGCACTATTTAAGCTCACTCTCCTCTTCTTAGCACAAATACTACTTTGAAGATGATCTCTTCCTAATCACTCTTCTTCACTTTATGACATTCCACTTTAGCTATCCTTTAATGGCTCTCTAGCTATTCACTTTGCAAACTAACCTTATCACTTTTGACTCTTTTTTCTTTTATATTCTTCTTCTTTCTTCGCTTGGAACATTTGATCTTAGAATTCAAAATTTGAATTCCCTCCCTATTACCAACTCAGCCACTTATTGTAGTGTTCTGTCATTCTTATTAGGTTGTGGTGTACTCATACAAGAGTCACGAGTGCCATGTGCTTCGAATAAGAAAAAATTCAAATTTGAATTATTTATACTATTCCTTGGTCCTTTCTCTCATCACCATTAAATGTGATGTCAAGTGCACTTTTGACCTATACATGACTAGGCAGTCACAAGTATCTTTCTTCATGCTCATCATCCTCAATCATATCACTATTCTATCTGTCATTCTTGTCACTCAGCTTCTTTCTACTTGTGTGGACATCACTTAACACACTTTGTCTAAGCGGATTACCTTTCCATTACTTTTACTGGGCTTGACATCTCTTCTTATTCCCCTTAAGATTTAGGGTTACACATTGGTGTTGGTGTGCCTTATTAGTTGTGCCTATCTACCGATCATGATCCTTTCACTTGTGTCACCAATAATGAGAACACTTTTGATGACTAAGTCTACCAGTTGTTGAAATCTAATTGAAAAGATCATTATTGAAGAAGGGAGATTGCTGATAAAGAATGTTTTCAATCATTGTTTTGTCACTGATGTCAAACCTACTATTTGCTAGAATGACAATTGCTTATAAGATCCAAGTACTATCACTTAGTTGATTGATGAAGAGGATTTAATCAATAAGATGTAACAAAAAGCACCTAAGGGAAATGTTGAGTTATGGTTTTGTAATGAAGTACAAGGATCAATTAAGACAATGGTAAAATGATGTATTGATAATACACTTGAAGATACAGAGGTTGGCTACACTTAGAAACTCTAGAAGAATAAGTTGTAACAAAGCTATCTATAAAGCTTGACTAAATTCATTAGTGGGTGCCAAGCAAGTTAGTTCATGCCAAGCAGATTATCAATAAGTGCCGAGAAAATGCAAAATCTAGTGTGTGTCAAGTGAAACAGAAGGTTTCGAGCCATAGAAAATGTAATATGTGCTGAGCATTACTAAAACTTAGTTGATGCTGAGTGAATCCACAGTAGCTACCAAGTAACACAGTATGTGTCAAGCATCAAAAAGTCAATAGTGTCGAGTTGCTACATTATTTGAAAAGTCAAAGATTTGCTAGATTTGAGCTGATAAGTTTGTTATCTTGAATTTCATGAACCAGATGGAAGATAAGGATGTTGAGCTGGTGGCACAAAATTTTAGGTTAACCATTTTTAGGCGAATACAAGAGGATTCCACATGATGTTTCTAGAAGAAACAAGATTAAGGGAAGATACATAGTATCTTACCTAATCCATTCAAACCCAAAATAAGAGTGGGAATATTAGAGTGGGAAAAGTACTCCAAACTCCTATTTAAGGAGTTACAGGTCAAGAAGCAAAAGAGAAGGAAAAGACGTGTGGTGTCAAGGACAAGGCATCGAGAGGGAAGAACAGAGCACAGAGACTCTACTTCGATAGGTGACCACAGAAGTGATTACATTGGCACAATGAGCATGAAGACTCAAGGAGACAAAGCTTGAAAGGAGGACAAGCTGTCAGAGCTATAGAGACTAAAAGCTAGGCAAAATTGTGAATTGAATTGAGATCTAATATCTACAAGTTATGTTGTGAATTATATCAGTTCAAAAGTCCTTATTGTTACTCTCTAGCAATTGTATCAGTTAGGGAAAAATCCTATGGACTTAGGTTGGTTTAACAACCATTTTGTAAATCTTTTAACAAGGTGACATTCCAAGTGAATGTTCAAAAGTCATTTAACCATGCCCACTTCTAACAGGGTGGTTGAAATCCCTTAACCGGGTCACATTTAACAGTGAGTTTTTGTAGCCTTTAATAGGGTAGGCCTCTCATAGGGCATCACTTCATAAGAGTGAGAAAGGAGTAGCATGTTATTGGTGGTTTTTCCCAAATTGGGTTTCCACGTAAATCACCGTGTCATGTATTGATTTTACATGTCTCATTCTTGCATGTTGATTTATCAGTAATTTGCTAAGAAAAATGTTTAGCTTGGATGCATGGTTAGTTTAATGGGCTCACTATACTTAGTGAATAAGTTTTATTAGGATATTTGGACCTTGAATAACTGATTCACCCCCCCCCCCCTCTCAGTTATTCTAAAGCATTTCTATCACCAGTCTGCCTATCAGTTAGTCTTCAACACTTAGGCCAACAAGTGATAATTTCCAAGTACCTTTATTACTAATGTCTAAGCTTTATTTTATGTCTAAGGTACAACCAAACATTTCTCTAATTTCCTCCTAGGTCCCCAATGAATTTCTTACCATTAATTCACTAGTTAGTGAAATGCCAAGATCATTCCAATGTTTAGCTGAACAACTTTGAGTGAGTGCCATTGCTTTTCCATTTAAACATAAGCCCCACCAAACTGATCTATCAATGGCAAGATAGGATGGAGAATTAATAATAGAAAATCTGTCTAGGAGGAGTATCTTTGCATGAGACCAAGCCTTCCACAAGGTACAAAAAACATTAGAGCCAAAAAATCCCTCATTAACATATCACAGAATAGAATATTCTTCCATTGTTTACCCTTATATGTAAAAGACCATTGAATATTATGTCCAATTAAAACTTTCCAAGGTTCATTACCATGGATAAGATATATAATACTTTTTGAAGCAAGTGCAATAACATGTTTTTAAATGTTCTTCAGCCCAAGCCCTCTGTATTATTTGTGTTTGCAACATCAGTTCTAGTTCACATTGTTCTTGTTTTTATTACTCATCCCATCAAACCATAAAAAGTCTTTTAGAATTTTTTTTAAAAATCTTATCCATGTGGTAATTTTCCATCAACCAAGTAGAAGAAAAGTATAAATGATGATAGGAAAACACCTTATGAACAACTTGAATCCCACTAGTAAGTGAAAGGTGATGAGCTTGTCATTTAATATATTTACTTTAAATTTTATCAAACAACCATTACCATGTGTCTTTAGTTGAGGAGTCAATAGCAAAAGGAATACTAAGGTACCTAACAATAGACTTTGGGCCTTTCCTTTGCCATCCCATAGAATGAATCCAATTAGGGCGAGAGTCAGACCCCCAAAACAAAATATTTATGAGGGGCAATTTCAGCACCTAAGGCTAAGAAAAAGAATGAAAGTATGTCCATCGTATTGGAAAAATTGTCTTCCCCAATTCTAAAAAGAGAGTAGTGTCATCAACAAATTGGGAATTAACAAGAACATCTTCATTGGGAAGGAGAAGTCCTTTAATAGGAGGGCCAAGAGAGGAGTCTCTAAGGATATAATATAATGCATTAGCATCTATCACAAAAAGGGAGGGAGAAATAAGATAACCCTGCCTAATTGATCTCCCAAGTGGGATTGGACTAGTAAGATTTCCATGTACATCAATAACTGTAGAAGAATCTCTAAACATCACCTTAATCTAATTTCAAAAAAACAAGGAAAATCAAATGTTTTTTAGAATCCCAATAACAAATGGCCATTTAATTCTATCATATGTTCTTTCAAAGTCAAGTAGGATCATTGCCACATTTTTATTACTCTTGTTAGCCCAATGCATTACTTCCCAAATCATTATCAAGTTCTCCAAGATATGCCTTCGCTTAATAAATCATGTTTATGTAATTGTGATGAACCTATCAAGCAAATCCCCATTTCTTCTAGCTAACAACTTAGAAATGATCTTGTATGAGATATTCAACACTATAATTGGTCACCAATTCTTAACTTGAGATTTATCACCAACCTTTGGGATTGACTTTATCATACCTCTGTTAATATTCACGCCCAGAGAGCCTGTGGTGTAGGAATCTACATACAATGCTAAAAGATCACTAGAGATCCTGTCTATATTAGATTTCTAAAATTTAGTAGGAAATCCATCAATCCCAGGGGAATTTTTATTTTCTAGGGAATTAATAGCCCACTTAATTTCTTCCAGCTTGATAGGTTTGTTAAGTTTGAAAAATTCTTCATTGGAGACATTTGTCAAGAGCCTCATGTTTCTTAGGAATCATTTCAGAGGAGAAAAGCTAAGAAAATTAGTCAAAGAAATTCATCTTAATTGATTATGCATATGAATTGTATTTATCATTAAAATTAATATTTTTAATAAGCTCTCTTTCATTTTAAACTTTGGTGACTTTAAAGAAATCCTTGGATCCCCTATCACCTCATGAATCCAATTCAATTTAGATAGGTGAGTGGCCTAGGTTTGAATGAAAGGAGAAAAAAGTGAGCTCAACATATATTCTATCAAGCCAACAATATATCCTTTGAGATCCCTTTTTATTATTGCACCAAGTAGACCATATGACTTGAAAGTCAGCTTTTCTTTTTTCCAGAGGTTCTAAAACAATAAATCTCCTCTTGAATTTTCTCCAAAGGAATAATTCATTTTCGTTCCAATTTAAAGAGTTACCTCCCACTTTATCTTCTCTATACCCAAACATATTGAAATCACCAATAAATATCTAGGTGTATTATGGAGATTAGTTGTATCCCATTCCCATAATGATGCTTTGTATCCATAATCATTTGTTGCATAAAAGTTACAAATCCAAAAAGACAATCCATTCAAACTAACCACAGTCCAAAGAGCTACGTGACAAGGTAAGACCTTCCTATTGATAATGAAATCAGTTCATTCAGGTCTAACTAAGATAGCAACCCCACCTCTACCTCTCTCATGATTAAAGTAGAAGGTTGTAGCTTGATCCCAAAGTATTTTCAAAATTTTATGGGTTTGGAAGCCAACAAATTTAATCTCTTGGAGACACATGAAATCTTTTTATCTAACTTTATCACAACAGCTCCTCACTATATACTTCCTATCTTCCATCTCCAAGCTTCTAACATTCTAGATATGGATATTAATTGTGATCATGGTTTTGGTGGGTGTTTTCCAGTATTATAAAATCAATTAAAATAATTGAGGATGTCTCCCTGTTTACTTCTAAGACCATTAGAATTATTTAAAATATGAATTTCATTACCTTTCCTCTTTTTTCTATGCTTATTGGTAACTTCTATGAAGGGAAATTCATTAATTTTCTTAGGAGATATTTCAATCCCTGTAGGCTTAGACCTATCCAAAGTCATACTCTTCCTAGATAGTGTCTGGTTGGCAATCTTAACCTTCCCAACTCTCTTAGCCAAAGTATTAAGGGATAATTGTTGGGCATTGATTCTACTAGGGTTTTTGACCAAACACACTGATTCAACATTCTCTTTTTGGCAAATGACTAATTGTAATCAGGTAGAGATGCTTGGAGTGACCTTAGAGCTAAAAGTGACATTATTAAGAGAAGGAATCAAATTAGAATCATTCTGTGAAAATATTACATCATTAATAGTAAGGGAAATAACATCTAGAAAGAGATTCTAGGCTCAAGAGCTATAAGAATCCTAACATTCAAATGAGGAAGAGTAGTTTTTTATTGTTCAATTTGAAGAAAACAACCAATTGGTTTTAGAATTTGATGAAGAAAAACCATAATTCCACATTTAGATTTTATTTTATTTCAACCCATTTGGGAAAATCCCTAGCAAAAACTTCTTCAAGATTTTCGAAAGGAGACCATGAAAAGGTTGAAAGAGAGACTTCCCCACATTTCAATTTTTTTTATTAAGAACTCTTTCCTACATATTGTAGGTTTCAACGAAGAGCACAAAAATACCTTTTTGAATCATCCTACAAAATGCGACATGAACTCCAAGCTTTTTACCCCAAGCATTAACAATCCACTCATCAAAAAAATTACAAGAATGTAAAAAGTCTTTATCCAAGTAAGTAGAAAAAATTGCTACATTCTTTGATTGAGATCGTTTTTCCCTAATAGCTCTTACCATGTCCTCATTTGGCAAGAGGGAAAGGGTCTTTAGTTCATGGGATAAAGATGTATCTTTCTCCCCTCCTCCACTTTCATCAGTTGTGGCATATCCTCCGCTTCCAAGTCCAGGTCTATTAGTTGAGGGTCGAACAATTTAGCTTCCATCTAAAAAACCTTTACAAAATTTTCCTAAGAAACAAGCAAAAGGAAAGCAATTGGTTGTAAATTATTCAGTGACAATGACCTTATAGGAGGGATTATAATTCACATTTGTAGCTTGAATTTGAGGTATGTATTATACATTCTCACTATTAATATTTCCATCCTCTATCATCATAACAACAGAATCATCTCCTCTTCCTTTATCATTCATAATTACAACCATTACATCTCCGGTGAGTGATCCAAGGTGGGGGAATAATGACAAGGTAAGAGTTTGAAGATATGCAAAACAATAGACCACCCACAAAGGAAAAACAAGGGGGAAAATAAAGCAATAAACACACAACCCACAAAATAAACCAAAGAAAAAATAAAGACCACCAAAAAGAACACAAACAATGAAAGGATAGGGCGCCAACTTTAACTAGTATGGAAGCTGAGGCACTTGGTTGTCTGACCACCAGACTAGTTGCAAAGCTCTATGTTACCTCTAACTCTCTACTCCTTGGTAAAATATATTTATTTTTATATTTGTATACTAATAAAAAAAGATTTACATTATTCCAATCATTAAATTGCTACCTAAACACCTTTTATATCAACACCACCAAGAAAGTGTACATCAAAATTACAAAGCTTCAACTACATTTTATCCACCCCTACCAAAATACATACTGCCTAAATACACACCCCTAATATTGACACGAGAGATACACCATGAAAATATAGAGGTTCAAATTATATTTAAATCACCCTTGGCTTGATATATTCTATGTGATTAAATACAAAGCCACAAACTTTTTCCATTGTCCTCACGTGTCACTCAAATTTACAACCGTTTGCATACAAAAAATTTAGAACTTGGAGTATGTGGAAGAAATTCAAAAATTCCAAAAGTCACACAAGGTAATTGACCACCCCAGCCTTAACACCCACTCCTATGTCAATAACCACAACCTTAGACCACCCCAAGTCCACTCCCATGTCCATAGCTACAATCATGGAAATGTTTTTTCTCTTTCATCTATTAATCCCTACAAGTACTGAGAGTGGGGGTGAATCAGTATAAACATTTCTATCAGTTATATTGATGTCAATTGCCTTAATAATAATACAATAATGAAAGCAACTAAATAAAAGCATACAAATTAACACACCAATGCTTACATCAAATGACACAATAATTTGTATGTGAAAACCCTCGATGAGAGGATGAAAACCATAGTGGGAGTAATGTACCCACTTGCCCTTATAATGTATGTAAAGGGTTGCCTGGTTAAGAATTACAATTGTTCTTTCTAGGAACACATCCTATTAGAAATGTATATAACCTGCTAGGGTTATAAGAACATGATGGACTCTGAAATTTCTTTATTTAAATTAACCATAAATTTTAGATTTCTCAAACTAAACATTGAAAAAATCTTGTTTTTTTTCCATATCGAAGATGAAGTTGAGAGGTAATTGCAAATTAGAAAAACTTCACTATTTTAGAAAGAGTAGAAATGATACTATATGAAATAGTGATATTTTTCTATTTTGGAGAGGATGAAGTATAGACAACACAAAGTAGTAATTCTTTAGTGAATCACAAATAATGTTGTTCAATAGTTGTGAGATTGAGAAAATTTAGAGTCTCAGAAGTAACATTAGAGCAACTTGGTGAAAGTGCAAAAGTAATAAATAAATAAATAATATCAGTTTATATTAGTTGAAGTATGAAATATTAAATTTAGAAGAATGTTTGAATTAATAGTTTGAAGGGAACTGTGTGTTATAATGATTAAGAATAACTAAGAGGGGGGAGGGTGAATCAATTATCCTTAGGTCCATGTACCAATTCAACTTTTAATAACTTCAACTAGATTAATCAATCTCATAAACCCACTTAGTTTGTATAGCATATCATCAATAATTTAATATTTCTTATAAATACTTAATTCTCTATCTCTATAAGTGTCAACTGACAGTAAATAGACTACTGCAAAATATAGCATGCATAACAATAACATCCACACATGAAAATAACACTTTGACACTAGAATTTAACATGGAAACCCAATTTGGAAAAAAACACCAAGTAACATGCTACTAATATTTTACTCTTTTGAATTGAGCTTGGTTAAGAGCCAACCCTATTAAAGGTTATACAACACATTGTTAAATGTGACCTTGTTAAAGGATTTAATCACCTTGTTAGGAGTGGCCTTGTTAGAGGAATTTGGATCATTCCATTAGAATGCCACCTTGATTAAAGAATTTACAAAATGTCTATTAGGTTAACCTTGATTAAAGGATTTTGACCGATACAATGGTTAGAATGTAATAGTATGTTTGATTTGTAAAGTAAAACTCACTTTGATAATTTAGATCTCCATACGCCCATCTATTGATTATTGACTGAGCTCCATTGACATCTCCATCACTAATTTGCTTGGCATCTCCTCAAGCAATTATTCTTTACCAAACTCTTCACACTTCGCCTTTGTTGTTCTCCTCTTCACATTGTCTCCTTCAGATCGCAAATCAACAACAAACCAAACCTCAAATTCATTCCTTATGCCTCTTTGAATAGGTAATTTTGATCTTTAGCCACTTAATCATCACTGTTGATCTTTGGGTTAATTCAAATTCATTTAATCTTTTCATCTTTTTTTTGTTCTCCTTCTTCTTCTAAAAACTTATGATCAAATCCTTTCCTTTGATCACTTAACAAACTCTCCTCGTGCGTTAAATATGTTAGCTCATCAATCCTTATCTTCCACGCACTTGGACTAATTAAAAGTTCCAACTGTGTCAGCCTCAAATTCAAAGCTTTCTCAAATTGTAACTTTGTTGTCACTTAGAAATCGTTGTGTTCTTATGCTTGGTCAATACTTTCTATCTCGACACACGCTATATTTTTTCACTTGGCATTAACAAGCTCGCTCAATCATTACTACATTTAGTGGCTACTACACTTCATACATTTGCTCGACAATAACTAACACTTTTCTTAAACTATATTGTTTGGTGTCTACACAAGTTCCTTAATCTTATGCTTCAACTCCTTCATTGACCATGCAATGTTGATACTTGATTAAGCTTATCCTATTGAATTGTTTAACTCTTAGCTTCATCCAATTGTATTCTTCACTTCATGTATTGATTGATCAACACATTATATTTTCAAGGACTAACTTATCAAGTGCCCATTGTATTTCCATAATACTTAACACATCTCAACTCAACCTTTCACTAGGTCATCTCATGGTCTCTTCTTTTCGAATCCTCTTTATCAATCAAATGATATAACACTCCACATTGTTAGTAAATGTCTCTCCAATAGGTTTGAAACTCTATCTTACCAATAGGTTTGACATTAATGACAACATAACAATTGTTCCAATTGTAGTTTCTAACAATCTCCCTCTTTGCCATGATGGCAACATCACTCATATCTTTCTAGTTACCATGCAATCCAAAAAAAATCAATCTTGTATTGTTTTCTCCCTCTATGTATGTTTTCTCTCTTTCTTAGTTTCATTTTGATTCTCATCCAATAATCTAAGGGTGCTCCCTCCACTAATTTAGTACATCATCTCTTAGTAGAAACACATGTCTCCCTCTTTGACTGATGAATGTTTTACAGTAACCTAATCATACTCTCCTTCTTTGACAACAATGCCAAAGAGATTCACCCATACACACATCTTCATGTCATTGTTCTGACTGATATAGCAATGTCATCTCAATATTCACTCATTGTAGCTTCACTTTTTATATACAAATTACTATTGTCATTAGTTCTTACAAAACTAAATTTCACCAAATAATTGTGTAATCTCTTATACCATGCTCTAAGGGCTTGCTTCAAACCATATAAAGCTTTGTGTAACTTACATACCATATTCCTTTTGTTTGGATCAAAAAATCCTCCAGGTTGTTCAATGTAGACTTCTTCCTCTAGAATTCCATTTAGAAACATAGATTTCACATCCATTTGGTGCACTTTGAATCATTTGTAAGCACCATATGCAAGCAAAGTTCTCACTTCTTCCAACCTTGCAACTTGGAAAAAAGCTTCATTGTAATCAACTCCTTCCTCTTGTGCATATCCCTTACAAACTAGTCTTGCATTATTCCTTGTCACTTCACCTTTCTCATTCAGCTTGTTTCTGAAAAACACTTAGTTCTAATCACATTTTTATCCTTTGGTCTAGGTACCAATGTCCATGTTTTGTTCTTCTCAATTTCTTTGTTCATTGTGTTGATCCAATCTTCATTTTCCAAAGCATCTTTGACATATTTAGGTTCAAAATCACACAATAAGCATGTATCAATCTTCAATTTCCCTCTTTTCATGACTCCTGAAATCTTTATCTCTAATGATTTGATTTGGTGCATGATGTCTTCTCACATACTTTACCAATACAAGTTCAGGTCTTGGTTCATCTTATTGTTGTTCACTA
The DNA here is from genome assembly GCA_028749045.1 of Cupressus sempervirens. Classification (NCBI taxonomy): domain Eukaryota; kingdom Viridiplantae; phylum Streptophyta; class Pinopsida; order Cupressales; family Cupressaceae; genus Cupressus; species Cupressus sempervirens. The sequence goes on along the minus strand of CM053783.1, from coordinate 506,488,608 downwards.
GATTCATCATGTTCAAATTCTTGAATTGTCTCTGGCTGCAACTCAACTTCTATTATTTGTTGTTCAATAGTCATGGTTTGTGACTTGACTCCTATAGCCTGATGATTGACAATCTATTGATGCTCAATAGAACTTTGCTACATAACCCTGGCACTGTCTGAATGTTGATGCTCGACAACCACATTTCCTAGTTCAGGTAAGGTGCTAGGTTCATCATCATAGATATATACAAACTTTTTATAGCCTTGAGGTTCTTTCTTGCATTCTTCTTCATTTTTATCTGCAAATTCATCAACTCTAACATTTGCACTTTCCACAATTTTGATAGTGTTAGAATTTAAACACTTATAATTTTTGCTTTTAGTGGAATAATGTAGAAATATGCCTTCATCACTCTTTGCATCAAGTTTACCTTTTCTTGCATCTTTTAATATGTAACACTTGCTTCCAAAGACTTTAAAATAATTTGCATTTGGTACATATCCATACTAGAGTTCAAAAGGTGTTTTGTATGTTCATTTATTCACTTGAGCTCAGTTCAAAGTGTAGATTGTAGTGCTAACTACCTCTCTCCAATACTTCTTTGAAATATTATTCTCCATCATTAATGTTCTTACACAATCCATAATTGATTTATTCCTTCTCTTAGCAATACCATTATGTGGCAATATCCTTGGTGCACTCATTTGCCTCTTTATTTCTTTGCCATTGAAAAATATGGTGAACTCATATGAGATGAATTCACCACCTCTATCCGATCTCAAACATTTCAGAATCTTTCCTGTTTCTTTTTCAACTCTTGCTAGATACCATTTAAACATTTGAAATGCATCAAATTTTTCCTTAAGAAACATCATAGTCATCATTCTAGAAAAGTCATCAACAAACAGACTAAAGTATTTATCACCATAATAGCTTTGTATTTCAATAGGACCACACAATTCAATATGAACCAACTCCAAAATATCATCAGAATAATAGGCCTTACTCTTGAAACTAGACTTTGTCATTTTAGCCATTTGATATTGTTTGCACATCACTTTATCAGGTTTTCTTAGTCTTGGTAACCCTCTAATTCTTTTCATTTTAATAATTCTTACCAAGTTATCAAAATTCACATGATATAGCCTCTTAATTATGTCATAACCAAACATCTTCACATTGTAAAAATAGACAAGTATCTTTAGAAAAGTGTAGATAGAATAAGTTACCTCTTGTTTTCTCTCTGCTTCCATCTAGTTCACTAGTAGCATCAAATATCTTTGCCCTTTTTTCTTGGAAGTCAACTCTGTAGCCTGAACTTATCAACTATGCCACACTTAATAAGTTATATTTTAAATCATCAACTCAATATACATTATCACACTTTATCTTTTTATTCAGTTTAATTGATCCTTTACCCTTCACATAACATGGTGCATCATTACCAAACTTAACACTTCTCCCATTATAATGTTCTAGCTTATCGAACTTACTTGTATCACTAGTCATCTGATGTGAGAAACTACTATCAATGATCCATCTATCATTATTACTCACATGTAAGATAAATGAAATTTTCTCATCTTCATCATAATCATCTTATTAGAAATTTATTCAGTACTCCCCTCAGGATTCATGACAATGGCTTAACCATCTCCTGTGTACTATAAGTTGAGTGGTTATATCAAGCATTGACAGATCGATCTTTTGGTGTAATGGAAACCCCATTCTAACAAATGGTATTAGAGCTTGGTCACAGGTTTGAATCCTTAGACCCTTAAGTAATGCTAAGGGGGATATTGTTAGAAATTTGTTTAGCACTCCCCTCGAGATTTGTGATAAGGGCTTAACTGTCTCCTGTGTACTTAAGTTGAGTGGTTGTATCAGACATTAACATATTAGTCTTTTGGTGCAACAGCAACCCCATTCTAACACATCTTTCATTGCAACATAAACAACTTCTTCATAATGACCACCAAAATTACTATCAGAACCATCTTCTTTAGCAATGTAGCAAGGTTTCTTACCTTTCTCATTGTAGTCTCTTTTGTCTTTGTTGCCTCAAATGTCTCTATCATCTCCTTCTTCCTTTGTACTTGAAGTCTTTCATTTCCTCTTTCTCATCTCTATCATCTAGTAGCAATATGACCAACTTTGTTACATGTAAAATAGATAATAGTAAGTTTACCTCTGTATTTGTCTCTTCCCCTAGGAATTCTTCTAGCTAATAATGCTTCAAGTTCATCAAGGTCATCATCAGATCCACTGCCACATTCTACATACTCGATTTTCTTCTTTTTCTTAGATCCATCAAGGGTTAGTTTTGCTTTGAATGTAGATTCAATACTAGCAGGTGAATAATCATCAAAGTTTGATAATTCAAATGTTGTAAGTCTACCAATTAGACTATTCAAGGTCAGATTATTACCTGGTGTACATCTTAGTTCTGGAATTGCAGATACTTGGATTGCATAGATAGGAAGTAAAGTCCTCAATACCTTACTTATCATAGTCTCATCAAATATGTATCCTCCGACTCTTATGCCCGCATTCACCACTTCTTTGATTTGACCACAATATTGTGCTACAGTTTCACCTTCTTTCATTCTCATATCAACAAATTTTCATCTTCAGCTTTTTGCCTTATCTCTCAATACATTCTTGTCTCCACCATGGATTTTTTCCACCTTGTCCCACATTTTCTTTGTAGTAGTGCATTCCTTCACATCATCAAATTTTGCATAACTCAGGGATGCTACAAGGTCAATCATTGTTTGGTTGTGCTCATGCTTCTCTTTCATTTGTTCAATTGCCATATGTCTAGGCATCTCATAGTAATGATTGTCCAAGTAGTAAGATGTGGAATCTCTAATACTAGATAAGTGCAATCTCATCAGCCTTTGCAATGCTGGGAAGTTCTCCTTGTTTAGCTTAGGTATCTCTCTCTTGTACATCTTGCTCTTTAATTTGAGTCCCTTCAAACTTTCTTGACAAAAACTAGAGCTCTGATACCAATTGTTATAATGATTTAGAATAACTAAGAGTGGGGGCTGGGGGGTCAATCCATTATCCTCAGGTCTAGATGTAGCAATTCAACTTTTAATAACTTCAAATAGATTAATCAAATTTAGAAACCCACTTAGTCTATATAACATATCATCAACAATTTAACATTTCATGCAAATACTTAACTCTCTATCTCTATAAGTGTTAACTTCCAATAAATAAACTAATGTAAAATATAGCATGCATAACAGTAACATCCACACATGAAATTAACACTTCAACACCATGATTTAATGTGGAAACCAAATTTGGGAAAAATCACCAAGTAACATGCTACCAATTTTCACTCTTTTGAAGTGAGCTCGATTAAGAGCCAACTCTGGTAAAGGTTATATAGTACATTGTTAAATGTGACCCTATTAAAGGATTTAATCACCCTGTTAGGAGTGGCCTTGTTAGAGGACTTTGGATCGTTCCATTAGAATGTCACCTTGATTAAAGGATTTACAAAATGACTATTAGGTCAACCTTGATTAAAGGATTTTGACTGATACAATAGTTACAATGTAATAATAGGGTTGATCTATAAAGTCTACTCACTTTGCAAATTCATATCTCCATACAATGATTTGTTGATTCATTTACTAGCCTCTATTGACATCTCCAATATTGATTTGCTTGGCATCTCCTCAAGCAATCTGTCTTCACCAAACTGTTCACACTTCACCTCTTTTGTTGTCCTTTTCATAGCTTCTCCTTAAGATAGTTAATCGACAATGAACCAACCATCAAATTCATTCCTTATAAATGTTAAGAGCTCTGCTAGGGTTTGTATGACTGCTGTCTGAATCCTTGTTGGTTTCCACTATATGTCATACTGCATTTACTGCGGGATTATTTTCATTTATAATAAGTTCGACCTTCTCTGGCCCAATAGTTGATGCTGGTGCTAGAGTTGCTATTGCTATTGGAGTTAATGGCTCTGTCGACCAAATGCCTGCACAAGTTTGTTCCCAAAGTGTTCCACAAGGTAATTGCTTTCATGATATTATTTTGAATGCTAAGAAGTTTGATAATGCATGCACCTAGTTAGAGCAACAAACCCTTATTGGGTATTTTGTGGGTCGTACTCCTTCTAGTAGCACGCTACAGGAATGGGTTTCCAAGGTTTGGACACCCCAAGGTGTTCATCTTGAAGGGGTTTAAAGCCATACCAAAGGCTTTTTTCTTTTTCACTTTGGTAATGTTGGCCAAGCCGAACATGTTTTTGTGAGAGGCCCCTAGACCATAAGGTCCCCCCTTCTAGTTTTTTAGTGCTGGTTGTGAGATTTTACTGTTTCTAATGATTAGAAACTTAAGGTATCCATTTGGGTAGAGTTCCTTGGGCTTACCATTCCTTGCTGGTCTTTTTTACTCACTATTGCGTAAACTATTGGCAAGGTTATTTACCTTGAACTAGACAAGTTTTTCAATGCTCGTCCCCATCATAGGATTTGTGTTGAGGTTGACCTTTCTAGGGACCTCAAAGATACAATGGACATATAGATAGGTGGTACCACCTTTACTCATAAGGTGCTTTACCTTAACCTTCCAAATACCTAGAACCGGTGTTAGTCAACTGAGCATAAAATTAGGGATTATCCCTTGTTAGACTGTAACTATCCCTCTGCTTCAGAAACTAAGCCCCCTTCTCGACCACCAAGAAAGATGAATGGACTATGGTGGTGAGGAAAGGGAAAGGTGTGGTTGTGGCTATGGTGGGCTTTGTGCCTGTGGATCATGGTAAATCTAGCCCGAGCCAAATTCGCCATGAAGCCCCAGTTCGAGTGCTCCCTTTGCCTCCCATTTCAAACCCTAGAGGCTAGGGGACTATGGTTGTATATGCCTTAGATTTGTATCCTCCTTGGACTTGAGCACCACAAGTAGCACTGATGATTTCCTAGAAAAAGCTATGCTGATCTCACAACCTAGATGGCTACGATGAGTTTTTTGACAATGGGGAGAAGCTTCAAAGGGTCACGGCTATTGATGACCCCTCTTTTGAGCCTCCATGTTTTTTGCATAATAGTTTCTCCTCTCTTGGGGATGAGGATGACATGCAAGCAAGGTTACCATGAATTACATGTCATGGAATGTGCAGGGGCTAACAAACCTCCCTAGAAAATGTTCTGTGCATGATACCAAACGTCGGTTTGATCTTGATGTGCTTTACCTCTAGGAAGTTAAAGTTGATGGGTTTCTTCTCACCTTAGATTGTCATGTTATTTGGCTGGATAGTGTCATCTTTACTCTCAACATGAAGCTAGTCAAGGTGGTGTTGTTACTCTTCTCTCTTCTTGTTTAATATCCTTTGTTGTTTCGCATGGTTCTGACCATTTGCATAGGGTGGTTTGGATTTTGCTGTCTTTTTAGAATCATTGTTTTGGTATTGTTAACATTTATTCTCCCAATGGTGTTGTTGAATGTTCACATTTATGGTGATGGTTGGTAGATCATTTGCCACCTACGACATGGATTTTCTATGGGGACTTTAATATGGTTGAGTTGGCTTCTGACAAGGATGGCCTCCTACCATTTAGATGGGCTGCTGGGGAACGAGAGGCCTAGTTTTACATGTAGAAAAAATTAGGTCTTTTTGATCCTAGTGCTTCTTGTCACCGTCTTGATGGGATTTGGCACACTTGGTCCAATTTTCAAGCTAGATCTGACATAGTTTTTTAAAAGACTTGACCGTGCTATAATTTTTGTGTAATCCTTTTTTTCCTTTTTCTCAAAAGTATACCTTGCCTACCATTCCTCTACCTGATGTGACATTGTCAGATCACTCCCCCATCCTCTTTTCCATCACCTGGCAAACAACTCAACCTCGCCCAAATAAAACCCAATTTTACCTCAACACTTCTTTGCTGTCCCATCTGCTAACTATTGCTCACATCCCACGTGTCTAGAATCTTGAGCCTCGACCCTACAATAATCTTGGATGGATTAAGTGGTGGAATGACACTATCCTTCATACTACGAGATTTTCTTTGCATTTACAGCAGATAGGTAGCTATGTATCACAGGCGATCTTATGAAGCTACTTCTCTTGGTCTGCATATGGCCTCTAAGGCTCTTGCCATGAATCTATTTGATACAAATCTCTAGGTTTGGCTCACCAACTTACCACACTAGAAGTAGGTTGCAGATAGTTATGCTACCAGGGGAGCTCAGATCAAAGCCTATCTCCATTGGTTGGAGGTCGACGATCAGGCTTCCAAGGAATTTTTTAATGCCTTGAGGGCTCATCACTATATTGTGGGCATTAAATGCATCTAGGAAGATCAGTACATTCTCACTAACCTGCCTCATATTCTCTAAGATTTTGTGCGTCATTACGAGTAGGTTTTTATGACTTAAGGATCGTTTATTGCACATGATCAAGCACTACAAGCCTGCCTTAATGTTAATCCGAATAGGCTTGCTCTAGAGCAGTATGCCCTCTGTAAATAAAAGCTTACTCTTGCAGACTTAAAGGAAGCTATCTTATCCATGGCTGATGACAAAGCCCTTGGATGTGATGGCTTCCCTTGTGAGTTCTACAAGATGCTTTAGGATGACATTGCCCCTGACTTGCTTCTAGTTTATCTTGAAGCCTACAATTCTAAAACATTAGGCAACATTATCAATAGAGGGAATATTAAATTAATACCTAAAGCTGGAGATCTGAAGAGATTTGCAATTGGAGGCCAATCACTTTGTTGAATGTCTCATATAAGATCATTGCCAAAGCCCTTTCTCTTAAAATTCGGCATTTGCTCCCTCAAATTGTTCAACTTGAACAAACTGACTTCATCAAGTCCCACTATATCTTGGATAATGTCATTTCTATCTAGGAAGGAATGGAATGGGCCAGGTAATCCAAACAACAAGCCCTTTTCCTAAAGATTGACTTTGTGAAAGCATATGATCGTATTGAATGGCCCTTTATTCTTGCTATGCTTCAAGCTCTAAGTTATGGCCCAGTGCTTTGTCAATCGATGTTGATGCTTTTTGGGGATGCTTCTACTTGCATCACCATTAATGGCCACTAGTCTAAATCTTTTGGGCTCTTTAGATCTATCTGTCAAGGTTGTCCTCTTGCACCCTCTTTATGTTTTGGCAACTGAGGGCTTTGGTTACCTGCTGGCCAATGCCATCTCTCAAGGGTTGGTGCATGGCATCTCTTTACCAGAGTTGACCACCTAATTGGTTAATGGCCATTTTGCTGATGATTCATTCCTCACTTTGATTGAGGATGAGGAGAATATTACCAATGCCTTGCAGTGTTTAGATACCTTTTTTCTTGCTTAAGGGTCGGCTATCTAATGGCACAAAACCCTTTGCTACCAACAATCTTTTCTTCCAGGCTCTCACTAGTTGCAGTAGTATGGATGGAAATGGGTCCAACATGGTAAAAATTTTAAATTCTTGGGCATTCCCTTTGCTTTTCAAGCATCTCCTATGGAGTTGTGGAATGTTGTGCTTTCTAGAATTTAGAAGAAGCTGGAGTATTGGATCACTAAGCCCCTTTCACTTTCGGGGAAGTTCCAAATTTGTTCCAAAGTGCTTGCAGCTACTCATGTATATTATTCCTCTTGTTGGGCTCCCTCGAAAGCCTCATTTATTAAGCTTGGACATCTTCTTAGGAACTTTCTCTAGGCCTCTGATGCTATGCATCATAGCTTTCATAGAGTGGCCTAGGATTGCTATTATTTACCGAAGGATTCTAGTGGTCTTGGATTACTTTCCACTCACAAATAGGGGATAGCCCTCTACGCCAAATGGGTCATAGAGGCTCTCACTAGCGATGAGGCTTGGAAAATTTTGTTATGTCACTGCATTTCTTCAGGTTTCGATTAATCGCCCATCCTGGAAAGCAATTGGTTTTCAAACCCTTCTTGTGACTTTTGAACCTATTTAGATACAGGTTACCTTTTTTGCTAAGAGAATTTGGAAGTCTTGGGAAACCATTAAGCCTTGGCTTTGTTGGGTTGGTAATGGATTTAGAGATGGACTCTCGATGAATCAACAAAACCTTTGGTGGTCACCCTTGTTTGCCACTCGAGGGATACCTCTAGCCAAGATTCAAGGAGCCAGTGCTTTGTGTTTACTTCGTAGGGGTATCAAGACACCCAAAGATATTTTCTCTAGGTTTACTATGAGCCTTCGCTCATGTGAGGATTTGTAGGTGTAGTATCGACTTATTCATCTAGATCAACAGACAATTGATCTTCTAGTTTCTGTGATTCCTCCCAATTTGTTACAGAAGCTTGGAATTGATTCATCCCACCCTTGGTGGAAAGATTGGAAGTGGTACACTACCACTCTAATGACCAACTACAAACCTAGGCTAGGGTATCGATGGCTGGTGCCCCATCTTTCGATGGTTGATACCCTCAATCAACGTTGGCATTTGCATTCTTCGCATAAGACTTGGAGTCTTTGATTTGCCACTATCTAGCATGCTATCACTAAACCAAAGATTGCTCACTTTTCCTGGTGTCTCCTTTTCTAGGGTTTTCCTTTGGGTCCTTGGCTTCGGCATTTGGGAGTTCCTAATCCCAGATGCCCTTTTTGTGGCCAAACTGAAAGCTTTCTGCATATTTTTTGGTTTTTTAGAAGAGTTCAGAATTAATGGCTTTGGATTTTTTATTTCTTCAGGCCTTTTCATCTAGAGGCCTTCACTTGGCATATGGTGGTTCTAGGTGATGCTCCTAGACTTTCTTTTAGATATGCTTAGATTTTTCATGCTTTTAGAATGGAGATATTTTTTATAATTTGGAAAGATCACACTGTTGTTTTATTCTCTCACAGCTTCCTTGATATTTATGTTGCAATGTACTCTAAAGCACATATATGTAATAATGTCATGATGGAAATTCAAGTACAAACTAAAAAGGTCACACTAGAAGTGGCTCACTTGTAGGAGCTACTTTCTCATTGGGGAAATGCCCCTTGTATGGTTGCCTAAGTACCTCTGGATGCTTTATCTAGTGACTGCACTTCTCCTCACGGTTTCCAGAGAGGTCGGAGCAATCCTACTCACCGCTCATAGACCCCCAGGTTGTAGCCTCGTCGCCGCTCTCCCAATGGTGGCTTTGGTGGTCATTGCTGCTTAGCCTCGCCTCCTAAGAGGGTAGGCTTGGGTTGGTCCCCGATGGCTCCCCCTATTGCCACTAATGTGGGTCGGCCATCTACTCACCATGACCCTAAGTGGATGTTCCCTTGGTTGGATCTTGTTATTTCTCCTCCCAAGGCTAAGGAAGATAAAGATAAAGACGATGATGTTGTTACTATTGACAATTGGGCTCCCCCTGAGCCAACCAACAACCCCAAGGACTTCTAGGATTCTGATGACAAAGACCCTCCTTTAGTTGGCACTACTCTTGCAACCTGAAACTTTGTATTTCTATTTATATATGTTTTTTGATGAATAGTTGATCTCTGGCCTTGGGCTATTTGAACTCACGAGGTGATCTTGCATCCCTTGGCCCCTTTTTTGTGAATATGTATCTTTAAAGTTTTAATATAATGGAAAAGGTCTATTCATCAAAAAATTCATTCCTTATGCCTCTTTAAATAGGTAATTTTGATTTTTTTTGCTTAAACATCATCATTGATCTTAGAAAGTTAAGTCAGACTCATCAAATCCCTTCATCCTTTTTTGTTCTCCTTCTTCTAAAAAATTCTCGTCAAATCCTTACCTTTGATCACTTAACAAAGTCTCCTCATATATTAAATATGTTAGCTCATCAATCCTTATTTCCATGTGCTTTGACTAATTCAAAATTCCAATTGTGTCAGCCTCAAATTCTTATCTTTTTCAAACAGTAACTTTGTTGTCACTCAACAATCATTATGTTCTTCTGCTTGGTCAACAGGGTGTAGCTCAACACACAGTATACTTTCTCACTTAGAATTAATAGGCTTACTTGACTATTACTATATTCAGTCGCTACTACACTTACTCATATATTTTCTTAGCAATAACTAACACTCATCTTGAACTATTTTGTTTGACTTATACATAAATTCCTTATTCATCTTCTTCAACTCCTCCATTGACTGTGCAATACTGATACTTGATTAATCTTATCCTTTTGACTTGTTTCAACTCTTAGCTTCATCCACCTATCTTCTTCATTTCATTAATTGATTGAACAACACATTATCTTATCAAGGACTAACCTATCAAGTGCCCATTGTATTTCCACGATACTTAGCACATCTCAACTCAACCTTTCACTAGCTCATCTAAAGATATCTTCTATTTAAATCCTCTTCACAAATCAAATGATATGGCACTCTACACTATTAGTAAATGTCTATCTAGTAGGTTTGACACTCTTACCAATAGGTTTGACATCAATGACAATATAACAATTGCTCCAATTGTAGTTTCCAACATTGTGAAGTAGACACATGTGTAAAAATATCAAGCTCGTAAATGTGAAATTAAGAATAACAAGCACATATGATTATTAAAGAAGTGTAATTATTTCATGTGAACTAGTTTTGAAAGCTCGAAAGGAAATCAAAGAGCAAACAAGTGAGTATAAGGAGATTTCTACAATCAGGGAAAAGTGGTAAGTTCAAATTCTCGACCCTAGCTTCAATTGTCTTTTCTAAAAATCAAAATGCTAGCTAAGAAGGAAATTAGTGCTAGAAAATTTAAGGAAGACAATGTAGAAAACATCAGACAGAAAATAATTTTAGATTTTTTCCCTAGATCTTCTTGTTACCAATTTAGCCTACCTCCTAAATTGTTATGTTAAAATTGCTTGTATATTGTGCACTATGTGTTTTAAGTTGTTGATCATGCATATTACATAATGGTTTGGATGCTAAATATGAAGTACAAAAATCAATAAATAAGAGAAATTGATCATTTCTATTCAAATTATGTACAAGTACCAAACTAGTACACTTATATTGAAATATATTTTAGAATTGTTTCATAAGGTACAAAATGTTCAAATTTTAAACAATACTTGACACAATGCATTTAGATACCACACAAGTCATCACAACTCCTAATACAATATTTGAATAAACACATTGCATAAATAGAAAAGTATTGGAGAAATAAGGGGAAAAGCCTTCATCGCCTAAATGGAAGAGTCGTTGATCTAAATGTTGAAGAAGATTTGAGCATCTCCATCTAGAAATAAACCTACAAAATGTAAAGAGGAGGGTCAGGTCATACGAATTAAGCAATGGAAACCATTCCAATTATCTCTACACTACTTAGTGTTCCTACAACATAATTACTCAAATAACAACATTAAAAGATTCAAAGGCAAGAGAAATATTTGAAAGTAAAGTAGGTTTTATGCTAATAAGTTTGTTTCATGTACAGATACAGGTATGAAGTTTGAGGTTGTTGAAGGATCATGCATAAGATACATGCATGAAGCTTTTCAACTGAGATTTGTAGAGGTCAAGACTGAAGGACTGAGGAGAATATTGAAGGGACACACATAAACTACAAGTGTGAAACCTTCTGGTCAAATCATGTAGAGGTGAAGACTGAAGACATGGGAGGTCATTGAGGGGGCATACATATGTTACAGGTATGAAACCTTTCAGTTGAATCATGGAGAGATTAGAAGTCCACAAGTGCACAATCAGAAATAAAGTTTTCAAGCATGTACAATAGGAAGTAAAAGATGTGTCAAATCTCAGATTTTATGGCAAAGAAAATTAGAAAAAAGATATATTAAACCATATAGATTTGCCAATCAAAATATATAATGAAACTAACTAATGCTACAACACAAGCAAATGAGATTTTATTACAACAACAAAGAGCTTACTTTCAAGCTCAGACAACATTGGGACTATAAGTTGGATTCATGATTGTTGGTTGAGACATCATTGCTGGAGAATTTGTATGGACTTTCTCACTCATATATAATACACATTCAAGTATGAAACCTTCAATTTTGTTGTGCAAAGATGCATATATCCAGCTTGGAACTTGGTCTTCTTACAATCTTTATCAAACATCTAATGAATGCTTATTTGAAAAGGAGTCTAGCTGACAAACAACAATAAGTTTTGGTCAGCAACATTAGAAACATTTGTTATCATTATCATATTAGATCAACTTCCTCCAGACAAAAAATGGTTTCATCCTCTATTTGAAGGCTTTTTAAAGAAAAAAAATCACATTTAGATATGGTTTAAAATCTATATTTGTTATTTGTTGCCAAGAATCAAAAGATGAATTGAGTTATTATTGTAAGGAATAAGATTGTTGAAATTTACAATATGGTAAAGTTGGAAATATGTAATCAACATCAAACAATAAACCAAAACAAATCCATAAAATGAAAGACAAAGATTCAAGTGATCATGGAATGAAGAATCTCCAAGCAAATAATAGTCCAAACACTCACAATTATAACCAACAAATAATGGAAGTAGAACAAAAGCTCTTTCAACATAGCTACAACATGAGCTATGTAAAATAAAAGAGATTAGGCCTCTATATATCAACACTTACATATAAACCTCACTAATTTGATAGCAAAGCATAGTATTTTGCAAATGAAAGTGTAGAATTTTATCCAGTTATTGTGTTTGCCTTTTTGGAAAAACCAACAATAATAAGACAAAATGCCTTTTGGGTTTTGTCCATAGCGGGCCTGTTCAGGTCTTACCTGAGCAGACTTCTCATAACACCAAAGATAAAGGAGATACTAACTTTTCTATAAAGATTCTGCTGAAATCATATATGAGCAACACCTCCATACAAGGTAAAAGAAGATAATGAAGATTTCACCAAGTAATCAAGAACTAATTGGTAAACAAAGCATTCACAACATATAACAAACAACAGTCCAAGTGCAACTTATAGCATGAAGAGTGAAGAACAATGGCATCGACACATGACATCAAGCATGAAGCCCACACATCAACAGTCCAGCATGAGGGAGAATGAGCAACCCATAACATTTCTAAGCACTCACAATTGTAGCTGATCAACAAATTTCATACAATATGGAGCAGAGCATGAATATGAATAAGAAGTCATGCCATAAACCCGTGACAAACTTGAAGCAAAGCCATGAAAAATGAAGATCACGTTGGTTCTAATACCCAACAACAGGCCCATGGCAAACAAAGAAAACCCATAAAAAATCATAGAACTCATGGCTAGAAGAAATGGAGAGCCACAAAATGAAGATCCAACCATTATGGCATCCATAATAGAAAATACGGCTCCAAAGAATGACAACCCATTATGTAGAACAAAGCCATGATATGGAGCAGAGCAAGAAGAAATTGCAGACACCAGAGTTTCTCCATGGTGGCTAGGGTTCACAAAACCCTTCTTCTCCTTCCAATTGCATTGAGAATGAAAAAAGAATAAGTCAAAGACATAACTTATTTCTCCCTTTTAACATTTTTTTTACGATATTTTTATAAACTTTCGGGTCCATGATGTGAATATTGATTTATTTTACAATCATATATGATAATAACTTTTATTAGGTTTTTTATTTATCAATATTTGGTCCTTATATTAATACATTTAATACATATTAAATAATACATCATTATTTAATCAATATTAAATAAATTAATATTGATAAATTAAATAATAATAATAATCAATTCCTTGCATAATATGATTGTAAAATTAAAAAATATTAACTGTCAAATCTATAAAATGTTTGATATTTATTAATTATTTTAAAATGCAAGATGAAGGGGATATAATTGAGGATGTGAGGTAACTTTTAGTTCTTTTAGTTCTATTTTTAGCAGAGATAGACTATTTCAATCAACTAGACATTACATGAAGTGAATTCTTAGTTAAGGGTAGTTTGAGTTTTCCATGTAGTGATGGAGCACTTTTGTGCTATTTTTGGAATGTTATGGAGCAGTTAAGGCCAATTTTGCATGCAGTTCACTTTGGGAGCCTATTTTATACAATTTTGCATGGTTATTGATGAGTTTCACATGCTATATTTTTAGGTTGATTTTGAAATCTACTTGATTGTTTTATGCATGATTTTGAGGAGATAGAGGCAGTTTTCTAGTTATAGATCAGTTGGACATGTGGTTGAGAGTAACTTTCAGAGGTTTCTTCACAGTTTGGTTCAATTTTGACTTATTTTTTTCATGCATATTTATGATATTTGAATTAGGGTTTTGAGCTCTATTTATTGTACATTCACCTCATTATGAGGAATCTTCTGTTAGGCTCAGATTTTTTGCACATTGCAAATTTTGAGTTGATTTTAAGAGCACTTTGTACTAGAGATTTTTCAGCATTGGTTATACAAATTTAGTGGTTCCTTCTTATTGATTCTTGTGCAATATTGTGGATTCTTTGCTTTTATGTTGTGTTTTCCCTTCATTAAAGCTATATTCCTTTTTTCATGTTAGAATCTCGATACTTGTAATTACAAGTCTTTATTTGTGTCCTTATTCTTTTTGTAGAAAATTGGTAAAACCTATATTTTCCTTTCAAAGTAAAAGATTTTGGGTCCTTGCATATAATCACTTTTGTAGTTACATGCTTGTCTGGGTATTGTGAATCATTTATATCTTGGGTAATTGGTGTTTTATTAAAATTGAAGTTGCATGCAAGTCATCAGTGTATCACCTCATTTAGGTTAGTATTCATTATTTTCATTACTCTCATCCCTTATCTTGCATACAATTTAGGTTTTAGGTGATCACTATTTAGGAACCAACCTAGCTTCTAAAGATTCATCTCTCATTTTAGGACAACCCACAATCCAAGAGAATTTCCATGTTTCAATAGGATAGCTAGATATTTTATCTTGCTATAGGTGCAATCCTGATTGACAACAATTTTTTGGCACGCCTAGTGGGACCTTGAACTACTTTACAGTTGTATGAATTATGAGATTTTATTGTTGTTTTGGTGTGAACAATAATTTATATAGTTGCAGTTTTGGTGATTCTCTTAATGAGAAGAACTCCCACAAGATCAACAAGAGGAAGAAGATCACCACAGGTTGCAAGAGGAAGGTCTACTTCATCATCTAAATTAGATTTCTCTATATTTTAAAATCCTATAATTGAGGATCAACCCACGAATTCAGAGGAATCTAAAATAATTATTAAAGATATTAGTTTTCTTGAAGATTTGAGTGTTCTTGATAATTCTGAATCTGAATTACCCATTTTTGAGGAACTACCAAGTGATCAATTTACTTATGTAGCATCTACAAGTGGTACTCCACCTACTATTCAAAGTCTAAAAATATATTAGCTAAAGGTAAATCAATCGAACCAACCTTTATTGCCACTTTTAATACAACATCAAGTACCGCCACTTCATCAAATGGCCCAAAATTTTCCATTTGTAGCTTTCAATGCCGGTAGCCCTTTAGAAATTGTTGCTTATCATGATATTCCACTAACAACATTAAAAAGTGCACCATATTTTACTAGTGAAAATCATGTTTTAGCAGTGGAACATATTAGGGATATAGCTACTCTTTGTGGATTACATCAAGTTCAACATGAGGATGTGGCCTTTAAGTTATTAGCAACCTCTTTTAGAGGAAAAGCATTAATTTGGCTTCGAAGTTTAGCGGTAAACTCAATTTCTTTGTAGGACACATTGGGAAGCTTATTAATCAACAATTTTAAGGATAAGTTTGATAATCTCTCATTGGTTGAATAGTTGACTACCATCAAAAAGTATCCTAATGAACATATTTCTGATTTTAACTTTTATTTTCAGCAAACTTGGGACAAAATTCTAGCATATGTTAAACCTTCTAATTGTAATCACCTAAAAATGGTCATCTAGACTATTAGCCCCCTTCTTAGCATTTTGGCTAGTTTAATTTAATCACTTACCTAGACCAAATTGCTAATAATCAATTTATTTGATTATAACCTATAGTTTGACTATGCTATCCTAAGTTCATTATTTGATTAAAAGAACATGTCCCCTTTTAATTAAATAAAACACCCCATTCTTCTAACCCACTTAAAGTGCACACATAAAGTCCTTTTTCTATTTTGCAATTAAAAGAAAAGGCTTTGTGACTTTTGTCTTATATGACAAGTCAACTTATATTCTATTGGTTGACTTGTGTGTGCACATGGATCACTCCTCTTTTTGAATTCCACCGTTGATCATCCACCATCTTCATCTTGATCTCTACCGTCCATACATCTTTAAAAAGGAGAGAGCTTTCCCCCTCAATCCATCTCTCATTTGAATATTGTCGTGCTACAGGTTTTCTAACAGGTTTCTTGGGAGCTTTGTGGAGAACTTCTCATTTCTTGTCTCATTCTCTCATTCCATCATATTAGCATAAGATCATATGGCATTCTTAGCATAGTTGCATTTTAGTTTAACTTTGATTTCTTGCAATAATCTCACATAGTTTAAATATTTGGTTTTGTAAAAATCTCATACATGCTTAGCATAGCTGCATTTTGCATCTCATTCTAGCTTAATCTTCATTTGCATTGCATTCTTGAGGAACTCCTTGGGACATTTGCATTCTTGCATCTTGTCTTTGGAACCTCCCATTGCATGGTTTACTAGCAAGAAGAGTATCTTTAAGGCTCATCTGAGAGCCCTTGAACTTGAAATACACTCTCTTGCACTCCATGGATAGGGAGCTCTAAGTCGGCATCCAAGCATTCCGAACTCATGGAATCGTTTGGAAAGAAGGGTTTAGAGTGTGACACTTTTGAGTGTACATTTTTGGCGCCCATCATGGGGCTTGAATCAATTTTTTAGCTCCATTTGCTTTCATTTTTTATCTCTGGTTTTTTACAGCAGCATATTGGATCTAATTAAGTGCTCTTGTAGGATTATCACTTTGATTTTAAAGCCAACCCATAAGTAGATTGGTTTGAAGGCCAAAAATCTAGTTGGTTTAAATATTTGATCGTATCTTTTAAACCGCTTGGATTTTGATTCTAAATTTTTTTCTATAGGTTGTGTATGTATCCAAAATGTTTTAGTCCAATTTTCAGAGCATTTTGACGTGATTTGCGAAAGTTATGATATTTTCTTTTTTTTCATAAAAAGTCGTTATTGGTCGCACATCAGCGTCTTTTTCAAAAAAAATTACATTTCCAGAAAGGGTTTTCAATTCTAATGGGGGTTCTTTCTTTGTGTTTTGAATTTTGAGGTCGTATTAAGGATCAAAAACTCGATTTGATAAATTTGGCCTATTTTGACAAAATCGATCTCTAGAGCGCAAATGAAGAGAATTTTTTAAATTTCTTACATTTTTGAAAAGCTCTCTGATTTTTAACAGGGGTCTCTTCTTTTCATTCTTATTTTTGGATACAAAATCATAGCAAAAAAGTCCAATCTTGTTGACTAGGTCAAAATCAAAGAGTAAAAATGAGAGCATTTGTGATTAACTTGCACTTTCTTTGCATGCACTTGGTTGGAAGATAAATTAGATTTTTGAGGCAACTCACCACTTTTTATTGCAGATTTTTATGTTATTTCACACTAACTTTTGGTGCTAACAAGTTGTGATTACAGGTTGCCATCCTTATGAAATTTTTTTTGAAACATTGCATAAAAAGAACGCATGTCAAAGCTTCAAATGCGCAAGGCCTACTAACATTGTTTGCAGGACTACCCAAAGCATAAAAACCCAAAATTTCTTGCTTTTTTGTTTTCATGTGTAGCATTGACTAATTGTTCATTTTTCATAGGCACATAAAACTTGTGATTGGGATCTTTTGGTGATAGGAGAGTATGCTCTTCACCCTTGTGGTGAATCAGAAATCTTGACTTACCATTTGATTTCAAGAGTAAGAGGCAACTGAATCTTTTTGGCGTGTTTGGGAGAAAATGATTGGAATAGGAGAGTATTCTCTTCACCCTTATGGTGAATCAGAAATCTTGACTTCCAAAAGTTGATCCACTCTTTGTGTAGTTTAGAATCCTTTAGAGGGCTTGCTCTCGGACAACCTAAGAGGAACGACCCAAGTGGAGAAGTCGATTACCTGGCTCTTCCAACCCACTACAAACTCAAGGCTACCAAGGACACAAAACTTTGGTAGACGTAGTGTTTGTCTTCGCCTAGTGTGATCGCTTATGGGATTTCGACCATAGGGAGATCACTAGGCAAGAATGCTTAAGGTACTCTTGTGATCGCAAGATCGGTTACTCATCGCAAGGTGAGGTGTCCCATAATTGGGAGCAAGAGGAACATTATGAACGGAAGCCCTATCTAAACACTCTAAGTTAGTAACTACCCTTTTTAGCTGCTCAACTTCTTGGTGCAAGGATCGATCCTAATGGACTACCCGGATCACCCCAAGATTTTACACTCACCATCTGTGTTCCCTTGGTTATGCTTATGGCATTTCCATGAAAAAGCCAATATCTCTTGTGGGAAACCACTTGGTGTGAGGCAAAGGAGCATCAAGCGTGGGCCAAGTTGTTGAGTAATGAACCATGTCCTTTAGGTAGATATTGCTTGATATGTTCTCAAATGTGGTATACCTGTGAAAATCTTTTGAACATACACATGACGATAATTCTAGGAAATTCTTTTGAGACCTCAAATATGCTTGTATCATGCAAGGTTGCTTTGCCCCTTGCTTGATTGTTTGAAGACTACTCCATGTGTCACTATCTTTCTTGGAAAGAAATTGCTTTTGAACATCAAACTTGCTATGCTATCAACTATTGTCAAACTTTGTCAACCAAGTCAAAGCATCAAGTCTTAACATTTTTCTTGTGTTGCTTGCTAAGGGGAGTCTCATAATTTGATTTTTATCTTCTATGTCTCTAGTTCTTGAACATTCTTAAAATGGCTCTTTGGTCTTAGTGCTCTTGGTCTTTTTGTCTTCATGGTCTATGTCCACTTGCTAGTTATATTTTTTCTGAAATGGTTGCCTTGATTTCTTGACTACACTCTTGGGTTGGAGAGTTGTTCACTTGTCACCTTGCTTGCTCTATCTATTTGGCTATTTGGGCATCTTGCCTAGCTATTGACTTGATTCATTCATGTCGTAAGTTTCTTGGACATATTGTTTGACAAGTCACTTTAATCTCTCTCTACTATCTTGGCAAGTAAACACTCTACGTCCTATAGTTTCAACATCAAGTTATCTTCTAGGCTCTTTTATGCTTGGCTTTGCATCTAAAACTATGGGATCTAAACCTTGTGCTACCAAACTTCAACCAAATCTAGATGATGATGATATCCTCCATGTCACTAAAGAGTTTCAATATCTATATGCACAATACGAAGAACTAGAAGAGACAAATGATCTTTCTTACCTTCATCTCTCTAAGCGCATGATAGAAATGAAGTCTAAACTTGAGAAAAGGTTGGAGGAGAAGATTGCATCATTACATGAATCTTACTTAAGGTCTTTACATGCATGTGAGTCACCTTCTTTGAGGTCATCCTCTTCTTCTAGGTCTACATGCTCTACTTCAAGACATCAAATATCTTCATCTTCTAGATCTAAAGACCTCTTTAGAGAACAAGCAAGTGACACCTCCTTTGAGCCTATGCTAAAATTTCATGATGGACCTATCTTTGACCAAGATAATGATGAATACATGGATACATACCATTCACTTGCGAAACAAAAAAAGGACTCTAGACATACTTCTAATAGAACTTTTTCTCCCTTGGAAGATTCTTATGATGACACTTTGCAAAAACTTCTTGGCAATAAGATCATCATGTTACCTAACTCCAACTCATATGGAAACCCATTCTTGGATATCTATTGTGCTTATCATCAACATAGAGCATAGTACTTCAGATTGCATTGAGCTAAAACATAAAATCCAAGATCTTATTGATAATGGAATTATTGATACCTCTAATGATTCATGCGATGAGGATAATTTTCTTGAGCAAGATTACATTAATGAACCTATGTCTAGTAGCGGCTCTATTACATCTTCCACTTCTTCCAACACTCGTGCATCTCCCAACACTTCAAATCTTTCCAACATGCCTCCATCAAATAAAGAATCTAATGCTTTCCACATTGACTACATGTATCCTCAAGGGCTATCTCTAAAAGAAACTCAAGCTAACTTTCACTTGGCTGCAAACCTTTTCCATGCTACTAATCCTAAACATCCTCAACCTTCATGTACTACTATACCTAATCCAAGCACTACTCCATTCACTCTTCATTCTCCCTTGTCCTTAGAAGTGGCTCCATGTCAAGAGGAATCTCAAAAAGAAAAAGCTATAAATGCTAAGAAAGATCAAGATCAAGCACCCTTTCATCTCCTTCAAAATGTCACTCCTCCATATCCTATGTCTTATCCATCTCCTAAGTATGATGAAGATACCACTTCCATTATCTCCCTTGAGCTTACTGAAAATTATGAGAAAAGTTTTCTTCATATGCTATCCAAAGCTACTTGTCAAGATCAAAGCATCCCCTCATGTTCTACTTCTCCACATCCACTTCAAAATTGTGCTCAAGCTTCAAGTGCTACTATTAAAAATATTTTTCCTATCAAAGGTACTTATGAGTCTATTGATGGCTATGACCATGTTGCTCATTCTAAAGATGTTGATATCCGTTCCCACTATCCCTTTGCAACTTCTAAATCTATCCTTGGTCCTTATCCATCTAAGCTAAAGCATTTAAACCTTCCATCTATTTTGGGGCCTTGTGTTCCTCCATCTCCTACATTCACTCCTAGCTCATTCCCTAGCTCTCCCATCATACCTCAAGATCAACAAAGACACTCATCCTTGATGACTTTTCACCCATCTATACATCTAAACCAGTCATATCGTCCTTATTCATCCACAAATCCCAATTCCTTTGGAAGTGAGAATAAACATAAGAATCCATTGAAAAAGAAAGATCACTATGTCCCATCTAATCGACATGTGAATGGTAAGAAGGAGAATGCACAAAAGAGACCGCAAAGGTCCACTACTCAAAGAGCTAAACCAAAGAAAATATGGGTTCCTAAATCCATCATTATACAAATGCACTCTCAAGCACCCAAAGAACGAGGAAAATATAAAGCTATGTGGATTCCCAAGTCTCTTTTAAAAGACTTGAATATTGAAAATATTTCAAAGTTGACATTCAAGCTTTCAAAGGCTTCCATTCCATCTTCTTCCAAAAATCTTTCTAAAATTATTCCAAAGCCTTCCACTCCACTTTTTTCTAAATCTCTTCTACCACCTCATACATCTAAACCTCAAGCTACTTCATCCATGATTCCTCCATCATTCCAATACCCTTCAAGGTGTGTTTTAATGTTGATCTTGTCCAATATTTCAACTACCCTCATGAAATCCTCTAAAGCTTACACTTACTTTCTATACATGAACTATTATCCTCCATATATTCTTCCTACTACCATTTCTCTTTCATCACCCTATCAACATATTTGAGCATACCTTTCTATGGTCTTGGATTCTCATGACTTATCTTTCCTATAGGAGCACTATCTACATTCAAAAAGCTTGAGCTCTTTCTAAAAATTCAAAAAAGAAGAAAAAAAAAAAGAAAAAAAAAGAAAAAATGAAAAAAATGAAAATGTGCCTTGGTGAAAACCACATCTTGTGGCACCTTGGTAGCAAAAGTAAAGAGAAATAAATTTATCCTATGGTGAAAACTACTTCTTGTGGCACCTTAGATAAGTACCATGATGAAAACCTGGCAAACAGGCATTATGCGTAATTCTTCCATCATCCATCTATCCCCTCTTCTCTCTTTGATCTTGACAATGTTGAGCTATCTTTGCATATTGGCTATCTTATCCACGAGATTCTCTATTTGTGCTTTCTCATTCCGTCATAGCCTCCATCCTGAGCTTTATTTTTATTGCTCTATCCCATCGCTATCCTATCTAGTTGACCCCTTGGTCTTGATCATAATAAATGAAACATGGTTCTCATAGGTCTCTTGACATGGCTAGTCTTTTGGACTGCACACTTTCATGCTATCTTACTCATTAGCTTCCATCACTTATCTTATATGCTATTGCACTTGTTGGCTTCATTGCTTATCCTACATGCTATCTTTCTGATTACTTCCATTGCTTATCCAAAATATGCTTCATATGACTATTTCACCTCTTTCCCTAGCTTGGGTACTCTTGAGGAGTCAGTCCTTGAGGATCACTTTCACTTGCTTCATACTCTTTTTTCATCCATCTTTGCTTATCCACTAGCTCCTTGCTCCATCATATCCTATACCTTGCTAGACATTGGGAGAAAATGATGTGATCTTGCTTGAGAACCAGTGATATCTAAAACCTTCTAAAAAATCCTAAAAATTAGAAAATGTCCTGAAAAAATGATCATCTTAGTGAAAACCTAGCAATAGGTGCTTTGATGTATCACCAAAAAAAATTAAAAAATTAAAAAATCCTAAAAAAATTTGAAAAAAGTCCTAAAAAAAATCTGTCAAGTGGTGAAAACCTGGAAACAGGTGCTACTTGAAACTCTCGCACCTATGTCTATCAGTCTCAATCATCCACTTTGCTACACATTTCTTGGCTTGGAATTGTTTCTTGTCCTCATTTCGAGGGCATACCTACTTAGCCTATTGAGGTATTCTTGTGCATTAGGGTTTCTTTAACAACTCACAAAACAATGTTTCTCAACACTTCCCCCACTTTGACATCAAGTGTTTTTGAACACTTTACAGATAGTTTACCTACAGTCTCTGATGTCGCGATATTTCTCACTATCAGAATCAAGTCTTGAAGAAATGGCCAAGTGACTTGCACACACGCACTTTAACACTTAAGCGACTGAGCTATGCTGATCTATATCTACTTTGTGTGTTGTCTACGATGATTTCTTTGCCATGTGTTCCCTCCCTAATAGTCTTTCGAGGATGTCATTGACTAGAAGACTGGGGGCATGGGACATATTTTCTTGATTTCTGCCTGTGGGTATACTTTTGTTTTTCTATAGTGTTGAAAGCATTTATGTTGGTCCTATTCAACACGTTGACTTACAAATGTATCATCCTTGACTATTTTGCATGACCACACTCAGGGTTTATCCTAGCGCTTATGCCTTGATACAGGTGTAATCTTGCTAAATTAAACTTAGGGAATCTAATCGCGTAGTTATCTTGACTTACATGTCTCTAATGCTTAGATTAGATTTCCACGTACCTATCTGATATTGATCATATTCATATCCTCATAGTTATACTAGTGATGGTTGTATGATCTCATGATGTCCCTAATAAATGCTCAATGATGAAATTAAGAGTCTAAATGCTATACACTTCTTGCTGGTAAACCACTTTTCATATTAGCTTGCATTTTAGGTTCATTTTCTAGATTAGTCTTGCATTCTTACATATGGGGAGAGCTCTCTCTTCATCTTTTTTGTGGACATATCAGCTAACTCCTTTCATATATTTCTTTACTTTCTTCTTGTTCATGTCTTTTCACCTTCTTAATCTTTCACTTCATCTCTTTTCTATCTTATCATCACATTATATAAAGTTTTGACCTCTTAAATAATTTCAACGTCCTAGATTCATTTTCGAGATCGAAATCCAAATTCGAGTTCATCTTGATGGTCAAAATTGTCTCTTAAAATTCTACTTTCTTCTGAGCAGTTAGCTAACCTTTTGAGGTCTAATCTCTGAATCATCACTAGGGCATCTTCATTTCTTCATGTCTTCATCATTTCCATACTTCATATCTACTTCAATTCACTGTTTCATGTCTAAAATCACCTTTCTACTCGTTTCGACCTAATTTTAATGATATATCCTTCAAGGTCAACTCTGGTCAAACTGGGGCATTTTATCAATTTTTTTATAGTCATTCTTGGGTTCTAATCATCTATCTATCATCTTGAACATTTCTATATTCTGATTTTCTCATATCTAGCTTGTTTCTATGTGCCCTTACCTCATTTCGATTTCAATCCCGAGGGGGCAGAAATACTCTATCACCGATTGCTACAACTATCTATTTCTTAGGAGCATTTGTTTGATGTTCTCACTTGCTCTCGGTCTATTCGCTTTGCTAGGTGTTAGAATTCTTTTCGGATCCTAACATCATCTTCCTAGTGTTCAGTACTACCACTATTAGGCTGTACATTCAGGACTTGCCATCTATTTCTGCATTTCATTCTTTGAAATCAGATATCTATATCTATCACCGCCTACTTGGCTTTCTATTTTCTTTGACATAATGTGTTCCCAGATCGATCACGCATTAGTCAAAGAGGGGCAAATGTAATCACCTAAAAATGGTCATCTAGACTATTAGCCCCCTTCTTAGCATTTTGGCTAGTTTAATTTAATCACTTACCTAAACCAAATTGCTAATAATCAATTTATTTGATTATAACCTATAGTTTGACTATGCTATCCTAAGTTCATTATTTGATTAAAAGAACATGTCCCCTTTTAATTAAATAAAACACCCCATTCTTCTAACCCACTTAAAGTGCACACATAAAGTCCTTTTTCTATTTTGCAATTAAAAGAAAAGGCTTTGTGACTTTTGTCTTATATGACAAGTCAACTTATATTCTATTGGTTGACTTGTGTGTGCACATGGATCACTCCTCTTTTTGAATTCCACCGTTGATCATCCACCATCTTCATCTTGATCTCTACCGTCCATACATCTTTAAAAGGGAGAGAGCTTTCCCCCTCAATCCATCTCTCATTTGAATATTGTCGTGCTGCAGGTTTTCTAACAGGTTTCTTGGGAGCTTTGTGGAGAACTTCTCATTTCTTGTCTCATTCTCTCATTCCATCATATTAGCATAATATCATATGGCATTCTTAGCATAGTTGCATTTTAGTTTAACTTTGATTTCTTGCAATAATCTCACATAGTTTAAATATTTGGTTTTGTAACAATCTCATACATGCTTAGCATAGCTGCATTTTGCATCTCATTCTAGCTTAATCTTCATTTGCATTGCATTCTTGAGGAAATCTTTGGGACATTTGCATTCTTGCATCTTGTCTTTGGAACCTCCTAGTGCATGGTTTACTAGCAAGAAGAGTATCTCTAAGGCTCATCTGAAGCCCTTGAACTTGAAATACACTCTCTTGCACTCCATGGATAGGGAGCTCTAATTCGGCATCCAAGCATTCCAAACTCATGGAATCGTTTGGATAGAAGGGTTTAGAGTGTGACACTTTCGAGTGTACACTAATAACTATGCATTATTATATTATTTGAAGGCTTTTAATAGTGATATTTTAGTTATGATACAGTCTATGGGAGGGAATACTTTGCTTGATGCATTTGATATTGTTGTATGAGTTGAAAACAACCTGATACAAGCTGACAAGTTATCATCTAGGCTTCCAATACCTTATTTTATAGAAATGCAGCCAATTGTACCAACTGTTAGACCACTATTAGCTGTCATTTCACCTATGCCAACATTACTAGTATTTAACATGCAAGTTGTAGTAGAAGAACATGCTACTATAGCTCCTATTGGAGAGTTAAAAGAGCAGAATTTGGACTTAATGGAGAAAAGTGACAATATGATGTGAACTTTGCGAAGTTATGGAAATGAAATAACAAACTTGAGGAGGCAACAAGGTCAATATAATAGGCCTAATCAAGCTTCTTATTAGAAAAATGGGCAATCAAATCAAGCTTTAGGATCAAACCAGCCAAGGCAAGCTCAAGGACAACGAAGAAACTATGGTCAAAGAGCTAGTTAGCCCTACAATTATGCAACTCCTAGTACTTCTAAAGAGTTGGTAATTGTTCCTCAAAACAACTATGCACATGATGAGGAGTGGTGAAATACTTGTAACATTGTTCATCTTTGGCTTGATTATGCACATGGGCTGGAGGCATGAAGACAAGTTGTTCTTAATGGACAACAAGTACCTATTCAATGGATGGGAAGTTCATCATGATCAAACGCAGTAACAAGGTAACCTTGATACTACTCTAATGAATTTTAATGAAGATGAAGCTATTATAGTAGTGAATTTTGATCCAAACCAAGTTTGGAGACCTATAGCAGTAAGCACAAGGTTAAAGGCCCAGGTTGCAAATGATCAGCAATAGATTGATAATGTACAACAACCTACTATTAAGCCACAACAACAAGTGGCTAAGGCAAAACAACATTAGGTTAACATTGTTAATACTCAACCAAGACCTTCAAATGTGCAAAAGACACAATATATGCCAAAAGGACAATATGGACAAAAAGTATAAGCTCAAAAGAAAACTTTACAACCATCACAACAACAAAAGGAGCTTGTTGTATCAAAACATTAGCCCAAGGTTAGTATGCAAAATTTTAGTATTGTTGAGCATTTGAAGAAGACTCATGTTCTTGTTTCTATGTGGGATGTTTTAGCACTCCTAGGTCAAAAAGATATGCTACAGGAAGCATTACAATCAATTACCTTTCTAATGATGCTTTAGTACACCAAAATTTTGAAGTCCTAATGGTTGCAAATGGCAATACAAACCAACAGCCATTTAAGCTAGTCAAACCACCACCTTTTTATGTTACAATCATAATAGGCAAGTACCTTGTTCATAATTGCATGATAGATTTGGGTGCTACTAGCTCAATTATGCCAAAGAAAATTATAGACCAACTAGGCCTCAAATATGAGCCACTCAAGAATGGGGTAGTTCAACTAGATGTGACAACTATTGAGACAGTTGGAGTTATAAAGAACTTCGATTTGACCTCGCATTCTTGTCCTAGCTTTTTAGTCCCTATGGATATTTACATCATTAACTTGCCTCCATATTTTTCCATATATTTATCACAAGATTTCACTACCAAAATAGGAGGTTATTTATCTGCAGATTGGTCTCATATGCTTTTCCACACTAGGTATGGCACTAAGGTCACAATTCCATCTGAACCTATTACAAAGGATTGCATTGAACATCATATTGTCAGTACTAAAAATGACACATCAACTATTTTATTTGATCAAGAGGAAATTGTTATGTTTCATGAGCCTAAAATATAGATAGAAAATATTTTTGATGTATTAATGGATGTATGGGCTATTGAAAATGTTGAATAGGTTGGAGAACCAAGCCTAGGAAATTATGTTATTCATGAGACTACTGATTCTCTAGCAAATGTCATGAAAAGTGCATATTTAAGTTCAGGACAGAAAGACATGTTGTTTGGAAGTTTTTTTTTGATGGTTCACATAGCAAAATAGGTGCAGGAGGACGTTGCATGCTGATTTCACCAAAAAATGAAAAGTATTATGCGTCTTATAGGTTTATTTTCAGTTGTACCAATAATGTTGCTAAATATGAAGTGATTGCGAATGGATTAAAATGGGCCATAAAGCGAGGTGTCAATTGTTTACAAGTTTTTGGTGGTTCTGAAATTGATTGCTAACCAAGTTAGAGGAATCCATGCAACCAAAAATACTGTTAAAAATTTATAAACATGTTCTGTGGGATTTAGTTGAAGCATTTAACTTGTAATCTGTAAATAGAAATTAGAATAAACATGATGATAGACTTGTTGCAATTGGTGTACAATATGATATCCCTTCTAAAATCTATAAAGATAAAAGAAATAATCATGTAAAAGTTATTATCAGACCTGTTGTACCAAATAATGCCAAAAGTTGAGAAGTTTTAGAATCTAATCAACATATTGTTAATCTTTTAAGAGAAGAAGCTGAATTTTCTTAGCCTAACCAATAGAAATTGCAAGATCAGTATGATGATCAAATCATTCAATTAAGGATAAACAAGATGCCTAAAGGTTTAGTAACTTTAGAATCTATTTTTAATACCCATGATCAATTTAAAAAGGATAATCTAGCTTTTAGATCAAAGAAGATCATTATGAAGAAATTGAAGTTGCAAAGGATAAAATGTTGAAACTTGGAAAGGTATGTATTCTTGAAGAGCGTCAAACTTTTGTTAATTTATACCATGAATTCCATGATATTATTCAGATCTGAAGGGATTTGATCCTAATATTTCTCAACATACCATTGAACTGGAACCTAGTGCAAACCCAGTTAGACAAAAATAGAGGCCAATAAATCCAAAGTTAGAACCTCTTATGATCAAGGAATTGAGTATGTTAATTTAGAGCAATATTATATTCCCTATTAAGAATACTTCTTGGGTTTCAATTTTGGTTCCAGTTAGAAAGAAAAATGGAGAAATTAAATTGTGTGTTGATTTCTATGATTTAAATAGAGCTTCATTGAAGGATAGACATCATTTTCCTTCAATGGAACAAATTTTACAAGTTGTTTTAGGTTAAGGACAGTTTCATTGTTGGATGGTTTCTTTGGTTAACTAGATTTTGGTCAAGGAAGAGGATAGATATAAAACAACGTTTACTACCAAATGGGAAACTATGGCTTATTAGAATATGTCATTTGGTTTGTCAAATGTAGGTGCAACCTTCAAAAAAGCAATAGATAAGGCTTTCTTAAACTTAATGTATAGTTTTGTACTTGTTTATCTTGATGACATTACTATTTTTCAAAGAATTTAATAGATCACTTTTAGCACTTAAGGGTGATATATGAGAGATGCAAGGAATATGGTATTTCCTTGAATTTGAAGAATAGTGTTTTTTCTGTTCGTGAGGGTAAACTTTTAGGATTCATTGTTTCTAAAGAAGGTATTACCATTAACCTAAAAGAGTAAGTGTAATTCTCACTCTACCACTTCCAGCTCATAAAAAGGGACTCTGAAGTTTCCTAGGAAGAATTAACTTTGTGAGGAAATTCATCCTAAATATTACTAAATTATTAATTCCTTTAACAACTATGTTAAGAAAGGGTATTGTCTTTAGTTGGACAAAAGAAGGTAAACATAGTTTTGAGATGATAAAAGAAGCATTAGTTGCTGCTCCTACATTGTTAAATCTAGAATTTTCAAAAGATTTCATATTATATGCCTATGGAAATGTTGATAGCATTGCTACCATGTTCGTACAATAGAATGATGAAGGTTTCAAACAACCATTAGCATTTTTCAATCAAGGACTTAAAGATTATGAATTGCATTATATCTTTGTTGAGAAACAAGTTCTTGCTATTATAAGAAGTTTGAAAAAGTTCAGGCATATGCTCTCAAATAATAAAATCAAACTAATGGTTGCTCACCCTTCTATTAAATGTTTCCTGTTAAACAAGGATCTAAACACTAAAAGAGTAGGTTGGGTCACAAAAGCAATGGAATATGACATTAAGATCAAATTCTTTTTGGGACTACAAGTATATCAGATGAAATATGGTATATATATCACTCAGTCAAAATATGTCAAAGAGATATTGAAGATATTTGGACTAGAGGATTCCAAACCAGTAAGTACACCTATGGTGACAACACTCAAGCTATCAAAGAATGATGATTCAACTAAGGTAAATCAAACATTATATAGATACATGATTAGAAAATTGTAATATGTAGTACACAACAGACCTGATATTGCATTAACTATGGGGATAGTTGCAAAATTCTCTACTAATCCTAGAGAGAATCATTTGATGGCTGTAAAAAGAATAATGAGATACTTGAAAGGAACATAAGAGTTTGGTTTATACTATAAGAAGAATGAAAAGTTTTAACTGAGAGCCTACGCTAATGCTGATTGGGCTAGAAACATCGATGATAGAAAAAACACTAGTGGAGGAGCATTCTTATTAGATAAAATACTTGTTACATGGGCTAGCAAGAAGTAGAGTTGTACTTCCCAATCTACTATTGAAGTAGAGTATGTTGTTGCTGCTATTAACTATACAAACATTGTATGGATCAAATAGCTAATTAAGGGAATGGAGGAAGATATCACTGGACCAGTGACAATTTATTGTGATAATAAAAGTGATATCAATATAACAAAGAATCTTGTGATGCATGCAAAGATAAAGCACATTGCAATCAAGTACCATTATGTAAGGGAATTGGTTCAACATAAAGAGGCGAAGATGGAATATATTAACACAAAGGAGAAAATTGTTGATATCTTCACAAAAGCATTACCTAAGGATGCTTATGAGTATCTAAGAGGTAAAATAGGGGTGATACCACTGTCAAAGGCTATGTAAAAGATAGAGGGAGTGCCTTGCATCAAACAAGCTGACATTCACTTAATACAAATTGATGCAGTGGATCTTGCTTTAGGAATTTCCTAAAGTAATCACAAAAATGGAACTACAAAATAGTCACAAGCAAGGTGATAGAGGGAGAAATTGAAAAACCTACAAAAGCCTATATCTGCATATATTAAAGATGTCAAGTGATTGAGTATATGTCTTTGGCATTGTTGTTAAAGAGGGAGAAAGCACATTAAACTAATCAAGTGCAAGAGGAACAATGGAGAAAGTACATCATCAAAAGATCAAGAAAGAAAGAGGGAGAAAGCAGAAAGCAATTAGAGAAAGGATTAGAACAAAGAGGGAGATATTTTGCTGATCAATTCAGTATGAAGGAGAGAATTAAGAAGGAACTCAGAGGGAGTTATATTTTGTAACCCAATCAGAAGATGGAAGTTGTTGACAGAGGGAGAAATTTCAATACAAGTTTTCTTTTTGGTATTGGCTTATTGTTTTAACCTAGTTAGTTTGATGGAACAAGATGTTCATCATTTGTTTGACTTGGTTGATCAATTTGGTTTGCCATGAATGCCAAAGAGGGAGATTGTTGATATCTAATTGAAAAGATTATTGATTAGAAAGATTATTGAAGAAGACTATGTGTTTCAATCATTATTTTGTCACTGATGTCAAACCTGCTATTTGCTGGTAAGATAATTGCTTATATGTTTCAAGTACTATCACTTAGTTGATTGATGAGGAAGATTTGATCAACAAGATGTAACAAGAGTACCTAGAGGAAAGGTTGAGTTATGATTATGTAATGAAGTACAAGAATCAGTTAAGACAGTGATAACATAATGTATTGGTGATCTATTTGAGGTTACAAAATGGTTGGCTACATTTAGAAAGTTCAGAAGAATAAGTTAAACAAAGTTCATTTGCCAAGCTTGACCAAGTGGATAGTAGGTGCCGAGCAAAGTTAGTTCAAGCCGAGCAAAAAGTTAGTTGGTGCTGAGTGAAAACAAATTTTAGTGGATGCTAAGCAAGATAGTAGATGCCGAGTAATTTTTAGTTGATGTTGAGCACTAGTAAAATCCAGCTGATGCCAAGTGATTTTATAGTTGATAATGAGTGACACAGTATGTGCTAAGCACCAGAAGATTGATAATGCCGAGATATTGCATTATGAAAAAGATCAAAGATTCACCAAATAAAAGCTGACAAGTTTGCTTTCTTAAAAATTCTGAATTAGGGGGAAGATAAGATTGATGAGCTAGTGGCACAAAATCTTATGTAAACCATTTTGGAGGTGAATTCAAATGGATTCTAAGAGAAGTTTCTAGAAAAGACAAGATATAGGGTAGATACATTGTATCCTACCTAATCCATCTAAAACCCTAATTTAGATGATGGATAATGAGTAGGAAAATATTCTAATCTCTTGTATATAGGAATGTCTAGTTATGAAGCAAAAGAGTTAGAGAGTTTGATAGGAGAATCTGATAAGGAGAAGGAGAAAGGGGTTTTGCTTCATCAAGTGTGACCCAAGAGAAGAGTTTGCAATGGCATACTAAGCAAGAAGGGTTAAGAGGATGAATGCTTGAAGGGTGAACAAGCTATCAGAGTTGCAAAGAATGGAAGCCAAGCAAAGTTGAGGACTGAACAGAGATCTGTAATCTACAAGTGAGGTTGTAAGTTGTATTTGATCAAAGCTCTTTGTTACTTTCTAACAATTGTATTAGTCTAGGGTAAATCCTTTGGAGTAAAGTTGACTTAACAGTCATTGGAAAATCCTTTAACAAGGTTTCATTCCAAGTGAATGGCCTAAAGTCCTCAACAAGGCTCACTTTAAATAGGGTGACTAAAATCCCTTAACCAGATCACATTTAATAGTGTGTATTGTAACCTTTAACAGGGTTGGCCTTTAATAGGGCATCACTTCAGAAGAGTGAAAAAGGAATAGCATGTTACTGGTGGTTTTTCCCAAGCTAGGTTTCCACGTTAAATCATTGTGTCAAATGTCCTGATGGATGTGTTGTGTTTCATGCTTTACAATTCTGCAAGTTGATTTGACAGTAACATATAAGTTTTAGTTTATACACAATGAATGCATGCATGGGTATGAATGTTTTATGGGTTCACTGAATTGTGAAAAGTTTTATTTGTACATCTGGACCTTGAATAACTAATTCACCCCCTTCTTAGTTATTCTAAAGAATTCCAACACTGAATGTTGAAGAAGATAGCTTGCATCTTTATCTGGGAACAAACCTGCAAAATGTAAAGAGGAAGGTCAATTCATACAAATTGAGCAATGGAAACCATTGCAATTATCTCTACACTACTTAGCATTCCTACAACATAATTGTTCAAATAACAACATTAAAAGATGCAAAGGAAAGAAAAATATTTGAAAGTAAAGTAGGTTTTATGCTAATAAGTCTGTTTCATGTGCATATATAGGTATGAAGTTTGAGGTTGTTGAAGGATCATGCATAAGATATACGCATGAAGCTTTTCAACTGAGATTTGTAGAGGTCAAGACTGAAGGACTGAGGATACTATTGAAGGGACACACATAAACTAAAAGCATGAAACCTTATCGTCAAATCATGTAGAGGTGAAGACTAAAGACATGGGGAGGCTGTTGAGGGGGCATACATATGTTACAAGTATGAAACCTTTCAGTTGAATCATGGAGAGATTAGAATTCCACAAGTGCACAATGAGATATTAAGGTTTTCAAGCATGTACAGTAGGAAGTAAAAGATGTGTCAAATCTTAGATTTTATGGCAAAGAAAAGAAAAGAAAAAGATATATTAAACCATATAGATCTATTGATCGAAATATATAATGAAACTAAGTAATGCTACAACACAAGCAAATGAGATTTTATTACAACAACAAAGTGTTTACTTTCAAGCTAGGACAACATTGGGACTATAAGTTGGATTCATGATTGTTGGTTGAAACATCATTGCTGGAAATTTGTATGGACTTTCTCGATCACATATAATACACATTCAAGTATGAAACCTTCAATTTTGTTGTGTAAAGATGCATATATCCAACTTGGAACTTGGTCTGCCTATAGTATTTATTAAACATCCAATGAATTCTTATTTGAAAGGGAGTCTAGGTGATAAACAACAATCAGTTTTGGTCGAAAACATTAGCAACAACCGTTATCATTATCATATTATATCAACTTCCTCCAGAAAAAAAATGGTTTCATCCTCTATTTGAATGTTTTTTTAAGATAAAAAATCACATTTAGATATAGTTTAAAATCTGTATTTATTATTTGTTGCCAAGAATCAAAAGAGGATTTGAGTTATTATTGTAACGAATAAGCTTGTTGAAATTTATAATATGGTAAAGTTGGAAACATGTAATCAACATCAAACAATAGACCTGAACAAAGCCATAAAATGAAAGACAAAGATCCAAGTAGTCATGGAATGAAGAATCTCTAAGCAAACAATAGTCCAAACACTCATAGTTATAACCAACAAATAATGGAAGTAGAACAAAAGCTCTTTCAACATAGCTAAAACATGAGCTACACAAAATAAAAGAGATCAGACCTCTATATATCAACAGTTACATATAAACCTTATTGATTTGATAGCAAAGCATAACATTTTGTAAATGAAAGTGTAAAATTTTATCCAATTGTTTCATTTGCATTTTTGGGAAAACCAACAAGAATCAGACAAGACACCTTTTGGGTTTTGTCCAGAGTGGGCCTATTCAAGTCTTACATGGGCATAATTCTCATAACATCAGACATAAAAGAGATACTAACTTTTTTGTAAAGATTTTGCTGAAAGCATATCTAAGCAACACCTTCATACAAGGTAAAAACAGGTAATAAAGATTTCACCAAGTAATCAAGGACTAACTGGTAACCACAACATTCACAACATAGAACAAACAATAGTCCAAGTGCAACTTATAGCATGAAGAGTGAAGAACAATGACATAAGCTCACGACATCAAGCATGAAACTCACACATCACCAATCAAACATGAGTGAGAATGAGCAACCCATAACATTTCCAAGCACTCATTACTGTAGCTGATCAGCAAATTTCATACGATATGGAGCAGAGAAATGAATATGAACAAGAAATCATGACATAAACCCATGACAAACTTGAAGCAAAGCCATGAAAAATGAAAATCACGCTGGTTCTAATACCCAACAACAAGCTCACAAAAAACAAAGAAAACTCGTAAAAAATCACAAAGCTTACAACTAGAAGAAATGGAGAGCTATGAAATGAAGACCCAACCATTATGGCATCCATAACAGTAGATACGGCTCCAAAGAATGACAACCCATTATGTAGAACAAAGCCACACTATGGAGTAGAGCAAGAAGAAATCACAGACACTAGAGTTTCTCCATGGTGGCTAGGGTTCACAATACCCTTCTTCTCCTTCCAATTGCATCAAAAATGAAAAAAGAGTAAGTCAAAGACATAACTTATTTCTCTCCCTTTTAACATTTCTTTATGATATTTTTATAAACTTTTGGGTCCATGATGAGAATATTGATTTATTTTACAATCATATATGATAATAAACTTTCATTATGTTTTTGATTTATCAATATTTGGTCCTTATATTAATACATTTAATATAGATTAAATAATACATCATTATTTAATCAATATTAAATAAATTCATATTGATAAATTTAAAAATAATAATAATCAATTCCTTGCATAATATGATTGTAAAATTAATAAATATCAAGTGTTAAATTTAGAATGCTTGATATTTATTAATTATTTTAAAATGCAAGATGAAGAGGATATGATTAAGGATGTGAGGTAACTTTTAGTTCATTTAGGAGTTCTATTTTTAGCAGAGATTGACTATTTCAGTCAACTAGACGTTACATGAAGTTCATTCTCAATTAAGGGCAGTTTGAGTTTTCCATGCAGTGATGGAGCACTTTTGTGCTATTTTTAGCATGTTATGGAGTAGTTAAGGCCAATTTTCCATGCAATTCACTTTGGGAGCCTATTTTATACAATTTTGCATGGTTATTGATGAGTTTCACACGCTATATTTTTTGGTTGATTTGTAAATCTACGTTAGGGTTTTATGCATGATTTTGAGGAGATAGAGGAAGTTTTCGAGCTATCATTGGACAAGTGCTTGAGAGCATTTTTTAGGGGTTTCTTCACACTTTGGATTAATTTTGACTTATTTTTTCCATGCATATTTTTGATATCCAAATTAGGGTTTTGAGCTCTATTTATTGTACATTCACCTCATTATGAGGAATCTTCTTTCAAGCTCATATTTTTGGCACATTGCAAATTTTTAGTTGATTGCAAGAGCACTTTGTAGCAAAGATTTTTTAGCATTGGTTATACAGATTTGACGATTCCTTCTCATTGATTCTTGTGCAATATTGTGGATTCTTTTCTTTTATGTTGTGTTTTTCCTTCATGAAAGCTATATTCCTTATTGCATGTTAGAATCTTAACACTTGTAATTGTAGGTCTTTGTTTGTGTCCTTATTCTTTTTGCAAAAAAATTGGTATAACCTATGTTTTCCTTTCAAAGCAAAATATTCTAGGTCCTTGCATAGAATCGCTTTTGTAGTTACATGCTTGTTTGGGTATTGTGAATCATTTCTATCTTGGGTAATTGGTGTTATTAATATTGAACTTGCATACAAATCATCGGTGTATCACCTCATTTAGGTTAGTATTCATTATTTTCATTATCTCATTCCTTTTCTCGCAAACAATTTAGGTTTTAGGTGATTGCTATTTATGAACTAGCCTAGCTTCCAGAGATTCATCTATTGTTTTAGGAAAACCCACCACCCGAGAGAGTTCCATGTTTCAATGGGATAGATAGATATTTCATCTTGCTATAGGCACAATCTTGATTGACAAATCTTCTTTCACTAGCACTGTGTGGGTATTCACAAATGAATTAAGAGGATATAGAGATGCAAGTCTTATAATTTATGGTAGGTGCTTGTTTTGGTACTTCTATTATAATAAAGATGAAAAGGAACTTAGGAATAGTCCATGGAGGTTGGAATTAGGTAAAATTGTTGTGTTGAATGTATTTATAGGTGTTGAGCTCTTGAATAGCCTAGCACAACATTATGAACCAATGACCAAAACAATAAGAAAAGCATATGAAATGTCTTTTTATTTATTACAAAGTTAGGCATAGAAAATGGTTTTTAATTCAAAGAGTCTATCAAACAAAAAGAAAATTTGCTAGGTACAGGGAAATTGAACATTCATGAAAAGAGGTCAAACTAATAGTTTGATGTTGGTTGAGGATATGGGCCCTCATCCCATTGAATCCTTCATGGGTTTCTTCAAAAATACATACTATTCTTGGTCCCAATTTCTCAGAGAGGATGGAAAATTAAAAAAATTCACTAGATTTCATGTATGTGTATGAGGATTCAAACTCCTCGTACCTATTCGGAGTTTGACTTGTCCAATAAAATAAAAAAATCACTTCACATATAATTAATTGATTGGAAAGCTTCAAAGACTTTTTAGAACTATTATTTGTTTTGTCATTTGATTCTCCCCCAAAATGTTATTCGGTTTAGGACTCCATGAAATTAACCACCTAGAATGAAGAAGGAAACAAGTATCCTATTCAGATGTGGTGTAGGGTTTGGGATGTACATGGTAAAGATGGTAATTTTAAGATATTTAGGGATATGTCTGTAGTGTGGATTACAAGATTTCTTGAGGTATCTATAATCAGGATACCTCAACAAATTAAGATCATGCTAAGTCCCAAAGAGTTTTTTCTTGATAAAGATTATGAGTTTAATCTAGGAGATTGGATTTGTAAACTAGACTGCATATTGATCAACCTATATGGGTGTAGACTATTGGTATCTCTAACTATTATTATCAATTAGTGTCAAACACTTAGTCATTTATAAGGCAGAGTCAGACAGTCATCACTGTGACTGTGCTACTCTATATAGGCCAAGACAAGTATGTACTGAGCTTTATGGGAGCTGAGTAAGTGTATGGTCACCGAGTATTTTCTATAGAGCTGAGCTCAACATCAACCAAGAAGTTTCAAGCATAAAAGTGTCAAGTTACATAGCATGTGCTGAGCACAATACAAACCGAGTAACAACAATGTCAAGTGATAGAAAATAGTAAAGGTCGAGAAATGTAGAGTTTACATGATAGTCAGGAATAGAACAAATTTTAAGGTAAATCCTTTTCGAGTTGACATGGAAAGGACATTTAATATTTTTAGAGGTTGTTACAAAGAGTTTTACAAAATAATGACATGGATTACAAATCCCTATGTTTTGTGATCAATGATTCAGATGGAGAAGATTTTTTTAATACAATTATATTTCATTTTTTAACGAACATATTAATAATATATAGAAAACTCTTTACGAAAATTTTAAATAGACAAGATATTAACCTAGATCAGAGAGAGATGTGGCATGGAGATGAGAAGAGAAGTGTATGTATGCAAATAAGGAGTAATATGTAAATAGAAAAGTGAAAGACCGAGATCAAATTAGAAGTCAGTGAAGGTGTTATGTTATCTCTTAACAGAACAAGTGACCTAATCATAGTAGCGAAAGGGGAAGACAAGTATTATCATATCAGAGAAGAGGATTAGTTAGCAAGGAGAAGACTCAAAATTAGCTTACTGAGCATACCCAGAGTCAGGTACTGAATCAATTCTAACTGACTTAATCAAGGTAAATCTCTTGATAGGGTGGTCTTAACATATCTTTGTACATCTTCTAATAGAGTCCTTACTTTGTTGTAAGTTTTAAATCCTTTAGCAAGGTGAAACCTAGCAGTCTCTTAAGCTTTTAATAGGGTTGACCCCTCACATGGTATATCATATTTTATGATCAAATATTATAACCAAATTTTACCTTCACCTTGGAGGGTTTCTAGGTAACAAATATTGTGTTATGTGTTTATTTTCATGCATGTGATAGATCAGATTTATACGTTACAACAAGTTTATTATTACAAGATTTACATGCACAAGTTAACTAGTGAATGTGTGATTGAATTGGTGAAAAGTAGAAGTGCTTAAGATTCTAATTCAACCCCCCTTCTCAATATCTTGTTATCCTATTTACACCTCCATCAATCAACAATTGGTATTAGAGAATTGGTTCTCTAAAGAGAAACTTAATCGCTTGGAGTTAGATCTTGAAAATGGAGGCTTTTAAATTGGACAAGGTTATTAACAATTAGGTGATTGACATCCAACTCATACTGCATAACCTTGAGAAAGAAATACAAGATTTGAAGGATTCCCTAAAAAGGAGACAGGAAATTACTATCCAGATAAAACAAATTCCCTATGAACAAGTTGAGATCGAAGGACTGTTTGAATCAATCAATCGAAATGACAAAGCATCTGTAGATCTACTTGAAAAGAACAAGATTCTAAATGAAGAAATATGAGGACTGAAAAGAGAACATGAACTCCAATTAGTAAGATTATGTGAAGTAACTGAACAAATGAAGAAATCTAAAGACAGGACTATGGTTCAGGAAGACAAAAGAGTAATGGCTACCAAATTTGAAGAAAGGATATTAGATGTGCAAAATCTCACAAACACACAATTGGACATGATAAATAAACTAATGTTTGTAAAT
The DNA here is from genome assembly GCA_028749045.1 of Cupressus sempervirens. Lineage (NCBI taxonomy): Eukaryota > Viridiplantae > Streptophyta > Pinopsida > Cupressales > Cupressaceae > Cupressus > Cupressus sempervirens. The sequence continues at coordinate 506,449,923 of CM053783.1, read as the reverse complement.
TAGAAATTAAATCACAAGGATGTGGAAATTGCAAATATCAAATCACAAAAGAACATACTAAAGAATGGACTAAAAACTAAAAAAGAATCTATGGAGAGATTCAACAAACCTATAGAAGCAATGAAGTACTTTGAAGAACTTATGAAGTCATCTAGCTATTTTGTTGGGTCAAGACATTCATGCACTAAGCAAGGAGAATCATCCAGGAATGGAGAGTTGAGGAATGCAAAGCCAAAGGAGAAACCAACATACTATCACTATGGAAAACTTGGTCATACTAAAATGTTATGCAAAATCCTAAACCTAAGTTTACTGGTTATTGTTTTTATTGCAAGAAACAAGGACTTCAAATGCATGAGTGTAGGTCAAGAATGAGGAATGCATATACTACACCTAGATTTGAAGGATATTTCTATTACTATCATAAGTATGGGCATAGAGCATATGAATAAAAATCTTAGACAAAAGCCTACTGGACAAATGAGAAGAAATTTTATGCACCTAATAATGCATGTTCCAAATGTCACAAGTTTGGACATCTAAGAAAGAATTTCACGACTCATGTAATTCAAAAAATCAAACAAAAGACAAAGGAAAAGGAAAAGTAGACATTAAACAAATTAAGAAGGAAATGAATCAAAAATGGAAAAAGTGAGCAAAAGATGGAAATAGTGAGAAAATGGAGCTAAGGTCACCCAATCCAATGGAGAAGGTTATCATGTCATCCCAAACTAAGAAAGAGAGGTATGCATGTAACTGTATATTTAATTGATATATCATACATCAGTTCCTTACATTAAATGTGTCAAAGTTCAAATTCTCATCTATAAAAGGTACATAAGAATATATTTATGAAAGAGTCTCAAAAATTAGTAAAGTGTTTATTTTGTCTGAACATTGCGATGTAGACCGAGCACTTTATAAGTGAAATGGAAGAGACTAAGTGATATCGAAGAGACCAAGCAATATAGTAAAGACCTAGTTCAAAAGGCACCAATATCGACTGAGATAGTTGGCTTCCACCTACTTAAGTACACAACATTAATGGAGACCCTAAATTGACCAAAAGAAGGTATATATTAAATTTTGAAGACATTATCTCATACATTGGATACATATTTCAAGAGCACAGAATGATTTGGTGATTTGAGCAACCTAGTAAAAGATTTCAAGAGTGATTTGGATGAGAAGCCAGAATAAGTGAAGATTTGAATCATGCCAAATAATTCAAAGGAGAAAGAAAATACTTCAAACCTCAACAATGAATATGGAAGCTTCATCTATTGCTGGAATGAGCCAAGAGGTTAGTGACATTCAATTGGTGACTCCTCCACCAGAGTTTTGTGCTATTCTAGAAATTGCAATGAAAGGAGATTCAATGGGTGTGTTATCCTTAATTCGGCCAAATTTATTATGATCCATGATGTTAGGAGTTGTTACATGTGTAAGATCAAAGAAATGGGAGACTTTGAGATCAGAGAAGCATATGAAAAGTTATGTAATGGAGGAATCTTGAAGGATGAATATAAAGTCATTGAGAGGAAAGGGTTAACTTGTGCCCTAGAATTCTCAAAGAATTTCAAGATTGAATGGATTAAGATTATTCTGAGCAAAATCTATGATATGAAGTATTGGTTATAGAATGGACCCATGGAGCTCACAAAGAAAATGATTCACAAAGTGACAAGTTATCCAACACTAGATAAGAAGAAAATTACATGATGCTTGAGTAATGAAGAAGTCGAGGCAAAAAATGGAGCCAAGTGGAATGGATGAGGTCTGTCCATTACAAAAATTTCTAATCCACTAATCAAATTTTAAGTGAGATTTATTGCTCACAAATTTTACCAATCAAGCAGATTGAACAATGTGTCGTGTATGGCAGTGGATCAAGCATGGAAGATAGTGATGAAAGATCATGAATATGATCTTGCCGAGCTACAGAAAATTACAACCAGAAGAGAATCTGTCATCTATAAGGAAAGAAAAGAATTAAATGTGTAAATTTGGATCCCTCATTATATGAATTTTCTTTTATAGCTAGAAGTATTTTCCTGGTGTTGGTGATATTGTTTGAAAACAAGACAAACCATTGAATAAACAAATAAATGAATACATTACTCAATTAGGAGAAAATTTTGAGAATGTTATGGATTCTTACTTTGAGGAATTTATGCAAAGAATGAAGATAAGGATGAGGATATCGAAAGAATTGGTCACAAGGTATTACAGTGAAATATGTTTTCTTGTAGATACAGACAACACATTTATGCAGGCAGTGAAGCCCAGGAGGCTTGCTTACAAAATTTTGACTATGAAATTGATAGTGATCTAGTGAGTGCAAACATTGTTGCACTATTGAATGAAGAGATAAAACTTGATGCTGAACCTTCTGGGAAATATGAGGAAGCTAAAGAAAGAATAACTGTAAATGTTAAGATAACTTCTAAGGAGAAGAAAAGGAAAAGGATGATTGAAGACCTAGAATCAAAATTGGGCACCCTAAGCAAGGGAAAGGAACCACTATAGTTAACAACAAGTCTTGAAAAGGATGTAGACAAAGATAATGATGATGAGGAAGAGGAAGAAGCAGAAGGAGACAAGGCTAAAGCCCTAGTTATTGTTACTCCACCAAGCAAGAAGGCTCAAGGAACCAAGAAGAAGCTTGTAGTGACACCCCTCTCTCCTCCACCACCAAACAAGCCAAGAACCAAGGTAGCTGCTAGTTCCAAAAAATTGTAAAACAAAGAGTAGCAGAGAATACTGAGCCTTGTGCTCCAAGAACAAAGAGAAGGAGATTGGTTGGAGGACCACCTAAAGGGATATGTAATTCTATTGAAGAGGTATGTGCAAATCTAAGAAGATCACCAGGATTATCCAACTTTAGATTTGTAAAGTATGATACATTGGATAATGTTGAGCAAACCAAAATTGAGGTGGCTATGGTGGATATGATTGCTAATCATAAGCTAGCTCCTAGTAAAATTGAGAAGAAGATACCTAAGGATTTATACGAGAGATTGGAGAGAATATGGCAGTAGGCAAAAATGGAAGAGAAAAAGATAAGGACTAACACATTAGTTAGAGTTATGCTTGATCTGTCCTAGGATTAAAAGGAAACATTTTTGGTAAAGTATAGGATCAAATTTGTTCCTAAATATAGAATGTTTTTTATCTTATAGAATAAAATGGAAGTTTTAGAAAAGTAGGATGAATTGCTTTGTAGAAGAATTTTTGGATTATCAACCAAGGTAGTAGAGAAAGAGACTAAAACTATAAACATCAAAGATGATTACAACAGTGGAGAAAGTTTAGATGTATTGAGTTTGTAAGGTAGTATGTCACTAGTCCATGCTGACACCCTTGGCACTCCAGAGGCCAAGCAATTAAGGCTCATAGATATAAAGGCAGGAATCGAGGCAAAAGAAACAAGTGTAGATAGTTAGACCATTTTGACACCTCACATTGAGGAAAACAAAGGAATAAGTATAGTTGAACTAAGTGCGACCATTGTTGTCTCGAGCACTAATGCACTAGTATAACCAAGTGGTGAAAATCCTTCACCAACTCCTAAAGCAGTGCCGAGCAACATCAATCCTTCACTAATTAGAAGAGAATAATCAATAAAGGATACTTCACCAAATATTGAAGTTAGTCTGGATGAGATAATTGAGATGCCACAATTAGACTTGGAAAATCTCACCTTGGAGCAAACAATTTTGCTACAAGAGGTTTTGGCAAAGAAGAAGTGATAGTAAGAGCTAAGGAGAGAACATAAGGAAAAGTAGGTACTCTATGATGTGAAAAATATTTTTGTTAATTCTTTTGATATTCAAAATTTTAGTGAAGAAGCTATAATCATTACCTAGCTTGTAAATCTTATTGAATGAGTCAATGCTGGTTATATGGAGTCAAATAAAAAATTGATGAATTGGTCTGCAAAAAGATTCAAGAATAAAGTTGTGGACAAATTTTCCATAACCATTACCGAGTAGAAAGTGCAATTGCAAGAGAAAATATAGGTTATGATAGAACTAATATAAAAGGTACAACATTTGTACAACATTTTGTCAGATGTGCCAAGATTCACAAGTGATCTTCAGGCACAAATAAACCAGATCTAAGCTAAGATGAAGAGATCCATCAATATTATTTCTCAATAACAAGGATCTAGCATAGATCATTATAATAATTTACTAAATGCTCAAGGCACATTGGCGAAGCTTCAGTCAACTAACAACAACATGAGATCTAAATTGATCTCTATTCAAGCAATGTTGATAACTCATTTGGAGGTTATGCAAAGGAAGTTGCAATCAACCCAAGATCTTATTAAAAAAGATCATAATCTTTCAGTGGTTGGAAACTTAATTGATTTAGTTGCAAGACTATAGTTACAGAATCATATTTTAGATGCACCAAGAACCACATGGGGTCATGTACTGACCATGTTCACCTAAGTTCATAAGGCATTCATTGACAAATATGGATTTCTTCCACCCATTCAACCCCAACAGTGTTAAAAAACAAGGGGAAAATAGTTTTTAAGGGGCAAATGGATTTATTAAAAGGAGAAATAAGGTGGGAAATGAATTTTTTATCATATTCATTTTGCATTGTTTATTCATTATTAATTTTCGCATAAGTTATAAGACTTCGAGGGAGTTTATATCAGATTGCATTTGTAAAGATGTAAATATGTCAAAAGGGGATATTGTTGGTATCTCTAACTATTGTTGTCTATTAGTGTCAAACACTTAGTCATTCACAAGGTAGAGTCAGACGATCATCACTACAAGCAAGCTACTTGGTATAGGTCGAGACAAGTATGTATTGAGTTCTATAGGAGCTGAGTAATTGAATTGTCACCGAGTATTTTCTATACAAATTGAGTTCAACATTCACTGAGCAGTTTCACGCATACAAGTGTCAAGTTAGATAGTGTGTGTCGAGCACAATATAGACTAAGTAATAGCAATGTCGAGTGATAGAAAATAGTAAAGGTTGAGCAATGTAGAGTTTACATGATAGTCAAGAATGGAACAAATTTTGAGTTAAATCATTTTCAAGCCAACGTGGAAGGAACATCTAATATTTGTAGAGGTTGTTATAGAGAGTTTAATGTGTTAATAAGTTGGATCACAGATCCCTATATTTTTTAATTAACAATTTAGATGAAGAGGCTATTATGGAAGCATCTACGAAACTCTTTACATAGAGAAGATCTTAACCTAGATCAGAGAGAGATGTCATGGATATAAGAAGAGAAGTGTATGCATGTGAACAAGGAGTAATATGTGAACAATGAAATGAAAGAGCAAGATCAGATCAGAAGTTGGTGAAGGTGTTTTATTATCTCTTAATAGAGTAAGTGACCTAATCATAGCAGTGAAAGAGAAAGACAAGTATTATCATATTAGAGGAGAGGATCAATTAGCAAGGAGAAGACTCAAAATCAGCTTATAGAGCATACCAAGAGTTAGGTACTGAATTAGTTCTAACCGACTTGAATTAAGGTAAATCTCTTAATAGAGTGGTCTTGATAGATCTTTGTAAATTTCCTAATAGAATCCTTACTTTGTTATAAGTGTTAAATCCTCTAACAAGGTGAGACCTAGCAGTCTCTTAAGATTTTAACAGTGCAAACCTCTCATAGGGTAGATCATATTTTATGATCAAATGTTGTAACCATAATAGTTTAACTTTAGTACTGCAGTAGTAAAGATTTGTGGGTGTCATCCCCACCCCAATTTTATCTTCACCTTGGAGGTTTTCTAGGTAAAAAATATTGTGTAATGTGTTTATTTTCATGAATGTGATAGATCAAATTTATATGATACAACAAGTTTATTATTACAAGATTTACATGCATAAGTTAAATGGTGAACCTGTGATTGAATTGGTGAAAAGTAAAAGTGCTTAAGATTCTAATTCACCCCCCTTATTAGTATCTTGTTATCCTACTTATGCCTCCATTAGTCAACAATAGACAACCACCCCACAAAATTCTATAATTTGTATCTGAACGGGTGGACTTTTTAGAATTTATATGGCAACTTCAAGGGTAGAGATGGATATTTCTCAGCTAAGGAAGAAGGGAAACATAATTCTCCATTTCATAAGGTTGATGGTTACATGGTGGGTTGTACATGCTGGAAGAAGTCCAAGAATATATCATGAATAATTTATGGTTTATATGTGATAAAGCTAGGCAATATGATCCTAAAGGGCATATTAAGTTCTTCATTACAAGGTATACCCATCAACTAAATATAGAGGATGACATTATCCAAAATTGCTAAGATGCCTCAAAGGTAATCTAGAAGGTAAAGAAATGGCATGTCTTATCAAAGATAGAAAACCAAAGGCTGGGAAAGGATATTGCTTGCTTCTATACCAGGAAGAACTTGAGGAAATTAGGAATGATAAATGTATTAAATATTTTGATGAATTGTACCAAGGACACATGAAACTGGAGAAAGGAAATGTCACTGAATAAACACTATCTCCACCGACCAAGAAGAGAAGGAAGATGATTATAGATTATTTTGATTTAGATTCCTCTGCTCCTGTGCCCCAGGAAAATGTGTCTAAATAAGTTAGTAGCCCTTTGATTTTTTATTGTGACTCAAACAATGAAGGGGGGTAAGAGGAAGTTGTTCATGCATTGAAAAGTTTGAAAGAGAATATAGTGACCAAAGAGGCATTATTAGCTCCAATGTTTCAAGAGGGGGGAACATGGCTAATATGCAAAAAATATGGAGAAGGATGATCCTATTGGCAATGAGAATGAGAGAGATATAATATCTCTTAAGTTCACTGAAAGAGAAAATTCCACACAGATTCTAGAGTTCAAGGATTTCTTGATTAGATATTAGATGAAGGACTTTGATGAGAAGAAAAAGAAAATATTAGAGGGTGTAGATGAATCAAAACATGCCATAATTGTAGAAAAAATGATTGATGAATTAAATTTGGATCATATTTTTTGCATTGAGGAAGAAGCAAGAGAAATTAAAAAGAAAATTGATATGTTAATTGTGCCTAGATTATCATTAAAAGTATTAGCTTTACATAATAAAGTTAGAAAGGAGGAGGATCCTACTTTCATACTAGAATTTGAAACTCTTGAAAAGGTGCAAGGCTCAGGATTTGACCCAAAGATAGAGACACTTGCTACATGGGTTACTTTCAAAGGTAATAAACCCATGTTGATTGACATATCCAAAGGAGCAGAAGGCATGGATTTAGTACAAACCATTGATAATACTAATCCTCTAATTACTACCAATGAGATAACACACAAGGCAATATTTAATTAGACTCAAGTTAGACATCTACATAACATTATTAAAGAATTGCAGGTGAGGTAAACTGAGATGAATAAAATAATAAACAATATGCACATGAACACAAGTAGGTTAGAGAGGAAGTTGCATGAGTTGAAAAATCCTGAGACATCTAGTGTTGTTGTAATTCACAAAGCATCCCCTACCACTGTTGCTAAGGAAAAAAAAACTTGAAGAGACAAAACAAGAATATGTGCACAAAGACTATGTTCACATGAACTTAGAAGAGATTATTATCTTTAGAACAAGAATCATGTTAAGAAAGTGTGATAAGGTATATGACAAATTTCTGATGGTCATCCATGTACTGGATTTGTTCAAGCAAAACAAAATTGTATTGTCAAAACTTGAAAGGAAGTGGAAGCCTTCTAGATTTGAGTTGAGTAGGCTCTATGAAATAAATAAGAGAGATCTAGATTCCCCTCCCTAAATCAAGGCCACAATTGACACTCTCATTATCTAAAACTCTGAGTTACATGGACCACGAATACCAAAAAATAGAGCAAAAGTTGGTGCTTGCTATTTCCTTAGATGACAACAATGGGAAAGTTAAGGATTTGGAAAATTGGAGGAATAAATTAATAATTTTACCATTAAAGGTCATGCATAAGTTCAAAGGGGAGAAGGATTTTGAGATAGATGCATTCCATAAATTATTGGACAAGATGATTACCATATAAAATATGCTCACCAAATTTGAGATAGACGTGAGGGTTGCTAAGGGGAAGAGATTGTCAAAAAATTTAGAATATTTAGATTAACTGGGGGGGGGGGGGGGGGGGGGGTGTTGAATCAATTATCCTCAGGTCTAGATGTACCAATTCAACTTTCAATAACTTTAAACAACTTAAACAATCTCATTAAACCACTTTGTCCATATAGAAACTCATCGACAACTTAACATATTCATACATCACTTAAATCTCTATTCATTATATCCTGACCAATAGTAAATAACATGGATCACACATATAACATTCACATGTATATAACACTAGGATTTAACATGGAAACCCAATTTGCAGAAAAACACCAAGTAACATGCACGATTCCATTAGAATGTCACCTTGATTAAAGGATTTACAAAATGATTGTTATGTCAACCTTGATTAAAGGATTTTGAATGCCAAAATGGTTAAAAAGTAACAATAGGTTTGATCTATAAAAGATAACTCACTTTGCAAGTTGAAATCTCCATTCAACTCATTTGTTGGTTCATTGATTGGACTTCGTTATCATCTCCATCACTGATCTGCGTGGAAACCCTTCCAGTAATCATACTTCACCAATCTTCTTACTTCTCCTCTACTACTATGTTCTTCATAGGTTTTCCATAAAATTTCCAATTAACAATGAACCACCTTAGAAAACATTTCTTATGCCTCCTTAAATAGGTAGTTTTGATCTTTTTTGGCTTAAACATCACCATAGATCTTAGGGTTAGGTTATATTCAACTAATATATCCATCATTTTTTCATTTTACTACTTTCTTGATACTTATAGAAACTTCTCCTTAAATCCTTTCCTTTGACCACATAACAAACTCAACTCATGCATTAAATACATCATCTCATCAATCCTTATCATCCATACATTTTGACTAATTTGAAAATTCAACTATGTCAACCTCAAACTTAATTCTTTCACACATTTTAATTTTGTTGATACTTGGTCAACACTGTGTTCTTCTACTTGGTTGTCAGTATGTAGCTTAGTCACCATTTTTCTATCTCACTTAGCTTCCACTAACTTGCTTTGTCTTCACTACACTCAACTGGTACTATATTTTTTTCTTCATCTTGCTTAGCCATAACTATCACTTGGCTATTACTATTTACTCACTATCTTTAAGTTCCTTAATCTTCTATCTCAACTCCTTCATTGACCAACCAATATTTACTAGGCTTTGCTTGTGTTTTACTCAATACTTCTATACTTCATACACTTATTAAAGAATACATCATCTTGTCAAAGACTAACTGATCAAGTGCTCATTATAATTCCAATTTACATGCTCCTCTTCACTCAACAACTTTACTAGTTCATCTAATTGTCTCTCTTTTCAAATCCTCTTTATCAATCTATAGATATGACATTCTACACTGTTAGTAAATGTCTCTCTAGTAGGTTTGACATCAATGACAACATAACAACTATTCCAATTGTAGTTTCCAACAATCTCCCTCTTTGGAATTGATGATAGCACCTCTAGTTACCATGCAAATGCAAAAGGAGTTCTTGTGATCTATCATTAACAACTCCCTCTATGATTTGACACAAGTATTCATTAATATCCTTAGTTTCATTCTAATTCTCATATTTCAATCACTTACACTTCTCCCTCTATGATACTAATTGTGAATTGCCAATGCTAACACCAATTGTATTGGCTTCTTTTATCATGTCTCTTCTTGTGATTCAACTTCTAACTCTGATCACTGGATGGAAACATCTCTAATCATATTCTCCCTCTAATATGTAGCTTGTATGGTAACTACATACATCTCCAGTTTCACATGTCTCCCTCTTTTGATAACAATAACTTCATATATATTCTCCCTCTTATATCTCAGCACATACTCTGCCTTTGGATATGAATGGTAATTTCATAACTTCTCCCTCTTTAACAAAAATGCCAAAGACATCATCCATAACATATGTGTTCTTCTTTGTTGTATCATACATATCATCTTCACTTTGTCACTATTTGACTAATATTTCAATATCACTTTCTTTTTCATACTTACCTTGATTCTTTGAAGTCTCATTTGCTCATGCTTTAGTCCATCTTTTCACAATATTTAGGAAGCTCCTAAAGTGTGACCTCCTACATCAATGTGTAATACATTATGATATCATTTTATGCAATGTTTTCATGTCCCCTTTTCAAATAATTAAAAATAATAATCTTTTCTAAGGCAGGTAGGCCCAAAAAGGTGAAGTTTCAAAAAAAGGGGATAATCTTTGGAAGCTAATGGACTAATAAATGAAAATTATTATTAAAATATGTTTTATTAACCCCTCTTGGATGTGAGTTAGGGTTATGCCCTCTTTTAAGGGGTTTGGAGGCATTTTGGGCTGATTCCAGAACTTGATTTTTGCTCATTTCTTTGTTATTCTTCAGAGGCTGCCAAACCTGTGGAGAAGGAGACCCAATAACGGGAGTTTGAAGGTTTCTAGGAAGGCTAAGGATGGGAGTTTGAAGCCATTCCATGTGCATGCTCATGCAGAGTTTGCCTTTGTGCTGAACAGTGCAGATTTGTGGCTTTTCAGGTGTGTTTTTTGTAAGAGTTTGGTGTTTCCGGTTGAGTATTTCATATCAGTTTGGGTTGCTGCTATATTTCAGACTTTTAGATTTTAAAATAGATCTGAATATATGTATTTGGTCATGATTATACTTCTGTGATATATTATTAGTGTTTTTGTGGTGTTTTCGAGCTATTCTATGTTGTTTTCGGGAGCCCGATGAGCATTATTTTTATCCTCCGTTTGGGAGCTGTTGTGTAAATGTTATACAGATCTAAAAATTTTATTTTGTAGGCTTTTATGCTGCTGAAATTTCTATAAAATTTCCACTTTTAGATTTACTAATAATATGTGAAGCTGTGAAGTTTTTGGCACTATTTTCGGCATACCCAATTTGGGGTTTATTGAGAAATTGGTGGATCTTTGAAAGATTGGTTGTTTGATCTTAAAGATCTGATTAGAGGCTTGAAATATCATTTAAAATCTAAAAAGGGACATTTTAGTGGTATCAGAGCTATGATCTTGCCAGCCTGAGTGTTTGTAGAAGTTTGCATGTCAGTTTTGACAACTACCCAAATCTTGCATGTCAAAATTTATGGTTGCATGTTACTTCTAATCAGCCACATGTCAAAATTTATGGTTGCATGCTACTTCTAATCATTTTCATGTTAGTTCTTGGTGGTTGCATGTTGCTTCTAATTAGCTACATGTCAAAATCTATGGTTGCATGCTACTTCTAATCATTTGCATGTTAGTTCTTGGTGAATTTGGTGGTTGCATGTTGCTTCTAATTAGTTGCATGTCAAAATATATGGTTGTATGCTACTTCTAATCATTTTCATGTTAGTTCTTGGTGAATTTGGTGGTTGCATGTTGCTTCTAATCAGTTGCATGCTACTTCTAATCATTTGCATGTTAGTTCTTGGTGTTTGAAGAAGTTATAACCTATTGGGGTTACACTCTACTTTATCCATAATGGACAGGTATAGTACAGAGTCTCAGAGGACACGATCTTGGACAATTGATATCCAGAGTCAGAATAGTAGAAAGGATGGTTATTTAGACATTCGAGATAAACTTATGAAAATAAGCCATGACATGTCTGAACAGTTGGTTGAGCACTACCGTATGATGAATGACATGTTGTCCGACCCAGCTAAGGTGGATAAGTTGACTGGATTTCTATTTGGCCAATTTTCTCACAAGGAAAATGACACAATTACCAAGAACTTGCATGAGGAGTTTGAGAAACTAGCTTATAGCCAGGTAGAGGTCTCAGATTCTACTCTGCCACAGGAGGTAGTGGGTTTAGATGATGATTATGAGGATGTTGTTGTGCATGATGGTGAGATACCTAGTAGAGATGAGAAGACATTGAGCATTCATGACTTTGCTGAGAAAGAGTACCAGGCACAGTTAGATGCTTCATCACATGAGGTTGAGGCAGGTAGTACTTCACATGATTTGTCCAGCCAGCTGAAGGTGAACAAAGATAGTATTGTGACTTCATTATCTCATCATGATAGGATGCGGGATATGATAGAGGATCACATTCAGATGATTCAGTTACAGGGTAGACATAAGGGAGTTCAGGCAAAGTCTCCTTGTGTTGACTTACAAGTGATTAGGGAAGGAATGGGAATGATGAAGTTGAGTTATTTACATCTTCTATTAGATCGTGACCATCTTCTTAGCCTTTTTGGAGACTATTCAGATGCCTTGAGGAGGAAGGAGGAGGAAGTTGACAGGCTTTCTCATGAGCTTGAGGACACTCGATCTTCTTTGGTGAATACTCCATTGGCATTACAAGACTGGGAGAGACATGGGGATAAGCATGGCATGGAACTGAGTTTAGTTTCATCTTGCACTCCTAATACTCAACTTTCTACGAATGGTAGATCATATGTGGACATTGATAATGTTGCGAGTTCATCTTGCATTCACATCCAGGATATAGGGACAATGTCAGATAGGTATGTGGAATTAGTTGGTATTGGTCATATTACTCAGGTGAGGAGTTTTCTTGAGTTACTAGTTGATTATAGTTTACGGATATGGACTCAAGATTATTATATTGGAATTTGGGATTCAGTTGAGTGGAAATCTTTAACACTTTTTGGTAGCAGTGATTGTTTGGGTGCTATCATGGATTTGATTAGCAGATTGCACGGTGTTGTCTTTTCTTGTGCCAGGAGCTTATCCGATGTTGGTATTAGTTTTTATACACCGGTGTTGGGCTTTGTTCATATATCCAGTCGACCATACTTGTTGGAATGTGTTGATGATCTTTCATATTTGGCAGTGTGTACAGATGAGTCCCAGGATCATATTGGCATTGATGACATCCAGGAGGATACAATGGGCAATTTTGAAGACTTAGTTTCCTTGGGTGTAGAGGAGTTGGACAACAGTGCTACAGTTTTTGATACTCCATATGTTGATATGAGATTTAGAGTTGATTCACAGGAGATGGATGGTAATACTCTAGAGACTAGTAACTTTGAGGATACTCCTTTAGACAGTGCATCAGAGGAGGTTTGTAGAAGACAGTCAAGCCAGTGCCATCATGTGTCTAATTAGTTAAGAGTTAGTGACCGAGACATTACTATGACTTGCCAGCATTTCGATGTTGCTCGTCAATTGTTAGCAGTTTATGGATGGGGTTCTCCTACTAGTGATGAGTAGGAAGGCAGTTATCTTTCCTTGACAGAGATCCACTCTTTATGGGAGGTTATTCGGATTTTGAGATAGAATTATATGCAGTTGGTAGCCGATAGAGATTATCTTACAGAGTGGGGGAGTACAACATATGATGCATTATTGACCAAGGAAGATGAGGTGAGTGAGCAAGATGAGGTGAGTGAGCTTACTCAGAAACTCGAGGTGACTTCTGAGATTCTTGAGAGTACACAGTTGGCTTTCAAGGAGTCACAGTTTCATTTGGCTAAGGTGACCATGGAGCTAGAGCAACTACAATCTTTACTAGATTCTGTACAGTCACAAGCTGTAGTGTCTGGTGATCTGAGGATGTCCATGGTCGAGATTGTCAAAGACAATGGAGATGGGGATGCATCCATCCTTGATACTAACATTGGCATATCAGGTTCATCCCCACTAGAGTCAGGATCAGTTGAGTTGGGTGCTGTAGCAGATTGTTGTGGTATGCTTGACATGGTGGTGACCTCAAGTACTAATGGCACGAAGACTAGAGATGTTGTATCAAAGACCATGTGTGATGTTGGTGAGTCGACAGTTGGCATGGTTCCTGCTAGTAATACTACTCCCTTGGCGATGTCTTCAGAGGTAGTAGTCAGTTCCAACTTGATTAGTGATCGATTGCAGTTAGTTACATCTAGATTGCAGTCTGAGCCACTGACTGAGATTGGCGCATTCTATCAACATTACATTGTGAGGTATGCTCATCAATTTACCTTTGATGACCATGTTGGTGAGATGATGATACAGAGATGTACTTTGGTTCTTAGTGCTTATCATCAATTATGGGATAGTTTGATGCCTCGGGATGAGAGTTGTGATGGGCATGACATGGCAATAGGTTCTGCAGTTGAGAGCTTGATAATACATGACGTAGAGCAGGAGTTTTGGAGTGATGCTTCAGCGGATGTTGTTATTGATTCTACTCCTTTGGCTATGACATCTCCTGACTTAGCTGGTGATCAGTCACAGTGGGTTGTATCACTTGTTCATGGTGAGCTGTTGACTGAGGTTGGTTTTTTTTATCAACATTATATTGTAGGGTATGTACATCAGTTAGCATTTGATCCTTGTGTTGAGGAGTTGATGGCAGGAAAATTTGGTTTGGGTTCCATTTCTTGCTGTTTATCTTGTGATGGCTTTTCACCATTAGGGGTGCATGGGAGTTATGGTTATGAGATAGTGGCCAGTGATCTACAGAGTTGTGTTGACTGCAGGAGTTGTATAGTGTGTGGATTCTCCATACATGGTACAATTTCATTTGGGAGCATTCACCATTGTTGCAGAGTTGGATTGTACATTTTGTATAGACCAGTGGGATGCGTTGATGGTATTTACTGTGTTGGTAGTTTGATTTGTCCACTTTACTTGGGTTTTGATGTTCTAAGAGTTTGTGTCTCGTGGGTTTCTGACTATGGAAGTTGTGACTTTGGAGTTTGGTTGAGCAGTAATTGTCAGTTTGATTATGGATTGCTCTTGGTCATATTGCAAGAGCCTATGTTAATTGACAATAGTATAGTTCATGACTACATTTGGGATCCAGGTGGATTGATTGGTTTATTTTTCAGCCATTTCTTGAGGACAAGCAATATTTGGAAGGGGAGGACTTGTCATGTCCCCTTTTCAAATAATTAAAAATAATAATCTTTTTTAAGGCAGGTAGGCCCAAAAAGGTGAAGTTTCAAAAAAAGGGGATAATATTTGGAAGCTAATGGACTAATAAATGAAAATTATTATTAAAATATGTTTTATTAACCCCTCTTGGACGTGAGTTATGGTTATGCCCTCTTTTAAGGGGTTTGGAGGCATTTTGGGTTGATTCCAGAACTTGATTTTTGCTCATTTCTTTGTTATTCTTCAGAGGCTGCCAAACCTGTGGAGAAGGAGACCCAAGAAAGGGAGTTTTCAGGTTTCTAAGAAGGCTAAGGATGGGATTTTGAAGCCATTCCATGTGCATGCTCATGCAGAGTTTTCCTTTGTGCTGAACAGTGCAGATTTGTGGCTTTTCGGGTGTGTTTTTTGTAAGAGTTTGGTGTTTCCAGTTGAGTATTTCATATCAGTTTGGGTTGCTGCTGTATTTCAGACTTTTAGATGTTAAAATAGAGCTGAATATATGTATTTGGTCATGATTATACTTTTGTGATAGATTATTAGTGTTTTTGTGGTGTTTTCGGGCTATTCTATGTTGTTTTCGGGAGCCCGATGAGCATTGTTTTTATCCTCCGTTTGGGAGCTTTTGTGTAAATGTTATATAGATCTGAAAATTTAATTTTGTAGGCTTTTATGCTGCTGAAATTTCTATAAAAATGTCCACTTTCAGATCTACTAATAATATGTGAAGCTGTGAAGTTTTTGGCACTATTTTTGGCATACCCGATTTGGGGTTTATTGAGAAATTGGTGGATCTTTGAAAGATTGGTTGTTTGATCTTAAAGATCTGATTAGAGGCTTGAAATATCATTTAAAATCTAAAAAGGGACATTTCAAATGCAACATCTCTTTTCATCTTTCTTCTGATAAGGGAATGGCCCTTAACTTACCTTTTATGAAAATGCATCCTTAGGTAATGCCTTTGTGAATATATAAGCTATCTCCTTGTTTGTGTTCACATACTCCAATCTCACTTCTTTGTCTTGTACCAAATTTCTTAAGTAATGATACTTGGTAGCAATGTGTTTGGTCTTTATGTACATCACAAGATTCTTTGATATGTTTATAGCACCTATGTTATCACAATATATCACAATAGGTTTAGTAATCTCTTCCTTCATACCTTTCAACAATTGTTTGATCCACACAATGCTTTAATAATTTACTACTGAAACAAAATACTTAGCCTCTATTTTGAATTGAGAAATATAGTTTTTCTTATTGCTTATACATGAAATTTGTCTTCTACCTAGAAAGAAAGTCGTCTCCACTTGCACTCTTTCTGTCATCAATGTTTCTAGCCCAATTAGCATCTATATAAACTTTTAGCTCAAACTTATCAATCTTTTTATGCCATAATCCATAGTCTTTTGTTCATTTTAGATATCTCTGTATCCTTTTCACAAAAATCATGTGATTTTCTCTAGGATTACCAAAAAATCTAGCACAATACCAATTGATAATACAATGTCAAGTCTGCTATGTACAACATATTGTAGTGTTCCAATCATTGACTTGTATAATGTTTGATTTACCTTAGCAAAATCATCACTCTTTGAAATTTTATAACTAGTAACCATAGGTTTTCCAACTAGTCTTGAGTCCTCCATTCCAAAGGTCTTCAATATATATACTTGAATTATGTAATGTATATACCTTTCTTCATCTAATAAACTTGAAAACAAACAAAGAACTCAATCTCTCCAATCACTGGCATCTCAAATTCTTTCTTCTTTTCATTAGAAAATGACTTACACAAAAAATTGTGTCCTCCAAATATGATATCATAAATAAAAAATTTAGCTAACAAAATCTTTCTCTAAGATTCACTTTTTAGGTACTTATTGTTGTTATCATTAGTTCTTACAAAACCAATTTTCACCAAATAATTGTGTAACCTTTCATACCAAGCTCTAGGGTCTTGTTTCGAACCATATAATTATTTATGTAGTTTGCACACCATATTGCTCTTACTAGGATCAATAAATCCTTCAAGTTGATCAATATAGACTTCTTCCAAGATTCCATTCAGAACTACAAATGTGACATCCATCTAGTATACCTTGAAACCTTTGTAAGCAACATATGAAAGAAAAGTTCACTCCTTCCAACGTTGCAACTAGGGAAAATGCCTCACCATAATCAACTCCTTCATCTTGTGCATATTGCTTTCAAACTAGTCTTTCCTGGTTTCTTGTGACTCCACCTTTCTCATTCATCTTTTTTTTTTAAATCCACTTGGTTCCAATCACATTCTTGTCCTTTGGTCTAGGTACAAATGTCCATGTATTTTTCTTCTCTATTTGATCAATTTCCTCTTTCATTGCCTTAATCCAATCTTCATTCTCCAAAGTATCTTTTATTGATTTAGGTTTAACTTCACATAGTAAACATGTATCATTTTTCAACTTACTTCTTGTTACGACTCTTGAATCTTTTCTTCTAATGATTTAGTCTGGTGTATGGTTTCTTCATACATACTTTGCTAATATAGGTTTAGGTCTTCTATCCTCTTCATGTATTTCTCTTGGTTTTTCTTGCTGTTCTATTATAGATGTCTCTGGTTGTAACTCAACATGGTCTATTTGGTGTTCAAATTTCCTCTCTTTAGTGTTCAACTCCTTTTTGTGACTCGGCTCCTATAGCCTAATGCTTGACAGAGCTCTTTTGTTGAACCTTGGCAGTCCTTGGCTACTGATGCTCGACAACCTCTTTTTGTGGTTTAGGTAAAGTTCTAGGTTCACCTTCATATATGTAGATAAAAAAAATTATTGTCTTTAGGTTCTTTTTGGCATTCCTCTTCATTCTTTTCTACAAATTTGTTGATTCTAACATTGCACTTTCCATAATTTTGTTAGTGTTAGAATTCAAACACTTATATGCCTTGATTTTAGTGGAATATCCTAGGAATATATCTTCATCACTTTTCACATTAAATTTTCATTTCCTTGCATCTTTCAATATTGAACATTTGCTTTCAAAAAAATTGAAAAAATTGATATTAGGTGCATAGCCATACCAAAATTCAAAAGGTGTTATTTTGGTACCTTTCTTCACTTGAACTTGATTCAGAGTGTAGACTGCAATACTCATAGCTTCTCCCAAATGATTTTGTGAAACATTCTTCTCCATCAACAATGTTCTTGCACAGTCCATCATTGATCTATTCCTTCTTTCAGCTATCCCATTCAATGGTGGAAGTCCTTGGTGTACTCATTTTTCTCTTGATTCCTTTATCATTGCATAATATGTTGAACTTGTCTGATATGAATTCACCTCCTCTATATGATCTCAAGAAATTTAGAATCTTTCCTATTTATTTTTCATCTCTAGCTAAATGCCACTTGAACATTTGAAATGCATCAGTTTTTTCTTTTAGAAACATTACAGTCATCATTCTAGAAAAGTCATCAACAAATAGAATAAAATACTTATCACCATAATAGCTTTACACTCCAATATGGCCACATAAATCAGTATGACCCAATTCCAAAATATCATTAGAACAATAAGTCTTTCTCTTGAAACTAGACTTTGTCATTTTTCTAATTTGACATTGTCTGCAAATCACTTTATCGTATTTGCTAAATCTTGGTAATCCTCTTACTCTTTTCATCTTACTAGTGCTTACCAAATTATCAAAGTTCACATGACATAGCTTGAAATGCCATAAACCAAATATCTTCAAATTGTACAAATAGACAAGTATCTTTAGACAGGTCTAGATAGAACAAGTTACTTCTTGTTTGATCACCACTTCTAATTAGTTCACCAGCAGCCTTATAGATCTTTGCCTTCCTATTTTGAAATTCAACTTGGTAGTCTGAACTATTCAACTATGCCATACTCAACAAGTTATATTTTAAACCATCAACCCAACATGTATTGTCACAATTTGATCTTATCATTCTTTATAATTGATCCTTTTGCATTTACATGACATGGTGCATCATTGCCAAACTTAACACTACTTCTATTATATTATATTAACTTTTCAAACTTCCTTGTCTCACCAGCCATATGATGTGAACAACCACTATAAATTATCCATTTGTTATTCTTATTCACAAGTGAAATCAATGTAATTTTCTCATCTTCATTAGATTCATCTTTCATTGCAACATAAACAACTCCTTTGTCATTTTCATAAATATCACTATCAAAACCATCTTCTTCAATAATGTAACAAGATTTAGTCTTTACTACCTTGCTTGTCTCTACTTTCTCTTCTTCCTTTGTATTTTCTATCCTTCATTTCTTCCTTCTCATCTTTGTCAGCACATCTAGCAGTAATAAGATCAACTTTGTTACATGTTAAATAGATAATTAGGAGTTTACCTTTATATTCATCTTTTCCTCTTGGTACCCTTCTTGTCAATAATGCTTCAAGATCATCATCTGAGTCACTATCACTGTCCACATGTCTTCTCTTCTTCTTGTTAGCATGAATTCTAATGCTATGGGGGAGCATTGCAGAACATTGATATGATGTATTCATGACTATGTTTGTCATTGACGACAACATAGTAATAAGTTTGCAAAGACTGACAGAGCAGTAAAATGTGATTTTTGTATTAAGAACAATATATTACTTATTTGTTAATGCGCACTTTTCAGCGCATACTATAGTATCTCTTTGTTAAAATGATAAGTGTGCAGAACCTAGTTTGATAGTGTATGGAAGATATGATTGATCTACAGAGAACCGTATGAAAATAGAGTATTAGGAAAGCAGTTCCTATTGTGTGATTTTTGTAGTTCATTACAAATTTAGTGAAAGGTTGCATAGTTAACTGGAGACATTATACTGGTCATTGATGACGTCAGAGAGTGCGCATGTATGGAAGTCACATGTGTGAAAGTTTATTTATAACTATGAGCTAATAACATTAATTAAATATGTATTTATTTAATTAATGTATTATAATTAAGTGGGAAGCTAACTCAAGCATTTATTATTGAGCATGGTATAAAGGAAAGATGTTTTTCATGTTTAACATATAAAGAGCAGATAAGACTTGTGAATTATTGAGCAACAGAGCACTATAGAAGCAGAGTGACTTACCAATGCATGTAAGTGACCTTAAGGGTTATTGTTACTAAGTATAGAGTTCTATGTCGCATTTGCATGGTCTGAAGGAGAAGAAGTCTGACATATTGGATAGAGGAAGAAGTAAAAACTTGTTTCACATCTATTGTCCTAAAAGGAATAGTACCAAGGTCAATTGGACAATGGGTTCATTGATCTAATCCTGAAGTTTTTTGAACAGTGGATTTAGTTATTTTCCACAACACCTAATAGCGTTGGCACAACTCCTAATAGGGTTGAAATCTCCTAATAGGGATTCAAAGTCTCCTAACAAGGACTCTTTGTACTAAATGTTGTAATAGACTCCTAAACGGGTCCATCCTCTAATAAGGAATATTTATATTAGAACATCATCTTGTGGGTATCATTCCCACTAGGGTTTTCCCTCTAGTCAAGGGTTTCCCTAGTCAACATATCTAGTGTAATTGTTTATGTGCATCTTTATGGTTGTTGTTTACTTTCGTTGAATGGTTAAGTTTGTTTAAAGAGGATAAATGTTTTAATTGTTGACTAAATTATTCACCCCCACCAGTTATCTTGGTGGACTATTGTTTCTGACAATTGGTATCAGAGCGTCAGGTCCTTGAAGAAAGGGTTTAAAAACCTAAAGAGATCTATGGCGAATATGTTCAGAAAGGAAAGTTTGAGATTTGGTGGCACCAATTATGATAGCTAGAAAGATAAGATGAAGGCTCATCTTTTTCGCATGGGTCCAAGATATTGGCTTGTAACCAAGGCATCTAAGAATATTATAGAAGAAGACAATCTTGAAAGTTGTATTGAGGAGCAGAGAGAAGTATTTATGTGCAATATAAGGACAAGAGAAGCAATATTGTTGGCTTTACATGAAAGTGAGTATACTTAGGTAAAAATACTCAAAACATCTCATGAAATTTGGAAAACTTTAGAAGCTAATTATGAGGGTGTTACACATGCAAAAAGAGTTAGATTACAAAACTTGCATTGTGCATTTCAAGATGCTAAAATGATGGAAGATGAATTTGTAAGAAGCTATATTGGCAGAATATCTTAGATTGTTGCAAGAATCACATTTCAAGGTGGAAAGAAATTAGATAATGAAGTAATATGGAAGATCTTGAAAATTCTAATACCATCTTTCAAGACAATAACACAAATGATTCAACTGATGATACCCTATACTAATAATTTCACCAAATAAACATTGGTTGCTAGATTGGAAGCTATAGAATTTGATCTAAAATAATCTGGAGAATTAGAAAAAGTTGAGACAACATTTAGTGTATTAAATATTAAACTTGGTCTAACAAAGAACACAAAAGTGCAAGGACACATTGCTAGCAGCAGCAAATTTGTTGAGGAAAAGATCAAGGTAGGAGTGGCTCTTCTTGTGGAAAGAGAAAAGGATGGTAAGAATATCTTTAAGTGTTGGACATGTAATGAATATGGTAATTATGCATTTAAGTGTCCTAAAAGAGAAAGGAAGTATAAGGGAAGATTCAAACCTAAAAGACCTAGAAATTTCTTATATGCTAATGTAGAAGAAGAAGAAGAATCTGATCAAAGCAAAAGTGAAGATGAATTGGGATTCATAGCTATAAAGAAGGATGATCTTCACAAAGAGATTAGAGAAGAAAGTGCACTGATTTCAATGGTTGAAAAGAAAGATTGGATCATTGATAGTGGTTGTTCACATCACATGAATAGTGATATGAGAAAATTTGTCAAATTCAAAAGTCATGATGGAGGAATTGTCAGAGTAAGGATAATGCAGCTTGTCACATTATAGGAATTGGATCTATCACACTTGATGGTAAAAAAAATATTGATGATGTTTACTTTTTTTATGGACTAAAACATAACTTGTTAAGTGTTGGATAGCTTATGGACAAGGGTTACCAATTACATTTTGGTAATGACACATGTATCATCAAGGATAGGGAAGGAAAATTGCTTGGTACTGGCACAAGAACCAGAGGTAATGTATTTTAGTTGAACACCACCAAAATAACATGTTTAGTAGCTAAAGTTGACAATAGTTGGTTATGGCATAGAAGATTTTGTCACATAAACTTTGATAACATTGTGAAAGCTAGTAATACACTTGCTATAAGAGATTCACCTAAGATCATGAAGCCCATTGACATTGTTTGTAAGGAATGTATCTTGGCTAAACAGAAGAAAGTTTCATTTCTTAGTAAGTGGTTTGGTACTACATAGAAGCTGGAATTGGTCCATATAGATTTAAGTGGTCCTTCAAGAACAAGAGGATTCTATGGAGAAATGTATTTTATGATTTTTGTTGATGATTTTACCAAAATGATGTGGGTAGCTTTTCTTAAAGAAAAATTGGAAGCATTTGAGAAATTCAAGATATTCAAGAAAATATAGAGAATGAATTTGGAGTTAAAATCAAGAGCTTAAGATCTGATAGAGGAGGAGAATTCACTTCTAGAGAATTCAATATCTACTATGAAGAGCATGGAATTAGGAGACAGCTATCTTCACCTCATTCACCTGAGCAAAATGAGATTGCTAAAAGAAGAAATAGATCAATTGTTGAAGCACCAAGAGCTATGTTATTCAAGAATGATGTACCAAAGACATTTTGGAGAGACGCAATCAATACAATAGTATACACTCTGAATAGAGTATAGATCAGAAAAGGTATGGAGAAAACACCTTATGAGTTATAGTTTGGATACTCATCATTAGTCAAATATTTCAAAATATTTAGAAGCAAATGTTACATCAAAAGAGATGATGATATTAGTAAGTTTGATCCAAGGAGCGATGAAGGTATGTTTCTTGGCTATTCATTAAAAAGTAAAGCTTACAGATGTTTCAACTATAGAACAAAAGCTATAGTAGAATGCACAAATGTGAGAACAAATGAAAATTTTGGCACCAAAGAGAAGATGATGGATTATACTCTGATGAAGATAATTATTCTAGAATGACCAATAGATGTATGAATTATTTCTCAAAACTAACAATGACTTACAAAATAATGTGCAAACTGAGGAAATAAGACAAGAACAAAACACAATACTAGAAATAAGAGTTGAAGTAGCAACTCCTACCCCAAATAAGAATATGATAAAAAATCATCCTATTGATCAAATAATAGGAAGTAAAGGAAAAGAAGTAATGACAAGAAGCAAAATCAATGAAGAACTATGCCTAATATCTCAAGTAGAACCAAAGAGCATAGATGAAGTAATCAATGATGATCATTGGATGAAAGCAATGGAGGGAAATTTTCAATAGATAATAAAGAATGACACATGGGAATTAGTTTCTAGACCTAAGAACAAGAATGTGATTGGCACAAAGTGGGTATTCAGAAAAAAAATGAATGAACAAGGAGAAGTAATAAGAAACAAAGCAAGAATAGTATGCAAAGGCTACTCTTAGCAAGAAGGAATAGACTATGAGGAAACATATGCACTTGTAGCAAGAATGGAAGCAGTCAGAATGTTCTTGGCATATGCAACAAATAAAAACTTCCAGGTATATCAAATGGATGTTAAGTCAACATTCTTGGATGGAGAACTTGGAGAAGAAGCTTATATTGAGTAGCCATAAGGTTTTCCTTTGACAAAAGAGAAGGATATGGTTTGCAGATCAAAGAAAGCCTTGTATGGATTAAAGCAAGCACCTAGAACTTGGTATGCAAGGTTAGATAAATACTTAGAAAAGCTTGGATTTTCTAAAGGAACAGTAGATGGAAGATTAGTTTCTTGGCTTAGCAAGAAACAAGATTGCACTTCACAAAGTACTGTAGAGGAAGAATATGTTGCAGTAACAAAGAACTGTAATCAAGTTATATGGATGAAGTAGATGATGAAGGATATTGGAATTACATTCAAAGAACTTGTTATTATTTACCATGATAACACAAGTACAATTAACATGTCTAAAAATATTATTTTACATTCTAAGACTAAGCGCATCTCTATAAAATATCATGTGTTGATAGAAAAAGTTGCTAAGAAAGAAATTAGACTAGAGTTTGTTAACACTAAGGAACAGATTGTAGACATTTTCACAAAGGCCTTACCAAAGGATACATTTGAGTACATAAGAGGTATGCTTGGGGTTATGCCCCTGCCTACTTCAGAATAGAAGATGCAAAAGTGCATCAGTCCAAGGAACAAAGCACCAGTTTTAGAATGGACTGAATGTTGATGCTTCCTCAATGGGGGAGTATTTGTGATGAACAGATTCAACAAAGGACTCTTGGTAATTGGTAATTGGTATGCAAAAGTGTCTCTAGACACTTGAATTGTTTATGGATTTATATACAATATTTGTAAAGCAATAGTCTGGCTTGTGGTCGCGCTGATAAATTATTGTATCTTCAAGAAATTGAACCATTTGTGTATTACCTTTGACATTGATGTCAACGAGGGAGAGAGTGACATGAAAAACATTCTATGTAGTTCAATTGGGAAGAAAGTAGAACATGATGATGAAAAAGATGTATATTTGGTATTTTTGGAACTTAGATGTTTTTCATATATGTTGCCATCAATGCCAAAGGGGGAGATTGTTAGCATGAATGCTAATGCTATAGGCAAGCATTGCAAAACATTGATATGATGTATTTATGACTGTGTTTGTCATTAATGTTAACATAGTAATAAGTTTGCAAAGACTGACAGAGTAGTAGACTATGATTTTTGTATTAAGAACAATATATTACTTATCTGTTAATTCATAGGTTTTAAAACATACTACAGTATGTCTTTGTTACAAGGATAAGTGCACAAAACCTAATTTGACAATGTACGAAAGATATGATTGATCTATAGAGAACCGTATGAAAGTAGAGTATTAGGAAAGCAGTTCCTATTGTGTGATTGTTGTAGCTCATCACAAATGTAGTGAAAGGTTGGGCAGTTAAGTGGAGACAATCTACTGGCTGTTGATAATGTCAGAGAGTGCACATGTGTGAAAGTTTGTTTATAATTGTGAGTCAACAACATTAATTAAACGTGTATTCATTTAATTAATGTATTATAATTAAGTGGGAAGCCAACTCAAGGATTTATTATTGAGCATGGTATAAAGGAAAGATATTTTTTGTGTTTAACATATAGAGAGAAAATAAGACTTGCGAATTATTGAGCAACAAAGTGCTATAGAAGCAAAGTGACTTACCAATGCATGTAAGTGACCTTAAGGGTTATTGTTACTAAGTACATAGTTCTAGATCTAATTGCATGGTCTAAAGGAGAATAAGTTTGATGCACTAGATGGAGGAATAAGTAAAATCTTGTTTCACATCTATTATTCTAAAAGGAATAATACCAAGGTCAATTGGATAGTGGGTTCATTGATCTGATCCTAAAGCTGTTTGAACAGTGGGTTCAATTGTCTTCCACAACTCCTAACAGGGTTGGCACAATTCCTAACAGGGATTCAAAGTCTATTAATAGGACTCTTTGTACTAAATGTTGTAATAGACTCCTAACTGAGTCCATCCTCTAACAAGGAATATTTAGATTAGTACATCATCTTGTGGTCATCACTCCTACTGGGTTTTTCCCTCTGATCAAGGGTTTCTCTAGTCAACATATTTGGTGTAATTATTTATGTGCATCTTTATGTTTGTTGTTTACTTTAGCTGAATGGTTAAGTTTGTTTAAAGAAGATAAATGTTTTAATTATTGAATAATCGATTCACACCCCCACACCCCCCCCCCCCCCCCCCCCCCCCCCCTCAAAGTTATCTTGGTGGAATATTGTTTCTAACACTTCTTTCTCTTAGATCCATCAATGGTTAGTTGAGACTTGTAAGCACATTCAATACTACCAAGTAAATAATTATCAAATGTTGACAACTCAAATGCAATGAGACTACCAATTAGACTATCAAGTCCGATCATTACCAAGTGTACATTTTAATTTCTTCAATTGTAGATACTCTAATTGCATACATGGGAAGTAAAGTCCTCAATACCTTAATTATCACAATCTCATTAGATATGATGCCTCAAAATCCTATTATAGCATTCACAACCTCCTTGATTTGACCACAATAATGTGCAACAATTTTGCCTTCTTTCATTCTCATGTCATCAAATTTACCTCTCAAGCTTTCAACTTTAGCTCTCAACACATTTTTTTTTTCTCCTTGATGGATTTGTGCCAGCTTGTCCCACATTTACTTTACAATAGTACATTCCTTTACATCATCAAATTCAACATAACTCAAAGAAGATGCCACACACACACACACACACACACACACACACACATATACATACATACACACACACACACACATATATATATATATATATATATATATATATATATATATATATATATATATATATATATATGTATGTATATATATGTGTGTATATATGTATATATATACATACATACACATATATACAAATATATGTATATATATGTATGTATGTATGTATGTATGTATATATATATATATATTTATATAATATATATACATGTGTGTGTGTGTGTGTGTGTGTGTGTGTGTGTGTGTGTGTGTCTATATATATATATATAAGTTAGTAGATATTGTTTTGATATAAGAACAAACATTTTTTTGTAGACAAAATAGAAAAATCAGATCTTATGCAATTTCTTGTTGGCACATGCAATTGGTACTACTTTGTTGTATTTCTCTATATTAAAATTAATACAAAGATACTTTCTTTATTTTCAATTTTGGCATTTGGTTTTCAAATTTCTTACTCTCTTTATTGTCCTCTTGGATTCAAATTAGTTTCTAATGGATTGAAATTAGTACCTGCTCTTGACTATCATATATTTCATGCAATGCAATATTTGTCTAATTGGTCTCCTTCAATTGGGGTTAAAATCATTTAGACTAGAGTTTGTTTTTCAAGTTCTCTATCTAGTAGTTGATGTTGTGCATGTTGTCTCTGAAGGGTTTGATAATAAGATTATGTAAGGGTTGATTACATTTTCCCAATGTTGGATTAAGGACTAGGCTTGCATGTTTCTTTTAAGTTGATACATAGTTGTAGTTGGTAAAAATATTTGCCCAAGTTTTGTGTAGTGATACACTCATTTATATTCTTCAAATCATATGTAACTATTCAATAAAAAATTCATAAATACTAATTTATCCTTGAAAGATTACTTGTCATTTTCAAGAGTATCACCCTAGAAATCTTGCATTAAGAAGCATTAAACTATTTTGAGAGATTATATTGAAGGTACATCCAACTAGGTTTTGTAGGGCCTAAAGAGAAGGGGAGTTTGATCATCAAGTATCAACCCTATTCATTGGCCAAATTGTGTTGGACTTCCTAGCATTGAGTAGGGAAGACTCATAGGCATCCAACTAGTAATTTGAGGAATCAACAGAACTTATGCAAGCTACCCAATTAGATGATATAAAAATCTTTTTCTGAGAGATGCCTTGTTAGAGAATTTTAAAAAGCTTACTATTGAAGCTTGCCTTGTTAAGAGTTACAAATAAATACAATGGTGAGAGTAATCTAAATGAAAGTGATCTAATGCTAGAATTGTCTTGCCTTGTAGATATCTGTTGCATATCCTTGATGATGATTTGATCTTCCTCTTTCATTTGCTTTCCATGTGATCACTTTAGTCTCAACTCTATCTCCATTGTTTGAAATAACTTGTCTAGTGTTACACTATCCTCTACATCTACGTTCTTTGTTAGCTTGCACTTTGAACAACAACACCAATACTCTCTTTGCTATAGTAACACTCTTCTCCTTCAACTTTGATGATAACACTGCAAAATGAAGTTTGAGTGCCTTTATGCACTCTACAATGTTAGAATAGCTACCCATTGCAAAAATCTTGCTCGATTTCAAATTTGAAATCCATGCCCAAGTTGTTCACAGAAAAATCTTGACCCCTACTCCTAGGGTCTAGACTAGTAGACCTTTCAATCAATCTGTGAGCCTATGTGCATCCTTTTTCCTTGCTTGCTTTTGTTATTTTGACCTTTACTCCAATCACATCAACTCTAACTAACCTTATGTCTTGTCACATCCATGGTATTGATGATCAACTAACCCTTCATGCCTGACTATCGATGGTGGTTCAAACTGTATTACCATACACATGTGTATCAGTTTATTCTTCTATCGGTAGTAGTGTTACCTTGTGACAAACTCATCTTCCTTGACCAGTTTCTAAGCAATGACAATACCATTTTACAAACTCCATGATAATGAGACTTATAATTCCAACAATCTCCCCCTTTGGCATTAATGGAAAAACCTTTCTATACCATCTTGTAGATCACACTTGTATCTATTTGTCAAAATTATATTATGTCTGCATTCATCTGACTATATAGTTAAAGGGATTTACAACAATGTTTAGACTTAGTCGAAGGCTCATTCTGCATTTTTTTTCTTGAATCTTCTTTTCTCTTAGTTATTCTCTACCTCTTCTATGTCATAACACAATTTTTCCCCTACTTGGGTTATCTTCACCTTGTTCTTATGCATCTTATCTATTGGTTTGTCTTCAATATTCTCCCCCTTTTGTTATTCATCTCCTCCCTACTCTTCATTATCCCTTGGGTCTCTTTCATATATACTCTTTTGGTGTCCTTTATATTCTCCTTCTATGTCTTCTCCTTTCATTCCATTCTCTGCCTTTCTTTTTATCTCTCTCCCTTAGGGTCTCTTTCATATATACTCTTTTGATGACCTTTCTATTCTCCTTATATGTCTTATTTTCATTCTCCCATCGCATTATATTCTCCACCTTTCCTTTCATCTCTCCCTTAATATATTCTCCACATTTTTATCATCAATGATAAAGGGTTTTATAGGTTAATAGATACGCCATTATATTGACTGTAGGTACTACCAAGATGGGCTTCTCATGATGCCTTGGGATTAGTGAGAGTGATGATCTCACTCCTTATGTCTACCAATAGCTCTTCAAGTTCATCCACTATACTAGTTGATGTTTTGGCTATAAGTGTTTTTGTATCCTTCATGTATCCTTCAATTATGCATGTCGAGGGTGACAATATGCTTTGCACTTCTAGTAGTTGTGCAATTCTCTTTTCTTGCTCTACCCTTATTTTTTGGATTAGATGCAATGTTCCATGGGTCTTGGATAGGTCAACTATTAAGTCAATGACTGCATTGAATGTACTCTTCATTGAGTGAAGCTTATGTTGAGCTTTATGTATAGTTTGTTCTAAGTCCAGTGTGAGTGAACTTGGACCAAACACCTTTTGTATTACCAATGCAATGGCATTGGGTGTCTCGATTATGTTATCTTTCACTTCCTGTAGTGTGACCTTTTTGAGCTCTACCAAGTTTATGAGCTTCTCCATACTTTTTGTTTTCATCTTCTTCTTAACTAGATCCTCAACATTTCCTAGTTCTTCCTTGATATTGTCAACTAGAACAATAAATTGATTGGTCAGATCTGTACCTGGATCATATGTTGTGTTTGAGGCTAAATTAACGATTATGTCTGTGGTTATAGCCATTGTTCTTACCCTTTGTTGTATTTTTCTTCCTTCACAAGGGTTCTTCTATCTCTTCAAGAGTTTTGGATGCAAGACCATCCTGGGTGTAAGGGCAATCTTGCATCACCCAAAATTATTTTTATTTTTTCATTTTCAATAAGGTTTATTTCAGTATAGAGTTAATATTTATGAAAACTTAATATCTTTATTAAGTATACAATCTTGAAATGTTTTGATATCATAAGTGGAGGTTAATCTTAGTCATATTAGCCTACCAATGGAAATGCATCATCATACCATATGTATTGCAAAAGTTATTGAGATTTTTGGGTACAAAACCTTTGAGCTCAGATTTGAAGGCCTTAGAGGCTCTGGAATGAGGTCGTGTCTGGACTGACTGACACTTGTGTGTGTCAAGCGTTGTATTTTAGAAGTTGATGATTCTGAAAAGTACTTATAGTTGAAAATTGAATGTGTAGTTTGAAAGTTATGGCCTTTAGAAGCTTGGGTACCCAAAAACATAGTTAGGTTGACCCTATGTAATAAATTAAGAATAGTTTTTAATTGGAGTTTTTTTAGCCTTAGGGGTTAGGGTTAATCTCTAGAACCTTCCTAAGAGGTAAAAAAATGCATATATAAGGAAGGCATGTAGTGATGTTTAGGTAGTTCTGGATGGTAGTTTATGGATCTATATTGAAGAGTATTGTAAAGAAATTTCCTATGTGGGTTTGCATATTATATTTCAAAACTCTATAACTACACATTTGTGATAATAATAAGAAAACCATATTATTTTTCTTGTTAATTGTTGTCATTTCTTTGTTTCTATTATGTGTTTGTGGTATTAAGGGGAGCACCCTGCATCAAGTGGTATCAGAGTAGGAGTTCCTAAGTGTGTAAATAGATCACCGACTGTGAGGCAATCACACTTTGATAGTGGGTTGGGATGAGTGTGTAAACAAATCACTGACTGTGAGGCAGTTTGCATTAGGGTTTTAGTGGAAGCACAAAATGCCTCCACAAAGAGAGTGTAGTGGAAGAGCCATTAGTGTTACACTTGAGGGTTTTAGAGCCCTCAAGATATAGATGCAAGCATTGAAAGAAAAAATGCACAGAGGAATAAACCTTACTATAAGAGATGAAAGTGAGGATGAAGGAGAAGAATAAGAAAATGTTGAAGAAGAGGCAATTCTAAACCCATAAGAAGAGAGACTTTTTAGGGCCATTTTCAAGATTGGTAAAAGACCTAAGTTTGAGGTTCCCACACTTTTGGGAAATCTTAATTCATAAGAGTTGATTATTGGATCAATGAATTGGAGGAATACTTTGAGTATGAAGATACTGAGGATCATGAGAGCGTCAATCTTGTGAAGGCCAAACTAAAGGATCATGTAAAGATCTGGTGGCAGGAGATTTAGTTGGAGCAAAATAGAAGAGGGAAGGACAAAATCACAAGATAGGAGTGGATGATAGCTAAACTAAATCAATAATTCAATAACGTGGATTATGATCTTGATCTCGTAAAGAAAATGCAATGGTTGAAGCAAGCAAGAAGATCTATTCAAGAGTATACCAAAGAGTTCTATCAAGTTCTCATCTAAACAGACCATGTAGAAGTTGACAAGGAAAAAGTTTCATGTTACCTTAATGGGTTGAGATTAAACATTCAGGAGGAATTGAGTCTCGTTCGAATGAGCAATATTAAAGAGGCATATCAATTTTCCCTAAGAGTTGAGGAAAAACTAAATAAGATGTTTGATGACAAGAATAGTAGAAGAGATCGCAGTGGAATATCTAGTGAATGGTCTTGTAGAGGCCAAAATGATGATTAGAAGAATAAGGATGAGGCCAAGAGTAGTACTCAAAACCAAAGAGGAAATAATTATAATCATTTCCATAATCATAACAATAGACATCAAAGAGGAAGAGGTAGAGGGAAAGGATCTAGAAGAGGAGGTTTCTCCAGAAAATATTTTCACTATGGAGAAGAAGGGCATAGAGCATTTGAATGTTCCTAGCACTAAGGAAGGACTGAAAAAAATGGAAGGCCAAGCCAAAGTTGTGCATGTTGATGAAGATGCCAAATCATCAAATTCTGAAGATGTTGAAAGAGGATAAGTCCTAATTAACAAAAGAGTACTATTGAGTGGTGATCAAAGGAGGAGCTTGTTTTGCACAAGGTAAAAATGTGAAGATAATCATTGTGATGTGATCATTGATTATGTAAGTACTAACAATCTAGTGTTAGATTAGATGGTTACAAAGTTAAAATTGAAGAAACAAAAACACATAAGTCTATACCATATTGTTTGGTTGTAGGATGACCACAAGGTCATGGTCAATGAAAATGCTTAGTAAAGTTCAAGATTGGAAGGTACCATGATGAGGTGTTGTGTGATATCATACCTATGGACATATTTCATATGTTGTTGGGCATGTCATGGCATTTTGATAGGTATGTTGTACATGATGGGCATGAAAATACCTATACTTTGACAAAGGATGGAGTGAAACATAAGCTTAAGCCATTGAAGGATACAGATGAAAAGGTATGTAGTGCTACTTGAGTATGTTTTGTTGATGTAAAGTCATTCTTAAAGGGTATGAGGCATGAACATATGCATTTTTCTATAATTCCAAAAGATGGTAAAGAAGAAGTAGAAGAGGTACTGTAGAAGTTGAAGATTTGTTGGAAGAGTTTCCATAGATTGTGTCAAATAATGTTCCTAATGGATTACAACTAGTTTGGAAGATTAGTCACCGGATGGACTTGATTCCAGGAGCCAATTTGTTAAATAAGGCAACACATGGAATGACACTGAGAGAAAGTGAGGAGTTGAACATACAAGTGCATGAGTTGTTATAGACTGGGTTGATTTGAGAGACTCTGAGTCCATGTGTTGTATCGCCAGTGTTAGCACCAAAGAAGAATGGAGAATAGAGGATGTGCATGGATGTACAGACTATTAACAAGATCAAAATCAAGTACAAATTTCTATTGCCATAGATGGATGATATTATGGATGATTTGAGTGGGCTGTGTATTTCACAAAAATAGATCTGAAGAGTGGATACCATTAAATTCACATTAGAGAAGGAGATGAGTGGAAGGTTGCCTTCATGACAAGGGAAAGGATTGTACAAGTGGTTAGTCTTGCCTTTTGGGCTAACCAATGGATAGAGCACTTTAATGCAACTCATGAATGAGGTACTAAAGGAATTTCTTGGTAAGTTTGTAATTTTTTACATAGATTATATTTTGATCTTTAGTAAGATATTGGAGGAGCATTTGATGCATATTCGTAAGGTGTTTGATAAGGTGAGGGAAGAAAATTTGTTGATAAATCTAATAAAGCATAGTTTTGTAAAGGAGTTGGTGTACTTGGGATTCGCAGTTTCATCAGAAGGTCTAAAAATGGACCCTAAAAAAGTGAAGGCTATCCTTGAATGGCTATCTCCACTCCAAGGAGTCTCACTAAGGTAAGATCTTTCTATGGGCTAACTAGTTTCTACAAAAAGTTTATTAGAGGTTTTAGCAATATTTTTGGACCCTTGACTAAAATAGTGAAAGGGGATAGGAAATAATTTAAGTGGACTATAGGAGAAAATAAGGGTTTTGATTTTTTGAAAAAAAAATTACAAAATAACTTATTTTAGCACATCTAGATTTTAATAAGGTGTTTCAACTAGATTGTGATGCTAGAGGTATTGCAATTGAGGTTTTTATGAGCCAAGAAGGTAGATCTGTCGCTTATTTCAATGAGAAGTTGAATAATGTCAAAACAAAGTATTTTGTTTATGATCAAGAATTTTATGTTATAGTTTAGGCATTGAAGAAGTGGAGACACTATATTCTTCCTGCAAATCATCAAACTTTATAATATTTGAATAGTCAAGGAAAATTGAACCAAAGGCATTTGAAATGGATTGAGTTTTTGTGAAGTTATAAATTTTATTTGAAACATAGGAGTGGGAAGTCTAACAGAGTTGTAAATGCTCTCAATAGGAGACAAATTTTGCCAACATAGATGTAGATTGAAGTGGTTAGGATCAAGGAACTCGAGAATTTGTAACCGGAGGCTCTTGATTTTAGTGAAGCTTGGAAGGTTTGTACAAAACCTATTAAACTTGATAGGAAAAAGTGGTTGGATTTCATAATCCAAGATGGCATGTTGTTCAAAGGAAGTCACTTGTGCATTCCCAGAATTTTTATGAGGGAGAATCTCATCAAGGAGAAGCATAGTGGAGGATTGGCTGGACACTTTGATAGAGATAAAACCATTGCTTTGGTTGCCAATAATTATTACTAGCCATAGTTACAACAAGATGTCTAGGATTTTGTTTAGAGTTGCAGAATATGTTAGATGGAAAAATAATTAAAGCAGGATATGGGGTTGTATTAGCCATTACCTGTACCAGAGAAGCCATGGGAGGATGTCAACATGGATTTTGCTCTTGGTTTATGAAGGACTCAGTAAGGGAATGATTATATATTTGTGGTGGTTGATAGATTTTCAAAGATGGCACATTTCATTCCCTGCAAGAAGACTATTGATGATGTTCATGTGGCAGAGTTGTTTTTCAAAGAAGTGGTGAGACTACATGGTCTCCCAAAGAACATAGTTTCAAATTGAGATATCAAGTTTATTGGGTATTTCTTGTGTACATTGTGGAAGAAATTGAAGATGGATTTGAAGTATAGTTCATCACATCATCCATAGACTGGTGAACAAACAGAAGTTGTGAATTAGAGTTTGGGGAACTTGTTGAGGTGTTTAAATAGAGATAAGCCAAAAGGTTGGGATCTGATTTTACCATAGACAAAATTTGCATATAATAATTCTATCCACTTTTGCAATGGTGAGTGCAAGCGAAGGTCAGGGAGAGTTTTAAATTTTGAATTCTGAAAAGGGCAGGATTCCTTAGGAATGTCAGAATCATAACCCTAGACCAGAACACGAGTCACAGGTGGGGGACGATCAGGAATCTTCTGGTACAGGGGGTCAATTGGAGAATGTTGAAGGGGACCTAGATGCTCCCCCCAAGGGAATGGACAAGATTCCTTCAATTCCCAAAGTGAGCCAGCTAGGATCTTCTAAATGGTCATCTCTTTTTGGGATCAAGCCCTCAAGTAAGTCCTCTTTCCTGCCTATTAAGACTCTTCCCGAGACTGAGAAAGGTTCTTGTGCTATTGCCATCTTGGATGAAATTGTGGATCATAACATTTGATCCATGGCCTCTACTTTGGTTGGTAAATTTTTGGGGTCCCATACCTAACATAGATGATGTCAAGACTTTCATTAAGAAGAAATGGGTTCTCAAAGGTCAAGTTTCAGTCATGGCTATGGCAAAGGGCTTTCTGTCATTTCAATTCACATGCATGGAAGACATTACCAACATTCTATGTGAAGGAAAATGGGCTATCAGTCATTCCAAATTGGTTCTCTAGAAGTGGTCATCTCAGTTGAATTTGAATGACTCATTCTTTGTTCAAGCCCTATGTGGGTTAAGCTTCCCGAACTACTCTTAGAATTCTGAAATGAAGATTTTTTTATAGGGCTAGCCAGGAATTATAGAGAACTTTTATCTATTGATCCAATTACAGCCTCTAAAAGATGTCTCAACTATGCTCGCATCTGCATAGGGGTCAGGGAGGGTACAGACATGCCAAAAACTATGGCTTTTCACTCCAAACTTGGAGTGCATGTCCAGAAACTAATCTACGAAACAATGCCTTTTGTCTATTTCCTCTGTCTCAAGGCTGAACACAAGGCAAATCAATGCCCTAGGGCTAACAAGCAAAAGTGTAAGGCTCCTATAGACAAGTAGAAGAGTAAGGCTACTGATACCTTTGCTAAAGCAAAGAAGAAATCCAAACTCTTTAGCACTTCGGTCAAGGGGAAGAAGAAATTGATTTGGAGACATAAACCTTCAAAGCTGTCGAAAACTGGGGAAAGCAGGGAGGATATGAAGAATGGTAATGGTCCTAATCATCCTGTCTAAAAAAAGCTGGATGGAGTCTAGAATAGTGCTACAGTTCCAATGGAACCTGTTGCTGCAAACCTATTTGTTGATGCCATAGTTGTGGTAGGAGACAATGTGTTGCCAGAGAATGTGTATAATGTAGAAAGGTAGGAGACCTCCTGTTTAAATGAGGAAAGGTAGGAGACCCCTTTGATGGAGACCACAAGGATCTCTAACTTAGGATCTCCAAAAAATGGTGATGTTTTTCCCCTGAGGTCGGAGGATCACAACCAATGTGATGGTATCACTAATCACAATCAACATGATGGACTTTCTAGTAATGGTTCTGGTCAAGAGAGAAATATGGCTACTCCTCTTATGATTCTACTAGCCTCCAATGGGTTGGAGACAAAGCTCCTAGAGCTTATTAACAATTCCTCCCCATACCATATCTCTCAATGGGAAGATTGGATCGATAGCTGTTCTCAAGATAGTTTAGAAGGCTGGAGTCTGGTGAAAAAAAAGAACCAAAATCACGACCACCCTCCTCTGTCACTAGCGACAACCAGAAGCAAGGTTTAGGCTAATGTTGGGGTTACACCCATGAAGCTAGGAAGGAAAAAATCTAACCAGTTATTGCAAGAAGAAACTAGAAAGAACCTGGCAGATGGAAGCCAGAGAACCATCAAGGAATTCTTTGGAAGTAAAAAATGAAGATCATATCTTGGAATATAAGGTGCCTAAATGGGGCTCATAAACAAGAGGTAGTTAGGAACATGATCAGAGATCAAAGACCTTATTTTTTGTTGATCCAAGAAACCAAAATAAGAAAAGAAGTGGTAGGCAAGCTCTCTTTTAGTAAATTCATGAGTAGCGAGGCTACTGACTCAGAGGGAGCTTCAAGAGGGGTGTTGATTCTCTACAACAACAAGGTGTATCAAATATCTACCATTTATAATGTAAGTAATGCCCTCCTATGTAAGGTGTCCCACACTCATAATGATGACTCCTAGTTTATTCTAAATCTGTATGCCCCAAACTCTAAAAGGGAGAGGAAAGCCTTTTGGGCTAAGATCTTATAGGTAATTAGAACTAGTAACATAAACAAAGGGATTATCATGGGGGACTTCAATTCCCCTCTCACTAATGATGAAAAATGTGGAGTTCTTGTTCTGGATCAAGAAAGTAAGTTAGACCTCTTGAATTTCATTAAAAATTTGGCTTACATGGATGTTGATCTCTTGGGGGGAAGATTCACTTGGTCTAACAGGAGAGTTGGAGGGTAATGCATCAAGTTCCATCTTGACAAAGCCCTCATCTCCCCTATTTGGTTGCAATCTCATTCCTGTAGATTCTCTCTTCTCCCCAGAGTGGGATTAGACCATTCCCCCATATCTCTCTCTGTTTGCCCTTTAATAATTAAATGGACTTTCCCTTTTCAGTTCAAGAAAATGTGGATTTCCCATCCATCTTTGGAATCTAAGATCTCCAAATGGTGGAATATTGAAGGGAAGGGTACTATAATGTTTAGGGTAGCCCAAAAATTGAAGAATGTGAAAAGGAATATTAAAGTCTAGAATAGGTCAAACTTTGGCCACATTTTTTATTACAAGGATGAGAAGACTGATCAACTTCACATAGTCCAGGAAGAGATTCAACAAGTTGGATATAATGACCAGAATTGGTTG
Organism: Cupressus sempervirens; assembly: GCA_028749045.1. NCBI lineage: Eukaryota > Viridiplantae > Streptophyta > Pinopsida > Cupressales > Cupressaceae > Cupressus > Cupressus sempervirens. The sequence continues at coordinate 506,412,764 of CM053783.1, read as the reverse complement.
GAGGAAAGGTCTATCCTCTTTGACCTCCACAACATCATTTCTAGGGAAGAGCATTTTTGGAAACAAAGATCAAGAGTTAATTGGCTTAAAGAAGGGGACCAGAACACCAAGTTCTTCCATTTATCCACCCTTAAACACTGTGCTAACAATAGGATCTCTAGCATCAAGAAAGGTCAGGCTATGCTATCCAAGGAGGATGAGATAGCGGATGAAGCTATGTAGTTTTTCTCCTCTCTTCTCACCAAGAATCCTTCACTCTTGGTGCATGACCAGGAGGACATTTTATCTGCTATCCCCTCTCTATTGCAAGCCCACCACAACTCTATGTTGAAAGCTATCCCTTCCCTAGAGGGAGTCTTTCAAGCTCTTAATTCCCTTCTAGATGACAAGGCTCCTAGCCTGAATGGCTTCCCATCTTTCTTTTTCCAAGTGTATTGGGAGGTGGTCAAAGAGGACATTGTGAAGGCTGTGCAAGAATTCTTCGGGGCTAGAAATCTTTTGAAGGAACTCAATGCTACTTTTTTGGTTCTCATACCAAAAATTTTGGATGCAGATTCTATGGATATGTTTAGGCCTATTAGTTTCTGCAATTCTTTCTACAAAATCATATCTAAAGTCCTCACCACTAGGTTCCTTAGTGTTCTCCATCTGATTATCTCCCCAAAAAAAATTATTGATTCCATTATCACAGTGCACGAGGTGATTCACTCTCTTAAGGCGAGCAAGAAGGAAGGGTTTCTGCTTAAGCTGGATATGTCTAAATCTTATGACAGGGTGGATTGGAATTTCTTGATGGCTGTCCTCCAGGCTTTTAGTTTTGATGCGCAGGTTTGTAAACTTATCCTTCATCTTGTCTCCTCCCCTTCTTTTTCTATTTTGGTTAATGGCTCCCCCTCAAATTTCTTTTTCCCTTTGAGAAGATTGAGACAGGGTGATCCCCTATCCCCTGTTCTCTATCATTTTGGTTGAATGCTTGGGAAGGCTTATTCTGAGAAAAAGACAAGAACAAAGTCTGCAAGGTCTCAAGCCTTCTTCAAGTCATTCTTCTTTCACTCACCAGTAATTTGTGGATGATACTATTTTGGGGGGAGATGCTTCTATTCAGGAGGCTAGAGTGTTCAAGGGTTTGCTAAATGCCTACACTAGGGGTTCTGGCCAGGCCATAAACTAGGATAATAGTTCAGTCTACTTCATCAACACACCACTGGAGAGGAGGAGAAAAATTGCTCAGATCCTAGGAAGCAGTATTGGGACACTTCCAGCCACTTACCTTGGTTTCCCTTTGGGGTCTAGACCCTCAGATTCTTTTTGGAACAACATCCTAGATATATTCAACAAGAAATTAGTTGGCTGGAAAGGTGCCACCCTTAGTCAGGTAGGCAAATGCACTCTAGTGAAATCTATATTCCAAAATCTTCCCACTTATGCTTTAAGCCTTTTTGGGATTATGGAAAAGCATGTTGATAGAATGGAGAAGATTTAGAGGGACTTTCTCTGGACAGGAGTTGAAGAGCACAAGAGATATCATCTTGTTGCCTGGGACCATGCTTGCCTTCCCAAATGCTATGAGGATCTTGGTATTAGAAAAATTAGACATCTTAATATCATTGTATTAGCCAAACAAATTTGATGCATTTTTCAGAGCACCGGAGTATGGAGGGATATCATGATTGAGAAATACCTAAGCATGCAGTCTCTCAATTTCTTGCTCGATGAGACTGAGACTCATCAAGGATCTTACATATGGAACGGGATCCTAAAGGCAAAATTCATGGCTAAGTCCAAGGCTAAATGGAAATTTGGTAAAGGTGACAAAATTTTGTTTTGGCAGGACAAGTGGATGAGCCTAGGGCCTCTTATTGATCATCCTAGTTATGAAAGATGGGCAAAGTTTTGCATAAGAAGATATGGCCCAAAAGTCAATTATTATAGATCTAGCCTAGGTTGGCATGACCTGTTTATGATATCTTTAGACCTTAATTCTTTGATGATTAGCCTAAATGCTATAATTATTAACAACAAGAGAGATGAAGTCATTAGGGGAGATAACCTAAATGGGCAATACTCTATGGCCTCTAGATATTTTCCCTTGTGGGACAAAATTGAGAAACCCATCTGGGCTAAGGCTTGGATTCCTAGTTTAACACCAAAAATTAACATCTTTTTCTGGCTTCTCCTCCAACACAAAATTCTCACTTTGGACAATTTAGCTAAGATAGGGTAGATTATCCCCAACAAGTGCAGTCTATGTAAGTATGATTTGGAGACAATCAATCACTTATTTATTCACTGTCACCATTCTTCTAAGGTTTGGAACCTTTTGACCAAGGATTTTGGGGTCAACTAGTGTCCCCTAGCTAACATCTAGGAGTTCTTCAGCCAATGGAAGAGCTCACACCTTGGCTTGATAACATAGTTAATTAGCTCATGGTCCCTTCCACACTTTTGTTGGGGAATTTGGAAAGAACATAATAATTGAATCTTCAGAGATAGAGAATCTCTCGAGTTTGTTATTGCTGAGAAAAATGATGGAGTAATGAAGGAGAACTTCACTATCACAAAGGAAGGAAACATTGAAGAAGGTGGGAATAACAGAGCAAGGAAAATGGCCAAGGACAAGAAAAGACAGGAGGCCAGATGGTTACTCCCCCCTGAAAATTGACATAAAGCCAATTTTGATAGGGCGGCTAAAGGGAACCCCGGTCCTACTGGTAGTGGAGGCATCATCAAAAATAGTTGTGGAGGAGGTGTAGCGACTTTATCCTACCTTCATAGACATCAAACTAATCATTTTGCAGAATCCAATGCGGCCAGTCACATTGTTAAACTGGCCTTGGCCTTTGGGATCGAGAACCTCTGGCTAGAGGGGGACTCTTTAAATATCATAAATTGCTTTAAAGGCAAAACTAAGCCTTCCTGGACTATAGCGAACGTAATAGAGGAGCTAAAATTTGACTTGGGTAAATTCAAAAAGATCCATATTAGCCATGTGTACAAGGAGGCTAATTCAGTGGTAGATTGGTTTGCTAATGAAGTGGTAGCCAAAAACTTGGTGATGATGTGGCATGTCGGTGATGGCTTTTTGGTGGCTATGATTGATTTAATCTAGTAGGATCAAATCCAGGGAAGTACCAAAATAATCCCAATTTAATAATGTTTAGATACCCCAGATTGCACATTAGACTGGGAGTTACTAAAAATCATGCAAAGCTCTTTTCAAATAATTATAGCGTGTACTTTTGGCATGCTTTATGGGCTGTCATGAACATAACCACTAAAATTTACAAAAACATTTTTGAGTTTTGCATTTTGAAGCAGGCCAAAATCTGTAGTTTTATGAGTAGTGGGAGGCTTTTTGAACCAAAGGAAACCATGGTAGGTGAGAGAACCAGAAGGGAGCTGTCGAGAGAGGCAAAGAACTAGAAAAATAAAAGGAAGGTTTGGCATAAGCTAGATAAGGGCGGTATTACTAAATTTTTGGAGAAGCTCCATGGTTTTGATGTGCAAATCACCAAGTTAATGGTGGATTCATGGAAAAATGGGAAAGTTAAAATTAATGGGGTCACCCACCTTGTCAATGCGAAGTTGATTGCCCAGGTTACGGAGATCCCCCTGGAAGGGATTAACCTCTTTAGGGACAAGAAAATGTCGGCCAATATTTTCAAAGAATTTGTGAAGGATGAAGATGAGATGAAGAAACTTGTCAAGGCAAAAATGTATTACGAGATAAAGTCCGTTAAAAAGATATGGAGGTATGTCATTAGGGTCATCATTGAATATACTTTGCTAGACCCTATATTTGATAGGATTAGGACACATCATTTCATTCTGCTTAATCATTTTAGGCATGGTATCAAAATCTCTCTTCCTTTTTATCTTTTCACCTCTATGAGCAAGGGTATAGAGGGTTTTAAGAGGAAACGCACTGCTAAACCCGCCCTTCACAAAGGATTACTCCTCCTGGTCTATGAGTATATGAAGGCTCAGATAAGGGGAAAATACCTCGGTGATACTGGGAGTGCATCTGAGGAAACTAGCAGTTCAGACTCTAAGGAAGTGCCCACCATAAAATTTGATAACGAGGATAATACCTCCTCTAAAGGAAAAATCCCTAAGGTAGAAAGGAATGTCACCCCTTCTGCCCGCATCCCCTGTAGAAAGAGCCCTAGAAGCCTTCCCCCTATTCCCCCAAGTCTGAGCCTCAAGAGGAGGAGGAGGAGGATGATGAAGATGAGGAGACAGATTCAAAGGAAGAGGAGAAGGGGGAGGAAAATGTGAAGGAGGAGGTGAAGGGGAGGGAAAGTGAAAAGAGGGAGGAGGTTTTGGCTGACATGTCAGGGAACCCTAGGAAAAGAAAAGTTGATGATGCCCCGCTACAGGAAGATACCAATGTCCAGATTCCTGAGACCCTTGGCCCTGCTATTTCTCTACTTGAGGAGATGACAAATATTCTGGTGAAAAAAAATAGGGAAGTGATAATAAAGAATAGGAGGAGGGTGTGGAGGAAGTTTAACACAAACATTGCGAATATGGGGATTGTCAAGGAGCTGCTAAATATCCAAGTGATGGAATACTTTGATGGAACTGCCCACTATGATGATCTAATTGACCCAGACCTAGTTCTAATCTCAAATAGTGCACGAGAAACTGGGTTTAATCTTCTAAACAATGCTAAGAACAACATGATAGACAATCTTCAGTCTATCAAATGGTTGTTTCATGAAATTGAAGACCTTAAGGGGAAAAGAAGCCAGGAAGGAAACTAGAAAAATAGTTGTGACTAGGGGCACAATGAAGAGAAGAGAGACTAAGATGGAAGCCAATGGCATAGCAGTGTCCAGGGACACAATGCCGACCAGGAGGATAGAATCACCAAGGTTGAACAAAAAGTCCAAAGGTTGGAATCCACACATCAGAACCTGGCTAATCAGATGTTTGCCACTTTGAATACCCTGAATGAAAATATTGTTAGTCTAGGGGATTCTCTGATGAGTGCTAGATTTGGCAGCGATGCGATAAAGAAAGCTAGCTTGGATATTGAGCAAGCTAAGGATGAGCAAAAAGAGTCTAGGGATTAGGAGGACATCTAAAACTAGAACCAGGAGGGCGCAGACAACTAGAAGGGCAATGAAGCTGCAAAGACCCTGTAGGTTCTTGATAAGGAGAATTAATTTTTAGTTTTCTCTTTTTGTTTCATCTCCTTATAGGGTTGTAGGTTTTTTGTCTCCTGGCCACGGGCCTGTTGTTAGTTTTTGGCTTTTTTAAGAAAATGCATGGGTGCTAGACTTTATTTATTATCTATATTTCTGATATGTTGTAAAAACTTTTGGGTTTCAGGATACCTGTAAAACCTATTTTACTTAATAAAAAACAAGAGTACCGATAAATTGCCATTCTAGATTATATATGGGATAAGTCACATAAATGCTTCTTAATTGAGGCAATTGGATAAAGGAGAAATAAATAGTGTTGAAGCATAATTGAACATTTGAAGAACATCCATGAGGAGGTGAGGAAGCGCATTTTTCAAATGAATACATTATACAAGGATAAGGAATATGTGAAAATGAGGTATAAGGAATTTAAAATTGGAGATGAAGTCATGGCTCATTTGGGAAAGGAGTGTTTTCCAGTTGGTACATATAATAAGCTAAAAATGAAGAATTTTGCACCATGCAAGATAGTGAAAAAGCATGATCCTTGAAATGCCTATTAAGTAAGTTTTCCCATTCAATTGAATATTTTACTAGTATTAACATTTCAAATTTGATAGAGTATCATGAAGGAGGTAATGGAAATGAAGTTGCAAAAGTGCAGTGGAGTATTCCAGTGGGTACATCAACTACAAAAGAGATTGAGGAGATACTAGACAATCATGTTCGAAGGAGCACAAGGAACAAAACACATGAAAAGTATTTGGTTAAGTGGAAAGGAATAAAGTAGAAGACTCATTATGGCTATCAAGGGAGGAGCTTGACCATCTTAGTTTTCATCTAAACACTTGAGATGTGACAGGGTCACTTCTCCAATTACCCTGAGTGTCTAATGCAGGAGCATCCTGGGTGTAAGGGTAATCTTGCATTGCCCAAAAATATTTCTATTTTTTCATTTTCAATAAGGGTCATTTTAGTATAGAGTTACTATTTTTGGAAACTTACTAGCTTTAGCAAGTGGGTCATACTAGCTCAAAATGTTCTGATTACACAGATGGAGGTTCATCTTAGTCATATCAACTTGCTAGTGGAGTTTCATCATCATACCATATGTATTGTAGAATTTATTGAGTTTTTTGGGTACAAAAACTGTGAGCTCAAATTTGAAGACCTTAGAGGCTCTGAAATGAGGTCTTGTGTGGGCTAACTATTTGTTGTATGTGTCAGGTGTTGTAGTTCAAGAGTCGATGATTCCAAAAAGTACTTATAGTTGAAAATCGGATGTGTGCTTTCAAAGTTATGGCCTCCAGAAGTTTGGGTATGTAAAACCATAATTAGGGCTAACACTATATAATAAATTAAGAAAAATAAATTAATTGGAGTTTTCATAGCCTCAAGGGCTAGGGTTATTGTCTAGAACCTTCTAGGGTAGTGAAAAATTGCCCATATAAGGAAGGTTTGTAGTTATGTTTAGGCAATTTTGGGTGGTAGTTTGTGGCTCCATGTTGAAGAGTATTGTAAAGAAATTTCCCATGTGGCTTTACGTATTGTATTTCAAAACTCTATAATTCCACATTTGTGGTGATAATAAGAAGCCCAATGTTGTTATTTATTTGTTTTTGTTGTGTGTTTGTGGTATAAAAGGGAGGACCCTTCATCAGTTTTGTATATTCATTGAGTTCATCTAGATTCATGTCCTTTATTATTGGTTTATTTTCAGCAATGATGGCATCCAAAAAAATTTCCTCCTCCTCCTCCTCCTCCTCTTCTTCTTTATCTACATCTTTTTCAAAGATTTCTCCTTCATCTTTAGAGATTGAAGATGATGATGAAGATGTTTTCATATATCTTATTTTTTGTCTTATCTTCTAGGCATATTTGCCACCTTCAAAACTAGAGATGCTTCTTGCACTTCTCTCATTGTTTTGTCCACACGTGTTACTTTTTGACACCTTGGATCTAGAAGATGTTGGCCATAAAGTTATTGTCTCTTCTTTTTCTTGTTGGGTTTCTTCTACTATAGAATTAGTTTTATCCTTCTTCGGTGACTTGTATTGCACTTGCTCCCTTTCTAGAGTCCTTTCCTTTTGGGGATTCTTCTTCTCGTACCTATATAATTTCAAGTGTTTTTTTTTCTTCTTATTCTTCCCTCTTTGGTGATGATTTAACTATAATAGTTTTGATCCTGATGGTCTCATCAATTTGTTTTAGAGTCATGATTTCTAATGACATGACTCTACCTTCAGTAGCTTGTCCACTATCCTATGTAACCGGTGAGACATTGTCATGTTGTTCGATGTTGATTGTTTTTACTCTAGGTATACTCTATTGAATTTGAGGTTTTGGAGGCTTCTCTTTAGTTTCATTTGTTTACGTTTTCATGCTTTCCACTTGAGGCTACATCTCTCTTTAAGAATTAGGAGTTTCTTCCCTTCTCCTATTTCACCTGTGCCTATCTTTGGACTTGCACTTTGTTCCTTTGTCCTTCCTTCTCCTTCTCTATTTGCTCCCTTGCTTCTTGAACCTAATAAATCCTTTATGCCTTCCTATGGTTGGTTATTTTGGACATACTCATCTATTTCATGATTCACTTCTCACCATTTTTTATCTAGAATTATGTTAGCTTCATTCAAATGACTAGTTAAAATATCAATCATATTCATGTGCATACTAAACTTTCTCTTGTATGCTTTTGGACACATCCCTTTGTGTGTTTCTACCATATTTGGCCTCATTTTGGATAAGGACTCATATAGAATCATTCCAAAGTTTTGTGTACCCATGCTCTACCATTCATAAATTTTTTTCTTAATTCCTTGGGTATCCATTCTCCAATGTCTTCTAGTTTCTCACCAGTTTCTTTCATACTTGTAATAATGCCCTTATCTTCTTCTTAGTTGGATTTATTATCATAGCAATTGAAGTGAAAGGATTCTTTGGATCTTGAGAGATGAGCTTAGAAGAGCTCTGGCCTTTATCTACTTCTAGAGTTTTCTTTTTTTCCTCATTAGACTCAGTAGACTCACTACTACTGCTCTTTCCATCTCCCAAATCTACTATCTATCTTGTAGAGCCACTTGGTTGCAAAAGTGTAGCACTTGCTGGCAGAATAGGGCTATGATGAAGAGAGGGAACTAGAGTAGCATGGGGAGAAGGAACTGGAGAAACATGAGGAGATGAAACTGGTGTGATATGGGGGGATGGAACTGGTGTGGTAGCACTATCCTTTGGCTCCTCTGTCTTCTTTTCTTTGGCACCAGTTTGGGTTCCAATGATTGGGAGGGAGCCATCATGACAAGTCTTGACTATGGGAATGTTCTTGTTTAGAGGTTGATCACCTCCTCCCAAAGGCTAAGTTGGGCCTTGAGTGGTGGCTATTGTTACACCTAGTGTAGCACTATGGGATGAAGAAGGCATTGCAATTGCTGGAGAGGCTTGAGTGGTTACACCTTTACTTTGGCTCCTCTTGGTTATCCATTCAACCCACTTCCTAGTTCTCTTAATGATCCTAGCCATCATAATAACTAAATCCTTCTAAACATCTACATAAGGCTCTAAATTGATGGGAATGCCCCTTAATTTAGTTAAATATGTATTACTATACATTTTTTGTCCATCGTCCTCCAAGCCTTCTACATTGAAGTTGATACCATATGTTTTAATCTACTCCACTGTGAGCCTGGCAAAAGCACAATCTCTACTTTCAAGTTCATCTTTATAGTCTACCCAATAGTCTTCAATAGTGGTAATGTGTTTGATCACACTTCCAATCTACAACACATCCCTTGCATATCCATTTAGGTCAAACATATGTCTCATGACCTCATATACTTCCAATTTGTATTTCATCTTGAACACCTTGAGCATATTCTTTGCATCAAAGTAGGACTTGCAACTATAAGCTTCAACTCTCATAGGGAATTCATACCCTTTCTTCTTCAAGCTTCCACTTAGCACATTCACCTGTACTGCTTGCCTCACGATCTTTATGAACATGATCATGTCATTCGGGTAGCTTCAAGGGGAATCCATCAAAAGTTGCAAGATGCAAATATGAGAAGGATGAGAACTGGATAAAATAGTTCCTGAATTGACTAATAGCCGCCATTGCCTCTGGGCTAAACTTCCTCTCCAAGCATCCTTGGAGTTCCTAGCAAATTCTCATTGTAAACAGGTCATTAAAACCTTGACATATTCTGCATAATTATTCTGCAATTGCAAACATGGATAGAATTCATAATTTTTCTAATCATCAAGAAAATTATCTATTCTTGGAAGGCCTAGCCACAACTATAAAAAGGCTAGCATATAAATAAGAAAAGAAGAAATATAAAAGGTGTTGCAAAACTTCGCGATGCCAAGAGCTATGGATTGATGCTCACTTACCTCATGGGCTCAATCAATATACTATGTATCTGAATAGATAATTTGTACTAGAAAGAAATATTGTTCAACAAAATTAAGAGCCTCTACCTCACCTTTCAATCTGTGCAGGAGAACTAGAATGTCTACAATCTCAGGCTTGACATCAGTGCCAAATAGTGTTATAGGAACCTTACTCTTGGTACCCCACAGATTTTGAAACCAGGATTGCATAATTTCTTTCCTCCACACCATCTTCTTCAAGGAGAACTCAGAGACTACTCCTCCTACTATCAATTCAAAAAACTCCTCCTGTTCTAGGACTTGGGGGGAATTCACCATAGTTTTCCTATCAATGGAGATTAGCAGTGTATGATTAGGCAGCAAAATTTGTTTGGTATCTGGGTTGTAGTGATTTATCCATTCAATAGTCAATTCAAGCTTGGGTTGCCATTGGGAACCTAACTGCCTCCACTAGTCCACTTCCTTGGAACTTCTCGGTTATAGGATGAATTGGCTTTGACCTCAGCCTCCTTTGAAAATATTGCATATCATAAAAATGGAGTGAGGTATCTGTGAAGTTCTGCAATGTGGACTTAACCCCATTAAGCCCATCAAATCCTACAAATCTGGTTTCCATTTTGTTTGAGAAAGAAGTAAATTGAAACTTTGAATTTGGATGAGACACAGAGCATTGAATTTGCAAGCATAGGAAATTTGAAAATGTTGTGCAATTTAACAACATAACAGTTCAAGAAAAAGTAGTAGTTTGAAAAACTGTTATATTTCCCTCTATATAGAAATCTTAATTCATCTGTTAATCTTTAGGATTTGTGCCACATGAACAAGTTAAAGGATAAATCTGTTCAATCGGTAAATGCGAGAGCCTCTAATAGACATTTTGGTTTCTTTTTAGTGTTTCTATTGGCCCAGTGGTAACTTTCCTTCTTTTCATATTTACTTTTCTGTTTTCCTTTCAGTTTTGGAGAATTAAGAATAGAGTACTTTGTAAGGAAATATCTGCTTAGTCATATTCTGCCTAGTCTACCTTTCCGAGAGTGGTTAGATTATTTCCATTAACATCTTGAGATGCCTCGTGTGTAATTGGTGAGCCCAATTTGCTTTAAAAGTTGATTTCTTTGTGAATGCAAAAAATTGTCCTCGTGGGTTGAAAACCCATCGAGGAGAAGGTGATTTTTGTTTTTCCGCCTAGGCTTTATTTATACTCTACCTTTTGAGTTAACATTTACTCTAGGTTCAAAAATTCTCAAAAGGACTATGAAAGTCGAAGAGGGGCCCACTTCTTCACCTCTTTCCTTCACAATTTCTCTTGGCAAAAAATGGACTTCATGGGTCGAAAGCTTGCCAAGGAGAAGTCATTTTTGGGTTTTTCGCTAAGAATGATTCTGAGCATCATGATGAATCTCAAACGTTTCCCAAGGCAAAAAACTATAATGAAAATGTAAATTTTCCATAAAGCAACTCATTATCTTCTTACCTCAATTCATAAGCCTCATTTGTTAATCTTTGCAGGAAATAACTTTCATGGGTTGAAAACCTGCTGAAGAGAAGGCGATGCTCAATTTCTCGCAAACTTCATTCTTTCCCAAGAAAAGAATGATAAGTTATGAACAAGTTAAGTTATGAACAAGTTTAGCTTTGTGAATAGCCTTACAAATTGCAAGAATCTCCATCGAATTAGGTACTAAGTTACCCATAGACTAATGACATCAAGGAAAAACCCACCTGGCCATAAAAATGTGGAAGAAGGAAAAGATGGAAAATCGGATGAAGACTCTTTTCACCTAAGGGGAAAAACTGGACCCAGACACCCCTAGACCAAACTAAGACATAAAAATTTCCACTTTTTGCAAGATGGATACAGGGTGAAAAGTGGGGCAACCACTGGCTCTAACTGGGGACTTGGGAAGAGCATACCCAAGTGAGGAACTCAAAATCTTTGATTTTGCAAAAATAGAAGGCGGCAACAGAACAAAACAAAAATAGGAAAGCAAAGGTAAGGAAAGAAAACTGACAAGGAAAAAACTGAAAGGAATTAAACATAACTATAATACAATATAGGGGTTACCTATTCTCAATTCAAAATTTGATAAAGCTTCAGATCCTGACCATTATAGGTTATAGGTAGCACTTTTCCATCTTGATAAGCCAATTTGAAAGAATTATTCTCAAAGGCCTGATGAATTATGAATAGACCCTTCCACAAAGTGTCAAACTTTTTTATGCATACCTTTCGGAGCACTTTGCTTGTCCCAAAGTAGCACATTGTCTCCTACCATGAATTTCTGTGGTGTTGCCTTCTTATCAAATAGATCTTTAATTGGCATATGGTGTTGTGTGATGTGATCCACAATTTCTCCTCTTTCCTCCTCAAGCTTGCTCAAGTATAGAATTCTCTTCTCTAAACCATCTTTATAAATATCATCTTCAATCATTGTTTTGAGCTTTCTTGTGGCTAATTCCAAAGGTAATGGGAGATTAGCCTCAACTCCATAGAGTAATTTGAAAGGAGATATGCCAACTGCTCTCTTAGGTGTTACTCTATCTGCCCACAGTGCCTCATGAATTTTCTTGTGCCAAGTCTTTTGATTATCTGACACCAATTTCTTAACAATATTCATCAAATTCTTGTTACTAGACTCGGCCTAACCATTTCTCTATGGGAAATAATTAGACGAATGACTGACTATGATTCCATTCTCAAAGCAAAAATTGGTAATCTCAATTGAAGAGAAATAGGCCGCGTCATCCATCACTAATTTGATGGGGACACCAAACCTGACTAGTATATTCTCCTTAATGAATTTGCATACTACTTTAGAAGTAGCTTTCTTGGTTGTCCTGGCTTCTACCCATTTAGTGAAGTAATCAGTTTTAGTTATCACATACTGGTGACCAGCACTAGATGTTGAACTAATTGAACTAATAAAATCAAGACCCCATTGTTGAAAAGGTCCCTCGATAATGACCAGTCTTAATGGTAGGGTAGCTAATTGAGGGTGCCCAGCGAACTCTTACATTTTTCACATTTTGCGACCTAGGCATATGCATCTTTGAACATTCTGGGCTAGTAATAACATTGTCTCAATATTTTTAAAGTCGTGACTGAGGATGAAAAATGCCCTCCATAGGCTTCATCATGAAATGTTTGCAACAATTTTTCTTGCTGTTGTTTATCCACATATATGAGCAAAGTGCCATCTATGGCTTTTTAGAAAAAATTTCCATCCCAAATTATATATTTAGCTGCTTTCAATTTGAGATCTCTCCTTTATCTTACAGTTAGGCCCTTTGGAAATTCTCCATATGTCAGTAGATAAGTAATATTCTCAAACCATGAATCATGAAGACCTATAGCCAAAACTAGTTGTTTTTCTCTTGATTCTTCTGGTTCTTCAACAATCTTGTTTTCTGCAATCGCCTTGCACAAGGCATTTCCCCTTACGAGCTTGGTAGGTTTAATTTTATATATCATACTCTTGTGTGTTTGCTATCCATGTTCCTCTGACATTACAACCCACATCCTACTGTGTTAACACACTTTTCACTACTACGTCTGGGACATAAATGACAAAATGTGAATGCAAGATATAAAATTGAAAAAAATTCAGTGCTTTGACTACTGCAAAAGCATGTTTCTCAATTTGTGAGTATTTCAACTCATGATTTTTCAGAGGTATACTCATGAAAGCTATTGGAGCTTGTATTCCCTCATCATTATCTTGTATAAGTATGGTCGATAAAGTGTGTACTAAAGAATAATAGTAGATGATGAAATCTCATTTGTAATTCAAATGACACAAAATTGGAGCATTAGCAATAGCATCTTTTATATCCTAAAGAGCCTATTTTCCCATCTCATTCCATTTGAAACTTGAGTTTCCTTTCATCATGTCCACAATATGCTTAGTAGTTTCCATGAAGTCTGGTACAAACCTTCTGAGGAAATTTACCTACTCGAAGAATGATTTAACTCCTGTTTTATTTGATGGAAAGCTTAATCTTCAAATGGCCTCAACTTGTTCAAGATCAATTCTAATACCTTCCTGAGAAATTATATGACCAAAGAAATTGTTAGAGTAAATAATTAATAATTAATTATTTATTCTATTACTTAAGCTTACTTAGGTTAATGCATTTATTTAATATTTAGCATTCAATGCATGTAGTGGTTAGTTGTTGACAACTCGGGAGTTTGCTCCTTTTTTAGCATATTCCACTTTTTATGGATATGTGCTGAGTTGTCATTTTTGTCCTCTACCTCCTTCCAACTTGTTCTACAAGCTTCCATGAGGCCTTTTTAAACGGTCTCTCTCTCATTGTAAATCAATCCATTCACATAGAAATTTCATTTTCCTATTGTGAAATATTTTCTCTTGCATTGTTTGCTTCAAGCTCTTGCTCTTTCGGTTTCTCTTCAGCAAGCTATTTGCATGCAGGTGATCTTGGCGACTGCGGAGTTAGATTTCCTCAACTCCTACATGGTATTAGAGCCTCCCTGCTGCTTCTTGTTTGAAGGATCTTTGGAGTCGTGATTTGAAGTCACAAACCCTAGTTTGTTTGTGCAATTTTTCTTCAAATCAGGGGTAGAGCAAATTTTTGGAGCACTTTCAGCCCAAACGGACATTACCATTGGATCTGGAAGGCCATTTACAATCAAAATTCATATAAAACTTTTCGATTTTGGAGACAAAGCTCCGGAAGGCAAAAAAAAATTGTTTCAGGGTCTGGTCGTACCGTCGTACGGACGCGCGACAGTGCAAAAAAGTAAAACAAAAATTTCGGGCACCGCTGCAGCAGCGCCAACTCGCCACCGCGGGGCCACCCGATCTCCACTCAAGCGCCTCCGACAGGCCGCTCCGCCAGCGGCTCCCGCCGCGGCGCCAACCTAAACACCGGCCGCCCGGGCGCAGCTGTCTCTGCCACCGCAAACAGCGGCACCGTCAGGTTTTCCTCCCGGGCGCCACCACCACCGGCGGTTTTCATTGCTTCACCGCCCTGCGGCCTATCCAACCACCGAGCAACACGTGGCGCTGTCTGCTTCCACTCATTGACTGCCACGTGGCGCCTGATAGAGATTTGCTGACGTCATATTCTGGTCGCTTGACATCACTTTTCCGACGTTTGACATCACCTTGCCAGTGACGGTTTTTTTTCCCGCGACAGGTTTGTGACGAGCATACGGCCGTCAAATTTATGCCCCTGTCTGTAATTTTCCAGCAAGTCCTTTTTTGGAGCAGCAGTCGGTTTTTTGGCTATAACTTGAGCATACGGAGGTCTTTTTTCGATCCGAAAGAAGCGTTGGAAAGATAACTCAGAGACAGAGACATTGGTGCTGGTTTTGTATGATTTTGATTTCATTTGTGCTTCATTTTTTGGCGTCAAAGTAGAGGCTTCTGTTTCCTCTTATTCTACATCAACAAATCCAGGTTCCTTTCCAGTTTTTGCTTTCCTTAGTTGTTTTTTTGTGGTATTTGGGAGATATTTTTGTACGTTTGTGGGGGGGCATCTTTCTTTTCTGTAATTTACTTCAGTTAAGACCCTTCTACTTCTGTCTTCTTTCTCTCAATGGTGGATCCCTCTGTTTCCCCTCTCACACCACACAACTATCACACGTGGAAGGCACAAATGACTAGACTTCTAATGTCCAAAGGTCTATGGTCTTGTCTGAATGAGCATCAGCCTATTCTCCAATGACCTTTTGAGATTCTACAGCATAGGAACAAGATGGATGAAGCCATGGGGCTTATTGCACTCAACATTTCAGACAGCCTGTTGTTTCCCCTGGATGGTTTGACTACTCCACGGGCCTATTGGCAGAGATTTCAGACTTTGTTTGGATAGGTGAATGAGTTTCGAGCACTTTAGTTGGATGCAAAATTGACTTCTTTGTCACCAAGTAGCTTTCCCACCATTGAGGACTTTCTAGTGAAATATCAAATCCTTGCGTGCAGTTTTACAAGGATGTGGGAAGAACAAAACAGATGATGAGTGTATCTTTTTGATACTCTCAAAGTTAAAGGGACAGTATCAAATCTTCTCTTCCACTTTCTACTCCACTATGGATGCCTTGGGTGATAGACACAAGATGCCTTCTTTTGAGACATTTTGTGATCGGTTAACCCGTGAACAGTCCAAGATTACCCAGATGGATTCACTTTCAGGTTCACAAGCATAGGCATTGCTTACACAGAAGCAGACGTCAAAGAAGATATCTGATCCCTCTTCTACTGGTTCATCATCTTCTAAGAAGAAGGAGAAAAAGAAGACTGAGACTCCTACCTGTTCCTATTGTGGAAAAGGATCTCATGATGAGGCACGTTGTTTTCAGAAGAGATGTGATGGCTATGAGAAACAGATTGCTGATTTACAAGCTCTCCTTCAGAAGAGCACTATTTCTTCTCCATCCTCTTCTACCTCACAAGGGTCTTCTTTTCAGGCTTCCTCCACCTCTTCAACATCTACATTAGATCTTGGAAAGGGTCATGCATTTCAGGCTTCCATTGCATCTCCTTCACAAGTTCCTTGGATACTGGATTCAAGTGCTTCTCACCATATGACATCTTCTCAAGGTGTCTTCTCCACTCTTGAGGCTTCTCCTATTCCTCACATTCTCATGGGGAATAACACTGCCTTACCAGTCTGTGGGAAAGGTTTAGTTCACATCCAAGATGGTATATTCATTGATGTATTGTATGTTCCATCTTTGTTTGCTAACCTTCTCTCGATTTCTCAGATTACACGCAGTGGATCAGGGAAGACAGTTGAGTTCACTACTGATTCAGTCTTCATTCGAGATCGTGCTACAGGAGATCTTATTGCTACAGGGGTAGTTGATCCTTCCACTCATCTGTACACCTTCTCACACTTTGGTCCACCATCTCCATTGTTGGAGCACACTACTTCTCTTTTACAGGAGCATCATGTGGTGCAGTCAGGATACTTGAACCTTTGTATTGTTCCTGAGATCCCTATTTTGACTACCACGCCACATCTAGTTGAGGGATTTTCTTCTCCACAAAATTCTCCTTCC
The DNA here is from genome assembly GCA_028749045.1 of Cupressus sempervirens. NCBI lineage: Eukaryota > Viridiplantae > Streptophyta > Pinopsida > Cupressales > Cupressaceae > Cupressus > Cupressus sempervirens. The sequence continues at coordinate 506,396,195 of CM053783.1, read as the reverse complement.
GCTCTACCTGATCTTCCAGCTTCATTTATTGAGACTCCAGGTACACTTGTTGCAAATACTTCAGTGGACATTCATGACAATGTCATCACACCTACCTTGGGGATTCCCTTTTCGGTTCCTCATACATTCTCTTCTGGACATCAGCTAGGCTTTCCAGTTGCTCCTCTCATGCAGGGATTTCCTTGTTACGTGCCTTTGTTCCTTCCGAATTGGAGTTTCATTGGTTTGATCATTTCTACAAGAGCTCCATCATTATGGGGGGGGCTTGGTGTCTATTCTCATGGGGGGGCTGGTTGTACTTATGGTTTTGAGAGAGTCTCTTGAAACATTTCTGGCGGAAGTTGTCCTTGTGGGGATTGGTTGAGGCCTTCCTTCCTTCACTTCATGTTTTTTTTAGCATGTTGTTTTTACCTCTTTTTGGAGGAGGGTTTTTCCTATAGGGTTTTCCCTCTTTCTCCGTTTTATAGAGGTTGCATTGTACATGGGTACCTAACATGGCCTCGTTGCCGGGACCCATTATGCATTTCATCTTAGTTTTATGAGCTTAAGGCATTCCCCTAAGTTGCACTTAAGGGGGGGTGTTAGAGTAAATAATTAATAATTAATAATTTATTCTATTACTTAAGCTTACTTAGGTTAATGCATTTATTTAATATTTAGCATTCAATGCATGTAGTGGTTAGTTGTTGACAACTCGGGAGTTTTCTCCTTTTTTAGCATATTCCACTTTTTATGGATATGTGCTGAGTTGTCATTTTTGTCCTCTACCTCCTTCCAGCTTGTTCTACAAGCTTCCATGAGGCCTTTTTAAACGGTCTCTCTCTCATTGTAAATCAATCCATTCACATAGCAATTTCATTTTCCTATTGTGAAATACTTTCTCTTGCATTGTTTGCTTCAAGCTCTTGCTCTTTTGGTTTCTCTTCAGCAAGCTATTTGCATGTAGGTGATCTTGGCGACTGCGGAGTTGGATTTCCTCAACTCCTACAGAAATTCCCTCTATTACACAAAAAATGTACATTTTTGGATTGAGTGAGATTCCATGTTCTCGACATCTTTGTAAGACTTTCCTCAAATTATCTATATGATTTTTCCTCATTTTGAAAAACATAGTGAGGTCATCCAAATATATAACTATAATCTAGTCCTTTAGATCAACAAACGTTTTGCTCATACACCTTTGGAAGGTGGCACTGGCATTGATGACTCCAAAGGGCATCATGTGATATGAAAACATACCCCAAGGAGTAGTGAATGTTGTTTTATGTCAATCTTTCTCTTCTACCTCAACTTGATTGTAACCCGTGAACCCATCAAGCATGGACATCATTTCAGATCCGACTACTGTTTGTAGTAAGTAATCCATATTAGGAAGAGCAAAATTATCCTTCATGGACACTTGATTCAAATTACAAAAATCAACGCAAATCCTTATTTATCTATTCTTCTTCCTAACTGGTATTGTATTGGCTACCTAGGTGGAGTGATGAATAGGGTAGATGATCCTTGTCTTCAATATTTTATCTACTTCCTAAAATATAGCATCTGCGACCTTAGGATTATAATTCCTTTATTTTTCCAAAAAGGAACTACATTAGGTTTGAGGGGAATCTGATGTTTTACCTGTCCACCTCGATAGCTTTTCAAGTCTTCGTAGCTCTAGGCAAAAACATCCTGATATTCTATGAAGAGTTGTTTTGCATCTTTTTTCTCTTCAGGTGAGCAACATTCTCAATATTAATCATTTTGGGATCATGAACATCCCCAATATTTATCCCTTCATATTCACTAGTAGTAGGTCCCTTTTATTGTGCTTAATATAAGCATCATGTTTATTAAACAATTTTTCCAAAGACAAAGTATGGAGGAATAATATTACCTCACAATTGAACTTCATCATGTTGGCTCCATTTCTTTTCGACATCAGAATTTTTATGATTGTCATCATTGAGTTCATGTTCAGAACTGGATTTGTCATTTTCTAGGAATAGCTGCAAGCTCTTGTCATCTTCAAAGACTTGCCAAGATTTTATATTATCTGGAACAGAGGCTTGATACACAATCTCAATCTGATATTTCTTGTCCTTGAATTCTGGATGGGGTAGTACCAGAGAAGCAGAAACTACTAGAGAATGAGCTTTGGTGTTCACCTCCCTTGGCAATGCTTTAATAGAAAAGGCATCTAGGCCTTCTATTTCATCCCAAACTCTGTTTCGGTAATTCTTAAGCTTGTGATTCTTTATAGAATATTGCCCTTTAATTTGTCTCACAATGAGTTATGCATTACCCCAGGCTTTTAGGATCTTTATTCCTTTTTCTTTTGATGTCCCTAGTAACAAGGCCTCATACTCTAAAGTGTTATTCATATTCCCAAACTCCAATTTGAAAGCCATAGGTTCAGGTTCTCCTTCAGGGAGAATTAACACTACACCTGAGCCAGATCCTGAAGAAGAACAGCTTCCATCAAACTCTAATGTCCATATACCCATTGAATCTTTTTCCTCATTAAGAATTCCTTCATTTAGATTTTCATTTCTTTGTTCATCCAGAGCCTCTTCAGTGAATAACATGTAATTGCTGAATTCCAGCTCTTGATTAAGGATTTGGGCTTTAGGATCATATGATTTTAAGACTGTAAATTTTTCCTTCTCTTCAGGTTCTAATTTGACCTTTTTATCCCTGATAGGTATGACTACCTGGGACCAATCCAATTTTATTTCTCCTCCCAAGTCTCGACAAAAACTCCTACTTAAGAGAAGTCCATAACTCATAGGAATATCTGCTACTAGAATGGTCAATAAGAGTTTCTTTTATGGATGTGAAGCCAAGGCTAGTTGAGCATCTTTAATTTTCCCAAGCAAAGGAACCAGCTTGGCATCCATAGAATAACATCTTCCATGTACCTTAGTGAGATTAAGGCCCAGGGTCTTAGCCACAAAATAGGGCATAACATTGTCTAATGCACTTGAATCTATTATGCAATTGCTTAGTTTGCACCAATTGATATATAATGAGATATAAAATGGGTTAGGTTTTTGCCCAAGAGATGTCGCTGAAATAGTAGAATCCTCTTGATTAAATAAGGTAGATGTCAAGGTTTCATCTCCTTTTTTAGCAATCACATTGTGATTCAAATCTGATGCATTTCCTTTACACCGATCTACTAGTCTTTATAACTCAGAAGGGTGAGACTTCAAATAATCTATAGGGGAAATTTGAATTTTTGATTCTTCACAGAATTGGATAAAATCAAAAGGCATTTTGTCCTTACCCATTTGTGAAGTTAATAATCCTTGATCAATATGAACATTACTTGCCAAAGGATTGGGATCATTCTTGTGAGCATGACTGGAGGATTGATTCTTTTGCCTTTGACCTCAAGTCAATACTATGTAAGAAGTTCCATCAATAGATGCATAACATTCACCTTTTGATTCAAAATCTAACTCATATTCTAAAAATAAATTTCCAGAGTTTCCATTTGAGTATGAATCTGATTCTGGGCCAGGGGTTGCAGTGTTCAACTCACTGGTTGATAATAACTGCATAAGCTATTTTCGAATAGCTCTCACTATCATGATTTGTTGTCAAATGAAAGACACATATATTTCCTTTCTTTGGTGTTGCTTCAATTTGCAACCTAGGCTGTGAGCCTGTAAGCTGCATATATTTTCCATCATTATTCCTTCCTGACAAATTTTGATAATTTTGCTCATAGGAATTATTGAATCCAAGTAATTGCCTTTTTACTGCTATCAATTTGTTCAACAATTTTTGAATCATTTCATTAGATGATGTGGTATTACTAGAACTTCCTTTAGTTTGAAGTTCTCGCTTCCATTTTCTTGCGAAAATCAAATCATCTTCAAATTCAATTGCCTTCTTTTGTGTGTCTGCTAAATCCGTGGGATGTGCTCTTCTCAAATCATAATTGACATTTGGGGGCATCGTGCTAATAAAGAAGGTTTTCAAATTATCGGTTGTAGGTCTATCAGCAGTTGGAATTCTGCTAATAATCTTATTGAACTTAGTAACAAAATCTCTCATACTCATGGTGGATTACTTTTTAATGGAAGTCAACTATGTTAACAAGGCATGTTCATCTTCCGTAGTTTTAAACCTTGTCTCAAAGGTTGTTCTCATTGTATCCCAATCAGTAATTGAGCCATCATCTAAATGATAGAACCAGTCTATTGCACCTTCTATTAGGGTTTCCACAAATAACCTTACAAAAACATCTTCATGTCCAACTACTAAGATGTGTGTAGCTGCAAAGAAGGCTTTAATGTGTTAATCTATAGTAACCTTCCCATCTCCTAAAAACTTTGGGAAATTCTTCCTTGAACCAACTGGGAGTGGATGGTAAGCCATTAGTGGTAATGGTCATGTTGATGTAGCCCATGGAGTAGCCATAATTATTCTGGCAGTGTATGGTGAGAAATTAATAACTGGGGGAGCAGTAATTCCGTGTAGGACCAATACTGGATAGGTAGAATGCAAAGTACTAGTGTTCTAATTCCTAACAGGGGAAGGTGGTCTACTTTGACTTTTCTTTTCACCTTTCTGCTTTGGAACGTCTAAGATGGGAAAACCAAGCTCTATAAGTTTATCAAAAATAGGGTCTTTCCCACCTTATTCCTTGGTAATTCTAAGGAATCTTGTTTGTCCTAGGATGCTAAGTTAATTTTATCTTTGAGCTACTTGTCTCAATTGTCTTTTTGCTCTTTGGATGTCACTCCTTTGAACAACTCTTTCTAAAGCTTTAGCTCTTCTTTCTTCTTCTTCCAATACTTGGCTAGCATTCCTGTAACGTTAAATGGTCCTCCTATGTCTCCAAACAAATGTATTAAGGGATTAAATTATGTCTTCTTGATCGTCTTCAAAACCAAGGTTAGGTTGGAGCACTGGACTAATGTTTTCATGAGGTAGTACCATTTTTCCTCATGACATAGGCTTTTTAGTCAAGTGACTATTCGTTTCCCCAGTAAAAGTCGCCAAAAATTTGTTGGTAAACAAATTTGTTCTTATTTGATTATGACTCTTGAATGCCCAAATTAGGAATGATATTTGATTACAAACAATTGAAAAGTCATTTATGAGTAGATTGTCTTTTCTTTGAATTGATAGGTACAGCTCCCTATGGTAGATTTGCAATGAATCATGTTTTGTTTCTAAAACTAAACAAGGGTATGTTCTTAACCCAAGAACAGAAGAGGTAAACCAAGCTGGACCTAAGGAGAATCCAACTCAGGTGAAAGGATTTCTGAAGAATTGATTATGTTTATGAACTCACGCATCCTATGAACTCATAAAGCTCAAAAGTATATTTATCAATACTAAACTTAGTTAATTTTAATCTGCACTATAGTTAGTTTAATAGGAAAAATGTTTTCAAGATCTCCCTTTGAACATATAGTGACACTACTTATCACATTCTGTTGGCTGCTTTAAAACAGAGAAGTGAAACTTTGTTCTTCCTTTGCTTAAATCAGACAAAAGAGAAAGCATAAAACTATAACTAATAACAATGGAACATAAAATAATTGATTCAAAAATACCATTAATTGTCTCTGCAACATCAAGTATTTTACACCAAATTTTTTTTGACCTTGTATTAATCTTTCTATCTCATACATATACAATTTTGAGATGACCGTTACAATGGAAGTTCAATTTGTTCATCTTCTCAAAAATGACAAATGGCAAGGCACCATTTTTTCATATTACAATAATTACATTTAAGAAAACAAAAAAGGAGACAAAATGTGAATCACTTCGACTTCTTCCCCTTTTTTGCTTTTTCTCTATAGGCAATAGTGGCAACTATGATTGGGATGAGTTCTTCATGCCTAGGCACGTGTATATTGGTGTATCTCAAGAGCCATTTGGAATGTTCTCTAGCCAACTCCTTCACAGCATTCAATTGATTTGGTAGCTCCTTTATGGCCACGTGTATGCATCTACTAAGTGTCTGGAGTTTAGCAACCCTATTTTGACTACTGAAAGATACACCAGACATACTATCCAAGAATTTACAAAAGTTCTCTTTCATAACATTTATCTCGATGAGTGCTTTTCCTTGGCCACTAGTTTGTGAATATGTATGTAACCCTTTCATGAGTTTGAATCCTCTGTCTTGGGTCTTCTTCACTTTATCCTCTATTTCTTTAAGCCCTTTCTCTGCTGACAAAATCATTTTTGTCTTCAATTGCATGCTCTGAAGCCACTCAAACAGAGATTCATCTCCCTTTGGTAGGATTTTTGCTTCAACAACTTCTTTTTCCTTCATCTAAATGATCATATTCAAAAGGGAGATGCAATCATCACACTTTGTCCTTTCTCCAACCAGAGTATTGCTATTTGATAAGACGTTATCCTTCTTTGTTTCCAACCTTAGGATAACATTACCATTTTTTTCTATAATAGCAACTCCTTTTGATTTGAGCTTCTCAATCCATTCCTTACCAATCTGGCCAAAATGCCTATCTTCCTGAAGTTGAGAGATGAGGGCTTGAACCTCAGTAGCAGTTGGATTTTTGGTTACTGATACTCCATAGATAGCTGCCAATGGAGTAACCAATTGTCTGATACACCTATTCAATTCTTCTATCTCAACCTTCATTTTGGTCTTTGACAACTTCAAACTTTCTAATTATCCCTCAATCATCTTGTTGGTTGAGTTCCACAAGCCAACTTTGGTGTCATGCCTAGCCTCTCCAAAGTCCACCGAGTGCAGAGTAAAGTCATCAACAATCATGTCTTCAATCCTTCCTCCTTTGTTGGGCTTAGCTATCTCCATTGTTAAGTGCCCTATTTCTAGATCTTGCCCAAGTATAGACAAGGTTTTTTTCTTCTTTACCTTGGTCAATGCAGATCCAGAATGAACTGCAAGGGATACAGTGTCTTTAGCGGAAGTGCTTTCATCTTTCCTTTTCCTCTTTCTTTCCAGAGTATCTTCCAACCAAGAATAGTACCTATCAGGCCGTCATAATTGATTCTACACTAAACATCTTCTTCGTAGCTGGAGTTATTGTCACAATAGTCAAAGAGAATGGATTCTTCAAATCTTGAGAGATGAGCTTAGAACAGCTCTGGCATAACAGTTCAAGAAAAAGTAGTAGTTTGAAAAACTGTTATGTTTCCCTTTATATAGAAATCTTAATTCATCCATTAATCTTCAGGATTTGCGTCACACGAACGAATTAAAGGATAAATCTATTGAATCAGTAAATGCAGGAGCCTCTAATGGAAATTTCGATGTCTTTTCACTATTTTCATTGGTCGAACGATAACTTTCCTTCTTTTCATATTTACTTTTCTATTTTCCTTTCAGTTTTAGAGAATTAAGAACATAATACTCCGTAAGGAAATATTTGCTTAGCCAGATTCTGCCCAGTATATCTTTCCAAGAGCGGTTAGATTGTTTCCATTAACATCTTGAGATGCCTCATGTGTAATTTGTGAGCCCAATCTGCTTAAAAAGTTGATTTCTTTGTGAATGCGAAAAATCGCCCTCATGGGTTGAAAAGCTACTGAGGAGAAGGCAATTTTTTGTTTTTCTGCCCAGGCTTTATTTACTACCTTCTAAGTTAACATTTACTCTACATTCGTAAAATCTCAAAAGGACTACGAAAGTCAAAGGGGGCCCCACTTCTTTGCCTCTTTCCTTCACAATTGCTCTTGGTGGAAAATGGACTTCATGGGTTGAAAGCCCGCTAAGGAGAAGTCATTTTTGGGTTTTCCACTAAGAATGATTCTTAGCATCATGATGAATTGCAAATGTTTCCCAAGCCAGAAAACTATAATGAAAATGTAAATTTTCCATAAAGCAACTCATTGTCTTCTTATCTCAATGCATAAGCCTCATTTGTTAATCTTTGTGAGAAATCACTTTCATGGGTTGAAAACCCACCGAAGAGAAGGCAATGCTCAATTTCCCACAAACTTCATTCTTTCACAAGAAAAGCATGATAAGCTATGAACAAGTTCAACTTTGTGAATAGCTTTACAAATTGTAAGAATCTCCATCAAATTAGGTACTAAGCTACCCATAGACTAATGACATCAAGGAAAAACCCACCTAGCCATAAAAATGTGAAAGAAGGAAAAGATGGAAAATTTGATGAAGAATCTCTTCACCTAAGGGGAAAAAGTAGACCCAGACACCCCTAGACCAAACTAAGACATAAAAATTTCCACTTTTTGCTAGATGGATATATAGGGTGAAAAGTGGGGCAACACAAATATTACCTTGAGGTCTGGTATCTCCTTAACACTGCATGCCATTTTATCTAGGGTTGCACAACCCTTTATGATTCCAGTTGCTTGTCTTGATGATATTACATTCATGGACAAGTCAATTCCATTGACATTGAACCCAATTACCTTTTGTATCAAAGGTTTCATGATCTTGTAGGGCTTATCTAGCCGCATATATTACTCATGGATTTAGATCAAAGAAAATACCCATTTTTCATGGAAGAAATTAGGTATATTTATTGCTCTACTTAGGGTAGATTTCAACAACTATTTATGTTTGTCTTTTAGAACTCCTTTCAAGCAGAATGAGTCATATAACTTTAGAATTGCCTTATTGCCCACTTCTTGGATATTAATGTCTAGATATGCACTTGTATCCTTAGTAAGTATAACCTCATCAAAAAAGGATGATAGTCTTGTTTCTTATGCTACATCCTTTCCTTCAATAATGTGACCTCATATCTAGGATGGTTCATTCTCTCTTCTCAATCAATGTAACCTTGTTAATCTCCTTAGCCATTGGATTCTCAATTTTTACTTGATCTATCATTGGAAAATGTTATGTGAATTTCCTCTTACACTTTTTTATTTTATCACTCATAGTACTCCACCAAGTTCTTATAAATCTAGGGTTTCACAATCTTAAAAGCACAAGTGAGTTTAATATTTTAAAGTGACAAATAACTCAACATAATCCTATTTCTAGAGTTATAACAGTTAGCAAAGTTTCACCTACCACTAGACATGAGTCATTAATACTTTTAATTTGTCAATCAATGATCACTTTTCACCTTTGATTTTGTGAGCTATATTTTTTACTTGTCGGTGGAACAATCGCTCAACAACATCAATTATTACAATGTGACTTGTTGATTTTTTAAAAATTCTTTACCTTTCTAACCCCCTTAAGCTTTGGAAAGCTTGATTTTTCTCTGAGGTCTCACCAATGACTCGCGAGCTTGCAATCTTGTTAGGCTCAAGTAACTGTACCACTTTTCTCTTCTTCATCCACATTTTAGAAAAGTCCTTCTCATATTGTTCTTGTTTTTTAGTATTGCTCTTCCCTTTACCAATAGAGGATTTGTTTCTTGGTCTTCTACCATTTCTACAATCTCTTGCTAGATGACCAATCTTGTGACACCTATGGCATGTCACACTAGTACCTTTACATGGTTTGGTATTATTCCTTTGGTTCATCCTCAACCTACAGTGGGTTATCGAATGACCATCGTTCCCACAATTCATGCAGACTAGTGTAGGGAACTTGTCCCTACTAGTGGGACTCGTTGCCTTTGGAGATGACTGGTTAGATCTTTCTCTTGATATACATCAATCTTTATCTCTATGCCCATATTAGTTGCAATAGTAACAATTTCCATATATTCTTCACTCATTAAAATGAGATATGTATTATTATGTTGTATGACCATACAAATGGCAACTATTACACTACCCATTAAAGGTACACTTCTTAAGCAGTGTTATCTGCTTAAAGAAATACATGCTAGAGGTATGTCCTTTCTTTCTATAGTAATAATAGGTAGGTTTAGTACTTTTCTTACCTTTTGGAGATGTTCTTCTTGACCTTTTTTTGTCTAGGTTCTCTCCTCCTAAGGTTTCACCTTCTTTAGTCTTGTTGTCACCTACACAACCAAGACTAGTGGTACTCTTATTTCTTCTTTGGGTTCTCAATTGTTCATCTATTTTCTCCGATATCTAATTGAACTTTCTCAACTTCTCATTCATTTCATTCGTACTCCTCAACTCTTCAGTTAGATGGAGTACTTGTTCAATCAATTATGTAAATTGCTCTATGTGAGGATGGTTATTTTCCTCTCCCTTTTGCACTATCTATGCATCCTTTCTTATTTTTGATGCTTTAGCTTCATCTCTAGATGAGATGTAAATGTGCTATTCATCTTTATCTTTTTCTCACCTCTCTTCTCATCTGCATGATGGTTTCCTTTAGTTTATGATTCTCATACATTAAATCAGATATGGAAAATTCTTTAGATCCACTAAGATCTTCTAGTTGTTCTATGACTTCTTGGATCTCACTTAGCCTTTTCATTAGCCTCTTCCTTTTGGTTAGGGACTTTCTCATTTTTTCCTTCAAACCTTCGATGGTGTCAAGTGCTTCATTAAGCTACATCTGAAACTTGTAGGATGTTATCAGATCTACCCTCAAGCTATCGAGTTTGTGACTGCTAGGGTATGTGCTTTAGTACCAAATATTGGTCCCAAATGGTATTAAGAGAGGGGGGTGGGGGGTGAATCAATACAAATATTTCTACTAGTTAACTATGTTAATGTTGAATATATTCCTAACACCAGTCCTTAACAACAATTTAACAATGAAAGCAATTAAGTAAAAATATGCAAGCTCACACACCAATGCATACATCAAATGGCAATTTTTTTTCTTGCAAACCCTTGATATGATGATGAAAAACATGGTGGGAGTATTGTACCCACTAGCCCTTTTAATATATGTAAAGGGTTGCCCGAATAAGAGCTACAACTATTCCTTCTAGGAACATATCCTATTGGGAATGTATGTAACCTATTACAGTTAAGAGAGCCTGTCAAAGTTACCTAGTAGGAGGATTTACAAATATCTTTCTAAAAGATACCTTGTTAGAGGATTTACAAAACATTACTATTGAAGCTTGCATTATTAAGAGCTACAAATAGAGGCAATGGTGAGAGAGCAATCTAAATGAAAGTAATCTAACGCAAGCATTGTCTTGCCTTGTAGATCTCTATTCTATATCACTAAATATTCTCTAATCTTCTTGTTTCCTCTACTTACCCTACAAGTACATCAGCTCACCTCTGTCTTCATTGTTCATAATAGCCTATCTACCAATGCTTACATCAGGTTGCAAGGTTAAGGCGATGGGATATCATTACATATATTTGAAATAATAATTAGTTATATGGACATATTTTATAAATATTAGTAGAGATTAATTTATATGTGTACACTTGATTTGTGTCACACTCTAAACCATTCTATCCAAACAATTTCATGAGTTGGAATGTTTGGATGTCGGCTTAGAGCTCCCTATCCACAGAGTGCAAGAAGCTAGTATTCAAACATAAAGGCTCTCAGCCAAGCCTTAGAAATGTACTTCTTGCTAGTAAACCATGCAACGGGAGGTTCTTTGAGACAAGAGCAAGAGTGAAAATATCTTCAAGGAATCCCTCAGGAATGCAATGCAAGTATGAAACTAAGCTAAGATGATAATGCAAAATGCAGCTATGCTAAGCATGTATGAGAGTGTTACAATATTGTTATTTAAACTATGTGAGATAGATTACAGGAATGAAAGCTAAACTAACATGCAACTATGCTAAGAACGCCATATGATCTTATGCTAATATGATGAAATGAGAGAATGTAGACAAGGAGTGAGAAGTTCTCCACAAAGCTCCCAAGAAACCTGTTAGAAAACCTACAGCATAACAATATTCAAAAGATGGATGGATCCTTTGAGGGGGAAATCTCTCTCCCTTTTAAAGTCGTACGGACGGTAGAGATCAAAATGGAGATGGTGGATGATCAACGGTGGAATTCGAAAATAGGTGTGATCCATGTGCACACACAAGTAAACCAATATAATATAAGTTGACTTGTCATATAAGACAAAAGTCTCACAAGCCTTTTCTTTTAATTGTAAAATAGAAAAAGGACTTTATGTGTGCACTTTAAGTGGGTTAGAAGAATGGGGTGCTTTATTTAATTAAAAGGGGACATGTTCTTTTAATCAAATAATGAACTTAGGATAGCATAGTCAAACTATAGGTTATAATCAAATAAATTGATTATTAGCAATTTGGCTTAGGTAAGTGATTAAATTAATTTAGCCAAAATGTTGAAAAGGGGGCTAATAGTCTAGAGGACCATTTTTAGGTGATTACAATATGGACATGCTTTATACAATATTAGTAAAGATTAATTTAAATGGACAAAAATAGATGACTTAGTTCAATCTTTAATGAATGTGAAATTATATCTTTTTAAATATTTTTTATTTTAAATTTCTTTTCTAACAATTAAGAGTCATTTTGGATAAAAGCTCAATCCTAGCATGAGAACTTTAAATTTAAATTTAAATCATCTCAATCTAATATTTTTATACATGTTTCTCTGATTATTGTCAAGCATAACTTTTCTAATTAATATTAAAAGAAATAAGAAATTGGCTCATGATTTTGTTATTTTAATAATAGAACAATAATATTACACAATTGTAACATATTAAATTATTAGTTTATTATTTTAATTTTTTATATTAAATGTAATGATCTTTTATGCTTTAAGGTTTAAAAACTTAAAATGAAAGAGGTGATATCCTAATCAACATTTCTTAAAGAAAATTATTAATATAGTTTACATTTAATTAATTAATTCTTCTAAATGGGAGATACATATTAATGGTTGGTTTATATGTCGATTTTATAAATAATCATTCTAAAAATATTTCTATTTGAACAAAAAAATTGTAATGTTTTAAATTTTATAGTTAAATTGACAATATTATTATTAATTTAAATGATAATAAGTTTTTTTTTGATAGGCGATCGGTCAAAGCCTAGATTATTTATTATTCATTTTATTATTTTTGTTAGATTAATTATTATTATGTGTTAATCTCGAGTAGATTTGAACCCAAGACCTCCTTGATGAGAGGCTCGCGATTTATCAATGCATTGTAGGCTCTTGCCTAATAATAAATAATATTACAAATATTACATTTTCATAAAACAATATCTTTCTAATTTCAAAAACTTCTATGAAGTTCATAAATTAAGTACATTTTTTATATATGCAAAATTATATATTATCCTTACCAAATATTTTTTAAATTAGAAATTTTTTATTTTTCTTCTTTTTTCCCTATCAAAATATATATCTTTTTTCATTTTCTTAAACTATCATAATGCCTATCTTATTTTTTATTTTTTAAATTTAAATAAAACTCAATCCAATTTTTTTGTACGCCATTGTATAGCTAAGCCTCTCCACATAATAATTTAATATCTACTTATGGGTTTTTATTTTTTGGTATCAATAAAAAGATACTATTCACAATATTATATTAATATCATATTTTAATGTTTAAGTTACCTACTTTATAAAAGTTATATAATTTGTAAATAAATTCATTGTTTTTTAAAAGTTGGTAAAAAAAAATTAATCAAAAATAATATTTCATTTATTTATCCTTTATTTGATAAAATTATATAATTTGTATTTATTTATTTTTCAATATAATAGATAAAAAAATTGTTTTTTAATTGAAACTAAAATATCATTTATTTTGTTATTTTTTGATTGAGGGAAGAGAAGAGGATATAGAAAAAAAAACCTATTTCCATGTGATGCTCAAAACTAGCCCATTGTTGAAACTCAAAATAATATATTCAAAGCTCAAGAAAATTTGTGTGGCTTATCACTACCCCATTCAAAACTTCAAGTATCTCCTCCTTCAACACCTCCAAGAACCTATTTTTGTTATAGTAACCTTTGTACATATTCTTTGTTGATTCCCAAAACATATCTCATATTTATTAAAGTAGGACAAAATCTACATTATTCTCATTAGTAGTGTTAGCTACACCTATATTACTATCAATAACAAACTTCAACTATAAATGGATGGACGAAAGACTTTATAGTGTCAAGTAGAGATCAAAGCAATCTATAGACACAATCCTCTAAGAGAATTAGAACCTTCAAAGCCTGTAAACTTCTTTTGAAATTCAATCCTCTTTAGTGGTTTGATAGAAAATTGATTTATTGACACTAAGAAAATATCTAATTTGGACACCTCTATGGTTTTCATTGCACGAACTATTACAAACACATGTCAAATCCTTCAAATTCATGACACCACATAAGCACATATAGATATTAGATGTAAAATTGTCTCCATAGGAATTACTAATTCTCTTGAGAATTCTACATTTCAAATCTACTTTTGAAAATTGGGAAAGAGGTTGATTCATGATGCAGGTAAAATCTCATTCCCAAGTAAGAGTGTCAACTCCAATTTTCAAGCCAAGTGAACATGTCATAGGAGGTCATGAATCTCAAGAATGCAATTCAAATTAGATCAAGGGTTAAAAATGATGAAAATTGATGCACACAATTGTTGGCATTATGATTATTTTGTCATTAGTGACAACACTTACTCAATTTTGTATGCTTACCAAACATCCAAGTGGTTACCTTGTAAGCATTCATAGTTCAGCAGTTTATAGCAAGTAATGAAAGATTCAGTGCAAACCAAGCAATGAAAGATTCAATGCAAACCAAGCAATGAAAGATTCAGTGCAAACTGAGCAATGAAATATTCAGTGCAAATTGAACGATGAAAGATTTAGTGTTTACCAAGTGAAGCAAGGTAAACTCAGTATACAGTATCTAACAAGTGGCACTATATGTACCGAGTCACCAGTGGTTACCAAGTTCAGAACTACATCGAGTAATTAGTATGGACCGAGCCTTCACTTCTACTGAGTGCATGACAATGCTGAGTAATGCAGTGGATGCCAAGTATCAGAAGGTCACTGAGTCAGTTCAGTGAACCCGAGTTATTTACAATTGGGTCAACTCTGTAATGTATTTGTTTACTTGTATTTTGGCCGACCTTGTAATTTTGTAATTTTGAAAGGTATATGTGTAAGATGTATTGTAAGATATCAAATATGTATGACATGATGAAAGAATAGCAAAGTAATGAAGAATATATGCGGAAGATTATCAACAACAGTTCAAGGTACACAACAATGTCAATTTAGAGACTAAAAAGTTACATCCATCACATGAGGTGATCAATGCATAAGGGATCTTATCAGCAATCAGTTGCAAGAAAATCCTTTGCTTCATCCTAACAGGTGAATCAGATTTTTCAAATCCTCTAACAAGGTAGATTTAATAGTCTTTGTACAAATCTCCTAACAGAGTGCATACTTCATTATATGTTTGCAAATCCTCTGAAAAGGTGGACCTAGCGGTACTTTGTGCTCCTAACAGGGCAGATCACTAGAAGTGGTCAATGTAAGCCTTAACCAACCAACTTTATACTACAGTATTGAAGTTTTGTGGGTATCTTCCCCACCCAAGTTTTAATTCTATTTGGAAGGTTTCTAGAATACCAAATATTGTGTTCACTTGTGTAATGATTGTTATATGTTTTAGAATTTATGCATGCAGTATAGGTGGATGTGTGGTAAATTAATAAAAAGTTTTAAGGTTACTAATTCACCCCTCCCCTCTTAGTAACCTGTCATATCCTGAATATTTCCAACAATTGGTATCAGAGCTTTGTGGTTCTCAGGATAAAAATTTAACAGCTTGAGCAAAGATCTAAGGACAGATGGAGATATTCAGACTTGACAAGGCAATTGAAAATGAAAAGATAGATCTGGAAATGGCCATGGCTCAACTCAAAGAAGCAAAGGAGCATTTTTCTCAATCCCTAAAAAGAAGGAAGGAACTTACAAGGCAAATGAATGATCATCAGTATGTTGAAGAAAAGATTGAAGACCTTTTACCATTAAGTAGCTCAGATGAAGCTAATGAGGCAATCAAGGAACTCCTAGCAAAGAATGGCTCTCTGCAGGAAGAAGTAAGAAAACTTAAAAGAGAACAAGAAATCCAATCAATCAAGCTATGTGAAGTCTTGGAACAAAGAAACAAATTGGAAAATGAGACAAAGGAAAGGATCAATGCAAATCAAAGTCTTATCAATCAACTATCAAATGCAAATGAAGAAATCATGAATCTGAGATCTGAAAATGAAAGCCTAAGGATTGATTTAATCACTGAAAGACAAATCAGTGAAAGTTTGGAAAATGACCTAAATGTTGAAAAGCAAACCAATGAAAGAAAGATGAAGTCACAAGAAGACATGAATCAACTAATACAACAAAATGAGTAGAATCTTCATAGACAAAAAGGTAAAATAGGACTTGGATATAATGAAGAAGGTGAATCTTCCAAACAAGGTGCCCAAAAGAATCAAAGACCTACTTGCAATCACTGTGGTAAGTTAGGTCATACATCAAACAAATTTTGGAGCAATGGAAAAACAAAATTCAATGGAAAATGCTACAACTGCAATCAGCATGGTCACAAAGCTAATGAATGCAAAGAAAAACCAAAATTTGAAGGTAAATGTCACAAATGCAAGAAGCATGGTCACAAGGCATTCCAATGCATATCCAAATCATTCAATCTAGCTGAACAACTTGTTAAGGAAATATTCAGATGGGATTACAATACATGGTGCAGATGTCATTATTGTGGAGAATATGGACACATTGGCAAAGACGGCTTAAGGCATCACTTGAGAAAAAGAGATACAATAGTAAGATGTTATACATGCACTGAACTCAGACATATAGCCAAAAATTGCATGCATATAGGAAGAATTGAAGATGAAAAGAAAGCTAAAGCTGATAACATTCAGAAGTAGATGAGACAACAGTGGATTCCTAAACCTACCAAGCAGAATAGTTCAAATGATGGCCACGTCACTCAAGAAGTGAGCGACTCCACCATTTCCAATTAGATTCATGAAGGAGGATCTGGAACTGTATCATCAAGCTATATCTAGAACAGTTCCAAATTAAAGAGAGCAAATGATCCAATTAGTATTGCAGATACATCGGGATCATAGAAAAGTTATCTTTCACTGAGTGCATCAGACTCTACCGAGCAAAGTGGTTAAAGATCTTATCGAGCAAGGTCGGGAGTAGAAGAAATTTTGTTCATTTACCGATTTGATACTCATGTCGAGTTAGGTTAGTGGATGAAAGTCTATCACGCACTATGACAACAAGGTACCTAGCATTAATGGTGAACTTTTCATCAAAATGGGCAAAATTCAACCACATTTTCATTGTATTCTCAGAGCTAAAAGATTTCCAAGTGCATTCAAGCGATTTCAAAGTTATTTTGAGTGAACTTGCAAATAA
This sequence comes from Cupressus sempervirens, assembly GCA_028749045.1. Lineage (NCBI taxonomy): Eukaryota > Viridiplantae > Streptophyta > Pinopsida > Cupressales > Cupressaceae > Cupressus > Cupressus sempervirens. The sequence goes on along the minus strand of CM053783.1, from coordinate 506,378,945 downwards.
AGAAGTTTGATCAAAGATTTCCATTACTTACCAAGCAACAATGGCTTCTACAAGCACAAGCACCAGCAAGGAAAAACATGGATCAAAAATGTTGGTCAAGGGCACAGAATGGAAAGCATCAAATTTTAAGTTGGTTCTCGCAGTTGCAAAGGCACTAGACCCTAATGGCGCACAATCGCAGATACCACCAAAGGTACTTTTAATCAATGATATCTGAACTCATTTCAAATGTTCTATACAAGAAATAGGAACCCTAGAAATGGATAGTGTGTTAGAAGAAATGTGTGTTAGTGGCTCTCTGAAACCTGAACATAAACATCTAGAGACAAAAGGGTTGACACACATCTCCCATATGCCAAGAAGCTTCCAAATAAAATGGATCAGATATATCCTTAGCCATGTTCATAATGGTCAACTATGGTTGGAGCAACCAGTACTGATCACTAAGAAAATGATTCATAAGATTACTGGCCCTCCCATACCTAGCAAAGCCAAATCTACAAAAACCCTAGGTCAGGATGAACTTCAGAAGAAATCCCTAGTCGAGTGGGACGACAGAAGCTTAAAGGTTAGCATTGTTATCGATGTTGAACTTAGATATGGAATTCATGTGATAGCTCACAAGATCTACACTTCAAGTTGATTGAATAGTGTGTTGTGTGAGGATGTAGACCTGGCATTTAAGTGTGAAGAAGAATTTGGAATATGACTTGTTAGAGCTATTACTAAGGCAATTGAACAAAAACATGGACAGTATCATATCGTCAAAGAATAACCCTTGTAAATTTGGATCACTATTGACATGTTTGTTTTTCTATGTACAAAATTTTTTTCCCTCCAAAGGTTATGTCATTTGGAGAAAGGATGTCCCCATTCTTTATCAAATTAATGAGTTTATAGCAGAAATGGGTGTCAATTTTGACAGAATAATGGACAACTATTTTGAGGACTTCAAGGAGAGGATGAACAACAAGTTCAAGATCCCTCCTAAACTTATTGAAGAGTACAAAGATGATGTTTGTTTTATGGTTGACTGTGACAGAGTATATATTCAGGCAGTTAGGCCCCAAGTTGCATTGGTGAAACCTCTACCTTATGAGGTAAACATTGATGAAACCAGAGATATTATTGAAGCACTGGTAAATGAACCAATAGATCCCAAGCAACCAATTTTTGGAACTTATGATGAGGCAAAAGCCATAATAGAACTAGAAATCAAACTTCCCCAAGCAATCAACAAAGATAAAAGGAAGGTTGCTAAATTGAAAACTGCTACTGAGCCCCTAATGATTACCAAGGGAAAAGGTGAGGATGAAGAAGAGGAGCAAGAACCAGAAGATATAGAGGAAGAATCAAAGGAAGAGGTTGAGCCAATAAAAAAGAAGGGCAAGGTAATCATTACCAAGCCACTCAAAGCCTCCACAGTTATTTTCACAAGAAGAGGTAAAGGTAAGAATAAGGATGAAGTGGTATTCAACAAGCCCCAACTTACCTTCCAAGAAAGATTGAAACAAATGGAAGAGGGAGCTAGCATCACAAATTTCAAGGCATTGAAATTTGAAACAAGGATTGATGCAAAGAAAATGCATATTGACGAATTGGTACTTAATAAGATGGGAAAATGGAAATATTCCCCAGACCAACTTGCCCCTCAAATTTCCAAAGAGCTATTGGTAAGATTGCAACCAAGGTGGGAATCAACCACCCAAACAGCCAAGGACATATATGAGCAATCCTTGAAGAATCTTCTACCAAATATTACTGAGGTAGAAATAAAGGCAGCAATGAAGAAAAATGAAGGTAAAATAATGATAAGATTTCACACATGTTTGATTTTAATCAAGGACATTAAACATGTTGTCAGAGATACAACAAAATGTGGAAAAAAATCTATCATCTACAAAAGCCCAGTAATGATCCAGTGATAATCAAAGATGATGATGGCACCAATAGTGATGAAGGAGATGACAGTGCTCCAAGTGCTAGTGATGATCAAGCACTAAGGTCTGATGATGAAGAAAAAGGGGAAGAAGCTAAAGAGGAAGACAAGGAGGAAGAGGATGAAGAAGATGATCCAATGAAGATTGCAACACAAATCATTGCTTCCCTTCCTCACTCTCCACTTAAGACTACAACATCATCAGGGTTGGAGACAACATCAGCAGGACTAATTGCATCCACATAAGAAACATCATCTACTCTTGCTACCCCATAGCTCCAAGCATCATCTATGGAAGTAACCATTACTTCATCTACCGAGCTACAACCTTCTTCATCAACACCCGAGCAATCAGTCATAGCAGCATCAACTATGTCTACCTCCTCTATTACATGTACAGTAAGTTCTACAGTTCTTTCTACAATTTTGTCTACTCCAATTGTGAATATTCCAGTTTTTACACTACCTGTATGTACATCATTTTTGGGAAGCACACCAATTTTGGATTCAGTCGGTACTTCTATCAGCTTTCCTCCAGTTGCATCAATTCACGTATTTTCTACCAGTCCATCTATGTCAACTATTGTCTCTAATTCCAAATCCAAGGAAGTAAGCACAGAAGCAAAACCAAAAACTCCTCTAAAACTTCTGCTTACTAGGAAACAAATTGATGAAGATATAGATTTGGATACAAAAATTGTTATTCCAAAGATAGACTTGGACAATGCCTCAACTAGTGAGATGAGAATGGTCAGTCAGCTTCTAGAGCAGAAGGCAAGGCAGAAGCAACTCATAGAAGAAAGAGATAAAGAATATACTATAATAGAAAATGCCAAAAACATAATTATTGAAGCTATTGGTGTTGATGTTGATTCATCTCAACACATTTTGTTGCAATTAGAAGAGGTTGTGAATAAGTTCAATGAGGACTTGAGCACATTGCTCATCACATTGCAATAAAGCAGGTTGAACTATCTTCAATTTTGAGCAATCTTGAGCAAGCATTTACCAATGTAACATCACTTTTTGGCAAGCTCTGTGATGTTACCGAGTACACTAAGGAATTCAAAGAAAAATTAAATAAGATAGATGTGGAAATGAAGGATAGTGCTTAAAAGTTGCAGCTTGACCATAGTTCAAGCTCATCCCATCACACAAAGGTGAAATTTTTGTCTGAAATGCAGGCAGAGTTACTCAGAGAAGAAGCCAAAATCTGGTCTACACTGATTGACATTCAAAATATGATTCTCCCAGTCATGGATCAAATGCAAAAACACATTTCCTACTCAAAAACATTGATTCATGACAATTTTTTAATAGCAAATCATATGATCAAATTTTCTGCAGAAGTTCAAGTGGCTCTCTTCACCTGCAAGATTTTGCAAGACAATTGGGATAAGACATTTTCTCTTATTCTCAAAGTACACTCAAATTTTCTCTCATGTTTTGGTGTCTCAATTTAAATTTATTGTATATACATTATTTGGCATTATTGTCAAAAAGGGGGAGATGAGATTGTTGGCAGGATAAGATTCTTAACATTGGGAATATGAGATGAATAAGGAATAAGAAAGACATTGTACATATAAAAGCTATGCATACCATATGTATGGGGGAGATATGTGAGATATGTAAGATATGTAAATAGCAGAGTAAATCAGAATGTAATTTTTGATTCATAAGTTTTTTTGTCACTAATGCCAAAGGGGGAGATTGTTGGCATTATGATTATTTTGTCATTAGTGACAACACTTACTCAATTTTGTATGCTTACTGAGCATCCAAGTGGTTACCTTGTAAGCATTCTCACTTCAGCAACTTACACCGAGTAATGAAATATTTAGTGCAAACCAAGCAATGAAAGATTCAGTGCAAACTAAGCAATGAAAGATTCAGTGCAAACTGAGCAATGAAAGATTCAATGCAAACTGAGCGATGAAAGATTTCACGTTTACCGAGTGAAGCAAGGTAAACTCAGTATATAGTTTCTACCGAGTGACACTACATCTACTAAGTCACCAGTGGTTATCGAGTTTAGAACTACATCGAGTGATTAGTATGGACCGAGCCTTCACTTCTACCAAGTGCATGATGATGCCAAGTATCAGAAGGTCACCGAGTCAGTTCAGTGAACCCGAGTTATTTACTATTGGGCCGACTCTGTAATGTATTTGTTTACTTGTATTTTGGCTGACCTTGTAATTTTGTAAGTTTGAAAGGTATATGTGTAAGATGTATTGTAAGATATCAAATATGTATGACATGATGAAAGAATAGCAAAGTAATGAAGAGTATATGCAAAAGATTATCAACAGCAGTTCAAGGTACACAACAAGGTCAATTCAGAGATTGAAAAGTTGCATCCATCACATGAGGTGATCAATGCATAAGAGATCTTATCAGCAATCAGTTGCAAGAAAATCCTTTGCTTCATCTTAACAAGTGAATCAGATTTTTCAAATCCTATAACAAGGTAGACTTAACAGTCTTTTTACAAATCTCCTAATAGAGTGCATACTTCATTGTATGTTTGCAAATCCTCTAACAAGGTGGATCTAGCAGTCCTTTGTGCTCCTAACAAGGTAGATCACTAGAAGTGGTCAATGTAAGCCTTAACCAGTCAACTTTATACTACATTTTTTGAAGTTTTGTGGGTATCATCCCCACCCTAGTTTTACTTTCTATTTGAAAGGTTTCTGGGTCACTAAATATTGTGTTCACTTGTGTAATGATTGTTATATGTTTTAGAATTTATGCATGCAGTAGTATAGATGGATGTATGGTAAATTAATAAAAAGTTTTAAGGTTACTGATTCACCCCTCCCCTCTTAGTAACCTGTCATATCCTTAACATTTCCAACAACAATATGCAAGTGCCAAGAAGGGTGCACAAAAGTACCCTCAATTTTTGAAATCTTCAAGGGGTGGATTGGAAAAATTGGCAAAAATTATTAATGTTGAATAATGGATGCCCTATTCAAATATCATCATCATTTCTCCATTTTTCTTTTAATGCATAACCTCAATCAATTAATAGATAAAATCTCATTTGAAGTGTTGCATATGGATTCTTTAACAAACGGTGGGTTATAGTTCATAGCAATGTTTTTGACACATTGCCTCAATAAAATGTGATTTTGTGGATTGCACTGACTACAAATATGAGAAGAATTAGAATAATGTTCAGATAATGGTATTAGAGGCTAAATATCATTTTTTTATAAGTTATTTAAAAATTATCCTTAAACTTAAATAATTTTTTTTAAATCTAGGGAAAATAGATATTGTTTTAAATATAATAAGATACTATATTGATTTTGCGGGATGATTCAGTTTGAATGTTAACCTACAATGTAAAATAAACATGTTTTTGATTAAATTTCAATTAAATGAATGTTTTGCAAGAAATTGAATTATCTTGTATGTATTGTCAAATTCAAAATGGGCTAGTACACACCTGTAGTTTGGTTTTGGACGATAAACTAAGTACATATTCCCATGCACTTGGCCAGTATAGTTGTGTCGTCCATATAGACCCACTTTTTTTTGCATGAGTATGAGTTGTATATTCATAAACTTCAAAGTAGTTTCATGGAAGAATGTGTGAGCATTTAGAAGATGGACACAAATACCCATTTTCCAATCTGGCACCTAAGTAAATTTGTTTACAAGACTATAAAAAATCTAAGTAATAGAAAATTATTTTGCTATAATTATTGTGATATTCTTGAACATTTCTCATATGGTTTAGGAAGATTTCAAGGAGGTTGTTGATGCAAAATTCTTTCATCCAATTCTATATGTACCATAGATTTTTAGCCACCAATTAGTTAATGAGTTGTTCTTCCATTCATATAAACACAATTGCAAGCACACATTGATAGCAATAGCAAAATTTATAGCTCATTTAGTGAATCAAGCAATTGACTTGGTTATTCATTTCTCTCTACCAAAATTAATTTATGATATTCATAAAATCGGAACCCTAAAAAAAAAAATTAGAATCCAAAAACTTAGGAACTACCAAACTCTATTGCAGGAGCATCATCTCCAATTTGTATCACCTCTTCTTCTTCCTGTAATCAATATTCCTGTAATCAATATTGTCTACTTCATGTAATAAAAAATGACCCAAAAAGCAATGGACATCCACTTTTCTAGCACCTGTGAAAGGAGATCATGGAACACCAATAAAGTTTTTACATTTCCATAAGCACATCTAAGCAATCAACCCACTTGCAAATATTAATTTACTATACTTAGCTTCAAAATACATAGAATCGGGAGGTACCAAATGACTATGTTCTTTCACCTCTCCATACCGATTCCACATTTTGTGGGGAACAACTATTCAAGATTGATGAAATGAAAAATGGTCAACTTCCATTTCTAACTCTAAATGAGCAAGGGCCCTCTATTATAATCTAATGGACATTTACCAATTTTTTATTTATTAATTCAAATAAGAAATCCCACAAACTAAAGCACATATATAAATTTTGTAGTCCATAGCAGTGAAGAGAAGGGTCATTTCTATCAAGATTAAAACCCATAGATGTTCAGGCAATGATGACAGGTTCTAGTGGTTGCTTTGGCTCTTAGGGTTTATTGACCACCTATAGCTATTGTTGATACCAAAGCCCCTGATGGCTCGGATGAATGCTTTGTGGGCACAAAAAGTACTGCTACCCTTCTAAATGGAAGTGGTAGGAATGCTCGCTTAAATGGAATCAGAACTATTACTTGCTCTTTATCTGGGACACTTGAAGGGATTTTGTGAACACTACTTGAAATTGGTTGAGATGTTGCTACCTTGAATTGAATGGAGTAAACATAATCAATTTGATGTGCCCTAGCATTGGTTGCCTATAAAATGTTGGGGGCCAAGACGTATTACTCCATTCGCTTCACCCTTATAACACACAACCTCTAAAGGTTGAATCAAACAAATAATCATGTACTGAGAATATTATTTCCTCTCTCCATCTCAAAACTAAGCATCTTGGTGTCCATTGTCTTGGGTTTAAATATTTATCAGAGGTGACACATCTGAAGGTGGTGCCCCATTGATCAGCGATGCTCACATTAGATTTTAAGGCAACATAAATTAAGTCAGCAATAGAAACTGATTTAATTTTTTGTCTCAACCAATAGCATGAGACTTTCTCAATGGACTTTACCCCAATGTAAAAGCCTATTAGCTAATTATTATACTATCCTTTGCAGTTGTGTTCTTTACCTACTTTAACTTTCAACAATAATTCCAATACGTTCTTGGCTATAGTAACACTCTACTTCTTAAAATTTGATAGAAACAACATAAAATGAAGTCTGCGTGCCTTTATACACTCTGCAATATTAGGTCTTAGTTACCCATACCAAAAATCTTTCTTAGTTTCAAATTTAAATTATATTCTCAAGTTATTCACATAAAAAGTGTGACCCCTACTCCTAGGGTCTAGACTTGTAGCCTTGCTAGTCAATCTGTGAGCTATGTGTAGCCTTGTCCTTTCTTGCTTTCATCATTTTGACCTTTACTCCTATCACGTTGAATTTGGTTAACCTTGTGTCTTGTTACATCCATGGTGACTCATCTTGTAGATGATTGGTGATCAACTGACCCTTCATACCTTACTACAAATGGTGGCTCAGATTGTATTACCATACACATGTTTATAAGTTCCTTCTTCTTCTAGTGGGAGTGTTGCCTTATGAGATTCTCATCTTCCTTGACTAATTGCTAATTAATAACAACACCAATTTATAAACTCCATGCCAATGAGACTTGTAAGTCCAAAAACATCTCCATCCAAACCCTTGACATTCAAAACTTGAATATGTCTTCAATCAACCACTCCTTGGGAACACCAACAATAATGACAATCACTTGATCATGTACATAATCCACAATATAAACCCAATAATTTTTGGCCTTCACCTTTCTCTTACATTTTTTTTTGATTGGTAATATTTGTTTGTATTGATATTGATAAAGAGAGTACTTTATGGAAATATGGCTTCCAACCTTAGATTTTAAGTTACCCTTGCCCTTACATATACCATTAGATAAACAAAACAAAAAATAGAGTATTAACACTCTGATAGAACTAACACCCACCCATACATTATCTGATCTTTATAACAAAAAGAAGTGTCACCATCTCTATTGTCAACTACTCCTTGAACCAGTTTGTCACTTTTTCACAAGTAAAAGTTGGGTTTGCAAATCATCCTCCACTGATAATCCCTACCCCATCCTATAGTGCTTTCCACTATCTTTTCCCTCCTCCAGAAGTAGAGAAGCGTCAACCCACATTCCCTCTATTGTGGACACCCCCTCATTCAACAAAGGTTTCTTCACAATCTGATGGCAGAGTTGTTGTCCAAGGGCCAAAGTGATCTTCCTCAACGTGGCCTTCATAAAACCTTGCCCCTCCTCCTTCGTCACCCAAATGTTCTCAGCCAGGTATTTCATGATCAATTTCCATCCCTATTCTGCATTGGGGATATGCACACCCTATAGATTTGAAGATGGCCACACCACCAATGGTTGAGTAGTGTCCCCACCACTAATTAGTCGCCAAGGTTCAGTACCCATTTCAATTCCCACACCCAGAACAACTCACTCAATAATTTTGTCCACTCCCAGAAGCCATTGCCTATCAATGCTTACAGCCACAACCAATCAAACCTCATCTTTTGATCCCCCTTACCATCAAAGAAAGCACCACAAATAATGATGTCAATCCAAATTTTACCTCCTCTTCCAAAAATCATCTAGATACTCTGGCCTAAATAACTATCGAATGTCTTTCAAAAAGCTTGGGTCATCAATAATGAAAATGTGTTTTAGAAGCCATGTAGATATTTGGCCTTCATAGGTCTATATTTGTGAATTTGAACCAAGAGAAAAATTCACCTCCATTTTTGTCTCAAAGAAAAACAATGACCTTTCCCTACCTTCCACCTAAAATTAACATCCTCAATATTCTCTAAAGCAAGGTATCAAAGAAAACCAAACACTCCTTTGACACGTGTGAGGGATACATTGGTATCATGGAAATCTCTACTTACCCTAGGATGATTAATGTCCTCGTGAGTCAAAATCATAATGCTTTAGACTTAAAATTGAGGTACCATGAGTGGATTATTTAATCTAATGGCCATTAAATTTCCTCTCTTTATTTACTCTCCAAGGTGATGGAAGTCATCAAAATTTTCATATTGACAACCTAATGTTGAATTGGAACCTAAATTGGCTAGCTGGTCCACCACTCTATTTGCTTCCCTGAAGTAGTGTGAAATTTTAAAATCGTTGAAGTCCAGAAGCAATTCCTTGATTTGTTGAATACTTTGATCCAAATGCCATGCCTCCATCTTTGAATACTTTGAATACTTTCTTAATGCCAATGATAATGATTTCTAGGTCCCCTTCCAAATATATACATTGACATCCATTTTTTACTCCTAGCCCCAAAGCTTCCTTGGCAACAAAATATTTTGCAATATTATTTGTACCATCCGGTAATCATTTGGCTCTAAATGCAATTATGTTTCCTTTATGATCTCTTTCCACACATCTACACCCTGATACACCTGGGTTACCCCTTGTCGCCCCGTCAAAACTAATTTTAATCCATCCCTCCTTTGGAGGTATCCATAACACCTTCTCCCTTTTCGAGATTGGATTAACTCCAATACACCCATGAACAAGCCAAAAGGGTTTGTAGTAACTAGTGTGACTCAAACCGGAGTTGATGTGTAGCACTAGGATCATTAGCCTAACACTATGCCTCACGACTCGTCTTCACACCAACTCAGCTATTCACTCACCCTTCTTTCTCTTACAAATATTACCAAGCACACAATGTAGAAGAAAAGTCTACAAATGTTGAGGAACACCCAAGAATCCAAACAAATCATCCTAATAAGCCACACACAAAAATGACCCAAAATGACACTTCCACAATTTTTTCCAATTGAAAACACTATTTTGTGTGGACCCATCTTTGCATGATCCAAATCACTTTTGGTTGTGGACTAAAATGTAAAGTGAAAGCACTAAACAAAGATTAAATACGAGTGTTTCTATGAAATAAAAATTGTGATGCTAAAAACTCATGCCCCAACAAGGCCCTAACTAAAATCAAGAAGAATGCATCACTCATTAAAAAACATTCCTTAAACTCTTCTAAAAAATGAGACACTAGAATGCCATCTACTACTTGAGGGATCTGAAAGATAAATTTGTTTTTATTTTAGCAAATGCAAATTTCTTCACCTACACATTGTGGTAGAAAAACAAAATTTCCAACAATATACACCTAATGGAAGGAATGTCAGTAAGCATTTTGAAATAAGAATGAATGTCTCTTGAAAATCCCAACAACATTCAATGCAAATGCACTGAAATGTTTGTGTGGCTATGCATTTGTCACTTTGATATTCCAAATTGAAGCTCCATTAATAAATTTTACTTCATTTACCATCATCACATCCTCACCATATTTTGGCCAAATTGGAACCAAAGCGTTCAAATAAATCTACTGCCAATTCGAATAGGAAATCTACCAAACATTTCCTTCTCTATAAATATGTGATACTTTCAAATTTCTAAAGAAACTAAGTTTGTGGTAAATGACCTTGATGACTTTATCTAGCTTCCAAATTTCAACAAATCATTTCATATGTCAATCTCCACTTTACTCAACTCACTCAAATTTCACCACTTCATCCCTATTATGGGGTCATTTTATCACCAAATTGGAGAGAGAATATGCCATTACATTGCCCCCCAACACCCCCCTGCCCCCCCCCCCCCCCCCCCCCCCCCATATACATGATATGTTTTAAAAATAGAAAATGAAAATGGACTAGCAAGATGATTTTTTAACATCATCATCATCTATACTTTAAACAAGTGAGTCAAATATCTATAATTTAATTGAATTTGTCAACATACATCCTAAGTATTAATTTTAAATCATCATATGTAATAGATATCCATCCAAAAGTCATCAACCATATCGAATGTATAAATTGACAAGTCAATATTGATAGGATAAACATTATATATAACTAAAACAAGTGAAAATTCAATATGCCAATAGATTAAAAAAATGTCAAAATGATACATGTTTGATAGTCGTGACAAGTCCAAATGGTACATGTACAAGTGATCCAACTAAAAATGATAAACTATGCAACTTAAAATGATATAAATGAAGCTAATACATCTCAAAATAATATAAGTGAAAATGATACATGTCAAAATGTAGATCAACTCAATAATATAACCCTATGGACCATGAAAATGACACATATGACAGTAGCCATGAAAAGGAGCATCATAATGATATATCACGAATGACCTATGATGCAATCTATATGATCAAGAATGTCAATGTTGGCTACTATAAGAAACTTCCTTATCTTTGTCATTACCACCACCATGGTCATGAGAAACATGATCATCATGGTCATCAACATCAATGTCTTCTATATTTGCATCATCATCATCATCTACTATGTGTTTTAAGCTAGAACCAACATATTATGGATTTGTATCATGATGATCATCTCTGTCTTCTCAAATAATCAAGTTTTACAATAATAAAAAATTAATGGAAAGTTATTAATTATTTGATAAAATAAAATAAAAAGTCTTCTATAACTAATATTACAACATATAAAACAAAAGCATAATCATATTACATGAACCAATAACTAAACTAGATTGAAATAAATAACATAAATGTATATATTAGAAGACAAACAAGAAGTTACTCTATTTTTCCTTGTTTCTTTTATTATATTACCAATAAGGTGCCCATTACCTTAAGTTTGGGAATTATATATTGTATGTGTCTATGTGATGACATGTATTAAATTTTCAGTATACAAACTTATGTCATATGAATACCCTCTTGATCCCATATAGATCAAAGTAAAGATGCTTGTTCAAGCCTTTTCAATTTGATGTTTTCTATCCTGCAAGAAAAATCTCCAATCATTTCATTGGTTACAGGAATAGTCACAAAAAAAAGTTACAATAGTTAAAGAAATAGTCACATAACCAAACAAAATATTTGATCAAAATAAAGTTTTAGGACCTTTGAAGGCTATCGTATGTGGTTGTAGAAAAAAAGGGAAGTAGGAGAAAGAGGAATATTATTATTGCCTACGTTGGTATAAAGTATGTTTTTGTTATAAAATCTCTCATAGTGAGAAGACCTAGGTGGGAGATGATTAGATCACTCATAAATTAAGTCCTACCATATTCCAAGCCTGGATAGGATGTAGTGGTGACGTAGTGCAAGGTAGGAGGATCCCCAAAGGAGATGTCCTAGCCCCCAACAAATAACCACATAACCGAAGAATAATAATAACATAGAGATTTAGATCCAAATAATGCCAACTCTTATAATATAATCATAATATTACATCCAACATCCAACATGCCCAGTTGTAAGGCCTTCTGGGTTACAACCAAATACATAAACAATTACAATAGTAATTATGCAAGATCTTGCAAGATTGAAACCTTAGCTAGCCCAGATCCGCAATCTGGTAGAAAACACCAAGAAGAATCTAAATTCGTGCTCGCATGCCACCAAGTAACCTTCTTATTTCCCTAGTCATAGCTACTAGCTCTGCTCAACTTCTCTCTTCTCGGCTACTCCTCTCTAGTTGACTTCCTTCATGTCAGATCCCATGCTCAACTCCATGCTCCATGCTACATCAATAATGACAAGACAAGACCCTCTACTTATACCAAACCAAGCCACAATTCAGTCTAGAAAGTTACATTAAACAAACACTCAAGCCACAAGTTACATTAAATAATGCCACCTATTAAATGCCTTTTTTCATTTTTTAAATTTATATATTTTTTCCTTTAAATTGTTTTTATGTCCCCCTTTAATTTCATATGCAAGATGCTCTCGCATCAAGCTCCCTAAGTAGATAGAGAAGTGTTTCCCACACTTTGACACCAAAAGAAATATCTACAACCCTATTCATCTTCACCAAAGGCTTCTAATCCATCAAGGACAAGAGAACACATCTCCACTCAAACATCAAAGTTGAATGAATCTAACCCAATCAACATGCTCACTCCTAGGAACAAATTGAACATAATGTTTCACCAATAATTTCTACAAGTGATCACAACCAGCCATGAAAACATCCTCAAACATGAAATCCATGTCAACAACAAGTAAGCTCAAAGAAACATGTAAATCCTCGGCCAAATCAACCACAAGAAAATTAGGAACATACAAATCTGCAATATCATGTAGATCCTCAACCACATCAGCAACTACTGAATCAACACTAGCAAAATTAGACTCCACATCCACAACAACTTGATTATCCATTACCAAGTTCTTTGTAATTTCCATGTCAAACACAACCAAGTGATCATAAAAATAAGTCTTCATCCTAACATCAACAAGGTTAGGAATCTCTTTAGCAACAATCACAAGTTGCTCTATAGGTTTCACATCAGACTCCACAAATTGGTCAACTGACATGCCCTCTTCTCTCTCGAACAAGAATTCTAACTCGCTAGACAACTCACTTCTAGATTGGTAGACTCCAACTCAAGAAATTTCTATGAAATTTAGCTATCCCTTCCTTAAATCAATCGGTCAATCTAGCTCCAAACCAAGTAGACATCTCTGAAGTATGTTTCTCCACCACATCATAGAGATTCACAATCACCTTAGGTTCCAACCTTCTTGGAGCCATGTTCCAAAATCTTTGGAAACCCTCTTCAAAAAATCTCCAACCAAATCCAATCTTTACTCAATAAGATCAACAAGCCATCTTCACAGCCATCTCTCCATATCAGGATCCGTTTATGAGTCCTCTCCAATTGTAAGTTAGAACCATGGTCTGCTACCTCACAAAAAATATATCTAGGAATTCAAAAGGAACAATCCACCACAAAATTAAACTTAGCTTTAATACTACTTGACGCAGTGCAAGGTAAGACAATCCCCAAAGGAGATGTCCTAACCCCCAACAAATAACCACACAATAGAAGAATAATAATAGCATAGAGATTTAGATCCAAATAATGTCAACTCTTATAATATAATCATAAGATTTACATCCAACATTCCCATTTGTAAGGCCTTCCAAGTTACGACTAAATACATAAGCAATTAAAATTGTAATTATGCAAGATCTTGCGAGATCAAAACCCTAGCTAGCCCAGATTTGCAATTTGGTAGAAAATCCCAAAAATAATCTAAACTTGTGCTTGCAAGTCACCAAGTAACCTTATTTTTCCCCAAGCCACAACTACTAGCTTTTCTCAACTTCTCTCTTCTCAGCTACTCCTTACTCGCCGACTTCCTTTGTGTTGGATCCTAGGCTCAACTCCATGCTCCATGTTGCATCAATAATGACAAGACAAGACCCTCTACTTATACCAAACCAAGCCACAAGTCGGCCTAGATAGTTACATTAAATAAACCCTCAAGCCACAAGTTACATTAAATAATGCCACCTATTAAATGATTTTTTCCATCTTTTTTCATTTTAAATTATTTTTCTTCTAATTTTTGTCACTTTCTCTCTCCTCCACAATTATTTTTTTGCTCCTGCATCAAGTGGACTCGTAATTGGTTTCAACATTAAAGATTTATCTAATTATAACCTAAGATCTTCATTAACTTGATTTTGTTCCTTTAGATTAATACAACCCTTTTAGTTAAAGTCAAATTGTATAAGAATAAAGATGCAACCCATAAAAGTACGGGACACTTTCAAATTTCTAAGGATGCACCCAACTAGATATGGTATCAAGAAAATTAATGCTCTTGAAGGGAATAAGAAATCAAAATATGTAAGACAATTTCAAATAAAGTTACATCTATTCAACTTTCTTTACATATAAACTCAATTATAATTTTGCAAGTAAATATTAAACAACTCACTTGATGTAATAATAACCTTGGGATTGTGACAACATGTGGGATAGTTAAAAACACTCAAGTATAAGATTAAGAGGGTTCTACTATGGAACAAGAGCCTCCAATCCAAGGTTTTCATGAAGATCATAATGTAACTGTTTCAAGGAATAAACTTAAACATGACGATGGAAATTCAACATATACTATGGAAAAAAACATGTTGGTAAACAAAGGGAAGATAATACAAAAGTTGATATGATGATTGTTGACATCATGGTCAAGTTTTTTTATTAGTGACTCACACTTAGTCAATTAGCTAACAACTACCGAGCTTATATTTCAGTTTGCAGTATTAACCAAATGCTACAGTTACTACCGAGCAATACAGTTGTTACCAAGTTCTACAGTTGCTACTGAGTTCTAGAATCAGTATTTAGTTTATACTAAGCAGTATCTATTGAGTTGATAAGTGACAGTGCAAACTGAGCTTCATAGTATCAGCTGAGTTAAATAGTGTCAACCATGATCTCCAATGTCTACTGAGCTCATAGTTTCAATGATGTAAATTTAGTTTTGACTGAGTCATGTAGAGTCAACCAAGTGATTCGATTTATATGTTGAGTTTCATAATGTTCACCGAGTCATCAATGTTGACCAAGTTCAAACTACTTGGAAGTGATTAGTATGAGCTCAGCTTCTACATCTACCAAGTGCATGATGATGTCAAGTGTTGACAATGGTTGCTGAGCATCAGAACCTCACCAACTTTTTCTTCAAAAACTGAGTGCCAACAGTTGAGCCAACTTTGTGTATTTTGGTGAAACTTATATTGTAGCTGACTTTGTTGAATTGTAATTTGGATTGGTATATATGTAATGTATTGTATCACATCCAAATATAATAGGAAGAAAGTATGAAGAGTAGAAGTGTGAATTAAGAAGGCTACAAGTAGTATAAGGGGCAACAAATATTTATCTATCACAACAAGGTGATCATTACACTTCAAAGGAATCTCAACTAGCAAATCAGAGTTACAGATCAAAGATCAGCCACTGATTCATCCTAACAAGTGTATAAGTTAAATCCTTTCACAAGGTAGACTTAATAGTCTTTTGCAAATCTCTTTATTGAGTGTATACTTCATTGTATGTTTTAGAAATCATTTCACAAGGTGGACCTAGCAGTCCTTATTGCTCCTAATAGGGTAGATCATCAGAAGTGATCAATTGTAAGCCTTAACAGGTTAACTTTATACTACACTACTAAATCTTGTGGGTATCATCCCCACCCCAATTTTACTTTCTATTTGGAAAGTTTCTAGGTCACCATATCTTGTGTTAAACTATTATGAATGTTTTAATGCTTCCATTCTTTCATGTATGCAATTTGATTAGAACATATATATATATATATATATATATATATATATATATATATATATATATATATATATATATATATATATATATATATATATATATATATATATATATATATATATATATATAGGATTAATTGGTGAAATAAGATTAAGTTTTTGGTTCTTGATTCACCCCTCCCCTCTTAGTAACCTATCCTATCCTATATTTCCAACAGTTGAACTAGAAACATAGAAAATCCTAACTTCTAGTTTAAAATATGTGATCATTCCTTAGTTAAAACTTTTGATATATAGTAAGATTAATGTCAAGGCTAAAATTGTGGGCCTTATCCTCTTATAAAATTGGAAATCACAAAACTTCTCATAGTCCTAAGATTTAGGGTAAGAAAGATACTCAACATGATCATAGATCAAATTAACCCACATGATTCAATATTCAGTATTAAAGTGATATTATGTTCACGAGACAATAGGAACAATGGTAGTAGGTTAACTTGATGAGGAAATTACACTCTTAAATAACTTGTAAAATTTTCTAGATTAAATATTCAACATATGGTATGTATAAGGATTCATGTTTATAATTTAAGGATGCACAAGTATGAGTAATCTTGTCAAACCTAGTGGATTTAGTAACTCAAATTTTAACATGTGTATAATGGTGAGTATCAATCTAGGAAAGTAGAATGACTATAGAATAGGTGCATCAATGTGTAGATTCTAGCTAGGTAATGAAGGATTATATGTTATAGGCATGCATTATATTGTAACTACTTTAAAGTAGCCCCACAATTATTAGTATATGGAATACATGCTTTGATTGGAGGTAGGGTAGCTCCTTGACTTCTATAATTTTGAAGGACATTAGTCTCTATAGTTATCCCTACACACCAATGTGGAATTCATAGAGAAAACCAACCCCCTGGTTTCATTATCGTAGGCCACAGAGGGTGTTTCTTAGGAAAGTTAAACTAGGATCATGTGGATGTCATAAAGGCATTTACATTTCTAGCCTTGTAAATTCATTTTCCATCTTATTCCAAGGTGTGTTGAACCAATCACAATTATTATTATATGGTCAAAAGACCACTAATATTTTTAGTAAAGCAAAGTCTACCATTAATTACAGTATGCTTAGAATATCACCATTCCCCTCTTCCCCCTCAATGACCTTGGTAAGGATGCATTGTGCTAATGATGTGAAATTTCATTATCAATGTGAACTAATGCCTTGATTCTTGGTTGCAAGTTATGCTATTTTTTTTCTTATTAATCCCAACAATGTACAACATAATGTTGGGATACTTAGCCAAGTTTCATTTTGATGGTCCTATTTTTCCTCATGGATGCACCTTAATTGTTTTAACTAAGGGTTTTCTATTGTGGCCACTCTTGAATTTTCTTTTACTTGTGAAATTGTTTATCTTTTTACCTTTGGATTTAAGTTATTTATTGAGGCACTTTTTAGTGAAAAACACTGGCAAAGCATGTTGTAATGTGACTAATATTAAAAACCATAACCAAAAAGGATTCATGAAGAATCATTTAGAGGGTAGAACATTGGAAAATGTACTTCTATTATTAGAATTAGGGTTAATATAGGAGGCCTCCTCATCACCACCCTTTCCTATGTCTTAAATGTTAGGGATATTCAATCCCTTAGAGACATCTTAGTAGGAGTTGTATTATTGCTTAAACTTGATAAAGTAATAGATGAGCATTGTATAGAGTGACTAGAGATAAAGATATTACAATGTGATAGGCATATTCAAAGGCCAGATCAAGAAATTATCACACCATGAAATTTCAAGAATTGGACTTATTTTCATCTTGAGAAGGGTTCAGATTCTTATTGCATTATGTTTTATACTTAAAGTGGTTCCTTCTATTAGATACACTTGCAAGCAACTATATTGCAAATTTTGAGATTTGAGATATTACATATATGTGTGACTACTTTAAATAGAGAAATTATGCAAAGCATAACTTCAAATTGTTGTAAATAATCCATTCCATTACAATATACCTAACCTATAAATTTGCAAAGTGCCCAATCTTGGAAATTATATCATCACCTTGTGTTACAGTTCAAGCTTCGTATGTCATAAGGTTAAAGATGTATTCATGCCTAACATCTATGGAGATTCATATGTCATAAGGTTAAATAGGTATTCATGCCTAACATGTGTGTGTGTGTGTGTGTGTGTGTGTGTGTGTGTGTGTGATTGATAATTTGAATTCCTCACCAATAACATTAATTTATAATTTAGTATAGTTAAGGACCTAGGTTGAGATGTATGATCCTATATTTCACTTGACTCCCAAGAGGAAGTCAAAAGCTAGGGGGAGATGTAAGAACCCTTCTCTTATGCACCTAATAAATTTTAACTTTACAAAGATGGTCCTTGACAGAGAATTGGAAAGGTTAAACATGTAAGATGAGATGTTTTGATTGAGGGATAAGTGATGGCCTTCCTTAAGAATATTATTGTGAAGATCATATATTGTTTCTCCATTGGGAGATTTAATGTAATTGAATTTTATAGGGATATTATTAAGAATAATCCTAGGATTCTTGTATGTCATGTCTAACATTCCCTACATCAATTGATGTATTATGATAATCTATTCAACATTGATACAAAATTTTACTTATTTTCATGTTATGTCTCTTATTTGGTTATATTAGGTTTGATATGTTTAGACCTTAATGATCAAAGGCTAGATATGTCATTGTATTAGTTTGAAACCTTTGATGATGGCTTCATGCTTTTCATGCTTCATTAGCCATAATGAATTTAGATGATTAAAATGGTAGTACATTTCAATATTTACCTTCGTGAGAACCATTAATAAATTGTAAATGGACTTTGTAGTAGGATGAGATATGCATTCACGATAGATTAATGTTAGATATTATAAGTAAATCATTGTGCAAATAGTGTAACGATGATATTATGTTATAAGATGTCAAATTATTATATATTGATGTTTTATGGATTTTCTCTATATTGATAGAGGTTGAAAGCATAGGATGTGATGCTTTTATTTTATGATTGATTACTAAACTTATGATTGACATTAACATTCATACATCTTGAATAGCTAACTTAATTGATTTATACATGTTACCTTATGATGTTTTAATTTAGGATGGTAATTGGATACTTTTAGTGATTTTAGTATGGTTAATTCATTTGAACATTATGATATGGTGATTATGTTTTATATGGAGTGATTCTAAAAATGGTAATTAAGTTTGTGTTATCAGATTATAGTTCTAATGTGAATTATTTATGTCTGTATGTTTTTTCTTATAGGTAACATATTAATTTATTAATATAGGTAAACCACCATGTACATAATTAGACAACATTATCAGTTTGTCTCCATTTGTTCATCACCAAAATTGGCACTATGCCAAACAAACATTATACCCCTTAGGAACACTAACTAGATTTTCTTTTCAATACAAACAAAAGTGGCTTCAACATCATAATTTATGTATGTATGTTCATATATTGGGAAATCATGAATTAATTGATTTGATTGAATTATGTGGATGATTTTATTACCTAACATTATATATGTATACGATTTCTTGGACTACTTGTATTTGAATTGATATGTGTAGGAGATTCTTTGGAAATAATTTGGAGAACTAGGACCAAACTAATGTGAAACAATTAAGAAAAGAATAAAGAGACAAAATCTCATGTGTAATCATATTTTTAAATTCATAAATGTGAAATTTTGCATGGATGTTTATTTATGAATTATAAATTGTAACTATGTATTTCTTAGTGGAGATGACATGTATAATGTGATGTGTCTTTTTGGTGTCACTTGACAAGTGTTGTATATATGTGGCAATGACATGTCTACTTAGGAATATGTGTAACCTAACCTCATCTTAGTACCATTTTGGAATCCCCGTGTGATCCACTTGATTAGAGAGCCTTAGGTTGTGTTAAATCACTTGGACCTTGTGGGTAAACTTTAGTTGGGGTTTTGAGGGATTAAATGGATACCTAGGTTGAGTTTGGGCTATTTTTAGAAAGCTCAATCAAGAAAACTATGAGTAAGGGTCAATTTTAGCACTAGGACAACTCATAGTTGACTTGGGAGCCCTCCCAAAAGTTGGGTTTGAAATATGGCCAAAAATCATTTTTTGAAAGCAAAGCCTTGAATAGACAACCATCTATTTTGGTGTAGGAAAACTCTTACCAATTCCTATGAGATCTTCTTAGTTTTGATTTTTAGGGAAGATGAATCAATAAGGACTCATTCTTGTTAGCCCCAACTGATAATGTTGAAGGTAAGGAGATAATTATGTGAGCAAGTCATATTAGTTATTATGATATCATTGATGTCAAGCCTGAATTGGTAAGACATTATGGTAATTTAGTAAAGTGTCATATCATTTGATTGATGAAGAGGATTTGATTGATATACAAGATTTGAAGAAATTATTGATAAGTATATAGATTTCAATGGCCACTTGATGTGTTAGACTTTGCCAATATAATGTTGTTTTTATTTTTTTACATGAGTTGATTAAGTTTTGAGATCATGTATAAGCAAGATATGTTGATTGACAAAGAAGGAAAGAAGTTGGTTAGTAAGGTTGGTAAAAGGAGGACTAGTATTCACCAAGTATTCATAAAAGTCATCGAGTGCATGTTAAATAGGTGAAGGATGAACACTGTAAACTAAGCATTGTATTGATCGAGCGATAATAATATTAATCGAGCAAGGAAGAATAGTTTCTAGAAGAATCAATTTGAGGTTGAAATTTGATTAAAATATTGATTGTTTGAGAAGTTTCTAAGATAAGGATAAAGTTTTTTATCAGATCAACAATTAGAAAAATTCAAAGAAGATATGATCATGAAGATTTAATGATTTTAAATGGAGCACAAAGTTCAAGGAGAAATCATGTTACTTGTAATCACCTAAAAATGGTCATCTAGACTATTAGCCCCCTTTTCAACATTTTGGCTAAATTAATTTAATCATTTACCTAGACCAAATTGCCACTAATCAATTTATTTGATTATAACCTATAGTTTGACCATGCCATCCTAAGTTTATTATTTGGTTAAAAGAACATGTCCCCTTTTAATTAAATAAAAGACCCCATTCTTCTAACCCACTTAAAGTGCACACATAAAGTCCTTTTTCTATTTTACAATTAAAAGAAAAGGCTTGTGAGACTTTTGTCTTATGTGACAAGTCAACTTATATTCTATTGGTTGACTTGTGTGTGCACATGGATCACTCCTATTTTTGAATTCCATCGTTGATCATCCACCATCTTCATCTTGATCTCTACCATCCGTATGACTTTAAAAGGGAGAGAGCTTTCCCCCTCAAAGGATCCATCCTCATTTTGAATATTGTTATGCTGCAGGTTTTCTAACAGGTTTCTTTGGAGCTTTGTGGAGAACTTCTATTTCTTGTCTACATTCTCTCATCCATGGCATCATGGAATTCTAGCTTAGCTTAGCTTTCATTTTTACATGTAGCTTAATCTCACATAGCTTAATAATGGTATTATAACACTCTCATCCATGCTTAGAATAGCTGCACTTTTCATATTCATTCTAGTTTAATCTTTAGTTGTATTGCATCCTTGAGGAACTCCTTGGGACACTTGCATTCTTGCATCTTGTCTTTGGAACCTCCCATTGCATGGTTTACTAGCAAGAAGAGTATCTCTAAGACTCATCTGAGAGCCTTCTTATTCTTGAAATATACTCTCTTGCACTCCGTGGATAGGGAGCTCTAAGCCGGCATCCGAACATTTCGAACTCATGGAATCGTTTGGATAGAAGGGTTTAGAGTGCGACACATTTCTAGTGTACATTTTTGGTGCCCACCGTGGGGCTTCAATCAAGTTTCTAGCCCCATTTGCTTTTATTTTTCATCTCTGATTTTTTACAGCAGCATATTGGATCTAATCAAGTGTTTTTTTAGAATTATCACTTGGGTTTTAAGGCCAACCCATAAGTAGATTGGTTTGAAGGCCAAAAATCTAGTTGGTTTAAAGATTTGATCATATCTTTTAAAACACCTAGATTTTGGTTCTGAAATTTTTTTTTCAGGTTAAGTATCTATTCAAAATGTCTCAGTCCAATTTTTAGAGAATTTTGACTTGATTTTCGGGAGTTATGATTTTTTCTTTGTTTTTCATAAAAAACTGTTTCTGATCGAAAATCAGCGCATTTTTTAGAAAAACTTATATTTTCATAAATATTTTTGAATTATAAGAGGGGTACTCTCTTTGTGTTTTGACTTTTGAGGTCGTATTAAGGATCAAAAATTCGATTTGATAAATCTGGCCTATTTTGACAAAATCGATCTCTAGGGAGAAAATGAAGAGATTTTATTGAATTTTTTACATTTTTGGAAAGATCTCTAATTTTTAGTAGGGGCCTCTTCTTTTTATTTCTATTTTTGGATTCGAAATCATAGCAAACAAGTCCAATCTTGTTGACTAGGTCAAAATCAAAGAGTAAAAATGAGAGCATTTGTGATTAACTTGCAGGCAACTAACCACTTTTTATTGCAGATTTTTATGTTATTTCACACTAACTTTTAGTGCTAACAAGTTGTGATTATAGGTTGTCATCCTTATGAAAAAAATTGAAACATTGCATAAAAGGAACGCATGTCAAAGCTTCAAATGTGCAAGGCCTACTAACATTGTTTGCAGGGCTGCCCAAAGCATAAAAACCCAAAATTTCTTATTTTTTTGTTTTCATGTGTGGAATTGACTAATTTTTCATTTTTCATAGGCACATAAAACTTGTGATTGAAGTCTTTTGGTAATAGGAGAGTATGCTCTTCACCTTTGTGGTGAATCAGAAATCTTGACTTGCCATTTGGTTTCAAAAGCAAGGGGTAACTAAATCTTCCTGGTGTGTTTGGGAGAAAATGATTGGAATAGGAGAGTATGCTCTTCACCCTTGTGGTGAATGAGAAATCTTGACTTCCAAAAGTTGATCCACTCTTTGTGTAGTTTAGAATCCTTTAGAGGGCCTGCTCTCAGACAACCTGAGAGGAACGACCCAAGTGGGGACAAGCAAATTACCTGGCTCTTCCAACCCACTATAAACTCAAGGCTATCAAGGACACAAAACCTTGGTGGACATAGTGTTTATCTTCACCTAGTATGATCACTTATGGGATTTCGACCATAGGGAGATCACTAGGCAAGAATGCTTAAGGTACTCTTGTGATCGCGAGATCGGTTACTCATCACAAGGTGAGGTGTCCCGTAATTGGGAGCAAGAGGAACACTATGAACGGAAGCCCTATCTAAACACCCTAAGTTAGTAACTACCTTTTTTAGCCGCTCAACTTCTTGGTACAAGGATCGATCCTAGTGGACTACCCGGATCACCCCAAGATTTACACTCACCGTATGTGTTCCCTTGGTTATACTTATGGAATTTCCATGACAAAGCCAATATCTCTTGTGGGCAACCACTTGGTGTGAGTTGAAGGAGCATCAAGTGTGGGCCAAGTTGTTGAGTAATGAACCATGTCTTTTAGGTAGATATTGCTTGATGTGTTCTCGAATGTGCTAGACCTGTGGAAATCTTTGGAACATACACGTGATGATAGTTATACGACTTTCTTTTAAGACCTCACACATGCTTGTATCATGCAAGGTTGCTTTGTCCCTTGCTTGATTGTTTGAAGACTACTCCATGTGTCACTATCTTGCTTGGAAAAAAATTGCTTTTGAACATCAAACTTGCTATGCTATCAACTATTGTCAAACTTTGTCAACCAAGTCAAAACATCAAATGCAAACATTTTCTTGTGTTGCTTGCTAAGGGGAGTCTCATCATTTGATTTTTATTTTCTATGTATCTAGTTCTTGAACATGATTAAAGTGGCTCTTTGGTCTTAGTGCTCTTGGTCTTTTTGTCTTCATGGTCTATGTCCACTTGCTAGTTATCTTTTTGCTGAAATGGTTGCCTTGATTTCTTGACTACACTCTTGGGTTGGAGAGTTGTTCACTTGTCACCCTGCTTGCTCTATCTATTTGGCTATTTGGGCATCTTGCCTAGCTATTGACTTGAGTCATTCATGTCATAAGTTTCTTGGACATATTGTTTGACAAGTCACTTTCATCTCTCTCTACTATATTGGCAAGTGAATAATCTACCTCTCTAGTTTGGACATCAAGTTATCTTGTGTCACCTTGTTAGTTTCCTCTAGCCTCCTTCATGCTTGATTATCTATCTACCACTATGGTATTCAAAGCTTGTGCTATCAAATCTCGGCCAAATCTAGATGATCATGATATCCTCCATGCCGCTAAAGAGTTTCAAGATCTATATGCGCAATACAAAGAACTAGAAGAGACAAATGATCTTTCTTACCTTCGTCTCTCTAAGTGCATGACAAAAATGAAGTCTAAACTTGAGAAAAGGTTAGAGAAGATTGCATCATTACATGAATCATCCTTAAGGTCTTTACATGCATGTGAGTCACCTTCTTTGAGGTCATCCTCTTCTTCTAGGTCTACATGCTCTACTTCAAGACATCAAATGTCTTCATCTTCTAGATCTAAAGACCTCTTTAGAGAACAAGCAAGTGATACCTCCTTTGAGCCTATGCTAAAATTTCATGATGGACCTATCTTTGACCAAGATAATGATGAATACATGGATACATACCATTCACTTGAGAAACAAAAAAAGGACTTTAGACATACTTCTAATAGAACTTTTTCTCCCTTGGAAGATTCTTATGATGACACTTTGCAAAAACTTCTTAGCAATAAGATCATCATGTTACCAAAGTCTAGCTCATATGGGAACCCATTCTTGGATATCTATTGTGCTTATCATCAACATAATGAGCATAGTCCTTTAGATAGCATTGAGCTAAAACATAAAATCCAAGATCTTATTGATAATGGAATTATTGATACCTCTAATGATTCAGGCGATGAGGATACTTTTCTTGAGCAAGATTACATTAATGAACCTATGTCTAGTAGCAACTCTATTACATCTTCCACTTCTTCCAACACTCGTGCATCTCCTAATACTTCAAATCTTTCCAACATGCCTCCATCAAATAAAGAATCTAATGCTTTCCACATTGACTACGTGTATCCTCAAGGGCTATCTCTAAAAAAAACTCAAGCTAACCTTCACTTGGTTGCAAACCTTTTCCATGCTACTAATCCTAAACATCCTCAACCTTCATGCACTACTATGCCTAATCCAAGCACTACTCCATTCACTCTTCATTCTCCCTTGTCCTTAGAAGTGGCTCCATGTCAAGAGGACTCTCAAAAAAAAAAAGCTATAAATGTCAAGAAAGATCAAGATCAAGCACCCTTTCATCTCTTTCAAGATTTTTCCCCTCCATATCCTATATCTTGTCCACTTCCTAAGTATGATGAAGATAAAACTTCCATTATCTCCCTTGAGCTTACTGAAAATTATGAGAAAAGTTCTCTTCATATGCTATCCAAAGCTACTTGTCAAGATCAAAGCATCCCCTCATGTTCTACTTCTCCACATCCTCTTCAAAATTGTGCTCAAGCTTCGAGTGCTTCTATTAAAAATGTTGTTCCTATCAAAGGTACTTATGAGTCTATTGATGGCTTTGACCATGTGGCTCATTCTAAAGATGTTGACATCCCTTCCCACTATCCCTTTGCATCTTCTAAATCTATCCTTGGTCCTTATCCATCTAAGCTAAAGCATTCAAACCTTCCATCCATATTGGGGCCTTATGTTCCTCCATCTCCTACATTCACTCATAGCTCATTCCCTAGCTCTCCTATATTACCTCAAGATCAACAAAGACACTCATCCTTGATGACTTTTCACCCATCTATACATCTAAACCAGTCATATCATCCTTATTCATCCACAAATCCCAAGTCCTTTGGAAGTGAGAATAAACATTAGAATCCATTGAAAAAGAAAGATCACTATGTCCCATCTAATCGACATGTGAATGCTAAGAAGGAGAATGCACAAAAGAGACTGCAAAGGTCCACTACTCAAAGAGCTAAACCAAAGAAAATATGGGTTCCTAAATCCATCATTATACAAAGGCACTCTCAAGCACCCAAAGAACGAGGAAAATCTAAAGCTATGTGGATTCCCAAGTCTCTTTTAAAAGACTTGAATATTGAAAATATTTCAAAGTTGACATTCAAGCTTCCAAAGGCTTCCATTCCATCTTCTTCCAAAAATCTTCCTAAAATTATTCCAAAGCCTTCCACTCCACTTTTTTCCAAATCTCTTCTACCACCTCATACATCTAAACCTCAAGCTACTTCATCCATGATTCCTCCATCATTCCAATACCCTTCAAGGTGTGTGTCAATGTTGATCTTGTACAATATTTCAACTACCCTCATGAAATCCTCTATAGCTTACACTAACTTTATATACATGAACTATTATCCTCCATATACTCTTCCTACTACCATTTCTCTTTCATCACCCTATCAACATCTTTGAGCATACCTTTCTATGGTCTTGGCTTATCATGACTTATCTTTTCTATAGGAGCATTATCTACATTCAAACAACTTCAGCTCTTTCTAAAAAATTTTAAAAAATAAAAAGAAGAAAAAATAGAAAAAATGAAAATGTCCCTTGGTGAAAACCACACCTAGTGGTACCTTGGTAGCAAAAGTAAAGAGAAATAAATTTATCCTATGGTGAAAACCACTTCTTGTGACACCTTGGTAGCAAAAGTAAAGAGAAATAAATTTATCCTATGGTGAAAACTACTTCTTGTGGCACCTTGGGTAAGTACCATGATGAAAACCTAGCAAATAGGCATCATGCATAATTCTTCCATCATCCATCTATCCCCTCTTCTCTCTTTGATCTTCACAATGTTAAGCTATCTTTGCATATTGGCTATCTTATCCATGAGATTCTCTATTTGTGCTCTCCCATTCACTCATAACCTCTATCTTGAGCTTTATT
Organism: Cupressus sempervirens; assembly: GCA_028749045.1. Lineage (NCBI taxonomy): Eukaryota > Viridiplantae > Streptophyta > Pinopsida > Cupressales > Cupressaceae > Cupressus > Cupressus sempervirens. The sequence continues at coordinate 506,351,717 of CM053783.1, read as the reverse complement.
CTTATTGCTCTATCCCATTGCTATACTATCTAGTTGACCCCTTAGTCTTGATCACGATAAATAAAAATGGTTCTTAGGTCTCTTGGCATGGCTACTCTTTTGGACTACACACTTTCATACTATCTTACTCATTAGCTTCCATCGCTTATCTTATATGCTATCGCACTTGTTGGCTTCATTGGTTATCCTACATGCTATCTTTCTCATTACTTCCATTGCTTATCCAAAATATGCTTCATATGACTATTTCACCTCTTTCCCTAACTTGGGTACTCTTGAGGAGTCAGTCCTTGAGGATCACTTTCACTTGCTTCATACTCTTTTTTCATCCATCTTTGCTTATCCACTGGCTCCTTGCTCCATCATATCCTATACCTTGCTAGACATTGGGAGAAAATGATGTGATCTTTCTTGAGAACTAGTGATCTATAAATTATTCTAAAAAATCCAAAAAATCATATATGATGCTAAAAAAATTCTACAAATTAGAAAATGTCCTGAAAAAATGATCATCTTAGTGAAAACCTAGCAATAGGCACTTTGATGTATCACCAAAAAAATTGAAAAATAAAAAAAATACAAAAAAATTGAAAAAAGTCCTAAAAAAATCTGTCAAGTGGTGAAAACTTGGAAATAGGCACTACTTGAAACCCTTGCACCTATGTCTGTCAGTCTCAATCACCTACTTTGCTACACATTTCCTAGCTTGGAATTGTTTCTTGTCCTCATCTTGGGGGCACAACTGCTTAGCCTATTGAGGTATTCTTGTGCATTAGGGTTTCTTTGACAACTCACAAAATAGTGTTTCTCAACACTTCCCCCACCTTGACATCAAGTGTTTTTCAACACTTTTCAGATAGTTTACCTACGGTCTCCGATTTCGCAATATTTCTCACTATCAGAATCAAGTCTTGAAGAAATGGCCAAGTGACTTACACACACACACTTTAACACTTAAACGACTAAGCTATGCTGATATTTATCTACTTTGTGTGTTATCTATGATGATTTATTTGCCATGTGTTCCCTCCTTAATAGGCTTTCAAGGATGTCATTGACTAGAAGACTGGGGGCATGGGACATATTTTCTTGATTTCTGCTTGTGGGTATACTTTGTTTGTCTATAGTGTTGTAAGCATTTATGCTTGTCCTATTCAACATTTTGACTTACAAATGTATCATCCTTGACTATTTTGCAAGACTACACTCAGGGTTTATCCTAGCGCTTATGCCTTGATATAGGTGTAATCTAAATTAAATTAGGGAATCTAATCGCGTAGTTATCTTGACTTACATGTCTCTGATGCTTAGATTGGATTTCCATATACCTATATGATATCGATCATATTCATATCCTCATAGTTATACTAGTGATGGTTGTATGATCTCATGATGTCCCTAATAAATGCTCAATGATGAAATTAAGAGTCTAAATGTTATGTGCTTCTTGTTGGTAAACCACTTTGCATATTAGCTTGCATTTTAGGTTCATTTTATAGCTTAGTCTTGCATTCTTGCATATGGGGAGAGCTCTCTCTTCATCTTTTTGTGGACGTATCAACTAGCTCCTGTCATATATTTCTTTACTTTCTTCTTGTTCGTGTCTTTTCACCTTCTTAATCTTTCACTTCATCTCTTTTCTATCTTATCATCACATTATATAAAGTTTTGACCTCTTAAATAATTTCAACGTCCTAGATTCATTTTCGGGATCAAAATCCAAATTTGAGTTCATCTTGGTGGTCAAAATTGTCTTTTAAAATTCTACTTTCTTCTGAGCAGTTAGCTGACCTTTTGAGGTCTAATCTCTGAATCATCACTGGGGCATCTTCATTTCTTCATGTATTCATCATTTCCATACTTCATATCTACTTAAATTCACTGTTTCATGTCTAAAATCACCTTTCTACTCATTTCGACCTAATTTTTATGCTATATCCTTCAAGGTCAACTCTACTCAAACTGGGGCATTTTATCAATTTTTTTTATAGTCATTCTTGGTTTCTAATCATCTATCTGTCATCTTGGACATTGCTATATTCTATTTGCTCATGTCTAGCCAATTTTTGCATCCCCTTACCTCATTTCAATTTTGATCTCGAGGGGGCAAAAATACTCTATCACTGATTACTACAACTATCTATTTCTTAGGAGCATTTGTTTGATCTTCTCACTTGTTCTTGATCTATCTACTTTGCTAAGTGTTAGCATTCTTCTTGAATTCTGACATCATCTTTTCCTAGTGTTCAGTACTACCACTATCAGGCTATACATTTAGGACTTGCTATCTTTTTCTACATTTCGTTCTTCAAAATCAGATATCTATATCTATCATCGCCTACTTGGCTTTCTATTTTCTTTGACATAATGTGTTCCCAGATCGATCACGCATTAGTCAAAGAGGGGCAAATGTAATCACCTAAAAATGGTCATCTAGACTATTAGCCCCCTTTTCAACATTTTGGCTAAATTAATTTAATCATTTACCTAGACCAAATTGCTAATAATCAATTTATTTGATTATAACCTATAATTTGACCATGCCATCCTAAGTTCATTATTTTATTAAAAGAACATGTCCCCTTTTAATTAAATAAAAGACCCCATTCTTCTAACCCACTTAAAGTGCACACATAAAGTCTTTTTTCTATTTTACAATTAAAAGAAAAGGCTTGTGAGACTTTTGTCTTATGTGACAAGCCAACTTATATTCTATTGGTTGACTTGTGTGTGCACATGGATCACTCCTATTTTTGAATTCCACCATTGATCATCCACCATCTTCATCTTGATCTCTACCGTCCATACGACTTTAAAAGGGAGAGAGCTTTCCCCCTCAAAGGATCCATCCTCATTTTGAATATTGTTATGCTGCAGGTTTTCTAACAGGTTTCTTTGGAGCTTTGTGGAGAACTTCTATTTCTTGTCTACATTCTCTCATCCATGGCATCATGGAATTCTAGCTTAGCTTAGCTTTCATTTTTACATGTAGCTTAATCTCACATAGCTTAATAATGGTATTATAACACTCTCATCCATGCTTAGAATAGCTGCACTTTTCATATTCATTCTAGTTTAATCTTTAGTTGTATTGCATCCTTGAGGAACTCCTTGGGACACTTGCATTCTTGCATCTTGTCTTTGGAACCTCCCATTGCATGGTTTACTAGCAAGAAGAGTATCTCTAAGACTCATCTGAGAGCCTTCTTATTCTTGAAATATACTCTCTTGCACTCCGTGGATAGGGAGCTCTAAGCCGGCATCCGAACATTTCAAACTCATGGATTACCCAAGTGTCTAGATTTAATGAATTTGCGTTGGATGAAAATCATACAATTATGACTAAGCAGAAAAACAATAAAGAATTTGGTGAATTGGAAAAATGTTATATCTTTAAAGGATGAAAGAGTTGTCCATCATTGCTAATTGAGTGTTGACCAAGTTGTGTGTGAAGAAGAAGATTGAAGGTGAAACCAAATAGAGCTACATTGTTAGATCAAGCAAATGAAGTGCAAGATCGATGTGTACGAGAGTGAATTAGCCAGAACGAAGAAAGAGGAAGGTCAAAGGACAAAGAATGAGTGAAATAGAAATCTAAAACAAAAAAGGTAGTTGTATTACTTAATAGATGATTTCAATGTTACTCTCTAACCACTTTAGCATAAAATCTCTTAACTGAGTGGACTTAATAGTATTATTTGTTGTTAAAGTGGTAGTTTCTATCAGATTGAATTTACCTATAGATATTTCCTCCATGGCCATTGGTTAATCTTAAATTAGATAAGCCTTTATATATATATATATATATATATATATATATATATATATATATATATATATATATATATATATATATATATATATATAGTTTAATTATTGATTAATTTAAAAATTATCAAAGGGATGTGTACCTTCATGAGACATGTCTCTTCTACAGATATTTATATATCATTCAAATTTGCAATTCGAGCCCACTGATAAAAATGACAGTGTTATTATATTTATAGAAAATGATCTTATAAGCCTCAACATGCTATTCTAAGGTTTATATCATCAACAAAGATGGCCCTACTAGAGAGAACAAATATGAAGAAGGAAAATAACTTTTTGGATGTTAGGAATCTGAGAAAGAAGATGACAAATTACATTTCTGTTGAACTTATAAAAATATGGTAGCAATCTATCTGGAGGAGTGGAAAACATTGAATGAAGGAAGGTCAAAAGAACTTCCAATGTAGTATTCTTGGTGCACTTACACAAACACTGAGGAATGGAAAAGTAAATAATATTGTTAGTGTAATGCTGCTCTAACCCTAGCATGTAATTTTGAGTGCTAAGAAATATAATTAGAACACTAGAGTTACTTGAAGGTGGATTTTCGTCAAAGTGCTTGGTTCTAAATGTTATGTTTGGTGATCCAACTTGACAATGGTATATATGTGCTTGTAAGAAACCTCAACCAAGTGGATGTGATACTATACAATTGTGTTTGATAATATGTTTTCTTATTAAGATCCTAAATATTGCTTAACACAAAACATTTATTACAGCCTGTGATGCTCACCTGCCTTCATGATGATCTTCTTGTAGAAAAATCTAGCTTGATGGTACCATCTATTATGTTTAGATTTGAATGAGTATATTTGTTAGATGTGGAATCCTATGATTTGATGAGATGAATATCAACTGTGTAATACCCTTACATTGTTTGGACTAACATTTTGATCATTTAATGTATATGATTATCTTCCTATTGATAGTGAATATTTTATTTGATTACATGCATTTTTATTTGATTATGATTATGATTATGATTTGGACAAATCTTTCTAACCCATCATGTTTCAGTATATATTCTACTTAATGTGTTTACGGGATGAGGGGAGGTAATCATAGTCACTCCCGTGGGAGATCTACACAATGTCACACTCCTCCTTCATTGTCTATTAATATTTGTATATATGTGTTTGCATTATTGTAATTCAATGATGTAGGGATGTGCAAGTACCAAGCATTGACTCCACCTAGCTAAATAGGTTTTCATGCCTTGAAATCCTCTAAATATTATTGATTTATAGATGATCTTGGAGTTCACACAGGGAAATCCTAATGACCACAAACTCTTATTTTGATCATTTTGTTTTGATCCTAGTGGGGGGTTTGGTTATCATTTTGCTTAATTAACCTTTTGATATGATTTTAAGGTTTGGTTACATTGCTTTTGTTTCATGGGTTTCCATGTGTTGAGTGGGTATGATTTCTTGAGGATGTTGTGGTTTATATATTTCTCTATTCTTGCTTGTACAAATATTATATAAATAAGCCTACATGTATGGTTGCACACGTATATGCACACACACACACACACACACACACACACACACACACACACATGTGTTTGTATATAAATGTGTTGTATTTATGTGCTAGTTTATAAAGGAATTTAAAAAATGAGATAGTAAAGTTTTAAAAAATTGACAAAGGGAGTGTGTAAATGCAGTGGTTAAATTAATTTGGAGAAGTGTATTTTTAGAATAAAAAATAAATATTATATATATATATATATATATATATATATATATATATATATATATATATATATATATATATATATAATGTTTGGTTATGCTTACTATTTTTATTAGTGGTAAGTTTGGCAAGGGGATTAAGTAAGTTAGTTTTGCCTATGAGTGAAACTACTTTTGAATTGATTATGAAATTATTTATTTATTTTATATTTATAATCAAACCTTAGGGAAGGATGTTGTTCCATAGGAAGAAACTCCACCAACCCATGCTTCTATTTAATAGATTATTAATAAAGGGTCTTTTCTAAAGTAAAGGGTAACAAAAAGATGAAATAAGATATAATACAGTAAATATTTATAATTTTGATTGAAAGGATTGAGCTTGGAGGGATTCAATCTCAGTAGTGGATCTTTGAGGAAGGGAGAGAACGACTAAAGTATTAAGGAATGATTGAAAGGGGGTGTAAGGCTAGGATCAAGATTTCAAGTGAAGGAAATTCTTCATAGGACATTGGGTATGGGATGGATCCCAAAAGAAATCCTCGTATATTCTAAGATTTGTCTAAATTTTTATGAAATGTGTGTGTGAAAACAAGTAAAATTATATATGATACTACTTATTTAACATATGAAGTTATCCTTACTACATTCTAGGTGCTTAAAAATGGTGTCCCCCCCCTTACCCCACCACCACCACCACCACCACACCCCCCTGTGTGTGTGTGTGTGTGTGTTTGCATTGGTCCATTGGCATGCTTCTTGTGGTAACATATTTTATATCCAATCAAGTTCTTCCTTAAATTTTTTGGGAGTTCATTAGTTGTTTTATAGATACAATACCAAATTAGTTTGACTCCCAAAACATGGTATGATAGGCATTTTGGGAGGTTAATTAGGAGAACTCAATTGGGTCTACCTCTGTTAATGCCCTTAAAACCCCTGTCATGCCCAATTTTGGTCATTAATCCAATATGGAAGTAATTTGGTTTTTTTTTTTTCAAATAATCCCAAGATAATTGTGCAAAAAAATGCATGTATGCACAAGAAGAAAGCACATATGTGCCTTAATTATTAACATATTTAAAAGTCTAGAACAAATGCACAATTATGCAATTTTCTATGATGGAACAAAAATGCAAATGAACATATGTGCAGATTCTACATAAGTGTAGTTTTGCAAGACCAAAGCGTACTTTCTGATAAGTGATGTGCATAATTAATGTATGTGCAAGAATAAGACACAAATGTGTAGGTTTCGTGAACAAATGTGTGATGTTGTTGTCAAATACATATTTAACTCTATCAATTAAGCTAGTTTGGTGTCCTCGATATGATTTCAACCTCAAGGTAAAATATAAAATGTAACATTCAAGTATAAGATCTTTTACTTTAAGTTTAATTTTATGTCATACATTTTAGGATCTTTGAGTATTTTTAGGTTCAAGTAAAGATTCTAGATTTTGAGGTTTCAAGAAATCTAAGACTTAGCCAAATTTTAAGAATTAGCACAGTTTTGTCAATATGACCTTTCCAACATGTGTTTGTGGCTTTGGACTCAAGTACAAGTGGCATTTATGGTCTTTTTTTGGCATATTATATATGAAACTTTTTATTTTTTTGGACCAATATGTAGATGTGAAATCTCAAGTGGGAAATTGGACTCGTATGTTGAGTATTTGATGTGATTTTTTTTTGTGTGTTGTAAAGTCCTACAAATTGGATTTGGCCTTGTTGCTATTGATTTTTTTGTTTGAACTATAATTATTAGTTCTACATCTATTGAGTTGCTTGTCAATGATATTTCTTATGATATCATTTTTCTACATTTAAGAGTTAGGACTTGTCCTAATGATGCGGATCATAAGAAAGAGCCTAATAACTCAAGGGATGGATGTTTTCTCGAGCATTCCTAATAGCCTAGATGGGTATTGGGTGAGTAGGTTTTCTCAGCACATTAGATGGGTGGCTCGCCACAAGATCTAAAGCCATGGAGGTTGCTAGGATAACCTTTAGGTAAGTTATGTGTAATGAGAACCTAACATTAATTAAAATGGTTGGGAATGGGTAAGTGGGGTGAATCAGTTATATTCAATTATCCACAATCCCTTCAAACAATTTCAACACCAATAAAACTTTATAAACATTATCTATAATTACTCGATGTACACATACAACTTGTCATTTAACTCTTTCAACCAATTTGCTTTAAATAATTAACTTACTATTCTTTGAATTACCAAGTATGAGTAAAATACCTTAGTTTTTTATTAAGGAAAACAAGCTTTAAAAGGGCCCTGAAACCCCGAACATAAATAAAATAGTCAATAGTAAAACGTTAAAGGCTACCAAGAGCCATAAAGAAAAAGAAAAGACATCTCCCTAAAAAAGAAATACAAAGGAAAAAGCCAGGGAGAGACATCAAAAAGCTAGGGCAGCCCACAAAAGGTCAGGGGCTTCAGACAATGTCCCTAAGCATCTTAGTAGCATTGATCTCGAGCTCAGACCACTTGCCAGCTGCCTCTTTCATCTCCACAGGCTCCTATTAAGGGGTCGGAGTATCTTTTTTTCTTGGTGCTAGATCTGGTTTGTTTCCTAGCTCCTTCATCAAGAGTCCTATCCTTAAGGGTGATATTCAAATCCTGCTCCCTGCATATATTCTGGTCGTCCACATAGTGAATGAACTTCTTGATATTCTCATTGTCCTTGAGAATGTTAATGTTCTGCTCAACTATTTCTTGCATAGTCGTGTCCATCTCAAGGCTTCTGGTATTCACTGCATCCACTCTTTTATCCATACTTTGCTCATCCTCCCTGACCCTATTCTTAAGGCTATAGGTCTCTCTTTCCAGAGTGCTTAGTTTGTGTTTGAGGTCGAGGATTTCATGGTATATCCACTTAGTGGTTGGTAACTGTCCACCACATTGTTTTCCATGTTGTTTAGAACATCCATATCTAGATTCTCCTTGGTTATGTCACTGAGGATAACCAGGGCTAGATCAATAAGCTCCTCCACCTGGATTCTGTCCTCTTCATTTTCTTTGACTTGGGTTCTAATAATTTCCCTTTTAATACCCAAATTGGTTGAGGCATGGTTAAAGTTCCTCCATACCACCTTCCTATCCTTCCTTGTAACTGAGCATCTGTAGGTGGTAGTGCCCACATCATTGTAGCCTTGTTCTAGTTCTAGCTTCGGCCTGTCAATGGGATCCTCCTCCACCTTCTCCCTTTCCTCCCCCTATCTATCCTTCTTGTCATTCGAGCTTTTCCTTTTACATTTTCTAGTCGCCATAGCCTCCTTCTCTCTGTTGGCTGGCACTTTGATAGTTATTTTTCTTTTGCTCTTCCTTCACTCCTTGCCTTCCACCTCCCTAATATTCTCCTCAGCCTTTGTGCTTTCACCTCCCATGTCCATCCCTTCCTCTCGTTCATTGTAACCCCTAACCAAAGAGGTATCAATATCCTTTGTGGGTTTAGGGAGCACTTTCTTCTCCTTGCTATCAATAGTGAGGGTTTTCTTTTCCTCAAACTCTGCTGCAGGGTCTCAGAGTCCTCAGAATCTGTGTACATTTCGAGACTTTCCTCTATATCTGAAGGTGAGTAAATCTCCTCGAACTCATTAGAGTCCCCTTTAATTTTCTTGCCCTCTTTCCTATCTTTCACATGTTTATTGATAGTCATAGCTTTGAAATATTCATATATTAACAGCAATAGCCCCTCATGGAGTGTTGGGTTCCTTGTTTTCTTTTCTTGATACTCATTAATATTCTCATTCATGGAAGAATAGAGGTAGAAGGGAATAGAGATTTTTGCCCCGTACCTAAAATGGTTGAGCAACACAAAATGGTATGCGCAAATGCGGACGAACTTGGTGTCGAGGGTGATGTATTTGATGATGGCTCTAAGCACGAATCTTCACAGAGGCTTGATTAATCTCGGGAGGTAGTGGGTGCCTTTCTTCACTAGCTCCTATTTTTTCTCTTTATTTTTTGTGAACTCCGCAATTGCCTGCCTAGAAACCTTTCGATCTTTATAGAATTTCTTGCTAATAATAGGGATGTTAGTGACATGGGAGATGATTTCTTCCATGACTGAGAACTCCACCCTATCAATTTCAACCATTCTCTCATTCTAGTTTTTTACCATGCTTTTGGTAACTAAGGGCTTTCATCCATGAAGGCACTCAATATAGCTTGTGATTTCACCCTTCTTCAAGATGTTCCAAACCTTAGTTCTTCTCTTCCACTTCTGAGCCTCATCCTCTAGCTCCAATCTATGATGTTCCCCCACCATGGTGTTCTCCTTGCCTTTGTCTCTATAACCAAAAGCCTTCTAAACCTGCAAGTTTTTGAATCCCCTCATTTTCTTGACACTTTTATCCTCCTTAAGAATTTGCTTCCCTTTCATGGTACTAGACACTGGTTGATGGATTTTGTAGATATGGAAAGTACGATAGATATTGTACTTCCACACCTTCACTTTGTGTATTCCCCATAAAATGTTGATTACCATTTTAAGTTCACACATGTTAGTATTGATCTCAGCCTACAAACAACTAACTTTCATTATGGTATTTAATTATTCCCAATCTGCCCAAGATACGATCCCTCTCAATGACTTCATTAACTTTTGATAGGATGTCATATCCATTCATCCACTTGGTGATCCAGTGGATTTTTTTAGTGAAAATTGAAGTGTCTCATTTCTCTCCAGAATCTGCACCATTAGAAAGATCTTGGAATCCTAATTCTAACGCAACTTAAATGAACAAAAATGGAGTCCGCATGCAAAAGTTACGCTTGGTCAAAGTTCTGGTCAACAGGCAAACCAGAGCACTAAATAAGAGGCAAAATCAGACGATCTCAAAAGTGGTCAACAATGGATTTCAAATCAAAGATCTTGTTGAGAGCTTTTTGACGACATTCGCCTCATCAAAAATGGACTTCATATGTGAAAGTTATGGGAATTTGAATTTTGGAGGTTAAAATGTCATTTGAATTCGGATGATGTCATCATGACAATTTAAAACAAAATTAAAATTTTTTAAAAAGGGTTTTGGATGCATTTTGAACCCATAACCTCCACCAACAAATCCAACCTACTTTGCCACTAGACCACATGTTCCATTTACATTTGTTGGGCGTGCAATTTAATTTAAACATTATTCAGGTGCCAATGGTAGAAAGGAGGGTTGGTGGGAATTGAACTCCCAATCACCGACATCCCAAAATAGCATTTGCCCATTGCACTATTAATAACACTTAAAAATCATTAGGCCCATACTTTATTTAACCCTTAACTAAATTATGCCTACTTTAGCAAATAGGGGTTATTTGCTAATTTTTAACCCCACAAATTGATATAGTTGAATCTTGTGAAAAGGCTAAGGAGGTATTTTTGAAAAGAAATTTGTTAAAGGCCCTAAAATTGTCATATTTTGTTTTAGCCTAATTTTGGCTAATTTCATGTATAAAAAGAGGGGGTAGGAGACTTGAAAAAAGGGGGTCTTGGTGAAGTTTTTAAAAAAGGAATAGGGAGATTTTTCTAGGAGATTTTTTGGAGCCATTTTCGTACTTCGAAGAATTGTTAAGTTGTCGAAGTGCTAGAAGAAATGGTCTTGGTGCATAATTGTAATTGATTTTTGGAGATTAATTAGATCGGTCATACTTTATTGGAGCCGACCCAGAGACGTAGTCACATTTGTGGCGAACTCCATAATCAAACTTTGTTTGCACTTTCTATCTTCTTCTCTCTCAATTTTGTTTCTCACTTCAAAGTTTTAGTGCTTAAATTCATTTATGTATAAATGTATTAAGACTTCCGCTAATTTAATTATTGTTTAAGCATTGAATACTACAATTAGTCTAGATCCGTTAATTAGATCAAGTGGTATCAGAGCCCAGTTGACTATTATTGCAGTTGTTTTCTTCAATGCTAACAAGATCCAAGATTCAAAAGGGTGAAGGCAAGCTTGAAGAATTTAATCCTGAGATTGGGAAGCGAAGAACATTTTTGAAGATGTCTATTTCTAAAATGGAGGTTCCTGATGAGATTAGTGAGTAGGAATTTCGAAGAGCATTCCTCGAGATGAAGGCTAAGGTGGACATTCTTTTTCAGGAAAGACAAGAATGGAAGGAACGTGAAGGAGGTTCGTCAAAGCAAGAAGATCATGAAGACAAGAAAGGGAGACATCGTGGAGTTGGTGATAAGTAACTAGATCCACCCTCTTCTTCCTCTACTCCTTCTTCTCCTTCTTTTCCATCTTCTCCTCATTCTACTTCTTTCAATCCTTTTAAGAGTGGGTATAAGCCTAAGATCAAACTGGATGTAAAATTTGACTTGCCTAAGTATTACGGTGAACTTAATGCTGAAAAATTGGATGATTGGATTCAGCAAGTAGAAGTCTACTATAGAGTCCAAGACCTATTAGATGATGTTGATAGGATCCAATTAGCTACTCTTTGATTAGGAGGTACAACTTTAACCTGGTGGAAGAGTAAGACTAAGGTAGAAGTTTCATAGCATGGTAGAGTCAGTTTAACTTGGGTAGAGTTTGTCAATGCTCTTAAGAAGCACTTTTATCCCCTAGGACATATGCAATAGTTAATGATGGACTGGAAAATGTTTAGGCAAGGGAAAGGCCAAATTGTCCAAGAGTACATCCATGAATTTAGGAAAAGGGCTATTGCTTTGAATGTTCCTTTGTACACCCAAGATACTTTGTTGAAGTACATAGGAGGTCTTCATTCCTACCTTAGACATTCTATTTTGGTATTGAACCCTTGTAATTTGGATGAAGTGTCTGTTCAAGCTACACACTTAGAGTCAAGGGGTAAAGGATCTTTTGTTGATAAGTTTGATAATGATGTAAAGAAATCTTCTAAGGTTGCAAAGACAGGGAAAGGAAAGAAGGCAGCTACAGTAAAAAAGGATGAGAAACTTTCTTGCACTCATTGTGATAGGAAGGGTCATGATGAAGAACATTGTTGGAAGTTGCATCTCGAATTGAAGCCTAAGTGGGCACAGAAACGTGATCAAAAATAGAAAGGAAAGGAGAAAGCTGCAAATGTTGTTATGGATCTTGGTTCAGATTCAGATGATGAGACTAAGATAACAACTATGGGTGTAAAAGGTAAAGCTCTTATTTCTGGGGTTTCTGTTCATAATTGTGCTTTTTCATCTAAAGTTAATGATTTCTCAGATGAGAAGAAAAGGAATGAGCTATTTCATTTAAGGGTTGTTGCTAAGAACACTAAAATTGATGCACTCATAGATAGTGGTTCTCAAGTGAACTTGATTTTTGAAAGTATTCTAAGAAACTTGGGATTGAAAACTACATTACATAAGAAACCTTATCCACTAGGCTAGATTTTTGAAAATGATAAGTTGCAAGTAACAAGACAATGCACCTTAAGATTCACAATCATTAGTAAATTTGTGGATGAAGTACAGTTTGATGTGGTTCCACTAGATATCTATGGGATAGTGCTTGGTAGCCCTTATCTTTATGATAGAAAAACAATTTTCTACAGGGAGAAGAATCATTATCACTTGTTTAAAGATGGCATTCAGTATATTATACATTCTCATAGGATTAAGACTAATCATTCTTTTGTAAACACAAGGCAGTTAAAGAGGGTAATTAATGCAAGTAAAGAGTTGACTCTTATGTTTGTCAGTACAAGTGGTTCTACACTTGAAATTGGAGTAGCTAACCAGGGTCAGATGTTGCAGGATGCACCCGTAGTACAACATGAGGGAATGATGATTGAAAGTGTTGATGGTTCCTTGGGTAAAAATGTTCCTATTGTGAAGGATCAATATGTTGTTGATTTATTCTCTTTCATTTCTACATTATTGTTCAGCTTGATGCTAGTCAATGTTTGTTGGCTAGTGGCTATAACAATTGATGTAGATGCTCATGGAAGTGATAGAATAATGTTTATGATCAACAATGTTGTTGCAGTCTTCATTGTGCTTGTGAGCTAGGTATTCAGATGTATAGATGATACAGGACAAGTGGGGAGGTCAAGTCCTCACTTTATCTCAGAGTAAATGTCACTTTTGGAGGTCCAAAAGGTCTTCAGTGGGGAGGCCTGATCCGATGGATATTTTTAGTGTAAATTGAAGTGTCTCATTTCTCTCTGGAATCTACACCATTAGACAGATCTTGGCATCCTGATTCCAACGCAACTTGAACGGACAAAATGGAGTCTAAATGCAGAAGTTACGCTTGGTCAAAGTTTTGGTCAACAAGCAAACTAGAGGACTAGATAAGAGGCGAAATTAGACCATCTCAAAAGTGGTCAATAATGGATTTCAAATCAAAGATCTCATCGAGAGCTTTCCAATGACGTTCGCTTCGTCAAAAATGAACTTCATATGTGAAAGTTATGGGAATTTGAATTTTGGAGGTAAAAATGTCATTTGAATCCTGATGATATCATCATGATGTCATGGTGGCAATTTTTTTAAAAAAATTTAAAGGGTTTTGGATGTGTTTTGAACCCATAACCTCCACCAACAAATCCAACCTACTTTGCCGCTAGACCACATGTTCTATTTAATTTTATTGGGTGCGCAGTTTAATTTAAACGCTATTCAAGTGCCAATGGTAGAAAGGAGGGTCAGTGGGTGTTGAACTCCCAATCACTGACATCCTACAATGGCATTTGGCCATTGCGCTATTAATAGCACTTAGGAATTATTCGGCCCATACTTTATTTAACCCTTAACTAAATTCCACCTACTTTAGCAAATAGGGGTTATTTGCTAATTTTTAACCCCACAAATTGATATAGCTGAATCTTGTAAAAAGGCTAAGGAGGTATTTTTGAAAAGAAATTTGTTAAAGGCCCTAAAATTGTCATATTTTGTTTTAGCCTAATTTTGGCTAATTTCATGTATAAAAAGAGGGGGTAGGAGACTTGAAAAAAGGCAGTCTTGGTGAAGTTTTTAAAAAAGGAATAGGGAGATTTTTCTAGGAGATTTTTTGGAGCCATTTTCGTACTTTGAAGAATTGTTAAGTCGTCAAAGTGCTAGAAGAAATGGTCTCGGTGCATAATTGTAATTGATTTTTGGAGATTAATCAGATCGGTCGTACTCTATTGCAGCCAACTCGAAGATGTAGTCATGTTTGTGGTGAACTCCGTAATCAAACTTTGTTTGCACTTTCTATCTTCTTCTCTCTCAATTTTGTTTCTCACTTGAAAATTTTACTGCTTAAATTCATTTATGTATAAATGTATTAAGACTTCCACTAATTTGATTATTGTTTAAGCATTAAATACTATAATTAGTCTAGATCCGTTAATCAAATCACTTGCCCACCTCGTTATGCTTAACATCCCAATTTGCCAACCTATCTACCACAGTGTTGGCCTCGTGGTACTCGTGTGCCATGTAGGTTTTTTCAAAAGTTTGGAGGTCCTAGATGCATTCCTCTATGATATTGGTCATCATCCATGTCATCTTATTCCTACCATTGAGGTAATCAGTAATATTTTTAGAGTCTCCTTCCAACCAGAGAAAATTAACGTGCATTTCCTTAGCTAGCTTGATAGTCTGATGAGTTGCAATGGCCTTAGCATAATGATTGGTCTGGCTTCCAATAGGGGCAGCAAAGGCTATAATACCCTTTCCATGCTCATTTCTTATGATGCCTCCCACCCTAGCTCTTCCCAGGTTGCCTTTAGCAGCCTCATAAAAATTGACCTTGAACCAACCCTCAGGCGAGAGAGACCAGCTCCATCCCTCTCTTTTATCTCTGACCTTAGAATTAAGAGTGGGGATGGGACCCTTAGAATTTATGAAATTTTCCAAAAAAGCATTTAAACATTTGTGGAAAACCACCTTCACATTTGACTCCTTGTCCCTAGAGATGTGGTTGTTCCTCTCCTTCCATACTCCCTAGCAAACATGGGGTAAGGCCCAAAGCCATAAAGTCTTGGAGTCCTTAACATCTAACCCAAATTACCATTGAACAAAGAGCTCCAATATGTTGGCAAGGAAACACCAGGATAGATTGAAAAAAGATAGGAGAAGAGACTAGATAGATAAAATGAAAGGGCAATGCAAAAACAAATGATCAACACTCTCGATGTTATTTTTACATAAAATACACCTATTGGGCATCATGTTTCCTCTTTTGGTGAGGTTGTCCACAGTGAGGATGCGTTTTTGGAGAAGGGTCCAGAAGAAGAAGTTGATCTTCGGAATAAGGCAAAGGAACCAAGTTTTAGCCCAGACTAGGGTCTAGTCCTGTAAATGTAGAGACTCATAGCCTGAGGCCATAGAATAAAAACCATTTGTTGTTTCCCCCAAAACAATAGCATCTTAATTATGAGATAAAGGAATATGTCTGATCAGGTCCATCAGTGGCTTCAAGTCCTCTGAAACCTCAAATAGGTCAATCCACTTATTGTGGAATTTGTAGTCACTCGCCCTTCTCCCATATCTTTTAATGCAGACATTGGCCCATCTATTGAAATCCTCATTCTCCCATAGAGGACTAGAGCTAAGCCAATCATATAGCCAAAAGTTGATATCTTCACCATTGCCCACAAACCACTTGGCTTTGCCAAAAGCTAAGTTCTTAGATCGCATCAGACCATTCCAAATGAAGAAGCCACAGGGGTGAGTCCCTCTATTGATGAACTATTTAAGATTAAGGTTGTTAGCATATTTGGACAATAAAATATCTCTCCATTCACCAATGTTGTTGGAAATTCTCCAAATCTATTTAGCTTGAAGGGTAGTGTTAAATTGTTTCAGCTTGTGGATCCCCAAACCACCATGCTTCTTAGATTTGCAAATAGAGTCCCATGCCACCAAGGGGTATTTCTTGCTATCATTAAGCCCCAACCACATGAATTTCCTTAGAAGGAATAGAAAAAAGGCTAAGGGCATAAGTGGGTAAGTTTTGAAGAGTAGATTTAATCAAAATAACTTTGCCCGCCTGGCTCAAAGTAATGCCTTTCCATCCAGCAAGCTTCTTGTTGAATCTATCCATAATATTGTCCCAGAAAGAGTCGAGAGGCTTAAGCCCCAAGGGGAGCCCTAAATAAGTAGATTGGAGCTTACCAGCCTCACACCCCAAAATATCAGCAATCTTCTTCTCCCTTCTGGCTGGGGTATTAAAGAAAAAGACCAAGCTTTTGTCCCAATTAATAAGCTGGCCAGAGGCCCTAGAGTAAGTATCCAAGATTTTTTTAATACATATTTAGCTTACTTCATAGAGGATTCACCCATAGTATCCTCAACAAATTGCTGGTGAGTAAAAAAAGAAGGGCCAAAGGAAGGATTTAGACCCACTAGATCCCCTCTTCTCCTGCTGGAGTGAATGAGCTTGCCAAGGCCTTTAGCTAGAAAGATAAAGAGGATGGGGGATAAAGGATCTACCTACCAGAGACTCCTGGAGGGTTTAAAAAAATCAGAGGGGGCTCCATTCACAAGGATAGGAAAAGTAGGAGAAGAAACCAGTTGGGAGAACAACTTCCTCACTTTGGAGTTGAAACCAAAAGCCTCAAGAATACCATCCAGAAACCCTCAGTCCACCCTGTCATAAGCCTTAGAGAGATCCAACTTGAGAAGAAAACCCTCATGTTTCCCTACTTCCAAATAATGGATAACTTCATGGACTTCCATAATGGAATCTAGAATTTCTTTGCCAGGGACAAAGCCCGACTGTTGGGGAGAAATAATAGTCGGCAAGATGTTGATAAGTCTATTGGCAAGAACTTTTGCAAAAATCTTATAAAAGGAATTATAGAGACTAATGGGCCTAAAAGAACCAAAGGTATCTACCCCAACAAGCTTAGGAATGAGAACTAGAAAGGTGGCATTAATTTCTTTTAAAAGGTCTCTAGCACTGAAGAATTCCTGGACAGCTTGAACAAAACCATCATGAATGATATCTCAATACAGCTAGAAGAAGAAGGTGGGGAAGCCATCAAGGCTAGGGGCCTTCTCAACTAGGAGATAAAAAAAAACCTTTTTAATTTCCGCATACTTGGGGATGGCCAGTAAGTCCCAATTCTGATCATTACCAATGATTCTAGGGATGGAGTTGATAACCTCATTCTGATTCTCCATAACCAAGTTGAGGTCCTTAGAGAGCATCGTAGAGAAATACCTAACAGCCTCCTTAGCAATCAGATTATTATTTTTAAAAGTCTCATTCCCCTTTCTAATCTCACTGATTTTTTTGGTTGCCCGATGTTTCATAGTTGACAAGTGGAAGAATCTTGAGTTTTTGTCACCTTCCTTAAGCCAAACAACTCTGGACCTTTGCCTCAAAAACATCTCCTCTTTCCCAAAAATGTTGTGAAGCTTAGTTAGGATTTCTTTCTCAGTGTTGAGAGAGGTATATCCCCAAGTCTGGATACCATTCTGAACCTTTGCCAAGTTCCCCAGAATCTTATCTTTGTCCTGGAATATGTTGCCAAACTCAAATTTGCTCCACTTACGGATCTCATATTTAATATATCTTAGCTTCTTAGCAACCTTATACATCATAGTCCCATCCACCTCAATATACCACCAATCTCTTATTCTGTTATGCAATACAGGATATGATGTCCACATTTTTTGAAATTTAAAGGGAAAAGCCTTCTTCCTATTGATTTTGTCCAAGGTTAGGGAGATTGGGGAATAGTCTAAACCGAGCCACACAAGAGTAGAAAGCTTACAGTGGAAGTTTCCCAGCCAATCCAAAGAAATGAGAGCTCTATCTAATCTAGCTTGAATGCAAGCCTGGCCAATTCTCCCGTTGGACCAAGTGAACTTGCAACCTCCAAGGTCCACATCAAGAAGAGCTAGATCTCTAATCAGGTCAGCCAAGTGTTGTCTGCTTTCAACATCAGGTAGAAGGCCTCCTAACTTATCTGAAGCTAGGAGAGGAGTATTAAAATATCCCATAACAATGTATTTGGTATCACCTAAGTTAATAGCCAAATCTTGAATTTTGCCCCAAAAAATCCTTCTACTATTATGGGAGTTATGAGCATAAAGATTTAACAACACCCACCTAGTATGATCTAGAGGGTTAAAAAAGTTCATAAATAGAATGTTACCTTCATTATAGAGGATGGTAGCTTCTAGCAAGTCCTTCCAAATAGTGAGAAGACCTCCCGAAGCACCATCCAAGTCTATGGCATAATTTCTAATTCTTTTACCGAAAGAAATCATCTATGTCTTATCCTTTTCATTTTGGTTTCCTAGATCAAAAAAACATCTAGCCTATGGTCCCTAACCATATTCCTAACTATCTCCTATTTGTGGATTCCATTGAGTCAATGAATGTTCCAAGATACAATCTTCATGCTTTGATTGAGGAGCATGAATCCTGGATGGTTCTTTGTGTTCCATCCCAAATATTCCTTCTTGTTTCTTTGTTTCTAAGTTGGTTCTTGTTCTTCCTTCCTGAATTGTTGGATTTGTTTCCAATATTAGCTTTCACCCTACTCCTAGTCGTAGTTGGAGAGGCTAGCAAAGGATCACTGTTGTTCTTCTTTCTTTCTATGCTTGACCATTGTCTAGGGAGCCTCATGTTCCTCCTTGCAGTTATCAAAGAGAGCTTCCAATCTTGTTAGTTGTCCAGGGGTCGTGGCTAAAAGTCTTTCAAGGATTTGGTTCATAGTCTTAAGGGATACCCTATTAACAAGGTTGGTGTTGGATTCCTAGGAAAGAGGAGGATCAGGCAGCCCTCCACTAGATCCTGCCAGTGAATCCAAGACAAAAGATAAATCCTACTCCAACTCTTTAAAAATCAAAGCCTCATTTAGCCTATTCTTCTCAGGAGAGGAAATCCCCCCCTTCTTGACCATTTTGGGAATTGCAGTGACTTCATTGCTTTGAAGAGGGGAATCCTACTTCTCCAAAACATTATCTTTGTCTTTAGGCTTATCCCTACTATCATTTCCTATTACATCCCCTATATTCAGGTTCCCATGAGCTAAAACATCTAAAGGGCCATCTTTGGCCCTACTGTCTTTCCCTGTTGTGGCCCCAAAGTTCTTGTTATTAACATTTTCCCCTTTCCATACTTTATTGGGTGCATTAACTTTGTTCATGCCCACTTTGTTTTGGGCTTTTCCAGACTTTCCTTTCCCTTTGAATATTGGGCAGGTACTCGCTTTATGGCCTACCTTTTTGCAATGAAAACATGCAAAAGGGACACTTTCATAGTCAATCTACTAAACTCTTCTTCCCAAACAAGACTAGAATTCAATCACTTGGGGCATATCTTGTCCCTTGGTCACTGTTGTCACAAAAGTTTGCACCTTTGTCCAAAGTTTTAACCTAAGGACAACCTTGTGAAACATGGAAACAACCTCCAAGTTGTGGGACTTGAACTGTGAGGTTGAGTCTCCGAAGAAGGCTGACTTCCTTTACTATTAGGGTGTACCTAACTACTGTTGGAGAGGAAAAGGGAGAAGGAATGCATATAAGCAAACCTACCTATTCTAACCTAAGGGGGGTGATGCACCAAAAATAGAATGTTCAAACCAATCTCTACCCATACATGCACTATTGAACCATCATGACACCAAAAGATATACACATCCAGACTTGCTTTAATCTAACAATTACATGTAGATAAGAAAAACCAAAATGAATGACACAAGGAAAGAGAGGATTCACTTATATACCATTCATAGGCCAAAAGAGATACAGTCATGCAAGATTGCAAATATCTACAATACACCAATGAGAGGAAAATAGTTCTTGCACTTCACATCAATGGCTAAAGGAGATAAGAATGTCATACAATTCAAAGGCAAAGGAGATTTACAATGAAATTATAAAGCAATATCAGAGAAAACAAAGAAGAGTCAACCTCAACAAAATCTACAAAAATTGCCTTTATAGCTTAGGCATAACTGAGATGTTCTCTAACTGAAGTTACTCCACAGCCACTGCCATTAAGTATCTTTAGAGATTTGGAGAAAATCTAATTTGGGCACAAATTCAGATACAATGAAATCTAATATTTTGTTGAAATAGGGCCTTGATAGAAACATCGCCATTAAACCATTCTGACCAAGTGGATGGATAAATTGGGGTGGTGGAACATTCTCCTACTATTTACTAGGTTCAACATTCATTCGAGAGTAGTTGGAATTGATCGTGAGGATCAAATCATGCAAGAAAACTCGATTTCTGTTGTTTCTGGCTCATTAGTCATCAAAGTCAAAAGTCAACTGAATCTTGCAACCAAAATGGGCCACGCGAGCCAATAATTTCATTTCATTTTACCACCCCGTAAAGTCTCCACGTGGTTGACCACATCTTCCCAATTAACTAAGCCACCTTCCCAACTTAACCGCGATGTCACATAACCATTAGCCTTAATCGTTAATGCCTTAGTCGGGCCCATAAGGGCATGTGTCCTTCAGGCACTTTCCTGCATTGTTTAATTACCTTACATCTTCATAACGTGGGAAAGCGTTGATCATTGATCTTCATAAGATCAACAATCATGAAAGATCTTCATTATACTGTGCCTGCCCTTAATACTTCTGGGCCCACGAACTACTCAGCATACACCTCAGCATGACCTGGCCCCACCTGGTATCACCCTGCAGCTTATGAAATCAACCTAAACTCACAAAGACACATGGCAATGAGGCACTTTCTCGTATTCCTTAACATCCTTGCATCTTCATAATGTGGGGAAGCGCCCACCATAGATCTATTTGAATCAGACGATGGATCTTGTTGCACAAATAGAGTATCACCTTTTCAAACCCACGTGCTCTGACAAGTGCCATGATAGAGAATTCATTTATTACCTTTGAGAAGAACAAATGCATGATGTCATTATCAGCTACGTGTCACGAAGGGGCTTGCCCACATTACTTAAAACTCATGCACTTTCATATTATGGGCAAGTGCCAACCCTTGATCTTTGCTAAATCAATGATCACAATGCTTGAACTGTAAAGTATTAATATCATTAAAAGACCAACCAATGACATCGCAAGAAATTCAAAACGTGCACGAGGAACACTAACAACTCTGCAACAAGTCTTATTGCTTCTGAAAACCAAGAACTTTTGTGGCACACTGAGGTTTGAACGTCAACAAGGGCTACGTGGCATAAAGGTGCTTGCCCGCATTAGGTAAAGGTAGTGCATTTTGAGAAAGCGGGAAAGCTCCCACCATAGATCATGAAAGATCTGATGGTGAGGGAATTGCGGGCAAGCATAAACATTAAAGTGCACAGTCACTTAGAAACAAGGAAATACATTAAGGTTTTATTTCATTTATTTTCATATTTCCATGGCATTTTGAATACTTAAATATGGAAAGTGACCGTTGGGTGGGCTCAAGTATTTGAATTCAAATTTTTGGCAAGAGGCAAATATGGTTAACATTTCTGGCGACTCAGAGGGGATGCAAACCAGCTATGTGTATGACTAGCGACCCTACACATCCATTGGGCCATAGATTCGTAAAAAAGGTGGATCTTGTGCATTATGAAATCCTAACCCTACCTCTGTGGTAGTAAAAAACTAAAAGCTCTGTCTCTGCTCCTCTGCAAACTCAGCAAAACACATGTGCTTATGCACTTCTTGGAAAGCTGAAAACCAATAGGAAGAAAACTAAGCTACCTATGTACATGAAATCTTAACCCCTGTCAGAAACATGGTTTGAGATAGATCCCATTGACTGGGATAGGCAAAATTTCACTACCAGGCTTGCTTAATTGAAAAGCATTACCCTGCTTGCAACTGACAATCACATAGGGACCACTCCATAGTGCATCAAATTTTGAGTATCTCCCTGGCTTTGCCCTGACTGCATCCCATTTCAAAACCAAATCACCTTCTCTAAAGATTCTGACCCTAGCCTTCTTGTCAAAGCTCCCTTTCACCTACCGTTGATGTGTTTCTAGGGTCTGCATGGCCTGACTTCTTTTCTCTTTCAGCTCCATCAGCTCTTCCATTCTCATTGTCATGACATCATCTTCAATTAGCTCCAACTGATGAGCTAGTTATAGGGATGGGAATTCTAATGAAATTGAAAGCCTTGCTTCTCTGCCATATACCAACATAAATGGTGAATTTCCTATTGACCTCTTAGGTGTTATTCTGTCAGGCCATAGTACAGTCCTCAACTTTTGATGCCAACACCTCCAATTATCCTCTATAGTTCTTTTCATAATCCTAATCAGGTTTTTGTTGGATGACTCAGCCAAACCATTGCCTTGAGGATAGTAGTTTGAGGATGTGCTCAAGTAGATATTATGGTCAATTGCCCATGCACAAATCTGAGCTCCTACAAAAGATTTTGCATTATCTGAAATAATGGTTGAAGGGGCACCAAACATGGTCACAATTCTGTCAAGGAACTCAACAATTGAAGATTTTGTGACGTCCTTCAATGCAACTACCTCTGTTCATCTGGTGAAGTAATATGTAGTAGCTAAAATCCATTTGTGACCAGAACTAGAAGAAGGATTGATAGGGCCTATGAAATCCAATCCCCATCAAGCAAAATGTTGGTCCACTTGAATGGGATGAAGAGGAAGAGCTGCAAGCTTTTGCTTACCAGAGAAGAAGGCACATTTTTCACACTTCCTCACATACTTATGACAATCATAGAACAGGGATGGCCAGTAGTAACCAGCCCTCATGATCTTCATTGCAGTTGTCCTTGCCGAGAAGTGACCACCATTAGGACCATCATGAAGCTCTTTAATCATTCTTTCAATTTGGTCTATTTCAATGCATCTTAATAGAGCTCCATTATATTCTTTCCTGAAAAGGATACCATCAACTATGACATAAGGAATTGACTGTAATCTATACTATCTCCTTTTAGTTCTATCTAATCCTTGAGGATATCCGTTGCCTAATAAGAAATTCCTCATATCATCCATCCAATTCCTTGGGTCATCATTTCTTGTCTCTTGTTGTTCTGTTAGTATCATAACAACTTCCTTATCCGATTCCTGATATGATATCATATGTTTACACAACCCCCTCCCTCTTACCAGCTTGGTGATCTGGATGTCAACATCATATTCCATTACTTTAGTAATCCAACCATCTCTCTTCTCACTAATATCTTTGTTCAAAAGGAAATCCTTCACACTCACATGGGGTTCTATCAAATGAATTTTATTATGAGACAGGAGTTGTCTAAATTTCTTTAAAGCTCTATTGATTGCAAGGGCTTGCTTCTCTACATAGTTGTATTTGTTTTCATACTCTTTAAGCCCTTCACTAAAGAAGGCTATGGGATGCTCTTCATCTTTATCATTTGTTTGAGTCAAGACAACGAAAATGCTTGACTCACCACCTAGGGCATAAAGGATGAAATCCTTTTCAAAATTTGGATTAATGAGAGTAGGGGCTGAGGTTATGGCTACCTTGATCTCTTCAAAACTTTCCTTCCCTTCTTTGGTCCATGCAAAGACCATACTTTTCTTGAGCATAGCTGTAAGGGGTTTTACCATGGTAGCAAGATTAGGGATAAATCTTCTCACAAAATTTATCCTACCAAGGAAACTTTGCAACCCTTTCTTATGTTTAGGAAGAGGGAGAGCAAGTATTGCTTTTGTTCTTTCTAGATCAATGCTTAAACCATCCTTAGATACAATGTGTCCTAATAATTTTCCTTGATTGGTAGCAAAGACACACTTGCTTGGGTTAAGGGATACCCCAAACTCTCTACACCTTAAGAACACCTGTCTCAAATGATCAAAATGATCTTCTAAATTCTTTGAATACACGATGATATCATCAAGGTAAATTAATACAAACTTTTCAATCATGTCTTTGAAGGCCGTCTCCATTGCCTTCTGAAATGTAGCACCTATATTGGTTAGTCCAAATGACATCTTACAATAAGCATAGGTACCCCATTTGGTGGTAAATGCAGTCTTCTACCTATCAAACTCTTTGACCAGCACTTGATTGTAGCTAGAAAATCCATCAAGAAATGAAAACCTCTTTGAACCACTGACCTTGGACAAAATCTACTCCATGGAAGGGAGAGGATGATGATCTTTGAGGGAAGCTTGGTTAAGGTCCCTAAAGTCCACACACAATCTAATTTCTTCATTCTTCTTCCTAAAAGGGACAAGGTTTGCTACCCATGACGAGTGCTTGATGGGAAAAATTATACTGGCCTCAATCAATTTGGATAGCTCTTTTCTCATTAAGGGTTCAATTTTAGGATTCACTAGCCTCTATTTTTGTCTTACTAGTTTGACATTATCAATTAAATCTATGGTATGCTGAAACAACCTTGGGTCAAAACCCTTCAAATCATCATACATCCAGGAAAATACTTCATTAAATTCTTGAGATAGATGAATAAAACTTTCTCGCTCGATCTCAAAACATACTTTCCCCATGTTTAAGGATTTTTCGTTAGCAACCATGACTGGGGTGTGATCGTCTTCGTCAGCAGCTAGGTTCATGACTCTGCCTCTTGCTTGGTCATCATGATTGAATAAAATCTCTAAGGTAATGAGACCCTTAGGAAATTTTTTGGAATTGAGATTAATGATTTGATTACCATACTGATCTTGTAGTCTTGACTGGTTTCTATTTGAAAATTTTGCTTCATTCTGCAAGAAGCTTACAATTTGTTCATCAGATTCAAACACTTTCCAATGGATGTTGTTGTCAAGGATGGCAGGCCTTACTACCATTTTGATTTGTTGCTTCTTCTTCTCCTCAAGATTCCTTAGCACATCATGAGATGCACCTATTGTTGCAAGTCTATCAACATATCTATTTTCTTTTCTAGGGATGCTTTAAATATTAAATGCATCGAAACCCTCAAGAAAATCCCATACCCTATGTTTATAAGACTTAAGCAAACCGTTCTTGGTGATATTCTGATTTCTCACTTCATTAACCACCAACTCACTATCTGCATATACACTTAAGGCTTGAATTCCTCTTTTCTGAGCAAGTAGGAGACCCTGAATCACCACATTATTAGTGCAACTGAACTGGAGCGTAAAGGAGAAGTAGTACCTTACTTGTGCAGGAGAAATCAACATTACACCAGCCCCTGATCCATTCTTATTCCTTGATCCATCAAAGTACATACTCCGTATCTCACTCAGATCTTCTTTAGTCTCCACAAGATTGGGAACTAGAGCATCCTTTTGTAATATACAATATGTGCTGATGCCTGTCTCAAGGGTTTCTGACATAGGATCAAATTGATATGCATTGGCCCATTCATCTAAGAGAAAATCAAGTATCTCTACTAGGGAAGTAGTAGGCTCATTCATTATGTCATTCTCATCCATTTATAACATAGTGCAATTCATGTTGATGAGATTAGGGGTGTAGGGTTCAGTATGATGGAGGGCTAGAGGCTCTGCACTGATTGAAGCTTTGGTCCCATATCTTTTTCTAAAAGACATATATGACCAATAAGAAGATATGTAACCACCTATTTGGGTAGTGAAGTCTCTTGACAGACAGATGGCAAAATGTGTCTTGACTTCAGCAATGAATATATCTTGAGTTACAGTACAACTAGGGCATGCATGTAGGGCCATTTCCACATTAGGATCCCTACAATCTTGACAGTACTACCATCCAACTGTAATACATCTCTAACAATGGGCTGATATTTCATTTCCAAAACATCAACAACACACCTAGGCATCACTAAACTACTAGCCCCTGAATCAATCATGCAATTGTGGACTAGTTTACCCCCTATAATTAGAGAAACATAAAATGGAGGGGGTCTAACCTTTTTACTTATTTCTACCTCCTTTGATGGCTGTACTAGGCTTGTGGCACTTTCCATGCTGGGTGGCTGACCCTTTGGTTCAATACTTTCCAATTCTTGCTGCAGCAACCTCTTTTGCATGGGTATAGTAACAAAAGCATCCCACATGGAAATATTCACATTTGTCTTCTTCATTTGTTCTACCACACTTAATGGCATAGTAGGTACTTTGGTAGAAGCCTTGGGAGCTGCATTTGTAGAAGGTTGAGATGGAACAACCTGAGGATCACTTACATCCTTTCTGCCATTATTTTGCCTTTGCTGCTGAAAGGTATTTGATTGATCATTTATTGCTTGTTCATGAGGTATTGCATTTGAAGTTGAGGCATGATTAGGAGGAGGAGGGGTAGCATCTTCAATAGCTCTTCTTTTGCTCCTAGTGTTGTGAGCAATGGAATCTTGGTTTAAATTACAATGTTCCTCCACCTGATGATTCATAAAGGAGCAATCACCTTGTCCTTGCATATACAAGACATCTTTAAATTGGTCCTCCTTCTATGATTGTCCTGTTGTAGGCTCTTGGATGGTCAAAGCCAAATAAGATTCCACCTTCTGACACATGCAACGGGCATAGGAGTAGTTACAGGAGGGACAAAAATCTTGATCTTGGGCCATGTTGTTTTGAGGAACTATAGCCCTACTTTGGTTTACATTTGAGGTTGAAGCATGGCTATTCTACCTATTCTGATCAAAAGAATTGTTCCCATGATTATGATTTGGAGGCCTACCACTATTCAGAGTTTGATATTGCAATTGATGAGCCTTACTACCTTGAGCTTGCTGTCTCTCTAAAGTCACCACCTTGTTGCTCACTTTCTGCATCACAGAGAAGCTATCCTCCAACTTCTTCTCTTGGCCCTGCAATCTTTTATCTATGTTCTCTATGTTCAGCATCATAGATTGCATCATCTCCTTGATTTCATCTATTCCATTTGAAGATGTGGAATTTTGAGTGACTAGAGCAAGGGATTGTGATGTGGAAGTTGTGGGAAGAGGAGCCATTGTTTGTTGGTGATTTGGAACGTCATGGAAGAAAGGCATTGGAGGCCTTGGAGCTAGCTTACCTCCTTGTATTAGGATGTTTTCTAACTTTATTGCTATGTCAGCATTAGGCAAGGTATCTCCTCCCATAGTTTGGATTGTAGTGGCAATGTCACTGTTAAAAGCTCTGAGGTAATGCAAGAAGGCATTACCAGGGGTAGGCTTTACTGAAGTAAGTTTTCTATCCCATGTCTTTTGAAATCTATAGTTGAAATTAGTCATACATTCATGGGGGGCTCTTTTTATAGTAATCAACTGCTCTAAAAGTGACAAATGTTCACTTTTCTCCTCAAAGTGTTTGCACAGTCCTACTCCTAATCCATCCCAATCTGCTATAGAACCATGACCCAAACCTCTGTACCATTGTAGTGCTTTTCCTTTCAAGGATGAGGCTAGAAGCCTAACTGCAACATCATCTTCTATAATAGCATGGATATTGCAGATATTTGCAACTTCTTGAATGTGTTCTAAGGAAGAGATAGAAGTTTCACCAGTAAATTCTGGTATACTTTTGAGTGCAGCTATTGGTATGTCATGTCTTTGGACCAATAAAAGAGGACTTCCACCATTAAAGGTGGCAAAAGCATGAGCTCTAGGTTGTGCAATATAGACAAGTGATCTATTGATATGTGTTGATGGCAATCTAGGCTGAGATCTAACAACAAGAGGAGTAGAGATGGATTGCACTCCTAACTGGTGATAAAGATACTTTAGTATTCCTTCTGTAATCACCTAAAAATGGTCATCTAGACTATTAGCCCCCTTTTCAACATTTTGGCTAAATTAATTTAATCACTTGCCTAAGCCAAATTGCTAATAATCAATTTATTTGATTATAACCTATAGTTTGACTATGTTATCCTAAGTTCATTATTTGATTAAAAGAACATGTCCCCTTTTAATTAAATAAAAGACCCCATTCTTCTAACCCACTTAAAGTGCACACATAAAGTCCTTTTTCTATTTTGCAATTAAAAGAAAAGGCTTTGTGACTTTTGTCTTATATGACAAGTGAACTTATATTCTATTGGTTGACTTGTGTGTGCACATGGATCACTCCTCTTTTTGAATTCCACCGTTGATCATCCGCCATCTTCATCTTGATCTCCACCATCCGTACATCTTTAAAAGGGATAGAGCTTTCCCCTCAATCCATCCTCATTTGAATATTGTTATGCTGTAGGTTTTCTAACAGGTCTCTTTGGAGCTTTGCGGAGAACTTCTCATTTCTTGTCTCATTCTCTCATTCCATCACATTAGCATAAGATCATATGGCATTCTTAGCATAGTTGCATTTTAGTTTAACTTTGATTCCTTTGCAAATAATTATATCACATAACTTAATATTTGGATTGTAACATTCCCATCTCATTGTTAGCATAGCTTGCATTATGCATCTCATCCTAATCTAGTTTCATTTTTGCATTGCATGATCTAAGAGTTCTTTGACACTAGCACTCTTGCTCTTGTCTAAAGAATCTCCCATTTTGTGGTTTACTAGCAAGGGTTGTATTTCTAAGGCTCAGCTGAGAGCTCCTATATACTCATTTGTATGCCCCTTGCACTCCATGACTAGGGAGCTCTAAGTCGGCATTCGAGCTTTCCAATCTATGGAAAATTTCGGATAGAATGATTTAGAGAAGTGCACCTTTTCTAGTGTACATTTTTGGCGCCCACCGTGGGGCAGGACTGTACGTTTCGCCCTACTTTTTCTTGTTTTTGCTCACATTTTCCGTACTGCTCTGTATTTTCTTTTTTTTTACAGTCGCAGTATTGGGCGACATTTTTCCAGTATCGCGCGACAGTTCACAGTACTGTCATGCGACACTTTTTTGGAAATAGTGTCACGCTTGCAGCCTGTATATTGTCGCCCTCTGTGCAGAATTATGTCGCACGGATAGAGTAAAAACTGTCGCCTAGACAAAAATTGTCGCCCTCTTATACTGCGAAGTATCACGCGACTTTTGTTCAGCAAAAAGTATCGCTTGACATTTTTTTGCTCGTTCCTTGAGGAATTTGATCAAATTTCTTCGTAGCTGGCTTGCTGTCATCTTTAAACATATTTCTAAACTGTTTTACAGAGGTTTAATTCACGGTTTTTATGATTATTTTGTGCTAACTTATGGGCTAACGAGTTGTGATTGCAGGTTGCTTTTTTTTTTTGTGAAGAAAATATTGAAACCTTGCATACAAAAAGAACGCATGTCAAAGCTTCAAATGTGCAAGGGCTACTAACATTGTTTGCAGGGCTGCCCAAAGCATAAAAACCCAAACTTGCTTTATTTTTTGTTTCCATGTGCGGCATTGAATAAATTGTTCATCTTTTATAGGCACATAAAACTTGTGATTGGAATCTTTTGGTAATAGGAGAGTATGCTCTTCACCCTTGTGGTGAATCAGAAATCTTGACTTGCCATTTGATTTCAAAAGCAAGGGGTAATTGAATCTTCTTGGCATGCTTGGGAGAAAATGATTGGAATAGGAGAGTATGCTCTTCACCCTTGTGGTGAACCAGAAATCTTGACTTTCAAAAGTTGATCCACTTTGTGTAGTTAGAATCCTTTAGAGGGCCTGCTCTCCGACAACCTGAGAGGAACGACCCAAGTGGGGACAAGCTGATTACCTGGCTCTTCCAACCCACTATAAACTCAAGGCTACCAAGGACACAAAACTTTGGTAGATGTAGTGTTTGTCTTCGCCTAGTGTGATTGCTTATGGAATTTCGACCATAGGGTAATCACTAGGCAAGAATGTTTAAGGTACTCTTGTGATCGCGAGATCGGTTACTCATCGCAAGGTGAGGTGTCCCGTAATTGGGAGCAAGAGGAACACTATGAACGGAAGCCCTATCTAAACACCCTAAGTTAGTAACTACCCTTTTTAGCCGCTCAACTTCTTGGTGCAAGGATCGATCCTAGTGAACTACCCGGATCACCCCAAGATTTACACTCACCATATGTGTTCTCTTGGTTATGCTTGTGGCATTTCCATGACAAAGCCAATATCTCTTGTGGGAAACCACTTAGTGTGAGGCAAAGGAGCATCAAGCGTGGGCCAAGTTGTTGAGTAAAGAACTATGTCCTTTAGGTAGATATTGCTTGATGTGTTCTCGAATGTGCTAGACTTGTGGAAATCTTTGGAACATACACATGATGATAATTCTAGAGAATTCTTTTGAGATGTCACATATGCTTGTATCATGCAAGGTTGCTTTGTCCCTTGCTTGATTTTTTGAAGACTACTCCATGTGTCACTATCTTGCTTGGAAAGAAATTGCTTTTGAACATCAAACTTGCTATGCTATCAACTATTGTCAAACTTTGTCAACCAAGTCAAAACATCAAATGCAAACATTTTCTTGTGTTTCTTGCTAAGGGGAGTCTCATCATTTTATTTTTATTTTTTGTCTCTAGTTCTTGAACATGCTTGAAGTGGCTCTTTGGTCTTAGCGCTCTTGGTCTTTTTGTCTTCATGGTCTATGTCCACTTGCTAGTTATCTTTTTGCTGAAATGGTTGCCTTGATTTCTTGACTACACTCTTGGGTTGGAGAGTTGTTCACTTGTCACCCCGCTTGCTCTATCTATTTGGCTATTTGGGCATCTTGCCTAGCTATTGACTTGAGTCATTCATGTCATAAGTTTCTTGGACATATTGTTTGACAAGTCGCTTTAATCTCTCTCTAATATCTTGGCAAGTGAACACTCTACCTCCTATAGTTTCAACATCAAGTTATCTTCTAGACTATTTTATGCTTGCCTTTGCATCTAAAATTATGGGATCTAAACCTTGTGCTACCAAACTTCAACTAAATCTAGATGATCATGATATCCTTCATGTCACTAAAGAGTTTCAAGATCTATATGTGCAATATAAAGAACTAGAAGAGACAAATGATCTTTCTTACCTTCATCTCTCTAAGCACGTGACATAAATGAAGTCTAAACTTGAGAAAAGGTTAGAGGAGAAGATTGCATCATTACATCAATCTTCCTTAAGGTCTTTACATGCATGCGAGTCACCTTATTTGAGGTCATCCTCTTCTTCTAGGTCTACATGCTTTACTTCAAGCCATCAAATGTCTTCATCTTCTAGATCTAAAGACCTCTTTAGAGAACAAGCAAGTGATACCTCCTTTGAGCCTATGCTAAAATTTCATGATGGACCTATCTTTGACCAAGACAATGATGAAGACATGTATGCATGCTATTCACTTGGGAAGCAACCAAAGGACTCTAGACATAATTTTGAGAGAAATTTTACTCCCTTGGGGTATTCTTATGATGACATTTTGAGAACACTTCTTGGCACCAAGCTCATCATGTTGCCTAATTCTAGCTCCTATGTAAATCCGTTCTTGGATACCTATTGTGCCTATCACCAATCGAATGACCATGCTACTTCTAATTGTATGGAGCTGAAACATAAAATCCAAGATCTCATTGATGATGAGATTATTGATCTTGGAACCTCTAGTGACTCATGTGCTAAGGATACTTCTCTTGAGCAAGATTACATTGATGAACCTATGTCTAGTAGTGGCTCCATTACATCTTCCACTTCTTCCAACACTCGTGCATCTCCCAACACTTCAAATCTTTCCAACATGGCTCCATCAAATAAAGAACCTAATGCTTTCCACATTGACTATGTGTATCCTCAAGGGCTATCTCTAAAAGAAACTCAAGCTAACCTTCACTTGGTTGCAAACCTTTTCCATGCTACTAATCCTAAACATCCTCAACCTTCATGCACTACTACACCTAATCCAAGCACTACTCCATTCACTCTTCATTCTCCCTCGTCCTTATAAGTTGCTCCATGTCAAGAGGGCTCTCAAAATGAAAAAGCTATAAATGTTAAGAAAGATCAAGATCCAGCACCCTTTCATCTCCTTCAAAATGTCACTCCTCCATATCCTATGTCTTATCCACCCCCCAAGTATGATGAAGATACCACTTCCATTATCTCCCTTCAGCTTACTGAAAATTATGAGAAAAGTTCTCTTCATATGCTATCCAAAGCTACTTGTCAAGATCAAAGCATCCCCTCATGTTCTACTTCTCCACATCCACTTCAAAATTGTGCTCAAGCTTCAAGTGCTACTATTAAAAATGTTGTTCCTATCAAAGGTACTCATGAGTCTATTGATGGCTTTGACCACGTTGCTCACTCTGAAGATGTTGATGTCCCTTTTCACTATCCATTTGCATCTCCTAAATCTATCCTTGGTCCTTATCCATCAAAGCTAAAGCCTTCAAACCTTCCATCTATATTGGGACCTTATGTTCCTTCATCTCCTACACTTTCCACTCCTAGCTCTCCCATCATACCTCAAGATCAACAAAGAAACTCATCCTTGATGACTTTTCACCCATCTATACATCTAAACCAGTCATATCATCCTTATTCATTAACAAATCCCAAGTCCTTTGGAAGTGAGAATAAACATAAGAATCCATCAAAAAATGAAGATCACTATGTCCCATCTAATCGACATGTGAATGCTAAGAAGGAGAATGCACAAAAGAGACCGCAAAGGTCCACTATTAAAAAAGCCAAATCAAAGAAAATATGGGTTCCTAAATCCATTATTGAAGAAATGTGTTTTGAAGTATCCAAAGGAAAATCTAAAGCTATATGGATTCCCAAGTCTCTTTTAAAGGACTTGAATATTGGAAATACTTCAAAGTTGACATTCAAGCTTCCAAAGGCTTCCATTCCATCTTCTTTCAAAAATCTTTCTAAAAATATTCCAAAGCCTTCCACTCCACTTTTTTTCAAATCTCTTCTACCACCTCATACATCCAAACGTCAAGCTACTTCATCCATGATTCCTCCATCATTCCAATACCCTTCAAGGTGTGTGTCAATGTTGATCTTGTCCAATATTTTAGCTACATGAAATCCTCTAAAGCTTACACTTACTTTCTATACATGAACTATTATCCTCCATATACTCTTCCTACTTCCATTTCTCTTTCATCATCCTATCAACATCTTTGAGCATAACTTTCTATGGTCTTGTCTTATCATGACTTATCTTTCCTATAGGAGCACTGTCTACATTCAAAAAGCTTGAGCTCTTTCTAAACATTCAAAAAAAGAAAAAAAAATAGAAAAAATAGAAAAAATGAAAAAAATGAAAACAAGTAAAGAGAAATAAATTTATCCTGTGGTGAAAACTACTTCTTGTGGCACCTTGGATAAGTACCATGATGAAAACCTGGCAAACAGGCGTCATGCGTAATTCTTCCATCATCCATCTATCCCCTCTTCTCTCTTTGATCTTGACAATGTTGAGCTATCTTTGCATATTGGCTATCTTATCCACAAGATTTTCTATTGTGCTCTCCCATTCACTCATAGCCTCTATCTTAAGCTTTATTCTTATTGCTCTATCCCAT
This sequence comes from Cupressus sempervirens, assembly GCA_028749045.1. Taxonomy (NCBI): domain Eukaryota; kingdom Viridiplantae; phylum Streptophyta; class Pinopsida; order Cupressales; family Cupressaceae; genus Cupressus; species Cupressus sempervirens. Next base: position 506,317,972 of record CM053783.1, on the reverse strand, counting down.
TGCTATACTATCTAGTTGACCCCTTGGTCTTGATCACGATAAATCAAACATGGTTCTCATAGGCCTCTTGACATGTCTACTCTCTTGGATTGCACGCTTTCATGCTATCTTACTTATTGGCTTCCATCACTTATCTTATATGCTATTGCACTTGTTGGCTTCACCGCTTATCCTACACACTATCTTGCTCATTTCTTCCATTGCTTATCCAAAACATGCTTCATATGACTATTTCACCTCTTTCCCTAGCTTGGGTACTCTTGAGGAGTCAGTTCTTGAGGATCACTTTCACTTGCTTCATATTCCTTTCTTATGCATCTTTGCTTATCCATTGGCTTGTTTATCCATCATGTCCTATACCTTGCTAGACATAGGGAGAAAATGATGTGATCTTCCTTGAGAACTAGTGATCTCTAAAACCTTCTAAAAAACTTTTTAAAAAAAAAAATCATATATGATTGTGAAAAAATCCTAAAAATCAGAAAATGTCCTGAAAAAAAGATCTTCTTAGTGAAAACCTAGCAATAGGCACTTTGATGTATCACCAAAAAAATCAAAAATACAAAAATACAAAAAAATTGAAAAAAGTCCTGAAAAAAACTGTCAAGTGGTGAAAATCTGGAAACAGGTGCTACTTGAGACCCTTGCACCTCTGTCTATCAGTCTCAATCACCTATTTTGCTACACATTTCCTAGCTTGGAATTGTTTCTTGTCCTCATCTTGGGGGCACAACTGCTTAGCCTATTGAGGTATTCTTGTGCATTAGGGTTTCTTGGAAAACTCACAAAATAGTGTTTCTCAACACTTCCCCCACCTTGACATCAAGTGTTTTTCAACACTTTTCAGATAGTTTACCTACGGTCTCCGATGTCGCGATATTTCTCACTATCAGAATCAAGTCTTGAAGAAATGGTCAAGTGACTTGCACACACACACTTTAACACTTAAACGACTGAGCTATGCTGATCTTTATCTACTTTGTGTGTTGTCTATGATGATTTCTTTTCCATGTGTTCCCTCTCTAATAGTCTTTCAAGGATGTCATTGACTAGAAGACTGGGGGCATGTGACATATTTTCTTGATTTCTACTTGTGGGTATACTTTGTTTGTCTATAGTGTTGTAAGCATTTATGCTTGTCCTATTCAACACTTTGACTTATAAATGTATCATCCTTTACTGTTTCGCAAGACCGCACTCAGGGTTTATCGTGGTGCTTATGCCTTGATACAGGTGTAATCTTGCTAAATTAAACTTAGGGAATCTAATCATGTAGTTATCTTGACTTACATGTCTCTGATGCTTAGATTGGATTTCCACATACCTATCTAATATCGATCATATTCATATCCTCATAGTTATACTAGTGATGGTTGTATGATCTCATGATGTCCCTAATAAATGCTCAATGATGAAATTAAGAGTCTAAATGTTATGCACTTCTTGCTGGTAAACCACTTTGCATACTAGCTTGCATTTTAGGTTCATTATCTAGCTTAGTCTTGCATCCTTGCATATGGGGAGAGCTCTCTTTCTTCATCTTTTTGTGGACATATCAGCTAACTCCTTTCATATATTTCTTTACTTTCTTCTTGTTCATGTCTTTTCACCTTCTTAATCTTTCACTTCATCTCTTTTTTCTATCTTATCATCACATTATATAAAGTTTTGACCTCTTAAATAATTTTGACGTCCTAGATTCATTTTCGGGATTGAAATCCAAATTCGAGTTCATCTTGATGGTCAAAATTGTCTTTTAAAATTCTACTTTCTTCTGAGCAGTTAGCTGACCTTTTGAGGTCTAATCTCTGAATCATCACTGGGGCTTCATTTCTTCATGTCTTCATCATTTCCATACTTCATATCTACTTAAATTCATCATTTCATGTCTAAAATCACCTTTCTACTCATTTTGACCTAATTTTTATGCTATATCCTTCAAGGTCAACTCTAGTCAAACTGGGGTATTTTATCAATTTCTTATAGTCATTCTTGGGTTCTAATCATCTATCTGTCATCTTGGACATTTCTCTATTCTAATTTTCTCATGTCTAGCGAATTTTTGCATCCCCTTACCTCATTTCAATTTCGATCCCAAGGGGGCAGAAATACTCTATCACTGCTTAGGAGCATTTGTTTGATCTTCTCACTTGCTCTCACTCTATCCGCTTTTCTAAGTGTTAGCATTCTTCTTGAATTCTGACATCATCTTTTCCTAGTGTTCAGTACTACCACTATTAGGTTGTACATTCAGGACTTGCTATCTATTTTTGCATTTCATTCTTTGAAATCAGATATCTATATCCATCACTGCCTACTTGGCTTTCTATTTTCTTTGACTTAATGTGTTCCCAAATCGATCACGCATTAGTCAAAGAGGGGCAAATGTAATCACCTAAAAATGGTCATCTAGACTATTAGCCCCCTTTTCAACATTTTGGCTAAATTAATTTAATCACTTACCTAAGCCAAATTGCTAATAATCAATTTATTTGATTATAACCTATAGTTTGACTATGCTATCCTAAGTTCATTATTTGATTAAAAGAACATGTCCCCTTTTAATTAAATAAAAGACCCCATTCTTCTAACCCGCTTAAAGTGCACACATAAAGTCCTTTTTCTATTTTGCAATTAAAAGAAAAGGCTTTGTGACTTTTGTCTTATATGACAAGTGAACTTATATTCTATTGGTTGACTTGTGTGTGCACATGGATCACTCCTCTTTTTGAATTCCACCATTGATCATCCACCATCTTCATCTTGATCTCCACCGTCCGTACATCTTTAAAAGGGAGAGAGCTTTCCCCTCAATCCATCCTCATTTGAATATTGTTATGCTGTAGGTTTTCTAACAGGTCTCTTTGGAGCTTTGTGGAGAACTTCTCATTTCTTGTCTCATTCTCTCATTCCATCACATTAGCATAAGATCATATGGCATTCTTAGCATAGTTGCATTTTAGTTTAACTTTGATTCCTTTGCAAATAATTAGATCACATAACTTAATATTTGGATTGTAACATTCCCATCTCATTGTTAGCATAGCTTGCATTGTGCATCTCATCCTAATCTAGTTTCATTTTTGCATTGCATGATCTAAGAGTTCTTTGACACTAGCACTCTTGCTCTTGTTTAAAGAATCTCCCATTTTGTGGTTTACTAGCAAGGGTTGTATTTCTAAGGCTCAGCTGAGAGCTCCTATATACTCATTTGTATGCCCCTTGCACTCCATGACTAGGGAGCTCTAAGTCGGCATTCGAGCTTTCCAATCTATGGAGAATTTCGGATAGAATGATTTAGAGAAGTGCACCTTTTCTAGTGTACACCTTCTTCTAGGATTTGAAAATGAAAGCTCTTGGTACTAAAATTTACCTCTAGAAGATGCCCTTGTTTCAGCTTTGGGCATGAATTACTGCAACTTTGGTCTGGAACCAAATGTATTTGAAGCTCAGAGTCGCCAAGTACTTGAAGAATGAATCCCTTGAAGGCTTGAACACCGAAGCTAGTACTATCTCCTCGGTATTAATCTTAAAATCTTCCTTTTGACACCAGTAGACTTGAAATTTTCTGAATACAGTCCCATCGGGCATGCCAAAAACTATTGTCACAAAATTTTGCACCCTTTTCCAAAGTTTATACCTAAGGACAACCTTGTGAAACATGGAAACAACCTCCAAGCTGTGGGACTTGAACTGTAAGGTTGAGTCTCTGAAGAAGGCCGGCTTCCTTTACTATCAAGGTGCACCTAACTACTCTTGGAGAGGAAAAGGGAGAAGGAATGCATAGAAGCAAATCTACCTATTCTAACCTAAGGGGGGTGATGCACGAAAAATAGAGTGTTCAAACCAATCTCTGCCCATACATGCACTATTGAACCATCTTGACACCAAAAGATATACACATCTAGACTTGCTTTAATCTAACAATCACATGCAGATCAGAAAAACCCAAATGAATGACACAAGGAAAGAGAGGATTCACTTATATACCATTCATAGGCCAAAAGACATAGAGTCATGCAAGATTGCAGATATCTACAATACACCAATGAGAGGCAAATAGTTCTTACACTTCACATCAATGGCTAAAGGAGATAAGAATGTCATACAATTCAAAGGCAAAGGGGATTTACAGTGAAATCGTAGAGCAATATCAGAGAAAACAGAGAAGAGTCGACCTCAACAAAAATCTACAAAAATTGCCTTTATAGCTTAGGCATAACTGAGATGTTCTCTAACTAAAGTTACTCCACAACCACTGCCATTAAGTCTCTTTAGAGATCTAGAGAAAATCTGATTTGGGTACAGATTTAGATACAATTAAATCTGATATTTTGTTGAAATAGGGCCCTGACAGAAATGTCGCCATTAAACCATTTTGACCAAGTAGATGGATAAACTAGGGTGGTGGAGTGTTCTCCTGTTGTTTACTAGGTTCAACATTCATTCGAGAGTAGTTGGAATTGATCGTGAGGATCAAATCATGCAAGAAAACTCAATTTTCTTCATTTCTAGCTCATCAGTCAGTAAAGTCAAAAGTCAACTGAATCCTGCAACCAAAATGGGCCACGCGGACCAATAATTTCATTTCATTTTGCCACCTCGTAAAGTCTCCACGTGGTTGACCACATCTTCTCAATTAACTGAGCCACCTTCCCAACTTAACCACGATGTCACATAACCATCAGCCTTAACTGTTAATGCCTTAGCCGAGCCCATAAGGACACGTGTCCTTTAGGCGCTTTCCTGCATTTTTTTAATTACCTTGCATCTTCATAATGCGGGAAAGCACTGATTGTTGATCTTCGTAAGATCAACGATCATGAAAGATCTTCATTATACTACACCTACCCTTAATACTTCTGGGCCCGTGAACTACTCAACATACACCTCAGCACGACTTGGCCCCACTTGGCATCAACCAGTGGCTTATGAAATCAACCTGACCTCACAAAGACACGTGGCAGCGAGGTGCTTGCTCGCATTCCTTGCATCTTCATAATGTAGGGAAGTGCTCACCATAGATATGTTTGCATCAGACGATGGATCTTTCTGCACAAATAGAGTATCACATTTTCAAACCCATGTGCTTTGACAAGTGCCATGACAGAGAATTCATCTATTACCTTTGAGAAGAACATATGCATGATGTCATTATCAGCTACATGTCACGAAGGGGCTTGCCCGCATTACATAAAACTCATGCACTTTCATATTACGGGTAAGCGCTAGCCCTTGATCTTTACTAAATCAACGATCACAATGCTTGAACTATAAAGTATTAATATCATTAAAAGACCAACCAATAACATTGCAGGAAATTCAAAATGTGCACATGGAACACTAACAACTCTGCAACAGGTCTAACTGCTTTTGACAACCAAGAACTTTCATGGCGCACTAAGGTTTAAACGTTAGCAAGGGCTACATGGCACAAAGGTGCTTGCCCGCATTAGGTAAAGGTAGTGCATTTTGAGAAAGCAGGACAGCACCTACTGTAGATCACAAAAGATCTGACGGTGAGGGAATTGCGAGCAAGCAGAAACATTAAAGTGCACAGTCACTTAGAAACAGGGAAATACATTAAGGTTTTATTTCATTTATTTTCGCATTTCCATGGCATTTTGAATACTTAAATATGGAAAGTGACCATTGGGTGGGCTCAAGTATTTGAATTCAATTTTTTCACGAGAGGCAAAGATGGTTAACAATCACCCCAACGCATATTCTAGCATATGTGAGCAGTTTCTTGGCTGTAGTGACAAGATCAATAGACAACAGTTCTCCAAAGGATCTAGCTATACCATCAAAGACATCCTCATGCCAATATTCTAAAGGAAGTTCAAGCAGCTTAATCTAGATCGGTGCCTGGGTTAGGAAGTCGTTGTTCAAGTCTAAGTTAGAAGTCCACTTTTGGAGGATGAGAGTAGACTTGCCCAAAGACCAGTTTCCCACACACAGGATTATAGAGTAGTCCTCTAAGCAAGAGAACTCAAAAGTCATAAAGCCCTTAGCCATGGTCATAACCTCAATGTGCCCCTTCAACTCCCATTTGTTCCTGGCAAAGATCCTAACTAGATCTATGTTGGGTCTAAGGCCAATGAATTTGCTCACCAAGGTAGTCGCCATACTCAAGATATTATGGTCAATAATTTCTTTGGGGACTTCTAGAGAAAAGATTCCCTTCTCCTTATCTGATTTATTGATGATTTTGGGAAAGGCCAACTTACCTGTCAACTTAACCCTGAAGAGATTCAACCATTGACCACAAGCCCTTGGGGTCCCTCCTCCTGAAGACCTAAGGATAGGAATTTCACCTAGGTGAGGTTGCAGATCATGTGGGTCCCCATCCTTTTAGGCATCGACATCTTGCCCCGCCTTGTCCTGCTCTGCAACTACAACTTGTTCCGCGATTCCTATTTTCTTTAGATTCTTACTTAAAGACCAATTCAAATTTCTGCTCTATTCCTCTCTACTCACCATTTCTCCACATTAGATTTGATGTAAAATACCTTAGTTATTACCAAGTGATTACTTAGTTATTACTAAGTTGTAGTATAATGTAAAACAACTCGCAACACAAAAAATATTCACATAATTAACATCCTGATTTTTTAAATGGGAACTATGTGAAGAGAAAAACCACCTAGGACTTGCGATCCAAAAAATTTCACTCCTTTGAAGTGAGCTCTACTAGGAGCCAACCTTTTTACAGGTTAGAAACACATTGTTAATGTAACCTTGTTAGAGGATTCCACCAAAAGATCATCTAGACCTTATCACTCCTTGTACTTAACTAAAGAGTGGCTTGACTTTAAGAACTTGCAAACACCACTAATCAATGTTACCATATAGGATTTCATAGACTTGTTAGGTCCACTCAATTCTTTCCAAGATTTTTCGCTACAATGGTTAAAAAGTAACAATAGAAATGATTTGTCAAGAATAACAACTAGCTTTTCTTGTTTTGATCTTTGTTCCTTGCTCGTCTCTATATAATCTCCTTTCACTTTGAACTTCTGACTAGTTAATTTACTCCTTCTCTTTCTCCTTCCTCTACTCGGTTCACTTGGCTCAATTATCTTCTTTTACCTTCATCAACTTCACGCTTTGATCTCCTCTCTTGCATTCGATTAGCAACATCGACAACAAAACAAAACCAATAATACTTCAATCAACAATATGATCAGTAACCTAAAATTGTCTTAGTCTCCTCTGTAAATTATTTTCTCAATGCTTCCAGATCCTTCCATCTTTTACCACTCAATTACAATCATCGATCTTAGGTTCGTATTAAATTTCTAGATTCAAACTCCATACAATGAATTTAGACAACCAAAAAATATAACTTTCATAGAACTTTGTGTCCATCCTTATCCTTCTTTAATGACCGCCATCAAATCCTTCTTGAATTTTTTTGGTCGTAGATTTTGTAACAAAATTTGACTCGTGCCTTAGACCATCTCAAACTTTCCAAATTTTCATTAAAAGTCGACCTTAGATTTTAATTCTTCAAACTTGTTCTTCCAGTTGTTACTTGACAAATATAACATTTACTCAGGTAATATAGTACTTGGTTATTACAAGACTTGCTTAGGAAATACTATGTTTTCCTTCTCCTTTTCCAATCGCTCGGGCAACATTGTAGTTACACGATGAATGCAGTCTCCCTTCATTAACCTTATCACTCAGTTAAGCTTCTTCGATATATTATAGTAATATATGATTGTAAAATAATCAAATCAATATTACATTATCATTATCCAACTCATTCAACTACCCATTGAATACCTTACATATTACTCGTGTTTTCATCATACTCTCTTGAAATCCTCTGCATCAATCAAATGATATAGTGCTCTATATAATTAGCATAATGTTTAACTAACTAAGACTTCAACATCAATGCCAATATAACAACAATCATGACTCTCATACATACATTCATAGCATTATTAGTTAGGGCTAACAATCTCCCATTATCAATTACATAATTATTTGGGGCTAAAATCCCCCTGTTTGGCATTGATGGCAAAGCATAACAAATAATTTTACATTACACAAAATTACATAAGATAATCAAAAGTATGCATTGTTAACAATACAACTGTTCAGATCTTTGACTTCAATCTAGTTTAGCAGATGTACTATGTTTGTATCTTCAGAAACAATGATCTTCAACATTTTTCCCTTTAGAATATGATCTCTTGTTTTAGTTTCAGTCTTCAATCTAATCTTCATCTCTATTTAGTATGATCTATCCCCCTTTGGATAAACTTCTCTCTTTATTGTTTCTCTTTCCTCTCCTTTTGATCATCTTTTCAATCTTCTGATACACTTCTCTTCCTTTTCAGTATATTCTCCCCCTTTGACAACAAACTTGATACTTAATGCTTATTCCTCCCCTTTGACAACAATGCCAAAGGTCTTTATAAATTTCATCATGAAACATATAAAACCTAGTAGTTATCCTTGTACCTTGCATGTACTGATTACATCAGTTTCATCATAGTGAACTTCACAACTTCAAAATTTCTCCTAAAGCATGAACTCTATACATCAACTCCGTAAAGATTTTGCAATTCATCCATGAATTGATGCAACATGCATCTTCACCTAGTAAATATTAGATAGGGGCAAGACCCCTAGTTTACCTATTAGATACTCAAAAGCATCCTTAGGCAATGGCTTCGTAAAAATATATTATATTTTCTCCTTTTACTTCACATATTCAAGCCTTGTTTATATTTCACTCTCTTCTCCACCTGTATTTTTTCTGTCATCAACATTACCAACCCAATCAACATCTATATAAACTTTAAGATTAAAGTCATCCTCTTGTTTATACCATAGGCCATAATCTTTAGTTCCTTTTAGATATTTGAATATCCTTTTCACAATAGTCATGCGAGTCTCCCTTGGGTTAGATAAAAACCTTGCAACAATTCCAACAACAAGTGAAACATCTAGTCTACTATGTATAACATACTATAATTTACTAATCATGGTTTTGTATTGTGTCTCATTTACCTCACTAGTAGTGTCTTCTTTTGATGATTTCACTCCAGTCACCATGGGTATACCGACTAGCTTAGATTCATCCATCCCAAATATTTTCAAGATTTCTTTCATATACTTAGACTGAGTCACATATATACCTTTATTTGTTTGATAGACTTGCAATCCAATGAATTTTTTTATCTCACCAAATATTGCCATTTCAAATTTAGTACTCATTTGTTCCACAAATTACTTACTCAACATGTCATTTCCTCCAAATATTATGTCATCAACAAATATCTCAGCAATCAACACCGTATCTTCATATTCATTTTTCAAATACATATTACTTCTTTCACTTGTTCTAGCAAATCCAATATTAATCAGCTAAGAGTGTAATCTTTCATACCATGCTCTTGGGGCTTATTCAATCCATACAATGAATGTTCAACTTGCAGACCATGTTCTTCTTTCCAAGTTCAACGAATCCTTTAGGTTGTTCAATATATACTTTCTCCATAAGTATTCCATTTACAAATGCATATGTGACATGCATTTGATATACCTTGAACTTGTTGTAGATAGCATAAGTAAACAATGTTCTTACTCCTAATCTTGCCACAAGTGAGAAAGTTTCACCATAATCAATTCCTTTTTCTTGTGCATATCATTTGCAAACCAATTTTGTCTTGTTGCTTACCACTTCTCCATTCCCATTCAACTTGTTTATGAAAATCCATTTAGTTCTAATTACATTCTTATCAGAAGGTTTCGGTACTATTGTCCAAGTATTATTCTTCTCAATATGGTCAATCTCCTCATTCATAGCACTAACCCAACATTCATCATGTAATGTAGCTTTCACTATTCTTGGTTCAAAATCAGCTAGTAAAATGTACCTTCGCTTAACTTTCTTCTTGTTTGTACTTTGACACTTCTATCTCCAATTATGAGTTTAGGAGAACGATTCTTTCTCACATATTTGGCCAATACAGGTTCAGTTCTTTGATTTTCAACATTTTTTTCACTTGGCAGGAGTTGAATTTATTCTTTGAGTTCAATTTCCTAATGCTCGGATAAAGAATTTTGTAACTCGGGCATCATTATTTGGTTCTCGATAGCTCTGTGTTGTAACTTGGGTAGAATGTCACATACCTCTTCATAAACATAGACAAACTTGTTGTAATCTTCATGTTCCTTCTTGATTTCCACATTGTTCTTCTCTACAAACTCATCAAATCTTACATTTGCACTTTTAGTCATATTAGTAGCTTTGCTCAAACATTTATAAGATTTACTCTTAGATGAATAATAAAGGAATATACCTTCATCTCCTTAATATCAAATTTACCATTCCTTGCATCCTTGTGAATATAATACCTACTTCCAAAGATTTTAAAATAACTTATATTTAGTGTGTGACCATACCAAAGTTCATAGAGAGTTTTGTTCCTTCTTTCCTTCAATTGAACTTCGTTGAGAGTATACACATCAATAATAATTGCTTCTCTTTGGAATATTTGAGAAACCTCATTCTTAATCATCAAAGTCGTTGCACAATCCATAATTTATCTATTTCTCCTTTCAACAATACCATTTTATTGTGGTGTCCTTGGTGCATATAACTATCTTTTAATACCATTCTTAGCACAAAAGTTAGTAAATTCAATAGACATAAACTCACACCACCTCTATAAGATCTTAGACATTTCAATGATTTACCACTTTCCTTTTCAATTCTAGCTTTATACTATTTGAAAATATCAAAATCATGTGATTTCACCTTCATGAACATAACAATCATCAACAAACAATATGAAATGTCTATTACCATACTAATTATAAACACCAATTAGACCACATAAATCTATGAGTACTAGTTCCAGGATATCATTTGAAGTGTGTAACTTGCTAGAAAAACTAGCCTTTGTCATCTTATCGAGCTAACATTCCTGACACCTAGCATTCTCTAGTTTTTGCAAATTTATTAAGCCTCTTGAGATTTTTACCATGTTCTCAAAGTTTACATGACACAACCTTTTATGACATAGCCACGCATTTTCAATTTTAGCAAATAAGCATGTCTCAGCTGAATAAGTTACCTTTTGTTTGCATTCCTTTTCCAATCAAATTATTGTCATCATTAAAGATCTTGATCTTTCTTTTCTCAAATTCCAAGTTGTGACCTGAGTTATTCAACTATATAATAATCAAAAGATTATACTTAAGTCCTTAAACCCAATATGCATCATCACATATGATCTTATCATTCATCATTAGTGATCCTTTACCTTTCACTGGGCATGGAACATCATTACCTGGCTTAATTATTCCACCATAATCAATTTCTTCAAATTTATCAAACTTACTTAGATCACTAGTTATGTGATGTAATTAACCACTGTCAATAATCCATGAGTCATTATTACTAACATGTGAAATAAGGGCAGTTTCACTTTCATAACTTTCACCATTTAGATCTTCCTTGATTGCAATATGAACCATTTCAACTACTTCCTTGTCATCATCAAAATTGAATTTGGTGTGCTCTTCCTCAACAATGTAGCATGACTTCTTTCTTTTGTCTTTGTAGTCCTTGTTCTTCCTGTACTTGAAATCTTTCTTGTCATTTCTATCATTTCTATCAGACTTACTTCTATTAGGACATTTATCAACAAAATGACCAACCTCATTACATTTGAAACAAATCAAGGGAAATTTGCCTTTGTATTCACCTTTACCTCTTGACAAGCTTCTTGCAAGAAATGCTTCAAGTTCATGTAGATCATCTTCATATTTAGATTTTACTTTCTTCTTTACTTTTCTTCTTTTTCTTTGAATTTCCAATGGCTAGTGAAGACATAAATGCATTTCTAATTGTAACCATACTATTTTCATAATTTCTCAACTCAAATGCAGTCATCTAACCAACTAGACTATCAAGTGTCAATACAGGAATGACTCTCACTTCTAGGATAGATGAAACTTTGATAGCATAAATAGACAGGAGAATTCTAAGAACTTTACTTACAATTCTAGAATCAATGATAGTTCCTCTAGCAGCTCTGATTGCACTTACAACATCTTTAATTCAGTTTACATACTGAGCATCATTTTCACCTTCTTTAATTCTCATGTCATCATACTTACCTATGAGACTTTCAACTTTGGCTCTTCTTACATTATCATCTCCTCCATATACAAGTGTCGATTTATCCCACATATGTTTGGCATTAATACACTCCTTGATGTCATCAAACTTGGCATCATTGAGTGCATATGCAATCTCAATCATCGTGCTATTATGATTTCTTTTATGATTCATTTGCTCCACAGTTAGAGGACCAACAAGTGTAGCATATTCATGTTCCAACCAATGTGAGACATTATCTCCAATTCCAGATAGATGCAACTTCATTATGCCCTTCCATGATGAAAAATTCTCCTTGTTCAGTCTTGGTGCATCTCTGTTATACATCTTTAATAGTTTTCTCAAGTTCCTTTAAACTTCTTTCTCCAAGCATTGTGCTTTGATATCAATTGTTAGATAAATGAGAGGAGGGTGAATCAATTATGTTCACTTATCCACAATCCCTTCAAACAATTGCAACACCAACAAAACTTTATCTATAATTACTCGGTGTACGCATACAAATTGTCATTAAACTCTTTTAACCAATTTGCTTCAAATTGTCAACTTATTGTTCTTTTCATTATTGCGAATCAGTAAAACAACTTACTTATTATCGAATTGTAGTATAATGTAAAAATATGTAAAACACCTTGCAACACAAATAACATTCACACTATTAACATCATGATTTTTAACATGAAAACCTTGTGGAGGGAAAAACCACCTAGGACTGACAACCCAAAAATTTTCAGTCTTCTAAAGTGAGCTTTGCTAGGAGCCAACCTTGTTATAGGTTACAAACACATTGTTAATGTGACCTTGTTAGAGGATTTCACCAAAAGACCATCTAGACCTTATCACTCCCTGTACCTGACTAAAGCGTGGCCTAATTTAAAGGACTTACCAACACCACTAAATGATATTACCATATAATATTTTACAAACTTGTTAGGTCCACTCGGTTCTTTTTGAGATTTTCTACTACAATGGTTAAAAAGTAACAGTAGAAATTATCTATTAAGAATAACAACTACCTTGCTTGTTTAGATCTCTATTCCTTGCTCTTGTCTTTGTTTGATCTCTCACTTTGATCTCTTTTCACTTTGAACATTTGACTGGCTGATTTACTCCCTCTCTCTCTCTTTCCTCTACTCGATTCACTTGGCTCAACTATCTTATTTTACCTTCCTTAACTTCACACTTTGATCTCCTCTCTTGCATTCAATCAACAACATCAACAACATAACAAAACCAACATTCCTTCAATCAACGATGTGATCAACAACCTAAAACTATCTCAATCTCATCCATAAATAGTTTTCTTAATGCTTTCAAATCCTTCCATATTTTGCTAGTTAATCACACCCATCAATATTAGGTTCATACTAAATTTCCAAATTCAAACTCCATACAATGAATTTAGACACTCAAAAAATATATCTTTCTTAGAACTTTATGTCCATCCTTATCCTTCTTGAATTTTCCCAGTCCTAGATCTTGTAACAAAATTTGATTTGTGCCTTAGACCATCTCGAACTTTCCATGGTTCCATCGAAAATTGGCCTTAGATTATAATTCTTTGAACTTGTTCTTCTAGGTATTACTTGACAAACATAACAGTTACTCGTGTAATATAGTACTTGGTTATTATTATACTCGCTGAAGCAATACTCTATTTTTCTTCGCCTTTGCTAATCACTTAGGCAACACTGTAGTCACCTAGTGAATACAGTCTCCCTTCATTAACCTTGTCAGGCAGTTAAGCTTGTGTTCTTCAATACATTACAATAATATATGATTGTAAAACAATCAAACCAATATTACATTATCTTTGTCCAACTCATCCAAGTACTTGTTGAATACCTTACATATTACTTATGTCTTCATCATACTTTCTACAAATCTTCTTCATCAATCAAATGATATGGTACTCTACTGAATTAACATAATGTCTAGCCAACTAAGACTTTGACATCAATGACAATATAACAACTAACATGACTTTCTTATGGATATTCATAACATTATCAGTTAGGGCTAACAATCTCTCATTATCAGTTACATTATCAGTTGGGGATAATAATAAGGATTGATTAAAATTTAATAACAAAATTAAATAATGGATTTTATGGTCCAAATAGGCCCTATAGGAGTACCAGGGTCTTAAGTAACCACTAGGGAAAGCCACATGAGAGCACGAAGGTACATGATTTCTAGACATAATCTCAACATATAAAAGACTACATGATGGCACTCATATACCCTGCACCCTAGAGAACTCTCCTCTCATGTTTTGTGATGATACTTTCCAGGCTTTGACATTTGTGTTTTGATATTCATATTAAGATATTGGACCTTTAATATTCTCATTGTATTATGTACTTTGAAGTTAATACTTTGTTAGTTATACCTTGTTGGGCTTTGGTCTTTGTTGTTGAGTTGACATGGGATATCCTACAATCTTAGACAACCCTAGTTTCATGTTTGGGCTTTGCTTATATCTCCTAGCACAGGGGAGTGGACCTTTGTGGATCCACATGATTGATGGATGACTTGTATTCAATCTCTATTTGAAGCTGCTAAAGATCATTCTTTATAACTTACATTTCAAAGTGTTGCATTACAAAGTGATGATTCTATGCAAATGTTGAAAATTGTGATATATTGTGTACTAGCTTGTAAAGTTGTGGGAAAAAGGGTATCTCTAGGAGAAAGGAAAGGGATGAAATGCCATATTTTACATATACAATTTTCGAAGAAATTGTCTTGTAAATCTTTTGATGTTCATAATGCAAATAAGTAACTATAAAACAGTGGAACATGTGTTTATATAATATAAAAAGTTATCTTTATGTGTGTTGTCTTTAAGCATGTGGAATTCAATAAAAGCAACAATAGTTTCTTATTATAATTGTTAAACCTGATTATTTAAATATATACATATGTAAACTTAAGAACAAGGGGTGATCTAACACTCAAACAAAAGCTAGGATTTTATAAGAGCAAGTCTTGTTGCAAATTCTTCATATTTAATGTATGGAATATTTAAAGATGACCAATAATGTTCATAATAGAATGAGTTGAATGGATAAGAGTAAAACATGTAACTTACATTCTTATGGCATGTTTATCTTATGTAATTCTTAAGCTGATGGATTTCATTTATGTATCAAATTAAGTAGCTATGCATTGACAAATTGGATTATAGCATTGGTGTTAATGTTGGGGAACCTAAATTGATGTCTAATCTCACCTTAAATATAAAATTTGATATACATATTTGAGTAAGTAAGGTTTTAGAGAAATAATAGTCAAGATTTTAGTACTTTTAAACTAGACCTTCTGGATTCCTTAGTGGGGGCATTATAATTAGCCCATCATCTCATATAACACTGGCTCTTAAATACATAGCCAAGTTATATGTGTCAAAAGTAGGGAGAACATCCAAGACCTACACCAACATGTTGACAAGAATCATTATAATGCATTAGACAAACAACTCGACCCTCACTACATACCATAAATTCATGACAAAGATTGTGGTAGAGAGTGATATACGAGCACAAGAAACATCTCACATGTTGCAAAAGTTATCCTTCAAAGCTTTCAATTGACCTTTCACAACTTTGAATGTTGGAAAGAAAGTGTTACATTGAATAATAATGACAACATATGCAAACCATGTTCTCAACAAATAATTATATGCCTACTTAGAATGACACCCATAGCTCAAGGGAGTACATCAATTAAATCTTATTTATTCTACAAATCGCAAAAAGTACAAAGGAAAAATCCATGGTCAATGTTTATCCAAAGTTCTACACCATTCCATAGAAGGACTTCAATCACTACAAAATATTCTATTAGAGCGAGATACTCTTATACATACATTTTTGCCATATAGAAAGTGATACAAGACTTGTTAAAGCTACAATAATTGAAAATTGGAAGCTAAGAATGTGACCAAATACAATGTATGACACATTCAGAACATCATCTAAGAGGAAGGTATTAGGTGACAATGATGAAGAAAGTGTCAGTGATACAACCATGGGACAGATATAATAGATGAACAAATGAGAACTTGTTTCTCAGATGGGACCCTCAAACAATGCCAACCCAGATGAACTTGACATGCTTCATAGGTATGAGTTTGATACAAGCTGAAGATGGGATCAAATAAGAATACCTTACACAAAACTATAATGCAATTCATGAATGGAAGTAAAGCATATTGCCATGGGACGAGGCTATGGTATTTGACAATGAAATTTCAAACTATGCATTATTAGCAAAGTAAGAGGTAACACTTGGAGTAATTGCAAACTGTAGCAAAATCCCCTATGTTAGCCCACTTACACAATCATTGAAGAATTAGACTAGACAAGAAAATCCTATTGAATAATACGTGTAAGAAATGCACTCAATACTAAGCCACTATAACAAAAAATAACTTCTTACATTGATTCAATAGGAATAATTGTGTTCAATATATACATACAACAACAATACATTCACTGCTAGGATACCTATTAAAGAAATGCAACCACACCAAGGACATGCATTAACAACATTCTGAGAGGAAATGAAGGACATAAGATATATTCTTATTGATGAAATGAGTTTCATAGGGCCAAAATTGTTACTGAAAATAGGCAATAGGCTACATCAAGCATTTCCACTTACACAATCATTGAAGAAATAGTTAGGACAAGAAAGCCCTATTGAATAACACATGTAAGAAATTCATCAATACTAAGCCACTACAACAAAAAAAAAACTCCTCATAGTGATTCAATAGGAATCATTGCAGTCAATATGTACATGCAACAACAATACATTCAATGGTCGTATACTTATTAAATAAATACCAATCACTGCAAAGACGTGCATTAACAACATTCTGAGAGGAAATGAAGGACATACGATATATTCTTATTGATGAAATAAGTTTCAAAGGGCCAAAATTGTTACTAAAAATAGACAATAAGATACATTGGGAATTTCCACATAGTCAACACCTAAGCTTCAGTGGCATTTCCATAATCTTTGTAGGTGACTTTTTTCACAATTACCATATGTGATGGATAAACCCATATAAACATCATAATCACACATGAGGGCATTATGGTAATAGTTTTGACCTTGCAAATAATGTTTAGACAACATGAAAAAAGTACAACACAAACACAATTTCATCAAGTATTATAGAATATACAAAGTGCAAACATACATCACAAAGATTGGTAGCTCCCAATGACTCGCACAAACAAATATGTTGCATTAAGGAAAATGAGATAATTTGACAACTCGATGCACCTATTTTCTATCAATGATATAGTTAGGTTGCACAATAAAATAATGTAAAGCTATCTAATTGCAATAAGTAGAACAATAAACACCTAATACACAATAGATATTGTAATTGACGATGAATTGTTGGACACTACAATTGGAGAAATTGTTATGCTATCATTGATGTCAAACCTATTGGTAAGATAGAGTGTCAAACCTACTAGAGAGATATTTACTAACATTGTAGAGTGCCATATCATTTGATTGATGAAGAGGATTTGAAAAGAAGAGATCATGTGATGACCTCGTGAAAGGTTGAGTTGAGATGTGTTAAGTATCATGGAAATACAATGGGCACTTGATAAGTTAGTCCTTGACAAAATAATGTGTTGTTCAATGAATACATGAGGTAAAGAACACAATTGGATGAAGCTAAGAGATGAAACAAGTAAAAAGGATAAGTTTGACCGAGTATCAGTGTTGTACAGTCAATGAAGGAATTGAAGCAGAAGATTAAGGAACTTAGTAGAAGTCATGGGAAACTGTTCAAGTCGAGAAGTTAGTTATTTATGAGCAAATGTATATAAAAGTGTAGTTGCGATCGAGTGTAGTAATGGTCAAGCGAGCATGTTGATGTCGAGTAAGAAAGTGTAGTGATTACCGAGTTACACACTGATGATTGAGTTGAAGAACACAATGATTACTGAGTGACAACATAAGATATAGCTTTAGAAAGATTTGAGTTTGAGGCCAACACAGTTGAAATTTTGAATCAGTCAAGTGTGTAGAAGATAAGGATTGATGAGCTAACATATTTAATGCATGAGGAGAGTTTGTTATGTGATCAAAGGCAAGGATTTGATCAGAGGTTTCTAGAAGGAGAAAAAAAAGATGGAAGGATTCGATGAATATAATTTAACCCTAAGATCAACAATGATGTTTAAGTGATAAAAGATTGAAATTACCTATTTAAGGATACATAAGGAATGAATTTCAAGGTTGGTTCATGGTTGATTGGTGATCTTAAGGAGAAGCTATGAAGAGGAGAACAACAGTGGTGAAGTGTGAAGAGTTTGTGAAGAAGTGATTTCTTGAAGAGATGCCAAGCAAATTAGTGATGGAAATATTAATGAAGGCCAGCCAATGAACTAACATATGAATGAATAGAGATTTGAATTCACAAAGTAAGTTGTACTTTATAGATCAAACTTATTGTTCCATTCTAACCATTGTATTAGTCCAAAATCCTTTAATCAAGGTTGACCTAACAACTATTTTGTAAATCCTTTAATCAAGGTGACATTCTAATGGAATATTCTAAAGTCCTCTAACAAGGCCACTCCTAACAGAGCGACTAAATTCTTTAACATGGTCACATTTAAGAATGAGTTGTATAAACTTAAATAGGGCTGGCTATTAACTGAGCTCACTTTAGAAAAGTGAAAAGTTGGTATCATGTTACTTGGTAGTTTTTCGCAAATTGGGTTTCCATGTTAATCTTGGTGTCAAAGTGTTATTTTTATGAGTGGATGTTATTGTTTTACATGCTATACTTTACAATAGTTTATTTACTGACACACGACACATATAGAGACATAGAGTTAAGATATTGCATGAAACATTAAATTGCTGATGATATGCTATAGGGACTGAGTGGGTATCTGAGTTTGATTAATCTATTTGAAGTGATTAAAGGTTGAATTGGTACATCTAGACCTGAGGATAACTGATTCAGTAGATCCCTCTCAGTTATTCTAAATCATTATAACATGAACAACTTTAAAAGAAGGATTAAGTTACAAAGGACACCACATCATGTTGACCATAAATATATGGACACAAACAAGCCTTGTATATAGAGCTTTCGACGAAGTAATTGACATGGTTTATAGTCATGGCTTTAAACTACCAGATGTTCCAATGTGTGTTCTAGCAAGGATAAAAAATTACAACCTTCCACCTTGAAACCAAGCCAACCCCAAGGTTGTGTTGATACCAACAATATCACTGGAAAGTAGAAGGCTCATACCCCTCGCAACGACATGTCTTATAACAATGCACAAATATCAGGGGCTAACACTACAAAGATCAATAATAGACATTGCAAAGATAGAGATGCAAGGCCTAACATTCACAACTATGTCTAGATTAAGGTTATTACATGACATTCACATCTAATTAATGTCATCCTTTGAGAGATATTCCAAAATGGAAAATAACCCAATACATGATAAATACAAAAAAAAGATGAGGCTCTATTGCAATGACTCTCTCTCTCTAAGAAATCAAGGCATGACATAATTTTCCTACCTATGTGGTACAACTTTTTGAAGACATGACATACAATCAAGCATACAAATTCAAATGTAAAGAACAAGTCTACTATAAATTTTGCGTAAGAAATATGTATTGAAATGACATTACATATAACTTTGCCAACGTATAGAGATTGCATCCATAAATATTCAATTTTTCCTTGCATTCTTTGTTGCATCAGCTATAATCCAAACAATTGTACCCAACAAAAGTAATTTCAAATCTTCAAACTTCATGCTATTGGTGGTTATTAGTCCAACTCTGCTTCTATTGCGAGGGATAAATTGAGATTGGATCTAAACCTCAAGGGAACTAAGCTATATCAAAAATTTCTCTTATTTTCTCTTGCATCAACTATAATCAAAATAACTAATCCCAACAAAAGCAATTCCAAATCTTCAAACTTCTCCTCTTTGCCAAATGATATATACTAGAGAACATATCTAACTATCAACATCATCAATGCACCTCATAGGTGCAAGTGCCAATATTTAATTCAAAACGAGTAAAATATGCATTACATTATAGGGAATTAAGATTGAATTACACATGCAAATGTTGCATTTGTTCTATGTACTTTAGCTATACACTCATTCATTTATTTATACAATGTTTCAATTTTTTTGCTTGGTGGAGTCTATAATCTTGGTAGGTGACCTCACGCATTACCATCGTGTCAATGGACAAGCCTATCTACACATCACATTCACACACAAGAACATTGTGGGAGCAGGTCATCATAGTTGTCACCTTACAAAAAAATGTTGTGACAAGAGGGTGAAAGTACAACATAGACACAGTTTTGTCAATTATTATGGAATATACTAAATAGAGAGTCACAATAAGAAGATTGGTAGCCTTTAATGACTTGCACAAACAAACATGTTAAATCAAATAAAAAGAAATAATTTGACAACTCAATGCACCTAATTACTACCCATAATTTAGTGAAGCTCAAAAATAGAAAAAATGTAGGAAAATGTTTTAAACTATGTTGTTGCAATAAATATTGCGCCCCAAACACAATAGACAATGCAACAAATGATGAACAACTTGAAAAATGGGTACTAGTATGGAGGTCAAATTTAGGCGGAGTCGATGGTAGTCAGAGTGGTGAATGTACCCGTCGTTCAAAGAGAGAGTGGTGAATGTACCTACTGCCATTCCCCTCGTCCGAGGTAGAGAGAACTTACAAAAATATTGGGATGATCGCCGTTGGACTGTTTATCGTTTAGTCAGGCATAGAGATAGGCATTTCTATGTGTGACTCTGGAGAAAACAAACATTTAATGCTGTACGACCTCCCTTTCATTCAACTGCTAACTACTATTTATACGGATTGAGACACCGTTCTATATTTCGCTCTTCCGTGTGTCGTGCAACCCTAAAACTGTGGTGTATTTTCTAAGACACAGACGCAGAGCGAACAAGGAAGGATGGCGGCCATGATAACTGCATCATCTGCCTCGGCCTCTGCTTCTGCCTTACTTGTGAAGAGCTCGAGGCCACAAATCCAAATGCAGAGGAGGCTTCAGCTTCAGCTTGTGGGCACAAGCAAGGCCAAGCCCACACGCGGAGTTGTCACCTGTATGGCAGGGACCGGCAAGGTTTGTCAATATCTCTGATGTAGGACTAAATCTATTTAGATTACAAATCTTGAAGGATCTAACTTTAACAGGCCAATGCAGTTGTATGGCATAGCTTTTTCGATTGAATGCCTTTACCGATCATATATCACTCTTCCTCTGACGTCCTTGGGAAGTGGGAACGCTGTTTTGGGGATGCAAATTCTTTTGGTTTGGAGGTATTTACAGCCCAGATTTGCGATGGATTAGAATCTGGGTTCATCTCTTACATTGTCAGGCGTTAGGCAATACTTGATTTGACTCTGTGTGAACTAAACTTTCTTATCAATAGATCAATTGAACTAATTTCCTTTACAGAGTGGCGATTCAAATAATCTAAACATGTTAAACACAGCCAACGTTCAACATGTGCATATAATGCGCTGAATTTGCAATCACAATCCACTCATTTTTATTATTTGGTCTCTTATACGGTAAAAATCTTCTATTCTATTACAGCATTTAAGAATATTTTAAGATTGCTACAAAAAAATTTGCCTTTTAAGTTTTGAATTCTTATGTGTCAAATTAAACAACTATCTTGCTTTTAAAATACGGGCTGCTGGTCGAAGATGCGTCCTTATGTGTACTGGACTTCAGGGATGCCACCCAATCAGCGGAAACATGGAACTCTAGGATTTTATGGTCAAGAAGGTTTTTCTTTTGTTATTCACATTACAAATATAGAACTATTTGATGTTATTCCTTACCATACATAACGTTTACTCACAACCCCAATGTTTATAAGTGTGTGTGATGTGTACGTGTGTGTATATATTGCGATGAGCAGACATCAAGTTGAAGCAATCTACTCATGGATTTTATGAATTGATTTCTCTAGAAAGTAGTTGAATTTAGCTTTCCACATTGTTGGCTTGGTAATTATGTCAAACAGCTGTATTGCTTTATGGTAGAAGATATTCCTGTTTAAATTTTTAAGTCGCTGACTTGGTAATATTGAGTGAGAGGAGCATTTACCTCATGTAATCAAAATGACAACCTTTTAGGTAGGACTGAGTATAATTTCATTTGTTTCATGAGATTCCGTTTCTTAATTTCATTTTCCACTTGACTAATTTTTGTCCATAGCATGGCACTAATATTTTGCTTTGATTTTGACAGTTCTTTGTCGGAGGGAACTGGAAATGTGTAAGTATCATCATTTAAATGTCTTTTATTGTCAGTTTTTGAATAATTTATTTTTTCGATTGATGCTTGCATATTTCTTACAGCAAGATAATTCATTCAGCACATTATAATGTATATGCACTCCTCCTCTCTTCTAGTTTGCTTGGTTGGTTTGTTTCCTGTCTGAACTTGTGTAATTAAAGCAGAGTTATTTAGTTTTGGTGAGCAGTCAAGGATCTTAGTCCAATTCAGGGGCTTAAGTAGTCAAATGAGTCTGAGGAAAGTACAAAATGAACTATAAAGTGAAAAAAAACATTAAAAGAATTTTGTATAAATATATTAAATATAGTTTTTAATTGCTGAGTTTTGCCTAGGTTTGGTTGAGTTTCCATTTAGTCCAACTTGAAGTGCAAAAAGAGCTTGCAGAGTCCAGAGTCTCAACACTATGGATCAAAATAACACCAACACTGCAAATTACATGTGATGTACATTGAATATATATTATTTTTTCTTTTGTTGACGCGCTTCTTTCAAGCAACAGTATGCAGATCTAAGAGTTGTATTTTCTTATTTAATTTGTAGTTTTCTATGTAAGTACTGACATCTTGAACTGTCTATTGAAATTGTACCCAGAATCAAGATGCCACAGTTAGGAAGAATAAAGCACACATAGAAATTTGTTTCGTTCTTATCTTCTTCTTCCTCATTTCATTTTTGTCCTCTTACCTTTATGCATTCTTTACTGCAGACATGTTTTAATGGCCGTAAATAATATATTCACTGCCTCTTTTTTTCTTTGTTTACCATTTAAGGTTTCCCCAACTTGTCTAATTGTTGTTCTTCTTGCATTTCTTTGAGTTTTGAGTTCACTTTGAGTCTAGGGCCCTTTTTTCTTTAGTTCTTTGTTATTGTAAATTTGTAATAGTTGTATGTTTCAGTCCTTTTGAGACCTATTATTTGCCATTTGTGGACATTAATATTAGTTATTTCGTTCTTATTTGCTGAATCTAGAATCTAGAACCATAAATTTTTTTGAGCTTGCAGTGGAGAGTAAGTGATTGGCCTACACAAGCCTTATGATCCTTTTGAACTTCAACTGTATTACAGAATGGCACAAAAGCTTCCATTTCAAAGCTTGTGGCTGACTTGAACAGTGAGAAATTGGAAGACGATGTAGGTAAGAAATGGAAGCTGTTTTCTTGTTGGATATATCTTCCTATGCTGTCAACTGATTAGTACATGTCTTTATGCAATAAGTGTTTTCGCATTAGTTATGGAACAATGAAGAGAAGATTTATTGATTGTATCCCACAGTTGCAGTTTTTTCTACAAATATTAGTGTAGTTTTGATATGATTCTGTTTAACAATCTGTATGTGTTGGCAGAGTCAGGACATTAGGTTACTATATTTCTCTACTTATCATTTCTAGATTTGCCATAAAGTAAAAAAGATACAATTCTGGAAATTTTAGATGTATGTTCCAGTTATTTAGCTATGAAAAAGTTTTTAAGTATGGTCACATTCAATTCCTTTCTTAGGAAAAAAAGGAAAGGAAACTTGGAGCTACCTAGCCTTCACCTGTTTTGTTCCATTGTTTTCTGTTATACATTTTTTGGAAAGGAATTCTCTTAAGTTCTGCCTTTGCAAAACACAATTAACAAAAAGCCTTTAAAGATTACCACATTCAAATGAATACAGTTTCTAATATCTTGTTTTGAAGTATCAAAAGAGCTACTCATCAGATATTTGAGCCACACTGAAATGGAATACAAAATGTAATACCAAGTCATAAGTCAATCTTCTAGGATTGTATCACCATTGTTTGGAAATCCCAATTGATATATGGTCGGGATATTTTTAATGTTAAAAAAGCAAATGATTACTTGATCTATATTGTGAAGTTGGACTTGTATTAAAAAATTTAGAAGTATTTTGAAAGAAGTGATGTTTTGCAAGGATATATGTTTAACATTGTAATAGAGATAATGATCTTGGATTGGAAATTGTTTTATTCCAATCAGAATGGAGTGTTAAACAGAGTATTTGAATTTCTATTAGTGACAAGATCACCATCTACAAATAACATATTATTTGTGCGATTGTCATTGTGGGTTTTACTTGACAGCTGTGATTGTTTTTGCATGTTTCAAAAACACTTGAGGATTAATGAAAGGAAAGAATGCCATTAGGATGCTCCCAATGTTCCTATTTGTAAGAGACATAAGATTGGTTGTAAGCATATAAGTGTGAGGAAGAGAATCAATAAGCTAAGCTGGTTATAGGAACAAGAGCTAGTTCAGTGTAGAGAAGAACATGTGTGACATTAGGAAAAACTTGTATGACCTGCTTGATCGAGAGCTTTTTGTGGTTACTTTGGGCCTTTGATAATTAGAAGGAGAGGATTGATTTCTATTGGAACTAGGAGTAAAGCTTATTCTTATGGGGACAGTTGAAAACTATATTACAGGGGAAAAATCATCTTTATATGGTGTCAAAAGTGGAATATATGTTTACAATTATTCAATCCTCTTGGAAAGCTATGCAATTTTAAAAGAAGACATATTGCTTTGAGTCCATGTTAGAATGTTATGGCATTGGGAAAGTTGCCACTGAAGCTCATGGGATGTGGTTTGACCTACAAAAATGATGATTTGTTAATTTCTAATTTTTGACAGCTAGCAAAGGTTGTATAAGTGTCCTATGTGGCAAGATAAGCATCAAAGACTGACTAAACAAGGTTGTTTAAGTGTCCTATGTGGCAAGATAAGCATCGAGGAAGTGGAATATGTTTATAGTTATTCCATCCTCTTGGAAAGCTATGCAATTTTAAAAGAAGACTTATTGCTTTGAGTCTACGTTAGAATGTTGTAGGATTGGGAAAGTTGCCATTGAAGCTCATGGGATGAGGTTTGACCAACCAAAATGATGATAAGTTTATTTTAATTTTTGATAGCTAGTAAAAGTTGTATAAGTGTCCGATGTGGCAAGATAAGCATCAAGGACCGGCTAAATAGCCGAATATTTGTACAAGCTAGGCATTCGTCGGGTGTAAATGTTAGGCATCAATGTCTATCATGTGCCGTATTCCATGCTCCACATCCTTTGATATCTCCGTAATTGCACATCCCATTGTTGACAAAATTATTAATTCTGTCCATAACTGTATATATTTTTATCTGATGATAGAAAGGAAGTGGCCATTCAACAAAGATAAAAACCTAAGTGTCTCCCTTAGTAAAAAATGCATTTTAATTTGCTGCCTTTTAGATGTTGTGATGATAAAAATATTATATAGTTCAAATAAATTAAAAATTTATGTAAAAAGGATGATTGTAAAATATTGTTATATCTTTAATTTTTCTTATTGTATTGTATAAATTTATTTATTATTTTTGTATTTGTAAATCCCTTAGTGTGTTGTGCGCTCTAATGTACATATTTTAATAATGATAAAAAAATTGTATAGAAATATTTAAATAAATAGAATGAATGTAGAACATTAAGTATGTAGTATATATGTTTATTTTAATAGAATTTTTTTATTAAATTTAAATATAAGATTATGTAGCATATATTTATATTATTATTATATTAAAATATAATCTTTTTTCATTTTCTAATTTTTATATATATATTTAGTGATCGGTAAGAGGCCAAAGCCAAGGTTAATTATTATTATTTGTTATGATTAATTATTCCGATTATTAGTTAATCTCAAGTAGTTTGGAACCCAAGACCTCCCAGATATTTACCGTTGTGTTGTAGGCTCTGGCCTTAATCTTTATATATATTGTATATTAAATTGCAGCTAAATTAAGTATATAGTTACAATGCTATCAAGCTCAATATATTGTTGTTTAATAATTAAATATATAATAATCATTATATTTAATTTAAAATTTCAGTCCCTTTATATTTCTAATTTATTTTCATATAATTTACATTAAATAGCATTTATAATATTCTTTTATTTTTTAGATTTATTTTACCAATCTGAATTTTCTAAGATTCATTTTACCAATTCATTTTATTTATTTTTTGGAGGAGTTACGAAAATATTTGAAGATTCTATCTTATTGATTTTAAATATTTGAATTTCTTATAAAAATTTGAGACAGACTAATTTTTTAATCAAGATTCTTGAAGTAAAATTTATAATTGATGGATATCACAAATAAATTGATCAAAAGAATAAAAATTATAATATCAAATACAAATTAGCAAAACAAAAGTAACATTAAGATCAACATAAACTTTGAATAGAAGAAGGATAATAAAAATTAAAAAAAATTATTAATAAAAAATTAGATATATTTTATTCAATAATTTTTAATAGTGTAACTTAATTGTTTAATAATGAAAACTAATATTATAACATATATATAATAATAATAATAATATTTTACAATCATCCTATTTACATAAGTTTTTAATTTATTTGAAGTACATAATATTTCTATCATCACAACATCTAAAGAACAAATTAAAATGCATTTCTTACTAAGGGAGACACCTAGTTTTTTATCTTTGCTAAATGGCCACTTTCTTTCTGTCATTATATAAAAATATGTACAGTTACAAACATAATTAATAAGTTTGTCAGCGACGGGATGTGCAATTATGAAGATATCAAGGTGTGCGAAGAATGGAATATGACACAATGGCATACATCGTCGCTTAAAAATTACACCCGATGAAGGCCTATGTAGCTGGTGCAAATATTCGTCTATTTAGCTGGTGCCAGATAAGCAAAATGCCAACTGATGCAGATCAAGAGTGGAAAATCCCCAATGGAGATGTCCAAACCTTGTACCAAAGAGTCACACAACAAAAATAGATCAAGATGCAATAGAACAACAATATTTTATTAACGGGAGATCCAATTACATTGAATAATCATCTAAATGTTTTGGGCTGTAAGGCCTTCCCAGTTACGACCACTGCAAAGGAAATCCACTAAGATCCAATCCTAAATCTACCAAGTCCTAACCCCGCTAGAGCTTTTGCAAGGATTCTTTCTCGATCCTAAATCCCCCCTTTTGATGCCCTCATACAATCACAAGCCCTAAATTTATACACATTAACCACTGTAGGTTGGCATTCAAGATAATATATATCCCAAGACAAACATATTAGACTGGTTAGCCTAAATTCCAAATTATTACAATAATTAATTAATTTCTTAGGAGTGACCCAACCATTGGGTCACCCACACATAGGTCCACCCCGAGATCCAGTCCCATCAAATGAAAACTTCCACCATGATACTCATCAACAAACTGGTGAGCATGACTGAACCGGTGATGTGAAGGATACAACCAGTCAGATTGGTGAACATGACTGAACAGGTCATATAGAAAACACAACTAGTCAAACTGGTTGGCTAAGAATATGTTAGACCTCACAATTGACAACACTTGAAGAAGTGCAATTGTAGACACAACCTCTACGAATAACAAGTCATAAACCCTTTTCATCGTGCATGCTAGGAATCTCCACAAATCAACCACACACAAAATCTCTGTAAACTGTCCAAAACAGCGGAAGACCAAAAAAATAAATTCCTTCAAGATAATGCACAATTGCCAAGAACCCAAGATGCTCTTGCATCACCAACATCCAAAACATGACGACAATGATAATCATGACAAAAGTGCCATGTTCATATATAAATTCCCAAAGAGTGACTTTTGATATTCCTATGTATATGCTGCTTTGACTTTTCTTCCATTTGGCATTTGACCTTTTTATTCTAACCTATGGGAGGCTGAGGAGAGGTCTCAACTACTTGATTCATGCCATAGCAAAGACGACATAGCAAAGATGACAAGGAGAATTGTATGTTGTATATTTGAGAAGAAACTTAAGTATAGGCTGAACAAAGTTTATAAAAATCATTGTATTTGCCTATTTTGAGCCACACACTCCCATGAGAGCAATTCTTCTGACATCTGATTTTTTCACCCTTCATTGATTTTTTTCCCAACTCTATATATCTGAATGGTATTGCTTTTAATACTTAAGTACTTCATTTCTTTGTTAATAACACTTTGATGGCTCCATTAATAAATGTAATTTAGGAAACCAAGTAGAACAACAAATAAATTGTTTGATTCCCTAGGATTTAACTATGTAAGGGGAAATTGCAGATCAAGGAAGCTTAGGTATTGTCACTTTTAGCCAGGTCTTTCACTCTTTGTTTTCTAGTTTAAAATCTTTGTGCCAATCATAGATGAAATAATTGTCGAGATTGAAAGACTCGCCAGTATTTATGCCATTAATTTGGCACAAAAACCTGACAATCAAAGAATATAATACATGGGATGCAAAAATATAAATTCTAACTACATTTTGACTGATTTCTTTTGCTCTTGTGAAAAAACATCCTCACCTTCAATGAGGTCATTTGCAGTGATTTTGTGCCAATGAGTGAAGAACTGTAGCTCATCCAGTTGTAAGTGCAATTGGAGCTTGGTCGTGGTCAACCACATGAAGAAGAGGAATTATTTAGCTCAGAATTGCCTCAAATACCTTGTCTTTGTGTAATATAACCTTTGGTTGTGCACAAGGAAGTTTGAGGAAATATTAGGTGCTCCAACTGATTTGAATGATATTGGTCCTTATAATGATTGGACAATGGAGGAGCAACTTTCATTGTTTGCCAAGGATGACATATATGATTTGGAGAGGTAGGCTACGGAGGAGGAGGAGGGGGTGGATTTGGATTCACATTGGATGACATTGAGGAGGATGAGGAGGTTGAGGATGATCATGAGCAGTCATAACTAGTGCTAACAGTCACAACAGACTCTTGGGACTAGACCCTCTAGTTCTCTACCACTCCAGTAGTTTTTCCTAGAGCTGGTAAGAGGAAGATGCAAAATGTATTGATGTTGCATTTACTTTTACTTTCACAAAAACAGTTTGCTATTTTTTTTGTGCCTCAAACTACCTGGCTACCAGCTATCAACATTCCACATGAGGATGCCATTTTCTACCCAATTTGCATTTAAATCAATTAAATTATCTAGACTCAGCTTGTTTCTTTTATGTACTCATTTATTGATTCATTGGATGCATCTTCTCATTGAAGTTTGAATTTGTTTTGCATTTCTAATTAAATTTAAGCAATTTTTTCAGTTGCCATGTTTTCTGCTGAGTTTTTGCCTAGTTTTTCAATTATGGTGCCAATCTTGTTTGTGTTAGCATTTTTTTTTGTAGTTCCATTTATGTTTCGTACAATTGTTACTTTGCTTTATTTTGTGCTGCTAATCTTTGTTAAAATGAAGTTATATTTGTTCAATCCTTTTGGGACCATGAATATTGTAAGTTGATTTGCATTATAACGACAAGATCTTAGAATGAAGAATCACAGCTTGATCAATAAAATACTTTGACAAGTAAAGAAGATGGACAAATAAGGTGAAGAGAACCTTGGGAAAAGAGTTGCCTCACTTGAAGCTAATTTGTAGTTTATGATAAAAACCCAAGAAAGTTTCATCAAACAACAAGAGCTGACTTTTCACTTTAAGAATTAAACTTACATGCATAAGATGGAATATTCTTTGAGTGGAATAAGAGCAACCCCTTTCGAAGAGGATGAATAAACAAAAGATTTAGGGATAGTACTTGGATGGATGTTAGTCCAAGGTAGACAAATAAAAAGTCAGGATAAACCAAAATTTGAAAACAAGAGTAGACATTAAAGCTTTTGAAGGACAAGTTGCTTCTGAAATTCTGCTTTCAATGTTGTAACAATAATAGACATTGAAGGTTGATTTAGAAATTGTTGGCAAGGGGGTAAGCAAATGGAGGCTTAGATCAAGCAAAATGGGAGGTTTATGGTAGCATGCATGAAGTTGGTGAATGTTTCTTTTGCATATTTTGAGATGGAAGGACAACTCTCATTTTGTCGGGAAGTATCCTACATACTTTTAAGAAGAAGAATACGCTGGTAGGGTCTAGTTTCAAAGGATTTAAAGAATTTCTTTAGAAGCATTTCTATCTCATTGGGCACAAATAGGCTTGTAATGCCTAGTTGGGAAGGTTTTAAAGAATATAAGTAGAAGCATTTCTGTCCCATGAGATACAAAACTGATTAAAATTAGGAAGGGTTTAAAGAATATCAGTAGAAGCATTTCTGTCCTGTGAGACAAAAAACTGATTAGAGCATGCAGGTTCACACTATATAATTATATGAAAAAACCTTTGATGAATTGGCATTTGGAGGAAGAGGATATGATGATATTCATGGGGAAATTATACCCAAGCATAAGAAAAGAGTTGTCTATAGAAAGTCTTAAGACTTTGATGAAATGTTTGCATAAGCTTGGAGAAGCTAAATGAGGGTGGGTCATCTTAGCAAAATCAATAATCAATTAAGCCCAAGAAGCAACCAAAAAAGCCAAATAAATTCTACAAAGGTTAGTGACAAGGTAGGAAAAATGCTACTACACATTTTGGAAGGATCCTAAGAACCATTGTGGTCATTGTGGTAGAGAAGCACTACTCAGAACTTCTGCCAGACCTAATGAAGAACAAAGGAAGTTTTGGCATGTTTCTCATGGAAGAAAAGGGGGCAAAGGGTAGTTATTTTGCCAGTTGAAAAAGGAAAAATCTATGCTTGGAGGAAAGGAAGTAGTAGTGAGAATTGCTTGCATCATTGCACCTGCACAAAGAATGCAAAATGGTCTGCATTTTCAAAGTATTGGTGAAAGCAGAGGATTTTGAAGAAGGAAAAAGCTGGGAAAAAAGAGAATATGAGCATGCATGAACTTACCAAAGCTGACCGTCATGATTATAAAAGCAAAAATACCTACTATTTTTGAGATTCAAGAAAATTGTCAAGCAACATATGAGTTAAATATTTAAAGAAACAAAAGGTTCAATCGGTTTTGCATGTCAATTTTGAAAAGTTCCATAATAACCCCTTTTTTTATACATACAATAGGAGAAAGCAAAGCCTGAGCCATTATAGAGGAGTTAAGGAGAGACAGTGTCTCCTTGGCTCATTGCTTGAGCAAGGGAAAAAAGTAACCATTTAAAATTATGTAGAATTGGAGCTTCAAGATACAGCTTCAGACTTGCTATGCCATTGCTAATTTATATGACAGTGAAGGCAATAACCAAGCTTGAGAAAAGATAAAGGTTAAATGAGTTTTCCTAGGCTAATTCCTGAAGCAAGTGAAGAAACTAATAGGGCAGCTGGGAGTATGAAGAATTGGGGCCCCAAGATATTGCTGTAGATTCAATGACACCATTCCTTTGAAAAGACATTTCTCGAAGACTAATCTCAGTGTATTTTAGTCAACTAGCATCCTTTATGTATATCCATTTTATTTCCTATTGAGTATAGATAAACATCAGCGTTCACATGAATTTACGTGAGTTCACAATCTCATAAAGATAAGCTTCTTATAAAGAGACCAGTTTACAGATGATATTACACCATCATAATTACATATGTTTCAAACTAGGTTGCATGGGTACGTGTACTAACAGCCCTGGGACGCGTACCCACATACCCAAGTACTGGGTACACGTACGACAAGTACCACGTACTCAGTGGAGAGCATCATAGCTGAGGACCTTGATTAAGATTTCAGATTTTTTTTTTTTGGTTTTTTATTTGTGTATCAGCCTATGTTCCCCGGGGACGTGTACTTGGCCAAAATACAGGAGTTTCCGAGACGGGGACGTCCCGGGGACGGGGGGATGGGTATGGGACGTCCTCCAGCCGTCCCCCAAAAAGGCAAATTACTAGAGGACGTCCTCAACGTCTGTCCCCAGTACAGAAAGGGGACGTCTAGACGTTCCTCAACTGTACCGGGTATGGCCAGCCCGTTCCCAAATGTTTTTAAATTTTTTTTTTTGAATGTTTAATTTTTTTGAATGCAAAAAAAAAAAGAAGTGAATATTAAAAAATAATTTTAAGCCTCCTAACTAGGTCGCTGAGGTGGGCCCCACCACTGCAAATGCGGTAGAGGCAGAATAGGAGCAGCAGTAAGCTTTATTTGTCTATGTTATGTTTTTTATGTTGAATGTGAACATGATTATGATACATTGATACTTTAGTGCAGCCCTCTAGCCTTTGGGCATATAGCTTTAGGCATATTTAGATTTAGATTTTCAGATTTATCATGTTTATCATTATGATATTGTTCATTGATATTGATATGCATTTTGACAATTGAGTACGGAAATTGGATATTATTTCCTAGATGGCATTCAAATGTTGTATGTTATGGTTCTATAATGTTTAAATGACATGCTTTGTGCGTAGTTTCATATGAATGACATGTATATTTGCAAATTTCAATGTATATTTTAAAATTTTCATATATATATAGCAGTCCTCGTTTGCCCCCCCCCCCCGCCGTCCCCCCCTGTCCCCAAAATTGCCATAAAAATTTGCCATCCTAGAACCCCGTCCCCTGCCCCCATACCTGAAACTTGGGGTAACATAAGTATCAGCTTGTTGGTTATCAAGCTTAATTCAATACATAATCAATTTGAAACTTTGATACAATATTAATTTACAGTAAACATTATCAATGTTCGAGTCAAAAGTTTATCATTTGCAACATGTCATTGTTATATGATTTATGATCTTCTTGTTCGTGTTTCAAGTCTACCTTCTTTCTTATGCATCTAAACATTTATCATATATTATTATCACAAACGTATTGTAAATCTGAAACTGAATTCTATACATCACATCTGCAAGCTTTATCAATATTCTTGTCTTGAAAAACCATTGTCATGACTCATATTTTCAGACTTTCTATAAATATTTAATTAGATTTAAAAAAAGTTTGATGTACCCAAGTACCCCCGTCCCGATTTTGAAAAATAATTGTACCAGTACCCTAAGTACCCAAGTACACCCCCATCCCTGTGCAACCTTGGTTTCAAAATACAAAAAGATATCGATTTCTCAACTCAAATATCATTACCCCTATATCTACCAATGCAACCCATCTATATGATCCTTCAGTCCATTTAAGGACCTTGTTATTCTGTGCAACAACTCTTGGTTGTGGAGGGACAAACAATGGAGGCAAGACAACCAAAGGAGAGGCCTGAACTGGCTTACCCTTCTCAAGTATGGCTTTCTCCATCAAATCATGTAGCTATTTCTTTAGGTTACACTCTTGGTTGTAGAGGGACAAAAAATGGAGGCAAGACAACCACTGGAGTGGCCTGAACTGGCTTACCCTTCTCAAGTATGGCTTTCTCTGTCAAGTCATGTAGTTATTTCTTTAGGTTATTCAGGGCCAAATCAAATGGTGGCACCTCTCTCTGTGCCTAGGCAGTGGAGTGTCTGTAAGCTATCTCCTTTTTCAGCACTCTAACAACATATTCATTCAGCAGCTTGATGAACTTCTCATCTAACTTCATTATGATAGTCACTTGCATAACAATGCTATGATATATGGCTACTGGCTATTGGGCAACTCATTTGCACCCGTTCCCTGTGTTTTTGTGTTAAGAGTGTTATATTTACAGTCTTAGGAAGTGCATTTTTGTGGCACCGTAGACAACACTTGATATATGAGCCTCCAAAGAGACTCAGCACGGTTTCTAACTCTACCATTAAAAATGTCTTCATTACACATTTTCCATGTGGACCATATCATTTCAACAGAAAGAACAGACCCAACTGAACTGCTACTGCTTTTTAGGCCCAAGAACTTTCAAGTTAGTAAGTTGAAATAATGGTGCAAATATAGGCCAAAAATAACCCAAACTTTCCTGGCAAAGGAAAGTCAAAGAAAATATGGAAAATAGTAAGATAGGTTTTGCAAAAGGAACAAATATTAACATCTCCAATGGCTTTTTAACAGGCAGTTTATGCAGGAAGAAGCCCCACATGAAGCGGGGATTCTTGGGTTCAACAAGTCTATGCCACAAGTTAGCAAGGTGTTTGCTCCAATCTGATGGTCCAAGGTTCATGTTCTAATGGGAGTTAACATGTTTAATGACTTCTTGGCTATCAGAGAGGATTTTGTATACAAGTTTGGCTTTAGTGTTGGGAAGACTGGCACCATTAGGCCACTTAAGGGGTAATATTTAGTCAAGTTTGGCTTTAGTGTTGGGAAGACTGGCACCATTAGGCCACTTAAGGGGTGATATTTAGTCCTTTAAAATTTATCTTGTTGCATGCTTCTCTCATCATAGTATGTGTTCTTCAATGTGATTGAGGAATACCAAATTTACACTGCAGTTCCTGCCGACCGATAATCCTGCCCTCTTGGATGATATCAAAAAAGTTCTTAATACCCTTGCTAGCCCAGCTTCTTGCATAGCAGCCCTGAAAGAGAGCCAAGGCTTATCCCCATGCTTGAGATATCACCATATTGATTTTTCTCCACAGATCTTGTTATTCTCATCAATGCAACTGTTATTTTCGATTAGCTTCCTAACGTGCTCCCAGCTTTTCCAAATGGCTTTGAATGCACTGGTTCCTGTGACTTTGATTGCAAAATTACCAGACAATTAAGTCATTAATATGGAGACCCTTCCAGGATGAGGTATTATCAGGATTGGCTCTGGCTATATTGTTTCTAACCAGCACCTTCCAAAGGTCTTCAGCTAGTGTAGCTTTGGCAATCCACTTGATGACAAGAGTAAGCCCTTGTGTTGTAAGGTCTTTCAACCCCAACCCCCCCACTCTCCTTACCCATAGTGCCAGAGGGATTATTTGTGTTCCATTTGCTGAATTTTCTCTCAATTTTGCCCTTAATCCAGTTCCACATTCCTTGCAAGTTGGGATTGACTGAAAATGGGATACCTAAGTATTTTACTTGATGTTTAGGGTCTCCCCTTGCGAGATCAAGGCTGTTGCACCAGCTAGGAGGTTGATCTACGCAATCTAGCATAATTGATTTAGGCAGTGACACCTTGCTTCCCAAGATTGCACAGAATAAGTCAAGCTTGTTCGTTAGGTTACAGACATTATCCTCAGCAAGCTCAATGGTAATTGCTGTGTCATCAACAAATTGGACATTAGATATATCTTCCCCATTAGGAAGTTCTATACCCTTAACTCTTGGAGATAGAGAGTTGTCTTTATGTCTATGGTATAGAGCATCTGCAACGATGACAAAAAGTTCAGGTGCCAATGGGCAACCTTGCCTTATTGACCTTGAAAGATCAAAAGCTTCAGATCTCACTTCATTCACCTGCTCCCTTGCATTAGCTTCATTCAAGAGAGTTAGGAAACCCAAACTGTTGACCATCATGGCAATAAATTTCCATTCATTTCTGCTGTATGCTTTCTCATAGCCCAGGAGCAACATGCAGGCCTGCTGATTAGAGTCCCGAGCCTAATCCATAGCCTACAGAAAGTGATAAGGATTTCCAAGATATATCTGCCATTCACAAACCTAGTCTGGGAAGGCTTGATAATATGAGGAAGAACATTCTCCAGCCTTAATGGCAGGATCTTTGCCAAAATTTGGTAAGATACATTCAACAGTGTAATAGGCCTCCAGGTTTTGATGAATGTTCTATCTCCTTCCTTGGGAATAAGTTTGATGAGACTCGAGTTGATGTCTACCCCAAGAGACATGTTATGAATGGCTTCTGTATAAATCTGGAGGAGTTCATTGCCTGTCCAACTAATATTGTTTTCATAGAGCTCCATTGGGATTCCATTCAGCCCAGGGGCCTTTTCGTTACTCAAATTCTGAATAGCATTGTTCTCATCCACAATTATATAGGTTTGTCAAGCATAGCTGTCTCTTCAGTAGGCACCTTTTTAGGAATGATGCCACTGAGTTTTGACCTAGCATTTTCCATTTCCTGTCCAACATCTTCAGAAATGAAGAGTTTCTTATATTAATGTGCAAAGGCCAGAAGAATTTCATCTTGGGAGTTAAGGTCTTTCCCTTCTTTCCAAATAGACTCAATCCTCTCTCTAGCTTCTTTGGATTTGAGGATCTGGACGAAGTACCTAGCACCCTTATTACCATGGCTGATCCAATTAAGTCTGGCTCTAGTTTTGACACCTTGATTCTTGAAATATTGCAACCTCCAGAAGGAGTCTCTGGACTGGGTTGCAGACTCCTGTTTAGTAGCAATATTGACCAGGTTACTCTGCAGGCACTCTAGCATGAAATAGGTTTTTGGAGTTCAGATTCCATTCTTCTCTTATCTTGGCTTTCTTTATGTCACTACCTGAAAAAGGGTTTAGCAGCTATTGATGTTCTGGGATCATCTCTCAATAGCAGGTTGGTGCTTCACCACCACTTCATTAAACCATCTGATAATATTAACAATAGTATTAACATCTTCATCTTTTAGCTGGGTAAGTTTCAAAGCTAATCCATCTTGCCCCCCTTCTCCAAAAGAGCCCTACCAATTTGAAAAATATCAGCAATAACAGGGTGGGGATTCAATAGGGAAAAGGGGCTGACTTGAACACTAACACTTGTGTCATCCTTCCTAAAATTGAAAACATCCCTATGAACATAAAATCTCTCAAGTTCTCTTATTTCCATTTTGAAAACTGGACCAAGTATGCCAAAATGCCTTTATAACTGTATTTGCAACCTGCTAAGGGGTCAAAAAGTTTATGCTTATTAATCATATTGTACCAAAAGAGCATTTCACATGCCTTTCATTCAAACTTGTCACCTCCGATCTTGACTTAAGGAGCCTCAACCATGTTAAAGTCACTTCCGGTGATCTATGGAATTCTATCTAATTGAAACATCCATTTCCACAATTCAATTCTATCTCTATGATCATTGCCAGCATGCACATCAGAGATATCTGTCTCTTTATCATCAATTTTATATGTGTTCCAAACCAGTCAGTGATAAGGGGAACAATTCTAATTTGGAACGTGTTTGGTTCATTTAGGCCCTACTAAATTAGCATCTCCTCCCTTTCCTTTCTGGTGAGAAGTGGTGAATGCTCTCACATCTTTCCATATACATTTCAAGTTAATATCCAGAGAGAACCCGACAGCCTTAAACTCTTGGAGCATTAGTATGTCTATTTCTTTATCATCATACCTTGTCCTTAGATATTATTGTTGAGTACACAATTTAATGAGCTGCTATGATTGCATATAAAATTTCCTTTGCATCATATGTGACTGCTTTGCTCTTAAGATAATATATTTGGAAGAATTTTCTCAGCCTTTCACCGCTTTCTTTTTATGTTGTAAATGGTGTTATGCGAAGTATTAGTCTTGAAATCAGTATAACTATTGTATGACAGAATAGGAGGTAACAAAACCTACACTGAGATGTTGAAGAGGTTAGAATAGATTGGAACTCCTTGCCTGATTTCTTGAGTAAGTGAAAAACATGAGGGTAACCCTTCAAAATTACAGAGAATTGTGGTCCCAAGAGAGTCCAGTAAGTCAGTAAGTTAGTAACATATTTTCTTTGAGAAGCCAATAATTACTAATACTAACTTGAGAAATTCCAATCAACTGGGTTGTGTCTTCTACTGTTTGCTGCAAGGGTTTGTTAGTATTTTTTCTATAATTCTGAAATGCACATTTGGGCAGATCTTCTTGTATGCAAGTTGTATATGTGCTAACAATTATATGGTTGCAATCCTATTGTTTGATTCTAGATGCAAACTGCATCTAGTGCTTCATTTAAATTATGATTCTAAAATACATGATATTATTTGCTATGCTACAAGTGGTGTACTGTTGTGAAATTTAATTAATTGATATTTACATATTTACTATTTTTGCCCAAAAAGTTGCTTTTTTAATAGTTCAATGCTTTTAACATTAATTTCAGATTCTGGATAGTTATGTATTTTAACTGCAAATAATTTTTTTGTGCTATATTGTTGTTGTTGAAGTAATACTTCTTGCAATCTTATCTTGGATAATGATGCTGTACTGTGACTTTTTTGTGAGATATAGTTTGAAATACTTTAATGCATTCTACCCATTTCCTTGTGGCATGTCAAGGGATTTCTATTCAAAGTTTTCTATTTATGTTCTTCAACATTTGAGCTTCTGGAGAATCTGTTTCCATTTTCTTCTTTATTTGCAAGAAAATTTGAGTGCAGCATTTCTGCATTGCAAGAGAATATGTTGTATCATATTTGAAGTACAGTAACATTTCTCTATGTAAACTATCAAGTGTGGCCTCAATAATTGTTTGTCCTCTTAAACAGATATTGTGGTGGCACCACCATTTGTCTATATTGATTTTGTGAACAGCATTTTAAATGATCGTATAGAGATTTCAGCCCAAAATTCCTGGGTTGGCAAGGGCGGGGCGTTCACTGGAGAAATCAGGTAAACCAAATTTTTGAATAGAGCTGATTGAGAACTCTAGTTATGTTTCTGAGCAAGTAATAACTTCATTAATGATGCAACTAGTTATCCACAATTTTCTCCATTACTTTGAAATAGGTGTCTGGTGATGGAAATAGGTTGTTTCTGTTGATGACTGTTCTGTCTATTAATCTATACCAGCATGTATGCTTGAAGTGGGTTTCTTTTCGATGTTTCCCCTCAGATGGTGGTAGGGAATGTTGCAAATGCCATTTAACATGATTAGCTTGGGTCAAAAGACTTATTTGCACACAAAGGAATGCATGAGAGAAGGTCATTCATTTTGTGTTTTGTTTTGCAGCTAACGGCTATAGACAACAATGAAATTCTTAAGCACTAACAACCCAGACTTTTTAATGGATGTTATGTCATCGCATAACTTCTTGTCAGCTGTTCATAAACTAGAGACAGCTATGGCTTACGCTAGACTCTATTTATAGATGCTAAATGTAGAATTTAATGAACTGTTTGTATTTTGTAAAGACCTTAAGGTCTGAATGATCTGAATCTTTTGTTTTTCTTGAACTACTAAATTTGAAAATGGACTGCTCACCTAATATAGATTCAAGAAAGGAAACTGATTTCTAAATATCTTTTAGACCATTCAAACATTTAAATGTGCTTACACATATATGCTAAAAGCTGCAGATCCTGGAATTCTGATTTATTTATAAAAAACTGGCTCAAAATCTTTAAACAGCAGCTGTTGGCTTACATAACATAGAATTAATAACAGCCTTCAAGCTACAGATATTGCAGACCCAAAATAGAGTTTGCACAATAAATAGCAGAGCAGAAGTGATACATGGGAATTTCGTCCTTTCATCAAACATGCATAACTGCGAGCAAATTATTCAGCATGCCCAGAAACAAAGCAGAGGCTGCTATTTAAGCTAATTAAGGGAGGTTTTGGAAGCTGCCTTAACAAGAAACTCTAGGGTGGTTAGTGTGAAAGACAAACAAGAGAATTGTTACCTATGAGAACCTTAAGGTGGTTTGCTACTAGAGACAACACAAATCAAATTTCCTTCTAGGAGACAACTTTCACTACAAGGCAAACCAAATCGAATTTCCTACTAGGAGACAACAGTACAAAAATGGGCTCCTTCAAGAAGTTGGAGTTTCTTACTAGAAACTTCAAGACCAAAAATCTGATTCTTTTTTTCTTACACGAGATAAGACTGCTCATCTGACAGCAATCTGATCTCTTTTCGAATTTTCTGGAAGGAGACAAAAGTTGTCAGTTGGAAGCCAACACTGCTGTATAGGTCAAAGTGGCATCGACTTTATGGGCTCATTACACTGGTCTTGTTAGGCAAGTCATTCAACTTTGAACTTTACTAAAGTTTAACGGCAACAACATTATGAAGAGAAGACACCAGGATTTACCTTGGAGAACCTGCATCCAGGGAGAAAACTGCAGCAAAGGTGAGGTGAAGCACTCAGTTCTCCAGTCTTCAAAGTTAAGTACAATCTTAGTCCTCTTGGGCGTAAAGCCAACTTGATATTAACTTATTTCAGGCTACAAAATCACTCTGACTTGCACACTTTTGTTTTGCCCATGACTGTCTTTTTAATGCCGAAAAATGGCCAAGGACGAATGGGTGTGAACACAACCAACAATTGTTTTAGTCGATAATTGCAGCACAATAGTGTAAGATTGCATGCACGTGCACCAGTATCATCATCATTCATGAAAACAATACAACAAAACAAAAATACATCCCCATCTTCCATTGAAGGTAATACATTCCAACATGACACACGTGAAACACACATTTCCACTCGTGAAAGACTTTAAGTGTGGCAACTAAACAAGGGTACAAGTAAGAATAGGGACATGTCTGGCTGAACCCAAACACCAAATATAGGAGATAGATTACTTATCTCGACATACCTCGTGTCTAGGACCTAGTCATGCTCATCACCCCATACAAAATGAGAACCTAAAGTGATAGTGAAAAGATTAAAGCAATATAGAAAATAATTTTTATAATAGATTACTTATTGTAAGCATAAATGGAGAAGTGCATGAAGTAAGAAACATCATTTTATTCAGTTTAATTTGACAAGCATGTATATGTAATTGAACGAGTATAGCTAGTAACTTTTTTCACAATAAAAGCAACACTAGGAGACCCCTCTACCTCATAAGTTCACATATAGGTATGTTCTTTCTTTACAACTGAACAAAAACAGAATAAAGTCCATAGAATTAGAAATTTGCAAAAATTCCTTATTATACCCAATTCATTCTGAACCCTAGAAGGCAACAGCTTTTTGCCTTGAAATAAATCTCATTTCATGAGAAAATTGTTGACCAATTGTTGATCCAAATTTCAACGACCTTTTTGTATTTAAAGCACGTCAAAATCATTTTAAGATCCCTGAAATATGGCAAAAAAATGTAAAAAAGCATTGCAAAAGCCTGTAAAACGCATGAAAATAAATGAATCACTCGAAAATAGGGTTGATTTCAGGATGGAAGTGAAGTCAGTGCTGAATCAGTGTTTTTTAAAAAATGGTTATCATCAATGAAATTAGAAAAGGCCTGAATCATCGAGATAGTGTTGAAGCAGCTAATGATTTTGTTCTAAATTGTGGTTTCAATATTGACCCGAGCTCTTTAGACGTCTCACCTCATGTTTTCTGAATAGATCAAATATATAAGTAATTTTTAAATTATAACTATTATGCAGTATTATTATAGATGGGCCTTTAATGGGAAAGCAACAAACCTTTATAGTTTATAGTTAATATTATGAAGCAGTTTCAAAATTTAAGCTATTATTGACTGTTAATATGTATTAGTAGCATAGAAGTAGAAAATGACAAATAAATCGTGATCGTACACAATTAAAAGAGAGTCAGCACATGCAGCAATTTATTTCTAAAAAAATTGGAGATTTTTTGGTTAAAGACTTAAAACGTTTTTTTTTGCATATCAGACGATTAATTGGCAAAAATCAACAGTTAATCAACAAAAAAATTGTAGGAAACTTGTGGAAACCCTAAAAGCAACATTGACGAGAAACACCTATAAAAACATAACGTGATTCTCTACAAGATCGATGCATTATGTTGAAGATGCAACCAAGATAGTTGGGTTGAAAGCATTGTAAAGTTCTAAAGTGTTGCAGAGTTGGGAAGTAGTGTGGGAGAAAGATGATTACAAACAAAATGTTCCTTTCTTTCTGCATTGAATGTATTGTATAACTTGATTGATACTATTTCTTTGTTAGCATTGATTGAATATATTGTATAACTTGATTGATACTTTTTCTTTTTTAGCATTGAGGTAGTTCATATGTTTCATTTTTGCAATATGAAGCAAAAGAAGATACAATAAAGCTGCCTTATTTATTTGTTGCATTATGACTTAAAAGAGCTAGGTAACAACATTTTGCCTTATTTATCTTAGAGAAAACAAAGAACCCTCAATATTCAATATAATCATTTTAGGCTTTTCAGTTGTGACATATAAGTTCTTACAATTAATTAAATTGCTAGATATTTCAAATTCTACTCAAAATTAAATTAAATTATCCATAAATTCTCAACATTTATATAGTTATTTTGGTATATACATTTGTATATATCAATTCCCGTGTATATCATGTTGACTTTGTATATAATTGTTTGTTGAGTATATATAATAAAATTAACTTGAGATAATTCTAGAAAATGATATCTACTTGGATGAATATGAAGATTTTATTTTATTGAGAATATTTTGTGAAGAAAGCTTTCATCTGATTTTGTAGAATAAGAAAACTCACATCATATTTTGGCACTACTTCAAATCATAGCTTGATTGAAATTTATACAAATAAAATCAATGCTAAAACTTTCAGTCCTCCAAGTAAAAAAAATTGCTTTGCATAATCTTTGTAAGTCCTTTACATCTATGCTATGGAAATGTCCTTTAATTTGAAAAAAGTAGTCATCGACTTATTTCTCCAAATTTTGACAGTTTGTTTTGTAAATCCAAAATTTCCCCATTCTTTCAAAACATCCTACTTTGGTTTTCTGATTTATTCCCTAAACCTTATGTAAACATGCAAGTTGACATTTTAAGCATTCTGTGGTGTAAAGAAAAACATAGTGGATCTGGGGGATAAAGTTTCACTCTCTTGGTTTCTCAAAAACACAAGTTTTCATCCCATTGGTAGGGTAAGTTTTATGCCTGCCTTGTTAATTTTGTAAGTGCCTACTGATCTGATAACAGATCGGTCTGATCTGTTCTTACATGATATAGATTGATCAAATGTCCTTGCTTTATCCTCCTTATGATATCAGCGTCTATCCTTAAAATGCTAGTTTAGATTTAAACTAAAACTCCTCTGTGTTAGTATTAATTAAACTTGTTTTTTTAACGAAAAGTTCACCGACTTCTAGGGATAAGTTAAAGGATGTTTTGGAAGGGACATGTCCGTAGGTCTCTCTATTTATAGTGGGTATGGTTGATGTCTAAGAGCACACAAGAACAAATATTAGTCTGCTCCTTAGTCAATACTGCCCACATACGACTTGCAGAACAAAAGACAGTTTTCAGAAAATATTTCTAATTTAATTCAGGACAATAACTTGAAGCTATTCATAGCAAGCTGAAAGGAGAAGAAGAAGATAGAATCTAATCACTGATTCAGTCATAGAATTTGCAGAAACTTTACATGGTATCAGAGCTCTGGTAGTCGAACCTAGGCTCTGCAAATTTAAGTAATCAGACCTTAAACATATCTAGCACCTTTCTCCTACCTTCAATGGCATACACAATCAGACCAGAGAACAGGTTTGATGGGAAAGAACACTTTGATGCTTGGAAATTCAGAATCATGATGATTCTTGAAGAAAATAATGTAAAACAATTTGTTGATAAAGCATCCAAACAACCTCCGATTGAACCTTATAAATCTATCTGGAGCAAAGGAAATAGGAAAGCCATTCAAATCATATTAGATGGAGTAAAAACTGATATCGTACCCATGCTTACAAAACATCAAACAACATTTGATATAATGAATGCATTACTAAATGCATATGAGGTCAACAATGCCACTAGAGTTCTCACACTGAAAGACAACTAAATCACATACAAATAAAGAAAGGAGAATCAATAAATTCTTATTTCTAAAGGGTTGCCGACATTAGAGATGAACTATCAAGTATAGGAACCATTATTAGTGACACAAAATTAACCGTAATGACTATAGATGGATTATTAGATTCATGGGAAACTTTTGCACAAGGAAAAAGTGCTAGAGATAAACTTCCTGACTTCAACAGACTTAAGGGGGATTGTCTTCAAGAAGAATCCAAAAAATTAAAGGAGGGAAATTGAAAACAGAAGATGAAGAACTTCATGTTCTTAATACAAACTCCTATAAGGACAAGAAGAAGCATTTCAAGAAGAAAAAGGGAATTCAAAAGAATGGAAAACCCAAGAAAGATCTATCCAAGATAAAATGTTCCAAATGTGAAAAGTTTGGACACTACAGATCTAATTGTCTTGAGAATTCTAAACAACAAGCAAATTGTACAAATGTTACCAGGGAAGAAGATACCTATGATCCTGATAATTGTGTATTGTATTCATCACTATCAAATGAAATCTTAGATAAAGCATGGGTCTTCTAGACATATAACAAGACACAAAGAAGCACTAGACTCTATATCAGAAAAGGTTAATGGCGAAGTTACCATTGGTGATAATTCAACACATTCCATCGAAGGAATTGGAAATTGCACCTTGAAACTAAAATCAAGAAATTCTCTTCTCCTCAAAGGAGTACTCTACATATCAGGAATAAAAAGATATCTAATCTCAGTTACAACACTTGAAGATGATGGGCATAATGTTGCATTCATGGACGGTAAAGTAATAACTTGGGCAAAGAACTCCTCAATTAAGAAAGCGAAGTTGATTGG
This sequence comes from Cupressus sempervirens, assembly GCA_028749045.1. Lineage (NCBI taxonomy): Eukaryota > Viridiplantae > Streptophyta > Pinopsida > Cupressales > Cupressaceae > Cupressus > Cupressus sempervirens. Next base: position 506,273,228 of record CM053783.1, on the reverse strand, counting down.
TCAGAGAAAAAGATATTTGTATGAATTAAATTCAGAATCTAGTCGACCTATTCAAGCCTTAATTCATGAAGCTGCAGACATAAATCAAATATGGCACAGAAGTTTAGGGCATCTAAATTTCAAAACCTTATCAACTATGGAGAAGATGGCTACTGGGTTACCTAAACTAAATAAAGACCACTCAAGCATATGCAAAGGGTGCGCTCTGGGTAAGAATACCAAAAGTTCATTTCACGATAGCACTAGAAAAACAAATAATGTGTTGGAATTAATTCACTCAGATTTATGTGGACCTATGTCTATTCCTTCTCTTGGAGGATTTTGGTAGTATATTTTGTCCATAGATGACATCTCTAGGAAAACATGGATTTACTTCTTAAAATGCAAAGAATCAAAAGAAATCCTAAAGAGATTTAAAGAATTCAAAACATTAACTGAGAACTTATCAGGACATAAAATTAAAACTCTTAGAACTAATAATAGAGGTGAATACACCTTAGATTTGTTCAAAAACTTTTCCAAAGAAACAGGAATTAAAAGAGAGTACACTGTTTCTCATAATCCAGAACAAAATGGGGTAGCAGAAAGAAAGAATAGAACAATTATGGAAGCTGCTAGAGCTATGATATTTGATCAAAACCTAGAATACTATCTTTAGGCAGAAGCCTCTTGTACTGCTGTCTATATTCAAAACATAAGCCCTCATTTTTACCTTAGAGATAAAACTCCTGAAGAAGTATTTACTAAGATTAAACTGAATATAAGTCATCTTAGGATTTTTGGGTGCCCCGTATATATCCATGTTTAAAAAGAAAAGAGAACCAAGTTAGAACCCTCTGGGAGGAAAGGTATTTTTGTAGGGTAACATCTAAGGCATATAGGATTTTCATACCTGGACAGAAAAGTACTGGAACTTAGTAAGGATGTAATTTTTGAAGAAGATCTAGCATTCAAAAGAGCCCTAAGTTTTGAAGAACTTTCTCCTTTACCTAATTCTGAAAGAAATACTGAGTCTGAGTCTTAGAGGGAGAACATAGAAGAAATTGAAGATGAAATTCAAAATCTAAATCTTGGAGAAACTCAAAATTCAAAAAAAAGACCACTTTGGGCCATTAAACCAGTCAAGGAAGCACAAGACTTTGCTGCACCTTCCGGAACAGTCAAAGAAAGCAAAAGACCTAAAAGATTTTCTAGTTATACAACAAACATGAGTGGTTTATCCAAAACAGAACCAACCAATTCTTCAGATGATATTAAACATACAACTTGGAAAGAAGCTATGACAGAAGAATACCAATCTATTATGAAGAATAATGTTTGGGAAATTGTTCCAAGATCTAAAGGAAAATCTATTGTTTTTTCCAAGTGGATATTTAAAATAAAGCATGCTGCTGATGTTAGCATTAAGAAATATAAAGCTAGATTTGTAGCTAGAGGATTCTCTCAGAAAGAAGGGATTGATTATGAAGAAACTTTTGCTCCTGTTGCCATATATAACTTTGTAAGAGCAGTCCTAGCAATTGCAGCATCGAAGGGATGGAAAGTACATAAGATGGATGTAAAAACAACATTCCTAAATGGAAAGACTGCAAAAGACGTATATTTGGAGCAACTTGAAGGATTTGAAACTCATGATCCTAACGTTTTTGTTTGTAGGCTCAAGAAAGCTCTCTATGGGCTTAAACAGGCTCCAAGGGCTTGGTATGAAAGAATTGATAAGTATCTCATCGGCTTAGGATTTTTCAAGAACGAAGCCGATCCAAATTTATATTATAATAGAGATAAAGATGATATGGTAATTCTGATACTGTATGTTGATGACTTACTAATACCAAGTAATGATCATCTTATAGATCAATGCAAGAAAGATCTAATTAGAGAATTTGAGATGAAAGACTTGGGACTCCTTCATTACTTCCTACGACTGGAAGTATGACAAAATTCTGACAATATCATACTTAATCAAGGGAAGTATACATCGAATATTGTGAAGAGATTTGGAATGTGGAATTTCAAGATTATGTCTTCTCCAATGGAGACTAATCTACATAAACTTAAAGAAGTAGCAACAGAATCACCTTCCATAGATTCCACTATCTACAGACAAATGATTGGGTCCCTTATGTACTTAGTAAATACAAGACTTGATAGTTACTATGCCATTAATGCCTTAAGCTAGCGTATGTGTGAGTTAAAGGAGATTCACTTAGTTGCAGTTAAGCACATTATGAGATACTTACAAGGCACTCTTAATTTTGGGCTCAAATATGAGAAAGTTGATTTAGACTTGCATGGATTCACCGACTCAGATTGGGGTGGAATGTTTTAAAGACAAAAAAAGTACTTCAGGATTTTGTTTCAGTTTAGGATCAACAATGATATCTTGGATATGCAAAAAGCAGTCCTCAGTAGCGCAAAGCTCCACAGAAGCCGAATACATTGTAGCAACGATGGCTTCTTGAGAAGCAGTTTGGCTAAGGAAGTTACTTGTGGGATTATTTGGGCAAGCCATGAATCCTATGATTATTCATTGTGATAATCCGAGTTCCATCAAGCTTTCGGTGTATCTAGTTTTTCATGAAAGGTCCAAGCATATTGAAATTCCTTACCATAATGTAAGAGATATGGTAGATAGGAATATTGAAAATTAGAATACATTTGCACTGCAGAGTAGATAGTAGACATACTCACCATACCTCTATCTAGAGTGAAGATAGATCACTTCAGGAGAAGATTTGGTATGGTTGAATTGTAATCCATTTATATTATTTAAATTATTAATAAAATAATTTTATTATCAGGCTATTGACTGTAATGGGCTCCACCATTTATCTTCATTATTTAAGAGGTGACAATCTCTGCGATAATGAACACATGTATAAAAAACATTATGAGAGATGACGATCTCTTAGATAATGTGCTAAACAGTATAGTTCTACTGTAAGATCTAGATGAGTTCAGGATCATATTGTGATATAGACATTGCTATGTCTATAAGTCATGATTTGAATAAAGGAAGAATTTTATTATTCACTGGGGTTTATCCTGTGTTCTGGTAGATCTTAACTCAAGATCATGTTGTGATATAGGAATACCAGTATCTATGAGTCACAACTTGGATAAATGAAGAACTTATATTATTCTTCAGATTTATCCTGTATATTGTTATCACTAGTAGTAGTGATTTGTTATATCACAGGTTTAGCAATATGACATTGTATCATGTGTTCTATGATACCACATGCTAAGAAGATTCAAATAGATATAGAGTATCAATTCTTGCTTGTTCATCTTTATTGATGTTGCTAGATATGATCTCTCTCAGTATGATTATCAAGTTAAGAGGGAGTGTTAATTCTGTAACTGGTAATCCTACTGATTTAATAACAGATCGGTCTGATCTGTTCTTACATGATATAGATTGATCAAATGCCCTTGCTTTATCCTCCTTATGATATCGGTGTCTATCCTTAAAATGCTAGTTTAGATTTAAACTAAAACTCCGTTATGTTAGTATTAATTGAACTTCTTGTTTTAATGAAAAGGTCGCCGACTTCTAGGGATAAGTTAAAGGATGTTTTGGAAGGGACATGTCTCTTGTAAGGACATGTCCTTAGGTCTCTCTATGTATAGTGGGTATGGTTGAAGTCTAAGAGCACACAAGAACAAATATTAGTCTGCTCCTTAGTCAATACTGCCCACATTCCAGAACAAAAGACAGTTTTCAGAATATATTTCTAATTTAATTCAAGATAATAACTTGAAGTTATTCATAGCAAGCTGAAAGGAGAAGAAGAAGGTAGAATCTAATCTCTGATTTAGTCATAGAATTTGCAGAAACTTTACATGCCTAGACATTCAAACAGCCTTTTAAATACGTATTAGTTAAATCTTAAAACTATGTTTGCAAAAAGATTAAAATCTACAAAATTTTCCTTAGGCAAGAAGTGAAAATGATCACCTACAGTATGCTTGTGATAGGAGACTAATCCTACTCAGTTTTACTAAAATAATTCACCTATACATGCTTAAATGACACACAAAGTCTAGTTTTTTAACACCAACATAAGTGGAGGCTAAATATGCATTTTATTCTATGACTTCATTAATTTAAGTTCAGGAATGATTACATAATATGATGATACAATTGAAATCACTATGTTCCCAACTACCCATTTTAGATATATAGAAACATGAAAAATAATACTATATCGACTTCAATTAGAAATAAATGATAGCTACAAAATTAGAAAAGATGGTAGCTACAAAATTAGAAAAAAATGATTCATTAATGAAGAAAAAAATCTTTTTTTTAAAAAATTACTAAAATTTCTATACAGTTTGAAAAGATGAGCAAATAAAATAGAGCTGGCTAGACCTGAAAAAAATGGATTTTGCTAAATAAATGTGACTTTGGTACCTAGAATAATCTTCTTTAGATGAAAGTTGAGTTGGGAAACTATCCAGGCCTCCTACAAGATGTGCTTGGTGCAGAATTCGATTTTATAGCTTACATAAGTATGTGCAAATATTTGAGATGCCCTGTGCTACACTTGGAGATTGAATTGAAGTGGTGAGCTTATGAATTATCATCATTGGTTGGTTTGTCACTAAATAGACACTTGGTGGAAAACTATATAAATCATATCCACATTACCACATAATGGTTGTGTTTGCTATTTTTCTTTGGTTGTGGCTGGTTTGTTGGTAAGCAACAAAGTGAGTTTATAATGTGCTTGGTGCAGAATTCGATTTTATAGCTTACATAAGTATGTGCAAATATTTGAGATGCCCTGTGCTACACTTGGAGATTGGGTTGAAGTGGTGAGCTTATGAATTATCATCATTGGTTGGTTTGTCACTAAATAGACACTTGGTGGAAAACTATATAAATCATATCCACATTACCACATAATGGTTGTGTTTGTTATTTTTCTTTGGTTGTGGCTGGTTTGTTGGTAAGCAACAAAGTGAGTTTATAATATGCCAAATCTACTCGTAATTGTGGCATTCTTTATCAAAGGACTGATGGCTAAGGTCAAATAGGATATCGATTCTCATTGAGATGGTTCAGTTGAAACTCAGAGATGTGGATATATTTTCTTTTTGGGTTCAGGAAATATTTGATGGCAAAGTAATATTCAATGCAGAGTAATAAACACACGTTTAATGCTAGTTGCAAGGCAATATGGTTAACCCTTTTTTCCAGAATTCACAGCTTCCTCATATTACATATATCCATTTTTTTCTGTGAATTTAAGGGGTCTTAGGTTTATTGAAGAACCAAATTAATGAAAATTATCATTTTCATACATAGATAATTTACCAATTTTTTCTATTTTCCCCTTTAGTTCCCCATTTATATATATATATATATATATATATATATAATTATTTTACTTTTTATATATATAATTTATTAATTTTCTTTTATCTCTTTTGTTCCCTTCATGTTTTAATATTTGTTATTAATTATAATGCTCACCTATTTCCTTATAGATGTATATTTTCTCGTTTATTTTGTTTTATGTTTTTGCTTTCTTTCTTTATTTGTTCATTTTTCATAGGTCTCATCTTTGGTTGATGTCATTGTCTTTCATATATGTATGTATATAGATATACTGCTTTTTTTTTTCTCTTTTGATCTTTATATATTTAGCTCTTTTGTTTTTTTAGTTTACTCTCTTTTAGGTCCTTTTTTTATTTTCTTCTTTTTCTTGTTTTTGTTTCTTGACATTCATTGTGTGTATATATATGACTTTTTTCTTTTGCTTATTTAGTTCTTTTAAGATTTGAGTTTGTTCTTTCTCTTCCTTTTACTTTTCTATTTGTGGATGTCTTGTTATTTTCTTCTTCTTTTTCTTGGTTTTGTTTCTTGGTGTTCTTTGTATATGTATAAGCCTATTTTCTTTGGCTTATTTAGTTCATTAAGGATTTGAGTTTATTTTTTCTTTTTCTTTTGTTGATGTCTTGTCTACCTTGCTTGCTGTGCAGGGCCCCTTCTATCTTCTTACCTTCCCTTTCTTCTTATGTTCTCTTGCATCTTGATGATAGATCACAATGTGTGATCTAAAATGTTGATAATAACTCTTACACAATTGATTTCATTTGTGTTTTTAATCAACATTTAAAGATTGGCCTAGTTCATATAGAAGTTGTAATAAAAATCTTAGGTATGTGGAGAATCTAATATTTTGGTTGGCGTGGTGATCTATTGCTGCTGGATGTGATCATGATTTATTGCTGTTTGATGTGATGTGATTTATTGAAGTTGATATGGTATAATTTTTGGTGTATGATGCCTACATGTGTCTTTATAATCTGACATCTGTAGAATTTGATTCTTGGCAGCTCATTAATTATTTATCCTTTTTGAGTGACAACTTCAGATTCTTCCATTGATTATGAGTGGGCTGGTTGATTGTTGTGTAATGTCAACATTAAAGAACCATTTTTTATAATTTGGAAAGGATTAATATAGATTTTAGCTGATATTTTGCTTGCATACAAATGAAGATGTAATGACTTCTCTTTAGCCTGCATCAAAGGATGAGTTATTAGCCCATCATTGTGACCTTTGTGGGCTAATGTTTTGGAGAGGGGGTCTCTGTATTACGAGGTAATTGGTAAATACTTGCTTATTAATAACAGAGACTGAAAGGTCAATTTATACAAAAGGAAGAGATGATGTTTCCTTAGGAAACGATCGTAAAGAATAGAAACATTCTGTTCCAGAGAAAGCAAAAAACGAAAGCAAACTAAAGCTAAAGATATTTACAAGATAACCATTAACTAATAATAGACGTCTTATCTATTATTGTAATACCCTTCCTTAATGGTTAATCTATCTAACACACCAAGCTGTCCTCTGAATTTGACAAACTTATCAGGACCAAGAGGTTTGGTGAGAATGTCTGCAATTTGATCTGTGGTAGGAACATACTGCAGATCTATAGTCCTGTCTTCAACTAGCTGTCGTATGTAATGACAATGAACATCCACATGCTTGGTTCGTTCATGGAAGACTGGATTCCGTGCTAACTTGATAACGCCTTCGTTATCAACAAACAGAGTAGTCGGTTCTGCTGGTGACATCTGCATATCCCCAAGCATCCAACGAAGCCAGACAGCTTCACATCCTGCCTTAACAGTCCCTCTGTATTCAGCCTCTGTAGAAGAGAGAGAAATTGCCTGCTGCTTCTTGCTGGTCCATGTGACTGCACCAGATCCCAAACTGAACACATATCTAGATGTTGACTTTTTATCATCAACAAAGCCTGCCCAATCTGAATCTGTGAACCCACTGAGTTTAGGATTAGAACTCCGAGAATACAGAAGTCCATAATCAGAAGTGCCTTTCACATAACGAAGCACACGCTTTGCTGCCATCCAATGATCAGCCTTAGGAGCTGTCATAAAGCGTGAAATATAGCTGACTGCGAAGCTGATATCAGGCCTAGTAGCAGATAGGTAGATGAGGCTGCCTACTAGTTGCCTATACGTAGTATCATCTACGGAAGGAGAATCAGACTTGGCTGATAACTTGAGACCTTTCTCCATAGGTGTAGATGCAAGTTTGCAATCCTGCATTCGGAATTTGTCTAACAAGGCCCTGGCATATTTGGACTGAGAGATGAATATACCAGAAGACTGTTGCCAAACTTCAACACCTAAGCAATAATGCATGAGCCCAAGGTCAGTCATATCAAAAGACTGGCATAAGTGTTGTTTGATTCCCTGAATCAAAGATGCCGAACTGCCAGTGATGATCAGATCATCCACATAGATAACCAGAAGGATGATGTCACTGTCAGTAGTCTTGATGTACAGATTTGAGTCTGAAGAACTCCTCTTGAAGCCTTGATCACTGAGGTACGTATCAATCTTGATGTACCATGCCCGAGGGGCCTGCTTCAAACCATAGAGAGCTTTTACCAATCTGAGAACCTGATGGTCTTTACCAGCAACCTTGAAACTAGGAGGCTGCGTCATGTAGACCTCTTCATGGAGATCACCATTCAGGAAAGCACTCTTTACGTCCATCTGATGGACCTTCCAGCCAAACTGTGCTGCCATGGCTAGGACTAATCTGATGGTGCTCATCTTTGTAGTAGGAGCAAAGGTCTCCTCATAATCAATGCCCTGACGCTGAGAAAAGCCCTTTGCCACTAAACAAGCTTTGTACTTATCCAAAGTACCATCTGATTTGTATTTGATTTTGTAGACCCATTTGCAGCTAATGGGTTTCTTCCCTGGGGGAAGATCAGAAAGGACCCAAGTGTTGTTCTTTAGCAGGCTCTAGTGTTCAGATTGCATGGTCTGTTCCCACTCTGGAATTCCTTTAGCCTCGGAATATGTTTGAGGTTCAAACACACTGTGAATGTTGGCCATAAGAGCAAAGTTAACAGAATCTATAGTTTTGCTCTTTTTTCGAGTAGTTCTCCCATCAATGAGCTCATCATCATGAAGATTAGCAAGTGTCTTAGCCCACCACTTAGGCCGGAGAGGAGAATGACCAACAGTAGTACTAGGAGATGCTTGATCAGCAGGATCTGGATCAGAAGAATCTGGATCAAACTCAGGTGAAGCATCTTCAAAACGAGGTGATCCTGCAGGAGAAGCCGGAGGTGGCTGTACAGGTATCACTGGCAGGACTGGAGCTGTAGGAGCTACTGGAGCCCTCCCATCAGGTGGACCTAATGGAAGCGGAACTCCCAAAACATGAACCTGCATAGGCTGGTCTGTTGGATCAGGAACAGGAGAAACAGGCATGAATGGTCCTCGCTGCTCATCAAAGACTACATCGCGGTTGTATATGAGATGAGATGTCTCAACATCAATAAGGCGGTAGGCTTTGTGAAGACTGCTATATCCAGCAAGCATCAATTTCCGACTCTTGGCATCCAACTTGGTGCGTGAAGCATCAGGGATCCAAACAAAAGCAAGAGAGCCAAAAACCTTCAGGTGACTGATTTTGGGCTTGCGACCTGACCAGGCCTCTTCCAGAGTTTTACCTTTGACCGCCACTGTGGGTGACCGGTTCAACAGATAAACTGCAGTGTTAACTGCTTCTGCCCAAAAACGCTTCGGAACATGTCTGTGTTCGAGCATGGAATGAGCCATCTCGGTGATTGTCCTGTTCCGATGTTCAACTACACTGTTCTGTTGTGGTGTGTGGGGTGTGGTGAACTGGCGTTGGATGCCATGTGTATCCAAGAAGCTGGAGAAAACATTAGAACAAAATTCCCCCCCATTGTCTGATCTAAGAGTAATAATAGATTTCCCAGACTCTTTTTCAACTAAGGGTTTAAACTTCTGAAATACAATAAATGCATCAGATTTCTTTTTAAGGAAATACACCCACATTTTTCTACTGAAATCATCTACAAACAACATAAAATACCTGTACCCAAGAACAGAAGGAGTGGCCATAGGGCCGCAGATATCAGCATGAACAAGCTGAAGTACTTGAGAAGCTCGCCAAGAATTGCCACTGGGGAAAGGTGTGCGATGTTGCTTCCCAGCCTAACATGCGTCACAAACTCCAAGGTGTTGGGTTTGAATCTCTGGCAAACCAAGAACAAGCTCATCCTGAGCAAGTTGTGAGAGATAATGCACATTTAAGTGCCCATATCGCTGATGCCAAAGTGTGCTGATGGAAGATCGCCGAGCAGCCATAGCTAAGTCCTGAGAATCACCAGAATCGGTAAGTCTGAAAAGACTATGATCCTCAAGACCAACTGCAATAGTAGACTTAGTCGCCCGATCAGTGATGGTGCACTGATGTGAACTGAAGGTGACTGCCAAGTGTGGAGAATGTCGCAACAACTGACTGATCGAGAGTAGATTTAGTTCCATCCCTGGAACGTAGTACACATCAAGGAATATGAGCTTCCTCCCAACAGATTGAATTTGAATGTTGCCTTTACCAACAACTGTGTACTCTTCTCCACCACCAAAGATAACAGAATCTGAATAAGGCTGGTAGTCAATAAACCAGTCTCTGCGGTGAGTGAAATGTCGAGAGGCACCTGAATCAATGTACCAGGCAGATGACTGCACATGATCTGCGGGTCTTTTAGCCATGAAGGCGTAAAAGGCAGATTCCGCCTGCTCAGTGTGCTCTGCACTGTTCGCTTTGGGTTGCGAACCTGATTGTTTAGACTGGGCAGCTATGCGTTTCCAACATGCAACCTTCATGTGACCATACTTGTGGCAATAGTTGCATTGAATGTTCTTCTTTTTGGTACCATTGGATGTTGGAGCAGAAGACTTTTGTTGAGATGGTTGCTGAAACTTGCCCTTATCCTTCTGAAAGGATTTCGCAGCAAAGGCTTGCTCAGTGGAGGTGGAACTGGAGCTGCTACCGAACTGTTGTTTCCACCGATCTTGCTGAAGTAGTAGGGTGCAGAGATCAGTGAACTTTAGATCAACACCAGTAGATGTGATGTTGAGAGTCTCGATAAAATACTCATAGGAATTTGGTAAACTCCGAAGAGTGATTACCACAATATCCTCTTCCTCCATCTTGCGACCGATGGCAAGTAACTGATCACGAATTTCTTGAATCTGATTCAAGTGTGCTTGGAGCGAGGTGCGCTCATCCATGACAATAGAAAACAGAGTGTTTTTCAGAAAGAAGGCTCTGCTCTTGTCGGAAGTCTCATGAAGACCTTTTAGATGTGTCCAGATTTCGGTAGCTGTCTTGCCGGATGGAATCTGAGAAAGCTGATCATCAACTACGGATAGTTTGAGAAGCATTATTGCCTCTTGATTATTCAGATCCCATGTATCTTGATCAGGACCCGGAGAAGTCGGACGTTGCGTAACACCCAAAACAAGTTGATCGGTGTTTCGATATTCGAAGATTGTGATGATGCGCTGCTTCCAGGTTCCATAATTGCGACCATTGAATTTGGAATTATGCTCGAGCAGAATATTTGTCAAAGATGCCATGGCACGTTTTTCAATGAAAATTGTGAAAATCTGTGAAGGCACGTTCTTCGAGGCAAAAATACGGAAGACCCAGAAGAATCAGAGAATGACCCAGAAGAGAGCTCGAAAAACCCAAAAGGAATTTGCTGTCATTTTCTGAATCCGCTGGCTCGAAAATCGAGGCACAAAAATTGAGGCACCAGAAAAAACGGACAACAACCCAGTTGAGCTCTCGAAAAACCCACCAAGAATTTGCAAGCAAAATTTTTTTTCGACCCCAAAAATTAGGGTTTCGAAAAAAAACGGCCCTAGCTGAAAAAAGCTTGAAAAAACTTCAGATTTCTTAATGAAAAATGGTCGAATCTGCTTCCCAGCAAATGATTAAAGACCGAGACGTTGCAAGATAGAGTGTGACCTCCAAATGATGGCGGATTTGCAAAGGTATGTAAAAAAAACGTAGAGCCGCGACTGATACCACGTGAGCTTGCTGAAGAGAGAAGCCACGATTTTCACCAAGCACAGAGCCGTGAGTCTGAAGGACCAGACAATCCGTGGTAAAAAATACCAATAAAAAAATGCGATTTGTAGATGATGTTAGGCAAAAAAAATCGCAATTTTTAGATACCAACTAAGAATGGTACAAAACGACCACAATTTTCATGCAATTTGCAGACCCGTAATTCGGGAATTTCTCCAAGCAGAAAACCCTAGGTGGGTTTTGGAGAATTTAACTGAAATAATTTTGGAAAAATTTAAACAAATAATTTCAAGAAGAAATTATAAATTTTTCCGAAAAAAGTTAAGTATTTAGCTCTGATACCATATTACGAGGTAATTGGTAAATACTTGCTTATTAATAACAGAGACCGAAAGGTCAATTTATACAAAAGGAAGAGACGATGTTTCCTTAGGAAACGATTGTAAAGAATAGAAACATTCTATTCTAGAGAAAGCAAAAAACGAAAGCAAACTAAAGCTAAAGATATTTACAAGATAACCATTAACTAATAATAGACGTCTTATCTATTATTGTAATACTCTGTTGGTTGAGCTAGGGGCTATTTTCCCACTCCAGTTGTTGGGGATGTTCAGGGTTGCTCCTTGTTTGGGTCAGATTGTCTCACTTACTGTTTATAGTAAGTGCCTATTTTGAGTCAGTTTGGCTCACTATTTCGGGGATGTTCAAGATTGCTCTTTGTTTGGATCAGATTGTCTCAGTTACTATAAATAGTAAGTGTCTATTTTGAGTCATTTTGGCTCACTATTTCAGGGATGTTCAGGATCGCTCCTCGTTTGGGTTGCTCTACTTGTTGTGACTTGTTGTAATATCCTTGACGTATATTGAAGTAAAATGACAAGAATAGTAAATATGATATTTATTCAATTCCACCACACAGTTAAATGAAACACAATTCATATATAGCAACCTAACAACCAAAGAAGCACCAAGGGATTGGGTTTATGAAAAGAAACTTGCACTCAGACAATTCATATACAAACACCTCTTATTCTTAGACTAAAACATAAAGAGTTTACTTATTCGAAATTTACAACTGCTTGAGTGTTGATTCCTTAACAGTCCTCCAGATTGGACAAGGTGTAACAACGGAACCTGGAATGCCCAATCCTTACGTACATATCCCTCACGGATGGCTTCCAGTTTGTGCAATCTATCCAAGTGACAGGGAGTGACTTGGTCAAGGGGTGCGATATTGTTGGTGCAAATGCTTGGAGATGTGTGTTGCTGGAAATAGTTACAAGTGGCTCACAAACTCTCACCCATTGAATGAACTGAGAGAAATATTGATGCTCTTTAATTAACAAGATTTAATTCTCCGAATGTCCTCGTGAATTGAGCAACTCAACCATATCCAATTTGATGCACCTCCGCTAACTCCAACGTGAAGTTCAACACTCCTCTGACTCAATATTGATGCATAGTTATCTTGCGAAACAAGGTGCAAACTTAGTGAATGATAGAAAATGCAATAAGTGAATGGGGTTTTTGTCCCAACACTGCAAGAAGGTGGTTCATCCTTCTCAGGCAACATACAAAGTTTACCTTCATTTATGTTTTCTTCTATCCTCTCGCTTTCCCACCAAGACATGCTCGAGCACCTGATATTGGAGCGGAGGAGTCATTTGGTGTTACAAAGACATCTTCTAGCCATAGAGACATGCGGACATGGTGCCACAGGTTGACAACAAGGCAGAGCATTACCTGATTGAAGGCGACCTCTAGACCCACGCATGCCCAGAATATGGAAGCTAAGAAACCGTCCAAAACAAAATTGGTAGGAAAGATATTAAATGTTATTTCTCCCTTTATATAACATTCCGTATTAAAAGAATTTTGCTAGCTTATATGAATGTTAGCATAAGCTGTTCAAGAAAAATGAAATAGAAATGTTAGGGGAGTCGGGCTTATGAAAAGAAACTTGCACTCAGACAATTCATATACGAACACCTCTTATTCTCATACCAAAACATACAGAGTTTTCTTATTCGAAACTTACAACTGCTTGAGTGTTCCTTCCGTAACTGTCCTCTAGATTGGACAAGGTGTAACAATGGAACCTGGAATGGCCCATCCTTACGTATATATCCCTCACGGTTGGCTTCTAGTTTGTGCAATCCATCCATGTGATAGGGAGTGACTTGGTCAAGGGGCTTGATATTGTTGGTGGAAACGCTTGAAGATGTGTGTTGTTGGAAATAATTGCAGGTGTCTCACAAACTCTCACCCATTGAACGAAGTGAAGGAATTATTGCTTCGATTAACAAGATTCAATTCTCTTGATGTCCTCGTGAATTGAGTAACCCAACCATATTCAATCTGATGCACCTGTGCTAACTCTAACGTGAAGTTCAACACTCCTTCGAGTCAATAGCCATGTATAGTTATCTTGCGAAACAAGGTGCAAACTTAGCGAATGATAGAAAATTCAATGAGTGAATGGGGTTTTCTTCCCAACACTGCAAGAGGGTGGTTCTTCTTTCTCAAGTAACAGACAAAGTTTACCTTCATTCGTGTATGCTTCCATCCTCCTGCTTTCCCACCAAGACATACTCGAGCACCTTTTACTGGAGCAGAGGAGTCATTTGGCATTACAAAGACATCATTGAGCCATAGAGACATGCAAACATGGTGCCACAACTTGACATTGAGGCAGAGCATTCATTGACAGAAGGTGACCCCTAGACCCACGTACACCCAAAATATGAAAGCTAAGAAAACATCCAAAACAAAATTGGTGGGAAAGATATTAAATGTTATTTCTCCCTTTACTTAACATTCCTTATTAAAGAATTTTGCCAACTTATTGGAATGTTAGCATAAGCTGTTCAAGAAAAATGAAATAGAAATGTTAAGGGAGTCGGTTGAACATGACACCCGGTGAATTATTGTAGTGGATGTGGTATAATTTTTGGTGTATGATGCTTGCATGTGTCTATATAATTCGGCATCTTTAGAATTTGATTCTTGGCAGTTCATTAATTTATTTATACCAGTCACAATTTTAGATTCTTCATTTCAATTTGAGTAAGGTGACGTATTCCCAACGATGGCTGTGTAACATCATCATTAAAGACATACTTTTTAATATTATGGAAGGATTAATATAGATTTGAGCTGATCTTTTCCTTGCATACAAGTGATGACATAATGCCCCCTTTTTTAGCAGGTGTCAAAGGATGAGTTAATTGTAAGACCATCATTACGACCCTTGTGGGCTAATGTTTTGGATAGGGGGTCTTAGTCGGTTGAGCCAGTGGCTATTTTCCCACTCCAGTGGTCAAGGATGTTTAGGATTGTTCTTTGTTTGGGTCGGATTGGCTCATGTACTATTTATAGTAATTTTCTATATTGGGTAACTCATAGTTTCTATCTTTAGTAGCACTTGGACAATTCACTAGTAGTATGGAGTTGTGGTGACATTGATAGAGCTTTCAAATTGGGACCCAATAAGTCATATTATGGTCAAACCTATATCTTGGCAGTAGTACCCAGACTCATGGTATGCACTGTGATTGACTTGTTTGTTAGTTGGCTTAGTTTGAGAGACTTACTATTTATAGTAAATCTGTTTTGGTCAATTTCCACTTTTGGCAGGGCACTTTGGGTGATAATCTCAATCAGTAGAATTGTGGCATTTGGTGTTCTACTCGAGGAAGGGTTTTAAGCTATCAGTTCAAATAATGTTATTAATTTGAATTCATTTAATTGATAACTATATGGACTATTATAAAGTACCAAGTAAATTAATGCTTATTTTAAAAGTGCATTTACTATGCCTAAATTGTGGAGGGAATATGATTATCTATTATTTTTCAAATGTTTCAAAAGCTTTTGCATCAAAAGAAAATATGTGAAATAAGGCTAAGTTTTGTTTTAAGTTATGCGAAGTGTGAATTTGAAGCTAGCTGGCCAATTTATATTGAGAGTTATAAAAGCTTTCACATGTGTAAATCAATTCATTCTTGATGCATGTGTTTTTTGTGTTTGGGTGGAGAAATTTGGACCAAGGGTTTTAAGTTTTGAGCTTGAAGAATTGTGAATTCTTCCAAGTTTTTCCAGCAGTTTGAACTGGTGAACTATCCAACAAAGTATGCCTAGAGTTGGTTTCAATCAGAGCCAACATTGTCCCATGAATTGTGATTGTTTGTCTGAAGGATTTCAGCGATTTTTTTCAGGGAACTAAAATAGAGAGGTTGGTAGTTATTGCAGTTTGAAGGTTCCACAAATGGCAGACCTGTAGCTCTTATTTGCAGGCATAAATATCAGATTTTGAGTTTTAATTTGATGCTACAGAACCCACATGAACAGTAAAATGCTTAGGTTTTGGGGTCCAAATCACCTTTGCTTGCGGCAGGTGTTGTAGATATCACTTGAAGCAACATAATATCTTGGGAAAAGTCATCCATTTGGCTATAACATTTGGGGTTTAACAGGCTTCATACAATTCCAGGTTTTTAAATCGGACTTTGTATTCCAGGCTTCGATCCTTTAGCATATATATCAGATTGTATATGGAATTGTGTTCATGCATTGGGATATGGCTGAATTATCGTTAATGCTCATTGCTGTTGTAGATATTATACTTCAAGCATTTTCCTTATTTCCCATATGTGCAATCAAAACCAAAGAAGGCTACTATGTCTCAAAATAAATACAAGTACCAAATCAAAATGCAACAGCAATATCAGTCATTGGCAAAGCAAATTTCGTGTTGGTAAAGGTTGAACCAGCAAGGTTCTTTATAGTGGTACCATAGCTTGCATGCAGAGTGTTTGACGAAATGTCAAAAATCCAAATTTATACCACTGTCTAGTGTCTGCGAGAGTTATAGAACCCCATGGGTTCTTACGGATGAAGTCGAGCATGCATGGGGAGTGCTGAAAATGTTTTTCTTTCTGTTTTGCGTTATCTTCTTTTTGGCACATGATAAAATTAGGTTTACCTTTTTCAGCGTGTGATTTATAAGAAGTCATGAACTGTTTTCAGATTTCAGTGCATTTTTTTAATTTGTGTAAAAACCAAAGTTGGTGCTTCGAAAATGGTTGTTGCTCTCTATGAGTTGGTGCTCACTTATGCAGTCGTTGGTCCCTATTTGTTTAATGAAAGCTACTGATTAACTGTGGTTTATTACCCAAAAGGGTTTTCCATGTGAATTTTGGTGTTCACCTTGTTGATATTCTCTCTCTCTCTCTCTCTCTCAATGTTCAAAATACCGACCCCTCTCCCCACATATTATCTGTGTGCCTTCCAGTGGATACCTAAATAAGCATTAAAATCAAACAAGATAGACAACCTAAAATATTGATGGTCAAACCCAATTTTTTGACTTGGCCCCAAAGATTGTCATTGATCCAAGAATAACTACCTGTCTGAAAACCCTATATTGCTGTTAAAATATGTTCAGGTGACACTTACGAAATAGATTCATTTCATAGCTCTTTTGGTGATAAATCCCTAAGTTACTATGTAATGTCCCCTTTTTGGGACATTAAAAAATTTAGAGACATATTCATAAAATATTAAAATTGACTTTGAAAGCATGGATTAAAATTATGAAAGGTCAATTTAGTATTTTAAAGTGGGCTAAAATGACAAGGGGAGATAAGATGAAAAGCCAGGAAGGGAGTCGAAGAGTCGCAACTTTGTGGATTAAAAGGAGAGAGACTCATTCATTCAGATATGCTTGATTTATGATTTAGATTTCAGTTTCTCTCTTGTTAGAGTTATTTAGAAAGCTTCAGCATTCAGCCACTGTGAGGACATGGCCCCTCATGCTGATAGACAGTGGACGCAAACCTGTTGTTCGTGGAGATGTCACATCAGGTGTCTCGTGTATGCTTACAGGTTCTTTTCTTAGTGTTCCAATCTGATTGTAAAATTGTGTTTAAGATTGGATTTTGAATGCTGGTTATTGTATTGCTGTTGTATAATGCAATAACATGTTTTAAGGAATTTTATGAGAATTTACTGGTTTTATGTTGTTGGTTTATAATGCATTTTCATATGCTTGAATTTTGAATATTATTTTGACAAAGAACATGTTAATGCTACTAGGGATATTTCAGTGGTATCAGAGCTTTGAACCTGCCATCCAGTTGGGTACAGTCAGAGGTTTCATCTAAGATGAAGTTATTGATTTATAAATGATATTTTCTTTTGATCACTAGTATTTGTGAAATATTTCCACTTGAGAAACAAAGAATTTCTATTTTGAAAATATGGCCCATTTTT
Source organism: Cupressus sempervirens (assembly GCA_028749045.1). Taxonomy (NCBI): domain Eukaryota; kingdom Viridiplantae; phylum Streptophyta; class Pinopsida; order Cupressales; family Cupressaceae; genus Cupressus; species Cupressus sempervirens. The sequence goes on along the minus strand of CM053783.1, from coordinate 506,255,542 downwards.
TTCTCAGTGCTATGGAATATATCACAACTTATGTTTGAAGCGTATGATATTGGGTGGGTCCATTCCAAATCCGTGTTGAGCTTTGCAAACTGCAAATATTATGGATGTCTCAATAAATTATTTGCTAGAGGCTATCAATGGCTTGTGGAAATTTGTCAGAAGTGATATTTCTGGGCAATGATTTATGAGGGTTGCGTGGGGTTTCGAGGATTGAAAAAGTCAAATTTCGGAAGCTTGAGGGAGGAGAAAGCTTGTAGACGATTCACGATAGTTGTCATTTTGTATTTCGAGGCATTTCGTAGAGGGGAAGATCCAATACAATCCCATCGTGTTTATAATAAGATTTGCAATGATAGCTTTTAAGACTTTGAAGAGAACGTAGTGAAATTGTTATACAGAGACATCGACGATGGTCAGGGTAAATGATTGATTTAATCTCAAGATTTCATATCAAGCTTATATCATTCGTCAAGATTGTGTGATTCAATCTAGGATAGACTTTTTGTTTCCACTGCAAGCATCGGGGCACTCTCTATGCTCGTCTCATCCAACCGTTAGATTTTATGCAGAAGAATTACTCATGATTACTCTTTCTATGAGCGCATGATAACGGATGAAATACTCAACAATTATTTGGTTTGTGAGTTGGAGTTCGGGAATGCAATATACAAATTATTGCGCATCATGAGAGAGAAACTGGCACAGTAAAGACAAATATTTGAACAAATTTTGGCTACCAATGTTATGTATAGAATGGAAGGAGCAGTTGATAAGCGGAGGAAAGTAAGCAGTGGAATAATTGATGTGATAAATTTTTTGATTCGACTCAATGCATGTTACGGGAATAAATCAAGTAGAAGACATATTTGAACAAATTTTGGCTACCAACAGAGTTGGTATCATTGTTAGTAAGTGAGCTAGAGTGCTGGTAGAAGAAGTTCCTTGGTAGCGTTTTTCTAGTTGAAGACTCTTTCTATTGTGTAACCCCTAAGTACGTGATTGCAACGTGGATTCTCCTTGAATCTATTTCAAGCAAGTAGGCTTCGAAGGTAATTGAGTTACACCTGTTGAGGGTGAGATATTATTTGTAGAAGCGTTAGGAGTTGGTAAAACTTGGCAATTCTTAGAAAAAGAATGAGAAGAATCTTCATATTTACCATCAACAAAAGCATAAACGACAATTTATGATTTCATTTGTTAATGCTCAAGTTCACGTAGAGAATCTTCTGCTCAATTTAATGTGTATTTGAATATCTTTAGAAAATGTCAGTGAAATGGCCATACATTTCGTGAGGTAGGCAAAGTGGAGAAGCGTAACCAAAAGAGAGGATATTTGGGCGAAGAAATAACTCAAAAAATAATTGTAATACAAAGCATATAGGGATACAGATGGGAATTGCTGGAGGCTCACAAGTGTTGTTTCAAGTATCAAAAAACTGGGAAAGAAGCTGAACTCACTCAGGCTTGGGATCTATATTATCATGTTTTTAAACATATAAACAAGTAGCTTGGCAGTCTTTCTACATTAGAATTACAATATGTTTCCTCTAAATAACTCTCTGCTTGTAATTTGGAACTAGTAGTACCTAGAACATATCGTGCAGGATTTCCAGTGGTGACTATAGCAGGTTTTGCTTCGCAACTTGTTGTCATAACATCAAAGCAACGACTGCGGAGGTTGATTCGTCATTGAAGTAATGGTAATGATTATGCTTTTTTGCTTAAGGGTCATGAAGATTTGCGGCAAGATGAGCGTGTCATGTAGTTATTCGGTCTTGTCAACACCTTGTTGGCAAATTCAAGGCAAACTGTAGAGAAGGGTCTTTCTATTCAATGTTATGATGTAATACCATTGTCTCCAAATAGTAGACTAATAGGCTGGGTTTCCAATTGTGATACCCTCCATCTTCTTATTCGTGAATATAGAGAAGCAAGGAAGGTATTTGTGAATTTGGAACATCGCTTGATGCTAGCCTTTGCTCCAGATTATGAGCATCTGCTGTTAATAGAAAAGATTGAAGTCTTTGAGCATGCACTTCAGAACGCAAGAAGGCTGAGCCATTACATTGCCAGTGATTAAAGGATAACTCTCATTGCTAGAGAAGGGGGGGTAAGAGAAAGAAATTATTGAGTGATAGTTGTTGCAGAGAATACAGGTTTGTATTCACCACAGGTGCTATTTTCAGGGCTGAGAGATGCTCCCAGAATGGCTCGAAGTGTGTAAGAGGCAGACCTTGACCATAGACTAGTAGTAGAATGACAACGGTGGTTAGACTAGAGATGCCAGTTTGCTGAAGACGGTGGTTGGAAATAATATGCAAATGCCAAATCTGTGTGACCATAGGATTTGGTTATTAATTGGGCAACACAATATGTAATCAAAAGACGTGATTGGGTATTACCGCACCATAGGTCTGGTTCAGCATGGGATCATTGATTTTGAGGAAGAGGTAAACACTATCACACTTGATAATGTTTTGCAATAGATAACGTTGGGAAGGAGGATAGAACTGGTTACACCAACAGAAGAGTGCTAGTACAAGCTTACCTTGTAATTAAAAACAAGCTTGTTATTGTGCATGTAATTGACCTCTCATGGCAATTTGAAACACACAAGCAGTAAGCAATCAATGTTAGCAAAATTTAAACACAGGCACTCAAACCCCAACAGTCACTATAGAAGGAAGTACTTTCTTTAATCAAGCAACTTACAGGCAATTGAAGTAGTCATGGAAAGCTTGAAAAATCAAGCGTTTTCTTCAAAATTTAATGACACCTTTAATGGTGAACAACTAAGAAACTTGCAGAAAAAAAACAAATGGGTCGGCTATATGTACTTGGGTTGCAATTAGAACAAATGGAATCTTCAAATGATGTTTTCTCCAAACTGGAAGAGATAGAAGCCTATTTGGCCAATGTAGAGTAGGCAGATTGCAGACTCTTAAATTGGGCCTTACAACCCTCAATGGTGACCTTGGTCCAGCCTAGGTTTATGGAGCATCTTGATAAACGGGTTAACCTTGTGGTTGCTTCCTGTCTCAAGGTGATGAAAAAAGGTTTTGCAACTAATAGTGAAGAACTTGAAGGATTTACAAGTTAAAGGAATCCCCATGAGGCAGGAACAAATTTTCTCGACACACGATGACACTAGTACACCCGATCCTGTTTGTGGGAATCATAATAACGAAGAGGAGGCAAAAGAAATTCAAACCAGTGCAAGGAAAAATGTAGATTAGATGATTTTAGATGTGGATAAGGAACATACTAGTTTCTACATTGGTGATTTGGAGGTTAGCCTTGACAAACATGTTGATGAGGCTGGTTGTACTCAAAGTAACTACTGGCTAGAGTCTTTTTATGATCATTTATATGTTTCCTATACGCATGATATTAACTTCAATAAACAGTCCAAGATCACACCACGAGACGATGGGTTTTATCAACATGATAATAATGAGATGCATGCATTAAAAAACCAGTTGATGGTTAGTGAAGACATGGTTGTGGCATCTTTAGTGCATTATGACAACACTCACAAGATGGTTGAGAATCTATACAAGAAGGCTCAAAAGGGAGTGAAAGGAGATTTGCTTGTTGCTAATTTGTAGGTAGTCAAAACAGCCCTTGAATCTATGAAATCAAATTATGTATGTTTTCTGTCCGACATGGATTATATTCTTGAGATTGCTGAAATATATGTTGATCAGTTAAATAAAGGAAGGAATGAGATTATGGAGCTCAATAGGGAGCTTAAGTATACTCATGAGGCATTAGATGATGCTTAGATTTCTCTTCAGGAAGTAGAAAATCAGGTCAAGATCACAAACCATTTTTGGGAGCATGAGGGTAAACAGAGGCATGAGTTTTTTCAAGAAGTAATTGATAAACTTGACAACATTCAACAGACTTATGACTTGGACAGTTGTCCCAAAAGACCAAGTACCAAAATTTCAGATCACATTCAACTTATAGACAACCGCATGTTTGAAGTGGATGCTGATTGGACTTTTGATAATCCCCTTTTTGAGATAAACAAGGGAACTCCTTTTGATTGTCATGAAGAGGATAAACTTGACTTAAGAATATTGGACCCAGATATAGTTCATAGCGGTGAATCTTGCTCACAGGATTGGTGTGGTGAATTGATTACGGTCGCTCGTCCTTTGATCAGTCCAAACATGGTTCCCAATTTCAACCCATATAGGAGTTGGATGGATTTCATACATCAGCCATCGAATAGATCTTGGTGGAGTATTGATGAGAGTTATATTTCAATCATAGGGAATGTTTTTTCAGCTTCATTCTTACTCATAGCAGCTATGTACTTGGGGGTTCTCCAGATTGATGATGACAGTATGGTATTTGATGTGCCCTTGGTGTTGTTTTCAACTTTTGAGCAGCTTGTTTCTTACATCAACTTTTTTGGTCGGGTCGTCACCATTTACTAGGTTATACATAGCTCCTTGATACATTTCTACTTCATCATATCAGCTGGTCATGACAATAGGGTTTAGGATCCAGGTGTTGACTGTATGTATCTATGGCTTGTTGAGGATTTTGTTGTAGTTCTACTTAGTTTGAGATTGGATGCGATGATAATCAGATTTGTACAAACTATGAATGCAGGGATATTTCATAGATTAATATGGGATCCAGGGATTTGGTTGATCGATGGGTTGCATTCAGACACCTTGCTTCGCAGTGTGGTAGGATTTGTCTTCAGACTGTGCTACAGAGCTCCCTGCAGATTCATATGGGATCTTGGTACTGATTGCTTGAGGACAAGCAATCTCGAGGAGGGAAGATTTGTAAGGTCCCCTTTTTGGGACATTAGAAAATTTAGAGGCATATTCATAAAATATTAAAATTGACTTTGAGAGCATAGATTAAAATTATAAAAGGTCAATTTAGTATTTTAAAGTGGGCTAAAATGACAAGGGGAGATAAGATGAAAAGCCAAGAAAGGAGTCAGAGTCGCAACTTTGTGGATTAAAAGGAGAGAGACTCATTCATTTGGATATGCTTGATTTATGATTCAGATTTCAGTTTCTCTCTTGTGAGAGTTATTTAGAAAGCTTAAGCTTTTAGCTAGTGTGAGGACGTAGCCCCTCGTGCCGATAGACAGTGGACACAAACCCATTGTCCCTAGAGACATCACATCAAGTGTCTTGTGTATGCTTACAGGTTCATTTCTTAGTGTTCCAATGTGACTGTAAAATTGTGTTTTAGATTGGATTTTGAATGCTGGTTATTGTATTGTTTTTGTATAATGCAATAACATGTTTTAAGGAATTTTATGAGAATTTACTGGTTTTATACTGCTGGTTTATAATGCATTTTCATATGCTTGAATTCTGAATATTATTTTGAGAAAGAACGGGTTACTATCTACTGGGGATATTTCAAAATAACGGGATAATATCTACTGGGGATATTTCATACTGGTTTGAATCCAGATGCAGATGTGGATACGAGAACCCGATACATTGAAAACCCAGTACATGGATATGTGGAATTTTTGTTTTGGTTTTGTTGGATGCATTTGGGTACATTTGTATATATATACACAAAAAAATTACAAGAAATATACAAAATTAAATCATTTGAAGTAATTTGATTGATTGGATTTCCTAAAGTAAATTATATTCTTTTATGGAAATAAAAGGTATTTTATTATGAATAATTATGTTTTGATTGTGATCTTATTGGAGATTTATATTCTATTTTGAATATTTTATATCCTATATATTATATATTCTGAGAATTATGGGCAAATGAGTCGTGGGTCTCAAATCAATATTGTAAGTGATTCATATATAATTGAAGCATTTGCTATGCAAGGCTTTGTCATGAAGCATATAAAAATGTGAATGTTCAATTTGTCTTGTGAGAGTTTAATATTTTAATAGGCTTGAATGTAGTTAATGTTATTGCGGGAGCATTCATGGAAAAAATATTTATGATTCTTATAGTTGGCTTGGTAATGCCCAGCGGAGGTTGAAATTATTATTTGAGTTTGTCGTGGCAGCTGTGAACTTAAGGTTGAAGAACAATATTATTGTAGGTGACAATAATTGTGTCTTCATAATTCTCCAAATGCACCCACATGGAGTACACACCTCCTGCATCCAGAGGAAGGAGTGGGGTGCACAACCTTGAGTGTTTTCTTCCTTCACTACTATAAATGTTCATGATTTGTATGAATCATTTGAGATTCATTAGGTGGACTTGAGCCTATGCCTATTCAATTGGGCCATAGAGTCACAAGCAACAAGAAAGAGAATAATGAAAGTAAATTAGAAGAATTGATTTAGGCACATGTGCCATCAAATTATAAGCATCCTATATTGTTGGAACTTCACCCTCCACCAAGAACTATTTAAAAGCTTCTTATAAGATCTATTTGGTTCTTAAAATCTTGTTGAGAACTAGACACTCTTGGGAACCTCGATGATGCTAGAGTTGGTTTGAGAATTGCATGAAATTGTTGACAAACACCTCGTTCTTCTTCGTTTCAAGTTTGAGGTAGAGTTAGACTAAGAAAATGAACCTTAGGAAAGGTTCCTTGTTCTAAAGCATGCTTTGACAGCTTCCATTTGCAACTGATAAGTCTTTAAAAGCTTCTTATAATATCTATTTTGGATCTTAAAATCTTGGGGGAATTAGGCACTCATTAGGAACCTTGTTGTTGCTAGGAACCATATCAATACTTTACTTATAAAAACACTTGGTACTCATTGGGAACTTCATGTGATTTTGGAACCACCACAAGATTTTGACAGCACTCAAGCATTTAGATTCAATAAATGTAAATTTGATGGAGATCTATGATTGTAATTAAGTGACAAAACCTCAAATTCTGGAACGACAAAAGTTTTCTATTTAAAGGATCAAAAAGATGTTCTTTGTTGCTAATGTAGATGATTGCTGATGTTGGTTGAAGAAGAAAGATAAGGTGCACCGAGCATAACAGTATTGTGAAGATCAAGTAGAGGAAGAGCTAAGTTGAAGTGTGAAGTGTGTGAATCAGCCAAAAAGGGATCAAAAGAAAGAGATTGAGCAAAACAAAGCTCTGAAACAAGCAAGGCACTGCTAACACCTAACAGACCATTTGACTGTTACTTTCTTAGCATTGTAGCAGAAAAATATCTTACTCGAGTGGACCTTATAGTCTTTTGAAATCCTATATGGTAATATTCAATAGTAATGTTTGTAAGTTCTTTAGAGCAGGCCACTCTTTAGAAATGTCAAGGAGTGATAAGGTCTAGATGATCTTTGGTGAATATCCTCTAACAAGGTCATATTAAAAATGTGTGTGTAAGCTTAAACAAGGTTGGTTCCTAACAAAGCTCACTTCTGAAGAGTAAAAATATTTTGGTTGCTGGTTCCCAGGGGGGGTTTCCCTTTATAGGGTTTCCACGTTAAATACTTGTTTCAAAATGTGTGAATACTTATTGTGTTGTATGTTTATTTCAAGTTAATTGTTTAATGTTGCAACTTAGTATAAGCTGGATGTTTATTCTAATACACGGTGTGTTAAGGAACAAAAAATTGATAGTTTAATTTAAAGGTTTTATCAGTTAAGATTATGAAGTTAGATATGTTTACCAAGTTAATAATCTGAAAGTTTAAGAAAGTTAAGTTGGTGAAAAATGTTATTAAGGCCTATAGAATAATAGATTAGAACTGATTCACCCCTCCCCAGTTATCTAACATTTCAGCCCAAGAGGGATGGAGATGAATATGTAGTAGGGAGTAGACTTTGCGAGGGAATCTAGACTTCGAACTATAAGTACTTGGTTCAATTTAAAATTGAGTTGCAGAAGGGAATTGAAATGATTTCAAAAGAAGGTGCAAGTAGGGAGTGGGTTTAAACAAAGTTGGAACCTCATTTTAAATCCCAATCAAGGTTAGAAGCCCACAAGGAAATCAAGGACATGACCAAAATAAGGAATTGCTCACACGAAAGATTTTGTATATTTTTTTACTGAGCCCTAATGGGTGCAATAAGCTAGAAAGCTAGATTGCAAAATTTGAAAGAAAATTTAGGGTCAGTATTCTTTATGTTCATGAGATGCAATTGGAGGTCAAGTAATACAAGAATCTTGATGAGAACTTAGAATCAGAGAGGGAATAACAAGATGTGGCAAAGAAAGGAGCAAGTCTTACAATCGTAGAATATAGTTCTCATTTTACCAAAAGCAATACCTTGAGAGTACTAGTTAATTTCAAATTGCAAGAAAATTGAGAACTTGGAATGGAATGCTGCCAAGATTGAGGCATTGGGGTGATTTATTGTAAAAATCATCCATAGGATCAACCCCTATGGTGACATTGAGAGAGATGAGAACCTGAAGGTCTTTAGAACAAATGCAGATCTGATGATTAGGAAGATGAAGAAGACATTATTATATAAAATGAAGGAAATTCTCAATTATATTCCTTTGAAATTGGAATCCTTTGAAGTGCTTCTTACTGAAAGATACTTATATAGGATCAAGTTCTCCTTCGGGAGCTAGAAACTCATGTTTAAGGGATCAAAAATTCCTCCATAATTGCGAAAAAATCTTTGTTTGCTTAGGACAAGTCTAGGCTAGGTAAAGATGATCATCAAGCACCTTTCCTTATGTCTTTCTCCTAGGCTTGATTCTTATCAAGCCATTCTTTGACAAGGGCAATGCCCTACACAAGCTACACATAGGTGGCCGCAATTTCTAGGACCCATCTAACACAAAAAAGAAACAATTGAAAATAGGATCAAGGGGAAACCTCAAAATATTTTTCAATCAAGCAAGAAAATTGTACAATTTCCTCCTCAACCACAACAAACTACAACCTCTTGTTGCACAACAACAAGGATGAAGGATCTTTGTTGCTCTAGCAAAGGAGATGATGAAGACGAGGAAAAGAAAATGAAGCCTATTCTGAGTGGTCAGGGGGCTAGATTTCTATAAGGACCAGAGATTTCTCAAACGTAGATTAGGAAGACCATATCATCGTTTGTGATTCCAAGTTGTCCCACCTCCCAATTCTATAATCTATTGGAAACTCAGAAACATACTATGCGATGCCACGAATGCACATACAAGAAAGATGCATTACACAATATAATTGGGGTAAAATAGCTCACTTGATCCATTCAGATGAACAATTACATCCACTTTCTCATACTCACCATCCTTAGCTAATATTTGTTTATACATGTCAGAAACAATTGACAGTGCTGGGAACACTTTAATAACAAGAACACCCAAGAGGAACCAACAACTCTCCACAAAAATGTCCTTAATCCTTGAGTAGAACACTTCCTTAATGCTATTTCAGAAACTCACAAACCTCATTCAGATGAGCAATTACACCCACTTCCTCAAACTCACCATCCCTTAGCTAATATTCCTTTATACATGTCAGAAACAATTGGCAATGCTGGAAGCACTTATAATAACAAGGACACCCCAAAAGGAACCAACAACTCTCCATCAATATGTCCTTACTCCTTGAGTAGAACACTTCCTTAATGTCATTTCAGAAACTCACAAGCCTTATTCAAATGATGTACAAATATTATGCTCACACTTAATGCTTTCTCTTTTTCTAACTTACTTCAGCAGCAAGAAATTATCTGGCAAGATTCTTTTTGTGGCATATCGGGAACTTAGCTCATTTGTAATTTTGGACTCGCATAGCACCTCATGCTATATACTTTTTCCAAGAGTTTGACTTCTTCCCACAAAATTCCATTCTGTCAATAGACTCAATACTTTACCGGGTCTAAGCTGCCCAATGCAATTCGGGCCTAGGCCTTTCCTCAAGAAACATCCAACATTTGAACTATTAATAGCTCTAACTTAGAGTTTGTTTAGCTTCCCAATGTAGCAGTAGAATTCTCTGCTTACATCCTTCATGGGCATGACCTTAATCTCAAGCCACACTCCTCAGGATCCATTTAATAGCCCCCTATCCTGATCTGTAAATGCCAATTCCGAATTTTTTCTGAAGCTTCCATTTTTCTTATCTTTTTGGGATTTATTTTTGCAATTTCTGATAATTTTGACTTTTTGTCTTTTCAGATATAGAAGATAAAAAAAGAATTAATAGCAGCAACAACTTGAAAATGCAAACAATAAATTATTGAACAACTCAAGATTTTATTTGCAACAAATGAAGTTTGAAACAGACCTTAATTCCAACGCAAATAACCACATATAATTATCAACAATTGTGAAGTTATTCTGTACAACAGCCAAGTGTGGTCTCATAAGTCTGATGTTGAAATGATATTTCTGATTTCCAACACTTAGGGATTGCTAGGCAAGCCCAAAGTGAAACGTCTAGCTGGGGCTAATGTATTTGATGCTGATGAATCTGTATAGTCTGATGCAGCAACTGAAGGCTGATCTGTGTGTGCTCCAAAACCTGGGTCACCTCTAGATGCAGTTGTACTTGCAGACAAAGGAGCATCTAGCTGTAGGAATAGATGTTACTGGATGTATTGTGCCTGAATGTTATGATAATTATAAAACTCTGCCAATACCCTTTGTAGCAGTAGAAAAATCAAATCCTTCTCCCAGTTCTCTTAATGAAATAATAAATCAAAATCTTGGGAGGTCTGATCTGCTAGGGATCTCGTCCTTATAGCCTGTGATGCCTGCCCTAAGTGTCAGAGCTCTGCAAATTCCAAACTTCTCCTGTAAAAATGACTTCTTTTATTCCTTCACCAACTCTAACTCTATTTTAGGGTTTCATTATTTTATAATAATTTATTGCATTGCTCTCCTAAGTGGTGTCCACTTTACAGGCCTTCTTTATTTTAAGAAAAGAGTCTTTTTAAAACAACCTTATGCCTCCCTAGGTGGGCGTACCACTTGGGGGTACTTCTATTAAAACATTTTTATTAAATAATGATGAAGTTACTTTTTAATCAAAGTACTTTATTTTATTAATTTAAAACATTTAAGTTAATATTTTAATATTTGTTTTGAAGCCAACCACCTGACCTCTTCAACTAAAACTGATGACGCTCCAAATTCTCAAGTTATGTCTAAATATAGTAGGTCAACTGCCAATCTCCTCTCAAAAAATAGGACCCCTCCTAAAGATCAGGAAAACTATCTTTGATATTCCAAATAACTCGTACAACATAGCAGGCCATATCCAAGTATCCTAAAAAGTAAGTACTCTCCTAGAAAATAAGAGAATGTCTTTGATCATCTAAAATGGCTCATCATGTCCTCTGCAAGGCTCCACATGCTCAAAAAGTGAATCTACTAGTTCTTTAAAAATTAGGGCCCCTCCTAAAAATTGGGGGCTCTTGAAACGTCACACAAACTTCCTAAAGGTCTACAAGATGACTTAATAGACTCTCTATCCCCCGAACTAACCTACTGGACCCTTGCTGATTGGTTAATCTCTGCAAAAGATACCGACCTAGGAAACGGGGACATTACAATCCATTCAAGTTTCTCCAATTCCATTTTTGACAGAAATGGGGAGGAGTTTATTTAATTTTTTTTTCTGTGTGGTTTTATTACTTTCTAGTTCTTATTCATACAATAGCTTTTCAATTATGTTTTCGAGTCCCTTTATATTTGTTTAGTTTTTAGATTCCCTTTTAGAAAATTATTTATTATTGATTATTTTTATTTCTTAGTTTATTTTGTGCTTTTTTCTTATATTTGGCCCTCTTCTCTTTAGTTGCTCTCTCTCTCTCTCTCTCTCTCTCTCTCTCTCTCTCTATATATATATATATATATATATATATATAACCTTAAGGCTTTTTTATCTTATTGTATTTTTGTCATTAGTTTTCTTTAATTTATACTACTATTCTTATTCTTCTTGTTATTTGCTTACTATAGTTTATAGAGCGTGCTATTATAATTAATTTGCATGTATGAGGGTGTTCTTATTTTGTTACATTTGCATTTCTTCTTGTATTTTGTTCCTTGTTTGGGTTTTTCATGGCTTATTGTTTTTATTATTTTTTGTCCTATGTTTCTTCTTTTGTGATTTTGGGCTTTTGGGTTTATTTATCGGTTTATTTTTAATTGGGTTTTTTAATTCTTCTATTATTTTTCCTCTTTGCCTTGTGTTGTGTGTCATTCTCTCTCCTTGCCTTTCTATTTCTCTTTGTTTGGCTAGTCTTCATATCTTTGTATCCTTCTCACTTATCCTGATGATGGATCATGGAGTGTGATTCGAAACATTGATGCTAAATAAACACAGAATCGAATCCAGAAAAGGATTTGCTTCAAATTATGGATTGTGGAAATCTGATAATGTTGGTAGATTGGTCTCATCCTCAGCTTTTTGCCTCTTTGCAGAGCTTCTTAGAGTAGAGTCAACTCCTCAAAATTGTTGTGCAGTAACTTTCCCAAGAAGACATCCGTAAGGCTCAGTATGCCATGGACATAGTTATTTAGACTTCGAGCAACAAGACCATCTCAACTCAGTCTCTACTGGACTTGGCCTTTGTCCATCTCTATAGCTCAAAAACTTGCTATATAGACCAAAAGCCATCTTCAAAGTCCCTTGCTGAACTCTCAAGAACACTGCATCCTTGATGCATGATCCTCTACTATAAGAATACTTTCCAAAGCATACTAAACTGTAGAGCGACTATTCCCAGAATAGAATCCAGGCTTCTACTGACTTTCTCAATATGACTGAGATTCTCAGAGTTGATTTCATTTTTATGACACCTCATGTTTGTGCATTTCATCTATTGGTCTGGCCATTATATATAGGCTTGTAGCTAAAACCAAAGCAGCGAAGAACGACAATAGCCTACAAGCTTCAAGTTTGTAAATCAATTCTTCAATTCATTATTTCATGGGTAAGATCCTCCAGCATTCTTGTACATACTTATTCTACTTTATTTATTCATTTTCAATCTTTGTTGCCTATTATATTTCAATGTCTTCTCTGCTTGGATCTAGTTCTACTTTAACTGTAATCTTCTTTCTTCTTTTGCCACTACGAGCAATGTTGTTTTCACTTCAAACACTTTCAATACTAGGGCTTCTTCTTCTATCTCCGTTTTAGCTAGCATTATTGGCGTTGTAAACTCCAATACCCATGTAGTGTATTGCAGTATTAGGTTCTTCTTTGTCTTTAGGAAATTCATTTGTTTGTGTTCCCTGGAACTCCATTGCTGTGGCGTCTATGGGGACTTACCCCTTATTTCCTTTGTCCATTCACGTCCTCTTGTAAAAACTTATGCTTCAATTTTAATATATTCTCTCTTAGGCGTATCTTTCCATATAATTGTTATTATTATAAGTTTTCCTCAAGGTTCACAGTAATAAGTGTTTTTAACTTTCAAACCTTTTAATATGGATTTCTTTGACATTTCAGATGACACAGATGCATCATATGTGAAAGATATTAGTTTACGGAGTCTGTAAACTTTCCATCCTTTTAATATGAGGGTAATTGTTGTTAACCATGTATTATGACAGCCTCTGTTCTTTCTAGTCTGATATTTTTTTGTCTAAGGGATGAATATATTCCTGGAGAAAATAATGTTGTCCAGAAGCTGCTTGAGAGGAAGCACCTTGAAATTTAAGGTGGAAAGCATGGTATTCAGCTTTGATTGAATTTGTTTGTTTCTCCAGTCTACCTACAATTGTTTGCTGGGTGATAAAGAAAGAAAATACGTGCATGCATACATAAGACTGGAAACAGTAAATTGGTCCAGTGGCATCAATTGCAGAAGATTTTTCTGAACTTAGTTATGACATCAGAAAGATAATCCACAGAGTTTACAGTTTTAATAATATTTGCACCAAAGGCAGAGTTAATTTTGCATAGAGTAAGCCTGTGGTATGTTAACTTACCTACAATCCAGTTGGCAGTTTTCCAATCAATGTAAGGTGCTTTGTTTTTTATTTATCTGATGGATGAATACAGATTTTGAGAATACGAGGTAAAATCTTTCTGCAAAGTCACAGTGACACTAATAGAAATGCAAGGATTGAAAGCTTTGAAGTTCATCTTTCTAGTATGAAAAATGTGAATTAAATTAATGATAAAAGGACTCTCCGTTTCTCTTGTCTTTGGAATCAAGGTCTTTGATTGTTGATTTTCATTTGTAATGATTTATAGCTATCAATAGCTAGTCAACTATGCATAACCTCTCATATGCCAGATCCATTTGCAGTCATGTTACTTTCCCGCATAAAGAAGCTCATTATTGTAAACTTCAAACAAGTGCATTTGACATATAGATCTTTTGTTACTTACATTGTTCCCTGTTGTTTCCTTTGGTGTCCAGCGTGGAGCAGTTGAAGGATATAGGGTGTGAATGGGTTATCCTTGGGCATTCTGAGCGTAGACATGTTATTGGAGAGGACAACTTGGTAATCTTAAAATTATACGGTAGTCTTTTGTGAAAGTTGTGGATCCTCAGAGCTCTGTTGTACTTCTTATATGTTCAAAATAATAGGCAAGTGGTTTGATAATTTCCACATAATAATTAGTGGTCATCACAAACACAAGGATTATTAGTTTTACTTCTGTAATGTCTTTTTAGCTTTTTTAATACACTGGAATGGTGTACTGTAATGTTTTCCTTTAAGAGTAAGATATAGTACTTTATCAGTGAAACTTTTTTTGGCAGTTTATTGGGAAAAAAGCTGCATATGCATTGAGTGAGAATCTCAAGGTGATTGCATGCATAGGAGAAAAACTGGATGAACGTGAAGGAGGGAAAACTTTTGATGTCTGCTATGAACAACTAAAGGCATTTGCTGGTAAAAATTGTCCAAATCCTCTTCCTCAAATGTCTGTCGGTGTTGGTTGATTGTAGATTTTGGTTAAAATTTAGGATGTAGTGTATTGTAGTAAGTGTTCATAATATTATACATTGGATTGCAGATTGTGTGCCGAGCTGGGCTAATGTGGTTATTGCATATGAACCCGTTTGGGCCATTGGTACTGGCAAAGTGGCTAGTCCTCAACAAGCTCAGGAAGTGCATTTAGCAGTTCGTGAATGGTTGTCCAAGAATGTTTCACCTGAAGTTGCATCTCAGACAAGAATTATTTATGGAGGTATGTCACTTTAGATGGTCAACAAAGAAGATGCCATATCTAAGGTGATAATGAAAACTCTCTTTGCCACAGCCTCAAAATGATAAATGATTGGTAGTTTCTTTACAAACATTGCTTGTTGGAATCAAATATGCAACTCTTTTCCTTAATTATGCTGCAACTTCTTGGATATACTCTAATGTCGATAGTACTAGCGTGTGTTTGGTTAGTAGAATGTGTATGGAGTATGTGCATTTCTTGAATAGAAGAGATGCAAACCACATTAAGACAAAGATTTCATCTTGTAAATAAAAAGATGGGGACAATCAGCTTGAAGTCACAATTACAATCTTCTTATTCCCTTTTCAATGAATTCAATACAAAGAGCTCTTTGAGTGTAACCTTAACCTAATATGTTTTCTATCTTCTCAATTGTGATATGGACATACTTATAAGAGGCTCAGAGTAATTGTAACTAAGAACATCTGATTATTTCCCAATACATCACCTATTCACATCTCCCACACTTGCTCTCACTCTCATGCACTTGCACAGAAAACTGTTCTGGTCTCATAATGCTGAGGAGTGTCCTATCAGGCATGAAAGGACTCTCAAACATTGAAGAATTGAAGAGACATGCCATATGCAGTTATAATAACTATACATTCTTGTGACAAAACTGCTGCATACAGCAGACTGGCAGTTATATTTTTGAGTCACAGTTTCATAACTGTCAACTTACCAAATGTTGAAACAAGCATAATCAAAATCATCACCTGTATTACCTGGCATTTTTTATTACCATCGCCATTGGTCAGAAATCATCACCTATTGGCTATTGAACATGAGACTTTTGTCACCATGGAATAAATTTCTTATTGTAAGCCCTTTTGATGACTGATCCTGGGTTGGCCAATGCTTTTAGGAGTAGATGGAATAATTTGATTACTTTTTCAGATCTTTATGGATCAGACCTCTATTTTAGGTGGCTTTTGGTTCTCGAAAAGCGTACATTTTCATAAGTCATTGAAGGATCTATACCTCCATCTCTGTAATTTTTGGTTTTGGGCTTTGGTGCTAACCTGCCAATATATTCAAGCTCTTGCTTTCTTATTCCTGCACCTCCCTTGCGAAATTTTTCTCACACCTCTCCCTTGCAAGGAATTTTCCTGGCACCTCATTTTAACATCTAAATGCGTTCTCAGTGCTTTGTATACTCAAGTGTTCAAGATATTAGGTATTAGTGAAATATTCTTCCACATACAACAGAGAAAGATCCTAAAGATGTGTTCAACCTTCATAAAACATGCTTGAATCCAGCTGCTCACCTCTATTGACACCTATTGAATTGGCCTTACATATCTTTTCCAATCTCTCGTATCCTGACCTGGGGTTCCAAGGTTTGTTCAAGTTCCTGTTTCATATTTGATATTCAGTTGTCATACCTTTCTGAAGACATGGCATCCATTGTTTACTTCACACTGGTTGCGACTAGGCATTTTGGCCTAGCAGGGTTTGCAGAAGTATGAACTGCAATCTGTAATCTAAGCTAATCAATTGTTTCATAGAAACATTATTGTATCTTTTGTCTTTATCGCTATGAACGCTCAATGGAACTTCCTCATGCTATATAACTACAATTTTGGAAAACATTGTTATACAATATTACTATGTACCCTGTCTAGCCTATGTTTCTAATTCCATGTATCCACGGGAATTCAGCTAATTTTGTTTGTTTCTTGTTTTGATAGAGTTGGTCTACTGAATTTTATCATGCTCTTGGCCATTTTTCATGTATCACAGTTCTTTTTATCAGCTTTTAATTTTGTGGTTTTATTTAATTTGTTTAAAACCTTTTTGTGTCAATGCTATTACCTGCAGGTTCTGTAAATGGAAGCAACTGTGCAGAGCTGGCTAAGAAAGAAGACATAGATGGTTTTCTTGTTGGTGGTGCTTCTTTGAAGGTAATCATCAACTTAAATGAGTTAATCATCACATGAGCTGGATGAGGGGATCGCTATGTTTTAAGGAATTAAATTTATTTGTATCTACGTTATTATGGAAGGCTTTATTGCTAGAATCTGACATTTAAATTCTCTTAAGCTTGTTGTTGCTTGTTTATATCTCCTTTTCTTGTATTGACATGATACTTAACTGCTTTTTATCAGTTCTCTAAAGAATACAAATATAATTAGAATTTAAGGTCATTGGTTATGTACTGTATATATTTCAACTTTTTTTTTAGAAACATCCTTGGGGGAACCTTATGGAAATGTGCGATGATCAGTTTGTAAATTTCACCATATGGGAGTTAGCAGTGGCTGCTAGTTGAATAGTTTGATTTTTTTTAAACAACCTTCTAGGATCCTTGTGTGAACATGCAGTGAGATATTCTTCAGTTTTTCTGTATGTGGGAAAACAGCTGCTCCTAGTTGAAAAGAGCTCATATTTAGAACATCTGACAATCAATTACTCGAGATAAAACACTCTAATATTTCTTTATTCGACTTTTATGCTGTTAACAGGGACCGGAATTTGCTACAATTTGCAACTCTGTCACTGCAAAGAGGGTGGCTGCTTGAGGTCATTTAGATTGTTATGCACAATAGATTGCTATGCTTATTGCAGAGGGACATCTGGGTTCTGAATGTTTGGTTCCAAGGCAGCTTGATTTATATCATTGATATGATCAGATCAAAGCAGAGGCAACTGATGATACACCATTTGGCATAGCTACATTCTCTTGACTTGTCTAATAGGCAGCTCGCTAAAATAATATTTTCTTTCATTTTTGATCAGTATTAATTTTGAGCTGTTGAACAATTTGCACTTACATGTGCATTTTGCTTGTTTTTTCATGAGGAGGCTTGCATTGAAAACCATGTTTATTATATTTTAATTGGATGATTGCATCTTTTTATTAGAATAACACATTGGTTCCTTCTATTAAGTTTGCTTTTGGATTTTGAAACTGGAACTAGCATTCATTTGGTAGTAACTCATCATTCATTACATAAACCAACAAAGAAAAAATGAAAAAATACAGAACCAGCAAAATTTGAGAGAGCTTTGGGAGACAAATTTAGGATAAGAGGAATATTTATATAATATTATGCTATGTATAATTTATTTCTCTGTGGATTTGCTTGGAGTGAACTTTTATGCCGCAGAAACCCACGTTTCAATGGTATAGAAGTGACCATGAGCTTGAATGCAAAATCATAACGGCATAATGATAATAGACAGTTATTAAATCTTAACTGAAAATTTGATAATCTTGTGAGAGCCTCATCAGTTCTTGTCTTCATTAGTCCGCTCAGCCACTTGGCTGTGACCAAGATGTGGTTCTCTTGTGCATTCTGAAGAAGGGGGTCAGCATTGATTTCGTGACTAAGGCAATCTTTTATGCTCTTGCCAAAATACCCGTGATTTCTGGATATTGAAATATTACTTCAGGCTGTGCCTGAGACAATTTTGAAGGTGCATCTATGGTCCAAAACATTGTTCATGCTGTCTGGGCCGCATTGGAGTCTCTATCAATTTGTTCGAGGACGTGTGAAGGAGTTTTATGTTAAAGCTTACCTAAGGTAGCCACGTGTGATTTCATCATCGTCACAACTTTAGTAATGTAATTCCAGTTCAACATGTGTCAGTAGTATAATCTCTCTCTCCTGTTGGCAAGGTTTTCCCAATTAGCCTTTTTTATGTCTGAATTCTAAATGGAGCTTAGGAGCTCGTTCTACTTGATATAGTCTGTCTCTATATTGATAGATTGTTGTTTATCACCTTTCTTTGTAGCTGCATTGTTCCTTCGTTGCTGTTTCTATCTCAGCCAAGAAATCTTGGTGGCTGGTGCTTGTTGAATAACTTGATTACAAAATTCTTATTGCAAATAAAAGGGACGATTCCCTTTTTTACCTGAATTTGTTTCCATTCTTGCTATGGCAGTATTAATTTCTTACTTGAACTACAAAATTTTGTTTGTACTTTTCCAGATCCTTGCCAGCCATAATGAGTTGATAATTGCTGGCAGGGTCTCTTTCAATAACAGAATAGAGCTTACATTTGTATTCCTAAGTCTTATTGTGGAAATCTGGTCCTGGTTTGAAGACAGACAGCAAGTTATTACAAGCTTTTAGTATTTCGGTGTACAGAATGGAATTTTGACTATCTGGAGTCAAGAGTTTCCACAACCTATAATCTTAAGTTTGTATGATATGACTACTTTCAGACGTGGAGTTGTAGGTGGCCAAATGCAGCCTGCTAGTGTGTTTATTTGTCTATCATAAGCTCTAATTGATTTGTGTTGGTGTACTCGTAGATTCTTCCAGTTACACCCTAGGGTCTGAATAAACTTGTATAGGTGATGGTACCTTCAGCAACGTAACTCTTGATGTTCCTGCAATAACACTGAAGATGAGGTCATTCATCGGCTCTAATAAGGATTCCATTCGAAGGCATATTCTCCTTGAAGGAAATTTCAAGACTGATTTGGAGTACAGCTGATTACTAGATTATTATTCCTTGTATGATATGAATAATTATTAATTTCAGACATGGAGTAGGGGGCAACCAAATGTAGCATGCTAGCCTGTTTCTTTGTTTATCTCAAGCTCTACAATTTTGTGTTGTAGATTATCTAAATTACACACTAGGGTTTGAATAAACTTCAAGAGGTGATGGCATTGATTCAAGTGAATGTCTTGACCAAAAGAGCAAGTGTTCTAGATGCTTCAATAAGCAATACAATATTGAAGTGCTCGCCAATACAAATCCAATGCAACTCAAATGGGCTTGAAAAAAGTAAGTATGCAGAAATTGTGCCTAGTCAAAGTTTGGTCAAAACACAAAAATTAGGCTAGTATATGTAGTTGAAAATATGAGTCTCCAAATCTGGTGAAAGTAGTCTCAAATCAAGGGGTTTGTCATATGGGCCCAACACAACTTGAATCATTAAAAACATAATTAGTTTCCTTGAGATACCGATGGTCAAAGTTTGCAAAAAGGTAGGTTGATGATGTCAGAAAGTACAGTAAAGATGGATGCTGATGTGCTTAGCGAGGTGGCTGACATGGAAGCTAGGGTGATATGAGTGCTCAATTGTCCTCGTTTGGGTATGACATGTCAGCCAATGGCAAATTATAGTTCCATGTGGCCTAATGTGGGAACAAGTCAATGGTTGAATGAATTGGTTTCAACCAAGACTTAACATGTACTACAAACTCCTCTCAACATTGCACCATGTGGTCGACATTGTTATATGAAGGTGCATTTTATTATTTGAATTCAAACAAAAGCCTATTTGAGGTTTAAGGGGGGCCAACAGTTTGAGCCATGGCCCCCAATATCCCTTAATGTGTACCCTACCATAAAGCTGCCTGAGGTTAATGTATTTTCGCATTGTAAAGGGTCAACGATTATATTTAAGCAATCGTCTCCCTTATTTTAAATCGAGATTAAAACAATAGTCATTAAGTTTTAAACTCTATTATTTTGTTAGTCTCAAAATTGTAAGAGCCCGTAATGTTTGGGGTTGAGTTTAAATTTCAAAAGATTGTGAGGATTTTAATGTTAGTTAAAGGGGGTTTGTAAAGATGGGATAAAATTAGTAAATGTGGGAGAGATTGTGAATTGTCATCCTTGTGCATTTGGAGCTTGAAGTCGAAGCTTTTTGCATGTGTAAAAGGAGTTTCTTTTATGATTTGTTATTGTTCGAGAAGTGAATCTTGAAATATGTAAGACTTTGTAACCATTTTCTGAAAGTGGAATCAAGGATCAATCACTCCACTAGAGGGACTTAGAGATGTAGCCAATTTGTGTTTCATCTCGTCTCATCATTCTCTCCTTTGTTCAATTTATCACTATTTGATTATTATGTTATGAAAGCATTTCAATTATGTTTTAAAGGCCTTCATTTAATAGTTGTAAAAAGTTATTATTCACATGTAATAGTCTTTTGTAGGACTTCAACAGTGAATTGTTGTCCTTATGCATTTGGAGCTTGAAGTCAAGCTTGTTGCATGTGTAAAAGGAAGATTTTGTTTTATAATTCATTATCTTTGACAAGCGAATCTTGTAATAGGTTAAAGACCTTGTAACCATTTTTTGGTGCGGAATCAAGGATCAATCACTTCACTAGAGGGACTCGAAGACAACCAATTGGCAAACTCTATTATCAAGTTGTCTTTCCTCTTCTCCCATCTTCTCGTCTTTTGTTCAAATTTTCACTATTTGTTTGTTATGTCCGTGAAAGCATTTCAATTATGTTTTGAAGATAATTTGATTGTAAACAAATATTTTTCACATGCAACAGTCCTAGATCCTAACATGACATCATGTGCCTTCATTGATTGTAACTCTTGATATTTTTGGTAACAACATTGACAAAGAGGTCTACCATTGGTTCTAAGAAGGATTCAATTTAAAGGCATTCTCCTTTTAGGGAAATGAAATACCAAACAAGCTTGCTAAAAGGAAATTTGCACTGCCATTATCAAAATCTTAGAGAATTTTTTAATGCGTGATGCATACTAAAAGTAAGCAAACTGGACAATTTTCTGCAGTAACTATAGTATGTAATAATTCCACATTATACATATGGAAAAAGTTTCCATAATGGTATTAATGAGCTATGCGAATTTCTGCAACATTTTGGCATAAAACACATGTTAACATGGAAGAAAAAATAAAAATAGAACCAAACGAGAGACATGTTGATCTTCCGTGGGAGATCCCTCTTGGAGAAACTCTCAAACAAAAAAGAGATCATGCAAGATTATTTAACCAATGTATTTCAAACAACAAAATAATTATAATAACATCCTGAGCTTTGAGTCCATGAAGATCAACACTCTCAAACAAAGAAGAGATCATGCGCGGAAGGAAGATCTTCCAAGAGGAAATGCTTTAATTAATGTCTGAATTTGTTTCTTTAGTTTTTTTGGGGGGTTGAGGTTCGAACTTGAATCATTAGCCAATATAAATAAATCCTTGAGTGATTCTTTCTTTCTATTTTAATTGTTTACTCTTTCAATTTTTTGGGCTTAAAAAGAATTCTTACGATCCATCTAGGGCTAGCTATTGCACTCGACTCAATACCCTTTATTATAGAGTTTATGAATTGCAAGTTTCCTTGAGCTAAAAGATCAAGGTCTTAGGTGTGCTTATCATCCCCAGCCTCATCCCTTTGAATGTAGTGCATTCTTCACTTCATCCTAAGTGGGCTATTTATGAGCCAGCCAACTTCATCGTGGCAGCTTATTGGAGTTTCAAGTATGGATTATTGTAAATTATATATATATATTTTAATTCACTCTACACATTCTCATTTTGAACTTTTAATCTTTGGCTGTCGTTTCTTTGATTTGGATTTTTTCTTGAAGCTAACATTCATTAGTTCCCATGTCTTATATTCTTCCAAATTGCCTTGTTTTGCACAGAGCATTGCTTCTCTAGTGCTGAAAAACCTTTTGAAGCAACAAAAGGGGAAATCTCACAATCACAGTTTCTCCATTATAAGTGTTCCTTACAATGTTGCTTGATTTTTTATATGCTTCCTTTATTCTTCCAGGTGAAGTTTATTCACAAAAAATTGAAAAGCATTTGCTTTAGCTTGAATTTTAAAGGTCAGTTTCATGTGTCTTTTAAGCATAAAGTGGGTCTAGTACTCTTCCAATGGAATACAAAACTAATAAAGCTTAACAAAACTAAGCTTGTACTAGTATTGATTCTAATTTTAAGATTTTTACACAAATAAGTTTGTATTGGTGTCAATTAATAATCTAATTTGAGATGAAAGAAAGATAAAAAAAGAGATAAAAATTTTAAAATCATGATTGGACTTCAAATTGTCATAAGAAGCTTAAATTTGTTTACGTCAAGGAGACTAAAGTACTTTTAGATCAATTTGTTCTATTTTAAACTTCATTTATCTTTCTTTGTGAATAAGAACGAAGTTTCAGTGTTCTTGTATTCTTGAACTTGTTGAAGTTTAGTACATGTCTTATACATCATGAATTGGGCAGTGACCTTCATAACTCATGAAACCATTGTTTCTTCCTAAGAATTGTTAGAGCTTTCTATTGCTTTTCACAACTTTTGTTCTTGGTATTCAATGTCTAATGCATATGAACATTGGCATTATTAGATTCTGAGTTTTCTCTCTACCCCCACCAATGGTTGTAGCTTTCTACTCTGCACGGGATATACATCTATGGTTGGTTTGTTTATTGTGAGCCTATTATGTGGTTATCTGAACTTAAATTCTGATTTTAGGCTAAAATACAAATATTTATGTTTTTGGTGTAAAATCACTCAGCTCCAAAAAAGAATTGCCCTACCAACCAATACCTAAATCCCTCAACCCAGACTAATAGCTTCATTTTTTCATTTGATCCCAATTTGGTTGCTCTCTTGTTTTACTCATTCTCTCAATTGCATCAGTATAATTTCTTTCTGGAAAACCATGAAAACTTTATTAAGTCTGAGTCCCTCATCTTTCCCAAATTTTTGGCTTCATTTTTGTTAATAGATCCCAATCTGGCTGCTCCCTTGTTCTACTCATGTTCTCAGTTACAACAATTAACACTATTACACAATTTTCTTTCTGAAAAAACATTAAAACCCAGTTAGGTCTAAGCTCCCTCATTTGTCCATCTTGTTGCACATAATATATCGCCATCTATGAAACCTTTATCAAATAATATAATCAAATTATCAACAAAGAAAACTGCTTGTTTCTTTACACATTACTGAAGAAGCTTTTCCACTTTAACTCTCTTATGGGTGAAGGATAACATACTAAATAGAGGTACAAAGCTTCAAATGTCAATGATAAAATATAAATAATTAGAAGAATTTTAAAATATTATCAAAACACACTATAAAGTGATTTTACAACCTCACAACAGTAACATCTTCCAACTATTTTAGTGTATCTGTTGAATGTTCGGTCAAGTCACAACATAGATGTGTTGTTTTCCTATTATGACATATATGTTTGCATAACTACAACTTCTATTCTCTTCAAAACATATAGTTTTCTATACTTAGCTATCAATTAGCAAGAAATCACCTTGTGCTACTTTGACCCTTTCCCTCTTATCGGTTTGCTTTATAAATGATGAGACAAGAAAATGATATGACCATGTGCACCCAGCCTTTCCCTCCTACTTCAATATCCTTGATCAATAAACAATGAAAGAAAGGTGGACAATTTCTGCATGGGAAAGATGATGAAAAAATACGCCTAAGAATTCTTGTAACTGTTGAAATGAGTTAATATCTATAACATGTGCCACATTTACATTATCTCTGGATGATTATCTTTGGGAAGAATTTATTACATAAATCAATTATAGCTCTTTCATATAATGCTATACAAGAGGACCAAAGATATTTAAACTAACTGAAGTTAGCAAAGGGTATCTATATCAAGGGTTTTCCCAGTAGTCAATTGACAAAAGAGAAGAGCACTGGGGTGGGAGAGCAACATGGAAAGTTGGTTGGTGCAATAACCTACACCAAGATGGGAAACAAAAGAAGGATTGACATCTTTGGTGATGTAGTATTGAATATTTAAGGTATCGATATCAGAAGATTTTAGCTATTATAGTTGTTTTATGCTCAGTGTTGGAGTTTTTCTTTTACTAGTACTCATGCTTCGGGTATTTCTTCAATGGTTGAGGGAGTTGAGTTAGCTACATTCAGTAGGGCTTTCTTGATTAGGAACTTAGCAACTATTGACAAGACTCACAATCCAAAAATTATGATCTCCACAAACGGCAAAAGCAATGTGTGGAACTGGAAAGTGAACTAGTTTAGAATAAGGAGGATCAACCTAATAGCCTCTAGAGAACTAAAATGTGAGGTTTTCAAAATAGATAGGAAAAGCAACATAATCATCTCATGAGAGCTAAAATGAACTAGCTAGAAATGTACTTATCTTTTGATCACGTGACACAATCAACCTTTATTCATGGAGGATGCTACCATATTAACTTGGGGATTTGAACCCTAAAATCATGCTTGGGAGATTGATATTTTGAAGATGTGTTTTTGTTTTTAAAATTTTAATTGATCTTCTTTTGACCATGAAAGCAACACACCCTTGGCTTTGTTGCCATAATTAAGGGTTGTCTTTTGCACCAAATTCATTTGGTCCCTTTTGTTTTGGCTTTGTTGTGTCTAGGATTGGATCTTGGTTTCAGAGTTGGATTCTTGCTTAAAAAGCTCAATCATTTACCATTTGTTTTCAATTAATATTTCTATCTAAGGATCTAATGCTGAACTTTTGCTATGAAAGCCTATATATGAACTACTTCAGCTTCTCCTTTCCTCTTGTTGGCAATTGTAATGATTTTTATGCATCCATAAATAAAATCCACATCAACCTTTGATTGAAGACAACACAATTTACAATTTAGAAACTATCATGTGTATGCCTATTTCTTAATGAAGATAAATATTGACTTAATTCCTTTATTTTGTCATCTCCTATGCTACATCTTTTTAGTGTGAAAATAGAGGTTGTGATGTGTTTGACCATGGTCAAACATGTAGATGGCAGGGTGGGAGGGAAAGTGGAGTATATTGGGAGGTATCAAGTGATATGTGTGAAAGGGAAAGCTTGTGGAGGTCTATTGAAGGGGAGCTAAGAGAACCTGGAGCCTGGTCATGCAAATGCCTTTTTTGCATTGTCACACCAAGAAATGTAGCGTAAGAGATGACACTTATGCTCATCTAGATGGAGCTTATCATTGATTTGTTGGACATTACCTATAATTTTTAAGATATTCTATTTTTTTTATAGTTCCAAGCAAATGAAACATCATCCCATCATCTGATACTTTTTGAGGCACTTCTCAATATCTTCCAGTTTATATTCTACACAGTGATGGAATAGATGAGAAATTGATGCTTCAAGGACCAAATTATTGAGTTTTCAATATGATAATATAACATTTCCACTAATCTACCAAGTTTCTTAAATGGAGTGTGTAGGATTCCATTGAACTTGAGCTCCCAGTTGACACTTTACTACAAAATATAGCTCACTATTGGCTTATCATTTAAAATCTCTTTATTGTTGTACACTCGAAAGTGTCACACTCTAAACCATTCTATCCAAACGATTCCATGAGTTTGGAATGCATGGATGCCGGCTTAGAGCTCCCTATCCACGGAGTGCAAGAGAGTATATTTCAAGAATAAGAAGGCTCTCAGATGAGCCTTAGAGATACTCTTCTTGCTAGTAAACCATGCAATGAGAGGTTCCAAAGACAAGATGCAAGAATGCAAATGTCCCAAGGAGTTCCTCAAGGATGCAATGCAAATAAAAATTAAGCTAGAATGAATATGAAAAGTGCAGCTATTCTAAGCATGGATGAGAGTGTTACAATACCATTATTAAGCTATGTGAGATTAAGCTACATGTAAAAATGAAAGCTAAGCTAGGCTAGAATGCCATGATGCCATGGATGAGAGAATGTAGACAAGAAATAGAAGTTCTCCACAAAGCTCCAAAGAAACCTGTTAGAAAACCTGCAGCATAACAATATTCAAAATGAAGATGGATTGAGGGGGAAAGCTCTCTCCCTTTTAAAGTTGTATGGATGGTAGAGATGAAGATGAAGATGGTGGATGATCAACGGTGGAATTTGAAAAGAGGAGTGATCCATGTGCACACACAAGTCAACCAATAGAATACAAGTTGACTTGTCATATAAGACAAAAGTCACAAAGCCTTTTCTTTTAATTGCAAAATAGAAAAATGACTTTATGTGTGCACTTTAAGTGGGTTAGAACAATGGGGTGTTTTATTTAATTAAAAGGGGACATGTTCTTTTAATCAAATAATGAACTTAGGATAGCATAGTCAAACTATAGGTTATAATCAAATAAATTGATTATTAGCAATTTGGTCTAGGTAAATGATTAAATTAATTTAGCCAAAATGTTGAAAAGGGGGCTAATAGTCTAGATGACCATTTTTAGGTGATTACATTTGCCCCTCTTTGACTAATGCGTGATCGATCTGGGAGCACATTATGTCAAAGAAAATAGAAAGCCAAGTAGGCGGTGATAGATATAGATATCTGATTTTGAAGAACGAAATGTAGAAAAAGATAGCAAGTCCTAAATGTACAGCCTGATAGTGGTAGTACTGAACACTAGGAAGAGAACAATGTTAGAATTCAAGAAGAATGTTAACACCTAGAAAAGCGGATAGAGTGAGAGCAAGTGAGAAGATCAAACGAATGCTCCTAAGCAGTGATAGAGTATTTTTGCCCCCTCGGGATCGAAATTGAAATGAGGTAAGGGAATGCAAAAACTGGCTAGACATGAAAAAATTAGAATATAGCAATGTCCAAGATGACAGATAGATGATTAGAACCCAAGAATGACTATAAGAAACTGATAAAATGCCCCAGTTTGACCAAAGTTGACTGCGAAAGATAAATCATAAAAATTAGGTCAAATTGAGTAGAAAGAGGATTTAGATGTGAAAAGGTGAATTGAAGTAGATATGAAGCATAGAAATGATGAAGACATGAAGAAATTAAGATGCCCCAGTGATGATTCGAAGATTAGACCTCAAAAGGTCAGCTAACTGCTTAGAAGAAAGTAGAATTTTAAAAGACAATTTTGACCATCAAGATGAACTCGAATTTGGATTTCGATCCCGAAAATGAATCTAGTACATTGAATTCATTTAAGAGGTCAAAAATTTATATAATGTGATGATAAGATAGAAAAGAGATGAAGTGAAAGATTAAGAAGGTGAAAAGACATGAACAAGAAGAAAGTAAAGAAATATATGAAAGGAGTTAGTTGATATGTCCATAAAAAGATGAAGAGAGAGCTCTCCCCATATGCAACAATGCAAGAGTAATCTAGAAAATGAACCTAAAATGCAAGCTAATATGCAAAGTGGTTTACTAGCAAGAAGTGCATAACATTTAGAGTCTTAATTTCATCATTGAGCATTTATTAGGGACATCATGAGATCATACAACCATCACTAGTATAACTATGAGGATATGAATATGATCGATATTAGATAGGTATGTGGAAATCCAATCTAAGCATCAGAGACATGTAAGTCAAGATAACTACATGATTAGATTCCCTAAGTTTAATTTAGCAAGATTACACCTATATCAAGGTATAAGCGCCAAGATAAACCTTGAGTGCGGTCTTGCAAAACAGTCAAAGATGATACATTTGTAAGTCAACGTGTTGAATAGGACCAACATAAATGCTTACAACACTATAGAAAAACAAAAGTATACCCACAAGCAGAAATCAAGAAAATATGTCCCATGCCCCCAGTCTTCTAGTAAATGACATCCTTGAAAGACTATTAGGAAGGGAACACATGGCAAAGAAATCATCATAGACAGCACACAAAGTAGATAAAGATCAGCATAGCTCAGTCGTTTAAGTGTTAAAGTGTGTGTGTGTAAGTCACTTGGCCATTTCTTCAAGACTTGATTCTGATAGTGAGAAATATTGCGACATCGGAGACCATAGGTAAACTATCTGAAAAGTGTTGAAAAACACTTGATGTCAAGGTGGGGGAAGTGTTGAGAAACACTATTTTGTGAGTTGTCAAAGAAACCCAAATGCACAAGAATACCTCAAAGAGGCTAAGTAGTTATGCCCCCGAGATGAGGACAAGAAACAATTCCAAGCTAGGAAATGTGTAGCAAAGTGGATGATTGAGATTGATAGACATAGGTGCGAGGGTTTCAAGTAGCGCCTGTTTCCAGGTTTTCACCACTTGACAGATTTTTTTCAGGACTTTTTTCAATTTTTTGATTTTTTAGCATCATATATGATTTTTTGAAATTTTTAGAATAATTTAGAGATCACTAGTTCTCAAACAAGATCACATCATTTTCTCCCAATGTCTAGCAAGGTATAGGACATGATGGTGAAACAAGCCGATGGATAAGAAAAGATGCATAAGAAAGGAATGTGAAGCAAGTGAAAGTGATCCTCAAGGACTGACTCCTCAAGAGTACCCAAGCTAGGGAAAGAGGTGAAATAGTCATATGAAGCATGTTTTGGATAAGCAATGGAAGTAATGAGCAAGATAGCATGTAGGATAAGCAATGAAGCCAACAAGTGAGATAGCATGAAGTGTGTAGTCCAAAAGAGTAGCCATGTCAAGAGACCTATGAGAACCATGTTTCATTTATTGTGATCAAGACCAAGGGGTCAACTAGATAGTATAGCAATGGGATAGAGCAATAAGAATAAAGCTCAAGATAGAGGCTATGAGTGAATGGGAGAGCACAATAGAAAATCTCATGGATAAGATAACCAATATGCAAAGATAGCTCAACATTGTCAAGATCAAAGAGAGAAGAGAGGATAGATGGATGACGAAAGAATTACGCATGATGCCTGTTTGCCAGGTTTTCATCATGGTACTTATCCAAGGTGCCACAAGAAGTAGTTTTCACCATAGGATAAATTTATTTCTCTTTACTTTTGCTACCAAGGTGCCACAAGAAGTGGTTTTCACCAAGGCACATTTCCATTTTTTTTCATTTTTTCTATTTTTCATTTTTTGAATTTTTAAAAAGAGCTCAAGCTTTTTGAATGTAGATAGTGCTCCTATAGGAAAGATAAGTCATGATAAGACAAGACCATAGAAAGGTATTCTCAAAGATGTTGATAGGGTGATGAAAGAGAAATGGTAGTAGGAAGAGTATATGGAGGATAATAGTTCATGTATAGAAAGTAAGTGTAAGCTTTAGAGGATTTCATGAGGGTAGTTGAAATATTGTACAAGATCAACATTGACACGACCAGATCGAGATGGCGCCCTAGAGATAGTCAGGCCTGCCCGGAGTTTCTCCTCGGGGCTGACTTTAACGCAATGTTTCCTCTTATCCCATGTGTTCTCATCCCACTCAAGCATCCATTCAAGAGTTATGCTGTTCCCCTGCAATAGAGCCCATAAAATGATAGGACAATGCCTAATGAATTGAGCACCTTGAAGTGTATTGGAATGATGGAGGAATCATGGATGAAATAGCTTGAGATTTAGATGTATGAGGTGGTAGAAGAGATTTGGAAAAAAGTGTAGTGGAAGGCTTTGGAATATTTTTAGAAAGATTTTTGGAAGAAGATGGAATGGAAGCCTTTGGAAGCTTTAATGCCAACTTTGAAGTATTTTCAATATTCAAGCCTTTTAAAAGAGACTTGGGAATCCACATAGCTTTAGATTTTCCTTTGGATACTTTAAAACACATTTCTTCAATAATGGGTTTAGGAACCCATATTTTCTTTGATTTAGCTTTTTTAATAGTGGACCTTTGCAGTCTCTTTTGTGCATTCTCCTTCTTAGCATTCACATGTCGATTAGATGGGACGTAGTGATCTTCATTTTTCAATGGATTCTTATGTTTATTCTCACTTCCAAAGGACTTGGGATTTGTGGATGAATAAGGATGATATGACTGGTTTAGATGTGTAGATGGATGAAAATTCATCAAGGATGAGTGTCTTTGTTGATCTTGAGGTAATATAGGAGAGCTAGGGAATGAGCTAGGAGTGAATGCAAGAGATGGAGGAACATAAGGCCCCAATATGGATGGAAGGTTTGAATGCTTTAGCTTAGATGGATAAGGACCAAGGATAGATTTAGAAGATGCAAAGGGATAGTGGGAAGGGATATCAACATCTTTAGAGTGAGCAACATGGTCAAAGCCATCAATAGACTCATGAGTAGCTTTGACAGGAGCAACATTTTTAATAGGAGCACTTAAAGCTTGAGCAAAATTTTGAAGTGGATATGGAGAAGTAGAACATGAGGAGACGCTTTGATCTTGACAAGTAGCCTTGGATAGCATATGAAGAGAACTTTTCTCATAATTTTCAGTAAGCTCAAGGGAGATAATGGAAGTGGTATCTTCATCATACTTGGGGGGTGGACAAGATATAGGATATGTAGGGGAAAAATCTTGAAAGAGATGAAAGGGTGCTTGATCTTGATCTTTCTTGACATTTATAGCTTTTTCTTTTTGAGAGTCCTCTTGACATGGAGCCACTTCTAAGGACAAGGGAGAATGAAGAGTGAATGGAGTAGTGCTTGGATTAGGCATAGTAGTGCATGAAGGTTGAGGATGTTTAGGATTAGTAGCATGGAAAAGGTTTGCAGCCAAGTGAAGGTTAGCTTGAGTTTCTTTTAGAGGTAGCCCTTGAGGATACACATAGTCAATGCAGAAAGTATTAGGTTCTTTATTTGATGGAGGCATGTTGGAAAGATTTGAAGTGTTGGGAGATGAATGAGTGTTGGAAGAAGTGGAAGATGTAATGGAGCCACTACTAGACATAGGTTCATCAACATAATCTTGCTCAAGAGAACTATCCTCAACGCATGAGTCACTAGAGGTTTCAAGATCAACAATCTCATCATCAATTAGATCTTGGATTTTATGTTTCAGCTCTATACAATTAGAAGTATCATGGTCATTAGATTGATGATAGGCACAATAGGTATCCAAGAATGGGTTTCCATATGAGCTAGACTTAGGTAACATGATGATCTTGGTGCCAAGAAGTGTTCTCAAAATGTCATCATAAGAATTTCCCAAGGGAGTAAAATTTCTCTCAAAAGTATGTCTAGAGTCCTTTGGTTGCTTCCCAAGTGAATAGCATGCATACATGTCTTCATCATTGTCTTGATCAAAGATAGGTTTATCATGAAATTTTAGCATAGGCTCAAAGAAGGTATCACTTGCTTGTTCTCTAAAGAGGTCTTTAGATCTAGAAGAAGAAGACATTTGATGTCTTAAAGTAGAGCATGTAGACCTAGAAGAAGAGGATGAAGTCAAAGAAGGTGAGTCACATGCATGTAAAGACCTTAAGGAAGATTCATGTAATGATGCAATCTTCTCCTCTAACCTTTTCTCAAGTTTAGACTTCATTTCTGTCATGTGCTTAAAGAGATGAAGGTAAGAAAGATCATTTGTCTCTTCTAGTTCTTTGTATTGTGCATATAGATCTTGAAACTCTTTAGTGACATGGAGGATATCATGATCATCTAGATTTTGTTGAAGTTTGGCAGCACAAGGTTTAGATCCCATAGTTTTAGATGCAAAGCCAAGCATAAAAGAGCCTAGAGGATAACTTGATGTTGAAACTATAGGAGGTAGAGTGTTCACTTGCCAAGATATTAGAGAGAGATGAAAGTGACTTGTCAAACAATATGTCCAAGAAACTTACGACATGAATGACTCAAGTCAATAGCTAGGCAAGATGCCCAAATAGCCAAATAGATAGAGCAAGCAGGGTGACAAGTGAACAACTTTGCCAACCCAAGAGTGTTGTCAAGAAATCAAGGTAACCATTTCAGCAAAAAGATAACTAGCAAGCAAACATAGACCATGAAGATAGGAAGACCATGAGCACTAAGACCAAAGAGTCACTTTAAGCATGTTAAAAAACTAGAGACATAGAAAATAAAAATGAAATGATGTGACTCCCCTTAGCAAGCAACACAAGAAAATGTTTGCATTTGATGTTTTGACTTGGTTGACAAATTTTGGCAATAGTTGATAGCATAGAAACTTTGATGTTCAAAAAAAATTTCTTTCCAAGCAAGATAGTGACACATGGAGTATTCTTCAAACAATCAAGCAAGGGACAAAGCAACCTTGCATGATACAAGCATATGTGACATCTCAAAAGAATTCCCTAGAATTATCGTCATGTGTATGTTCAAAAGATTTTCACAGGTCTAGCACATTCAAGAACACATCAAGCAATATCTACCTAAAGGACATGGTTCATTACTCAACAACTTGGCCCACGCTTGATGCTCTTTTGCCTCACACCAAGTGGTTTCCCACAAGAGATATTGGCTTTGTCATGGAAATTCCATAAGCATAACCAAGGGAACACAGATGGTGAATGTAAAATCTTGGGGTGATCCGG
This sequence comes from Cupressus sempervirens, assembly GCA_028749045.1. NCBI lineage: Eukaryota > Viridiplantae > Streptophyta > Pinopsida > Cupressales > Cupressaceae > Cupressus > Cupressus sempervirens. Next base: position 506,222,560 of record CM053783.1, on the reverse strand, counting down.
GTAGTCCACTAGGATCGATCCTTGCACCAAGAAGTTCAGCGGCTAAAAAAGGTAGTTACTAACTTAGGGTGTTTAGATAAGGCTTCCGTTCATAGTGTTCCTCTTGCTCCCAATTACGGGACACCTCATCTTGCGATGAGTAACCGATCTCGCAACCACAAGAGTACCTTAAGCATTCTTGCCTAGTGATCTCCCTATGGTCGAAATCCCATAAGCGATCACACTAGGCGAAGACAAACACTATGTCTACCAAAGTTTTGTGTCCTTGGTAGCCTTGAGTTTATAGTGGGTTGGAAGAGCCAGGTAATCGACTTGTCCCCACTTGGGTCGTTCCTCTCAGGTTGTCCGAGAGCAGGCCCTCTAAAGGATTTTAAACTACACAAAGAGTGGATCAAATTTTAGAAGTCAAGATTTCTGATTCACCACAAAGGTGAAGAGCATACTCTCCTATTCCAATCATTTTCTCTCAAACACACCAAAAAGATTCAATTGCCTCTTACTCTTGAAATCAAATGGTAAGTCAAGATTTCTGATTCACCACAAGGGTGAAGAGCATACTCTCCTATCACCAAAAGATCCCAATTGTAAGTTTTAATGTGCTTAAAAATAAACAACTCGTATATGCTGCACATGTAAAAGTAAAGAACAAGCAAAATTGGTTTTTTATGCGTTAGGTAGCCCTGCAAACAATTGTTAGTAGCCCTTGTGCATTTGAAGCTTTGACATGCGCTCTGTTTATGCAATGTTTCAATTTTTTTCATAAGGATGGCAACCTGTAATCACAACTTGTTAGCACCAAAAGTTAGTGTGAAATAACATAAAAATCTGCAATAAAAAGTGGTTAGTTGCCTCAAAAATCCAATTTATCTTTCAACCAAGTGCATGCAAAGAAAGTGCAAGTTAATCACAAATGCTCTCATTTTTACTCTTTGATTTTGCAAAAAGAGGGGTAAAAATTTATTAAGACAGAAAGGAATACAACAAGGAGAGCTCAACAAGGAGCTCGATCCTGAGCAACAAGATCATCAAATTCTTGCACCATCTCAAAGGACAGTTGCCCCCTATCCCTAATATTCCAACCCAGATCATGACTAGAAGCCCATTTGGCTAAACAATCAGCAGGTCTATTCCATTCTCGCGGAATATACTTGAACCTAATGAACTGAAAAGAGGAAGAGAAGAAAAGAATCTACTTAACAACAGTGGCCAGCTGCCAACTAACATCCTCAAGCTCTTGCGAAGAAAGCATGTTCACCACCACCTGGGAATCAGACTCACAAATAATCTTACTCCATCCCCACAAGCAACACTGTTCCATAACATATAAAATAGCCTGAGCTTCCATGAGATTGTTAGTATAATCAACCTTATGAATTGAGAAGAAAAATTTAACATTCCCAGAACTACAACGAGCCACTCCGCCAATACCAGCTGGACCAGGATTCCCACGAGAAGAACCATCAGTGTTAATTTTCAGAACTCCACAGGGAGGAGGAGTCCAGTGCCCATCCCGATTAACTCGACCCTTCCTTTGATGGTGAAGCTGCCTGGACATAGAAGGAAACCTATGAGCCACAACCCCATCCTGCAGATGAAAATTGAGGCGATTACAGATAGCAAGATCAACTGGATCCATACCCCCATCAAGCTTACACTTCACTAGAATAGTTTCCTGGAGAGAATGTGATATTTTCCACCAAAGATGCAAAATAGCAAGCCGAACATCTTGGAATATGCGACGATTCCTCTCCAACCAGATATGCCAAAGCATGAAAGATGGGCCAATAATCCAAGCAACATGGAGAGAAGAAGACTTGGAGGGAGCACTACCCAAGCGAGCCCAGAACTCAAGCAAAGAGGAAGCATGCCGACAAGAGCAACCCCAAGCGCTCCACCAAAGGTGCCATATCTGAGTAGAATAGGAGCAATGGAAGAAAAGATGGGAGAAAGACTCCTCTCCATTACCACACAAAACACAATAAGAGGGGCCCTAAAATCCACGTTTACAAATATTATCCCAGGTAAGACAACGATTGTGAGCCACTAGCCACATGAAAAAATTGCACTTGGACCAAGAAACTTTATTCCAGACTTGCTTCCACCAAGGGACCTCAGCATCCCCAAATAATTGTCTAGTTATCTCCTGATACCCAGCAGAGACATGATATTTACCAGACAAGGTACCGCCCCAAGCCAATACATCTGGACCAAGCAAAGAGGAACACTCTCTAGAGGCCAGAATTTGAGAAAGCTCCTGACGATCCATGTCTGTACCTCCAGGAGGCCAATCAGAGGAATGCTTCCATCTATAACCAACAACAGGTCCCAATTGATAAGGAGTCTTGTAATGAGCCACTTTATCCCATCCAACGACCAGAAAAGAGTCACAAAGAGGCTGAAGATGAGGGTATATGGATAAAATGGAAGGGAATCCATCCCAAGCATCAGACCAAAACAAAGCTTGAGAACCTCCTTTACATATCCAGAACAGACCCCTCTTCACCAACATCGCACCTGTCTTCAAAGTATGCCAAACCATTGAGCCACGACCTTTAAGAGGAAGTGCAAAAACAGAGCAAGGATCAGCACCATGAAAATATTTATGAGTGATAATACGAGCCCAAAGTTGATGCTGTCCAGAGCACCATCGCCAATAAAGTTTAGCAACCAAAGCTTGTCTACTCAATAGAGCAGAACGAAGACCAAGACCACCCTCCTTTTTAGGCCTACAAACAGTTGCCCAATTAACCAAGCTCCATTTAGTACTACGCAAATTACCACTCCAAAGGAATTGTCGAGAAAGAGCATCAAGCTCCTTGAGAAAGTAAATAGGTGCAGCATGAACCATGCTTCTATAAGTAGGAAGAGCTTGGATTACAGCTTGAAGAAGAGTAACCCGGGCAGCAGTAGAAAGCCATCTATGAGTCCAATGATTTACCTTATCCTGAAGCTTGGTAATCAAATTTTTCCAGAAGAGACGTGGCTGCCTGGAAACAGCAATAGGAATGCCAAGATAAGTCAAAGGAAGTGAACCTATCTGAAACTGTAGGATACCAACAATCCTGTGCTGAATAGAATCAGGAGTGTTAAAAAAGTAAATGAAAGATTTGTGCTCATTAAATTTCTAGCCTGAACCTGCCAAATAAACGTCCAAAGCATGTCGAAAGGCTTCAACTTCCTTGATCCTAGCAAGACCGGCAAGAGCAGAATCATCAACAAATTGAAGATGGGAAAGAGAAGGTAAGCCATTACCCCACCGCCAGCCTTGAATAGAATTCTGGGACACCTGATGCTTAACGAATCTGCCTAAGCCTTCAGCCATGATGATGAATAGATATGGGGAGAGAGGGTCACCCTGGCGAAGGCCTCTAGAAGCACCAAATAGTTGTGAAGGTTGACCATTAATAAGAATAGAAAAAGAGGCAGAAGTAACGCAACTCATAATCCAACTCACCCAGTCAGAGCTAAATCCAAAAGAAAGAAGAATACTCCTTAGGAAGCTCCATTTAACTCTATCGTAGGCCTTAGCCATATCCAGCTTAACAAACATGGCTCTCTCCCTTGAAGTAGCCATAGAGTGAATAGCCTCAGTAGCAATAACCACCCCATCCAAAATTTGTTTTCCAGCAACAAAACCCCCTTGTTCTTCTGAGATAATAATGGGAAGCCACCTTTTCAGTCTCTCAGCAATCAGTTTAGTAATAACTTTGTAGACCACATTACATAAGGCAATTGGTCTAAAAAAGTCCAATTGATTAGCACCCTCTCTCTTAGGAATAAGAGTCAAGAATGTAGAGTTCAAAGCTCGAAGCATCTGCTTGCTAGCATAGGATTCTTTAACCACCTCCAACAAATCATGATTAATGGTGTCCCAAAATTCCTAAAAGAATTCAACTGGAAAACCATCAGGACCAGGAGCCTTCCCCTTAGGCATGTCAAAGACCACCGCCTCCAGCTCTTCCAAAGAGATAGGATGCATGAGATAATCATTCATTTCCTGAGTGATAAGGGAAGGAATACAAGACAAAATAATGTTTTCTTCATTATCAGCAGGAGGAGAGTCCAAAGAGAAGAGGGTAGAGAAGTACGAAATAGCCTCCTGGAACAAAGCTGGCAAGGAATTTAGTTGGATACCTTGAGAATTAACCAAAGAAGAGATAGTGCTCTGATTTCGGCGAGATTGCACTGTTTTATGGAAAAAGGCAGTGTTTCGATCACCTTCCTGGAGCCAATCAACTCGAGCCTTTTGCTTCCAAAAAATTTCCTCTCGAAGTTCCCATTCTTCTAGAGCTCTAGAAGCAAGGGATTCAGCCTGGCCAAGATCCTCCGAGAAACGTCGATCTCTAATCTCCCTTGTGATGACATCAAGATTTTCTTGAGCAAGCCTCTTCATAAAGTGAAGATTCCCAAAGCATTCCCTATTCCATATCTTGAGCTGCCTTTTAACATATTGAAGCCTTTTAGAAAATGAGAACATTGTAGTACCATATGCAGGGGCACCATCTTTCCACCAACAAAAAACAAAATCACGAAGAGAGGAGTCACGAAGCCACATCAACTGGAACTTAAAAGGAGGATGCTTCAGAACATAAGCCCCTATAGCGGAAAATTTGATTGGCCAATGATCTGAACCCCTCCAATCAAGGATTTATGAAGAGATAGTAAGGGTGCCACTAAGCTAGAAGCAAGAAACAAGAAATCTATCCAGGCGTTCTGAGATAGCAGCAACACCAGTCCTGCGATTATTCCAAGTATAGAGGCCATTAGAAGGCTTAACATCAGAGAGATGCAAAAGAGATATGTGTTGCCGAAGAAGAGCAGAAGAAAACCCCAATCTAGCCAAACCACCATGCTTCTCTTCCAGACTTAAAACTGAATTGAAGTCCCCTGCTAACACCCAAGGATGATAAGGATGACAATTTCTAACATATTGAATATGTTCCCAAAGTTCCTCCTTTCCCACAAGATCAACAGGTGCATACACATTAGTAACCATGATTACCTCTCCTGAGTCTAGAGCAGAAGCTACCATAGAGAGAGCTGAGCGAGAAGACATCCAGCCAAGAGAAGTTTTTTGAGGATCCCAAAATATAGCTAAACCACCAGCACTGCCTGTTGCCCGAACACACTGGCATTGGCCACGAGACCAAATACTAGAGGCATGTTGGACCATAGACTCCACAGAGAGCTTAGTCTCTTGGATACAAAAAACATCAGGACTATGATCAATCACCAAGTTATGAATAGCCTTTTGTCTAGGGATGCTATTCAACCCCCTTACATTCCATGAGAGAATAATCATCATTGGGTAGATTTGGGAAAATGAGAATCCAAAGGTTTCACTGAACCAGACTCAATCAATATATCTCCTGTGAGTTTAATCTTCTCTTGGTCTGTTTTGCACCCACTCTTTAGAGGGGGAGAAGAAGAAGCCTGCTTAAAGGGTCGAGGCAGCAACCCCAAGGGGAGAGGAGATCCCTTGCCCTTACCTGATGGTAGCACATCCTTAACCAAGTTAGCCAAAACAACATCATCATCTTCCAACACTGCAGGAGTCACCAGAGCCGCTGTCACAAGAGCTACAGGAACCTCACAATTCTGATATACTACAACTTGAGATGCCCCACAAGCATCATTAGGAACAAATCTCTCATCTGGGCAAGCTAGATCAGAAGAGATAGGAGGAGGAATACCCTCCTCTAGAACCATACTATCCAGCACCTCAAAATGGTTAAAACCTGAATCTGATAATCTTTCTTTCAAAGGCCTCTTTTGACCACGTCCCTTAGCTCGAGGACGAACAGGGGTAAATCCATCCTTATCCTGCATTGGAGCCTTACCCTTACCTGTAGCATCTTGTGGATTCATCCCTTTGGTAGTATTAACCATTTGAGATTGTCCTTTCCATGTAGTATCTGCCAAACCACCAGCATTTCCAGCTGTAGATCGATCCACTCCTTTGAAACTCGAGTTACGGGGGCACTGCCACAGTAAATGACCATACTCATGACAAATCCGACAACGAAAAGGGAGGGATTCATAATCTAACTGCTGCACCCAAGAAGAATCCCCTAGAAAAATTTCCAAAGAATTTGGTAATGGGTTATTCAAATTAATTTCAACACAAATTCTAGCAAAAGAAATAACCTTTTTATCGAGGGTTTGATGTGCGATCGCAGCTGGCTTCCCCAACAAAGCAGCAATTTGTCGAAGGATGTCTTCACGCCAAAATTCCAAGGGAAGACAAGGCAAGCGAACCCAAACTAGCACTGTTGAAGGGAGATCCTCAGCAGAATTAAAACCTGAATGCCAAGGTTTGACAAATAACCCCACATTGTTGTAGAAATAAGGGCCTCCTTCAAAAACATGATCATGATCAGACATGCAAGAGAATACAACAAAAAAATAACTATTCCCTGCCAACATAATCTCCATATCGCCTTCCACCTGCCAAGAGCGGCGGATCCATGCCTCAAGAGCGGATAGGGAAATCCAGATTCCAAGAAATTTGCATATCAAAGCATGATTGGTCCAATAATCAATGTCCTCCATTACTGCCGTTGGAGGAATAACCAGAACAAGGCGATCATGGCTACGCGGAAGACAACCATTAACTTTTTTCAGCTTGGAGCTCTCCCCTGAATAAAACAATTCAGATCGCATTGCATGCATAGTTGGAGAAGAACCATCTGTTCTCACCAACGGAGAAGAAATCCCAGGCCTTGCCATGCAAACAATAAAACCCCCAATCCACAATTGACTGCAGAAGATCTCCAAAAACACCAACGCAAATTATGTCCAGTAGCTAACAATCCAAACAGAACAGAAAAATAGTAAAGATCAAACACCAAGAACAGGCTAGGGGAAAAACCCTAGCCCAGCCGGCAATCGACGCTTCTCAAAGACTCCATCCCGAAAACCATGCGAGCTACTCTTTGATTTTGACCTAGTCAACAAGTTATGATTTCATATCCAAAAATAAAAATGAAAAGAAGAGACCCCTATTAAAAATCAGAGAGCTTTCCAAAAATGCAAGAAATTTAAAAAAATCTCTTCATTTGGGCTCTAGAGATCAATTTTGTCAAAACAGGCCAAATTTATCAAATCGAGTTTTTGATCCTTAATATGACCTCAAAATTAAAAAAACAAAGAAAGAATTCCCATTATAATTGAAAACCCTTTTTGGAAATGTAAGTTTTTCTGAAAAAGACGCTGATGTGCGACCAGAAATGACTTTTTATGAAAAAAAAAGAAAATATCACAACTTTCGCAAATAATGTCAAAATGCTCTGAAAATTGGATTGAATTTTTTTGGATATATATCCAACGTACAAAAAAAAATTTAGAATCAAAATCCAAGCGGTTTAAAAGATACAATCAAATCTTTAAACCAACTAGATTTTTGGCCTTCGAACCAATCTACTTATGGGTTGGCCTTAAAATCAAAGTGATAATCTTACAAAATATCTTAATTAGATCCAATATGCTATTGTAAAAAAACTAGAGATGAAAAATAAAAGCAAATGGAGCTAGAAACTTGATTCAAGCCCCACGGTGGGCGCCAAAAATGTACACTCGAAAGTGTCACACTCTAAACCATTCTATCCAAACGATTTCATGAGTTCAGAATGCTTGGATGCCGACTTAGAGCTCCCTATCCACGGAGTGCAAGAGAGTATATTTCAAGAATAAGAAGGCTCTCAGATGAGCCTTAGAGATACTCTTCTTGCTAGTAAACCATGCAATGGGAGGTTCCAAAGACAAGATGCAAGAGTGCAAATGTCCCAAGGAGTTCCTCAAGGACGCAATGCAAATAAAAATTAAGCTAGAATGAATATGAAAAGTGCAGCTATTTTAAGCATGGATGAGAGTGTTACAATACCATTATTAAGCTATGTGAGATTAAGCTACATGTAAAAATGAAAGCTAAGCTAAGCTAGAATGCCATGATGCCATGGATGAGAGAATGTAGACAAGAAATAGAAGTTCTCCACAAAGCTCTAAAGAAACCTGTTAGAAAACCTATAGCATAACAATATCCATTAAGCTACATGTAAAAATCAAATTGTTAGGTAAGGAAAGAGTTTGGCTCTAGAATAAGCTTTTTAAGCACATGGTACTCATGTATGCAGTTGATAACATTGTACTCATGTGTGATAATTATGTATTCAATTGAAAACATTGTACTCAAACTTCTTCTATTTAATAAAAGAGATATTTTTTGGTGTGGTTGGGTTTTATCCTTCAAGCTCGAGGGGTTTCCCAAGATAAATTATTGTGTTTCTTTGCGTCAGAAAGTTCTTAATTTGGTTATTGTTGTTTATCTTAATTTTTGGGAAAAATATTTTGTTGCTTTTCTTTGAAGTAATCGTTTCCCTTTCATTATTGTTGTGTTTCTTTATGTCTTAAAGGTCTTTCTTGTGTTCTAGCTTTGTTTCCTTTTATGTACTATTTTTTGTAATTGTATACAAAATAGTTCAATTTTATAACTTGAAATTTAGAGGAAGGTCTTGATTACTATTTTATTTATGATTGCCCATTTGTAAATATTTTCTTTTCTTTGGAAATGTGCTGATTATTTTTTCATTTACTAAGAAAGCTTTTAATTGAGAATAAATTTGCTGAATTTTATTTCTTTTTCATGTCAGGAGAATATTGAAACTAAAGCTGCAAAAACTGGAAATCATAAGGCTTGAATGATTTTTTGCATCATTAGAAGGGGCTTCTTTTAGTGCAAATTCATCTATTGAATTGAATCTTTCACGTCCATTATTAAGGGCATGCGAAAGTTTATGCTATCAAAAGCCCACTCCAATTCAAGTTTTGGACGACCTAATAGCATTTTTAAGTGTGTTTGCATGTGTTGATGTGTTACTTGTCATTACACTTGAAAAATTTGTTGTAGTCATTATTTGACATTTCTTGATTTTTTAAAGATCTTCCAAGGTATTTTCAGTCATTCTTTGCAGAAAAACTTAGTTCTTTATGCAAGTATTCTATACTTTTTGTACAAAAATTCTTGGCAATGCAAATATATTATACTTTTTGCACGGATATTCTTGCACTTCTTTGTTTCTTGAAAGTCACTGGGGAATTTTCTATTTATGTTTCTATACACATTTCCATTTTTTGGTTACAAAGGGTGTAATAAATAAACAAGATGTAATTAAAAAAGTATGCAGCAATATGATACCATACACAAAGAAATGGGAGAAGTTGTGGCAAAATTTATCATGTATGCTGAAGTATCCCAAAATATTAGAGATATGAAATTGGCTAAATAGACAGACATTTCATATTCATTTTAAAGATTTTTTTAGAAAATTCTCTTTTCTATTTAAATTAAGGTTGAGATAATAGTAAGGCTAAATGATATGCCTACCCCCTCTCTATTGTACCAGATATGGATGTGGACATGATACAGTTGAGATATGACTTGGATATTGTGTGCAGATGTATCCCAAAAATATTTCTTTTCTAATAGTTCCCTTTTCATGTAGATACAACATTGTCATGAATCATGATATCCATGGCATATCCAAAATTACTGAAAGATGTTAAACACTTTAAGCACTATGCAGCTAGAAAACCATCTTAATCATTTTCAAAATAAAATTACAAGAGATTAATTTAAATAGGAATCAGATAGGTTTTGTATTCATTAGCCAAATGTTCAAAAGTTTACAATCAACATGAATGGTAAATTCCTAAAAATACAAATTTATTTTAGTTTTATTTAAGAGATGAAAGCTTTCAGCTACTAGCCTTGGTCGCTTATGGTCTTTGCTTAATATTTATCCTACAACTCAGTCAAGTTCCACCACTAACCCTGCTATGCCAACACAAAAAGAAGGATATTGTAAGGATAACTTTTTGGTAATCAATACTTTTAAACATAAACTAAGATTAATGATTTGTCAATACCTACATACTGTATGTCCTCAGTGTCTTTTCTTCCAATTGAAGAATCAACTGGCTATAGAAAATATAAATGATCCTCACTATTCAATGGATTCAAGCCTAAACATGAATATTGGGGAAAAACAATATAGATTAATGCCTTATCCATTTTCTATTTAATCTTGATTGTTAAAAGTAAACCTTGAATATAAAATAAAAAGAGAATAAGCAAATAATCAAGAGTGACCTTTCTGAACAATTAATAGTAGTATTCAATAGTTATCTCCTAAACAAGACTATCTCTTGAACAAGACTATTACAAATTTGATTGGTCCTATACCTTATCGATTGTGTCTTGATATGCATTTTTAGGACCTCATTAAGGAAAAATTAGAAAGAATGAAAGTATGCTTTATATTTTATTGCTGTAGCCTGCCATATGTTCTATATTTTATCATTACAGCCTACCAAATTTCCTAACCTCTTGATACTAGTCATCTACATATGTATGTTGTTAGATAGCAAAGCAACTGAAACATATAAATGCAAGCCTTTGAAATTCATCCCATGCAATGCATTTGAAAGCTAGAAGAATCAAACTAGAGGAATATTGTAACTGCCTCTTGAGCTGTGCCTAACTTCAGCAAGCTAGTTAAACCTATTTGTTTTCTATTACACCTCTCTGGGGATCACTAAATGTGCTCCTATCTTTTTTTTTTTAATAGAAGCTATATTATGTAAATTAGCTTTTACCTTCCTAAGAGTTAATACATATTACCGATAATGTTTGTTGAATGTGACTTTGTATTGATTTATGCTTGTATAGTGGCTTAGTATGGTTTAAATAGTATAACTCACTATCAAACTTTAATGGTTTCAGTGGTTCCTACAAAGTACGAGAGTGAAAGGAATCAATGACTATTTTTACAAGTGGATGTGGAAAGTCAACTTTATCTTCTTTATTGGTATCTTCAAAATTCTTTTGATAGAAGATCTATCTACTAATTTTATTATGAACCCAAAAGATAAAGCTTGATGATTGCAAAGGACTCAATCATATAAAGATGTTATTGAATGATGATTGCAAAGGACTTGTACCTAGTACTTGTGTATGGATACTTGGGTACTTGCACTCTACAAGTTCTACGAGTGGTAGACTTTTATGTTAATTAGTATTGTATCAAAGTTTCAAACTGATTACATATTGAATTAAGCTTGATAAATAATAGGCTGATGCGAAAACAAGAAACTGAAACAAAATCAGAAATCCTAATTAAGGTCCTTAGCTACAATGCTCTCCAATGAGTACTTGGTACTTGGGGTAAATGTACCCAGTACTTGGCTATGCGTACCCATGCAACCAAGTTAGATTTATATTAGAGAAAATAAGTTGGGAGGTCTAAATATTTCACAACATTTGGCAGCATCCTCGCTATTTGTGTCAAAACACAAGCTTTAGTTTGAGTATGGATGTCCCTCAAAGCATAAATAATAAAGATTTTGTTGCATGTTGTAGCTGCCACTAGCCTGGTGGACATATATGCTAGTTGTGGAAGAATACACATGGCATGTATGTGTGTGTGTATGTATGCATGTTTTTTTTATGTACATATATAATATCTATATGTATGTATATAGCTATGTGTGTACATGGATGTATACCATTTTTAATGGAATGTCTCAAAGAAATGTGGTTTTATAGCATTCCATAATTGTAGGATATGCACAAATTGGGATATATATGTGGATACATGCATGCACTACAATCACATGTACGTATGTAGATCTATATGGGCATGTGTGTTGCATCTATGTATACATATGTGCATACATACACACATAAATATATACATATATGTATGAACACACACACACACACACACACACACACAATTTTTGTGTTTATAATTATATGCAAGCAAATGCAATTGGTAGATGTGAACTTAATTCCACAATCTCTACCAGTATTCTTCCAATTTATGCTCAGCTAAATTTCACAATCTCTACCAGCATTCTTCCAGTTTATGCGAAGCTAAATTCCATAATCTCTACCAGCATTCTTCCAGTTTATGCAAAGCTAAATTCTACAATCTCTGCCAGCAATATCAACACTGCAAGCCCACATATGATCTACACTACTTGGGTAAAGATGTGTATTGCTTCAAGTTTATGTGATTTGAAAATGTAATTTCTTGAAACTTGGTTTATGTGATTTGAAAATGAAATTGTTTGAAACCTGATTTTATTTGAAAATGAAATTGCTTGAAACCGTAAAAAATCTATGCAAAAACTCCATCAATTACACCCTAAGAATAGTGTAACCCTTGTCGCATTTGAGCAACACAATTTGTGGCACCAATCTTTTTGGTATTGACTTCATGTCTACACTAAGTTGGAGCACAATTGCAACCCCCTGCCCCAACTGTACAACATTCCCATGGCATTCATATATTCATTTAGTATATTTGTTGACACTGAATATGGTTTTTGTTTTCCTAGTTTGTGAGGTTTTGATGTATAAAGCTAGGTGGGATTTGATGAGAAATAGCTAGGATTTTTCCAAGATGGGTATGAATATAAAGTCATGAATGACCAGGCACTGAATAGTGCAGTTCGTTGTTGTACATGGATTTGATGTGATGTTCTGACCACAAGCTCTTCTATCTCTCCTTTTTGCATACACACAAATCAATGATAAAGAGAAACTAGGGGGCTACACAATGGAAGCTTTTGTTGAATTGGGGGAATGGAACGAGAATTAAAAGTCATTAAATTTTGATTGATTCTGTTATAACTTATGCCACCACCTAGTTTTTCCCTTCATTCATTCATTTACGATTCAAGAGTGGATATATATTTTGTCTTTTTTTGTTCCCTTGTGATCTATGTTTGTGCAGTGATCTTTTTTAGTGGACAAGGAAGAAAGGGAAAAGGAAAAGGAAGGGTCTTGTGTACATTGTGTAGTAGAAGTGGCTTACATACAATACTTGTCAACAGGAGCATTAGGAGGCTAGGTCAGTCAGTAGTAAGAATACTAACTATACCATGCTATACTATGAAGAGGTAGACTATGATTCCACATTTTGCATGCATGTCTACGAAGCTAATGGAAACAACATCCAACAATAGTTCTCTATCATTTATGCTTTGAGAGATGTCTATAACCCATTTCAAAGGTTCCATTTTGGCACAGATGAGAGATGTTTTCAAAGCACATATATTTAACTCATTTTCTCTGATATAAATATAAACATGCATATGTGGATACATGTGTGTGTGTGTGTATGTGTAGATATATTCAACAAATCAATATACATATTCTACAATATTGGCTTTCCATTAGACGACATTTCATGGAGGCAGTCAATAAAATAGTTCAAACGCCTTACCTATGATTCCACACTTTGCATGCATGTCTACCAAGGAAGTTGCAACTTAAACAAATATATTCTCTCAATATATCTATTTTGTGCATATCTAGCAACCATGTCTTTTGATGACCACATTACGTTTAGGCATCCTGTCAAAAAATTCACATTACTTATCTATGCTTCCATTTTGCAAGCATGTCTCCCAAGGAAAATGCCACTACTTCATCTACACTGTCTGACAAAATCCTTTATGCTTTGATGCTCATGTAATCACAAAGCTACAATATATGTGTTGTGGATGGAGCTACAATCGCGAACAAGTTATTTTATTATGTTCTGTTTATCTCAGGCACTTTAGTGCTCTGTTCAAATTTTATTTCACATCCTTCGTTAGATATGTTTCCTAAATCTTGATTTGTTATGAGACCATGGAAGATGATTTAACATGAATATCAATGCTTTTAGTATAGTACAGTACAAAGAGTATGTTTTTGAAGTTTCTTTATCTATGTTTCTTTTGTGTTATTGATTTCTTTGTTGCGACGTTAGTGCAAATATTATCATGCAATTTTTAGAGGATTATCAATTATAAAAGTATTTTGAGTATTTAAAAATATTGAGTTTATATTACTGGTATACAGTGTAAGATAACGAGAATCTAATGAGAATTTTAATTTGTTCTTAATGCAGGAGATGAGTTTCCTCATGATTCTATCCATGTAGCATATTAGTTTTCTCCTTAGCAAATAATTTTGTGTCATATGTACTTAATCACTACAAAATTTACTATAACTAAATAGAAGAACAAAGCATGTAAATCTACAATTTTTCAAGAAGAACAAACTTGTATAGTTGTAAGCATGGGAGCCACTAGGGGCTTTAAAATCTTTGTTTCAACTTTAGCATTTTCACACTTTCAAAGACAAAGGGTGGAAAAAAAGGTGTGCTTTGGAACTAAAAAAAATAGTTGATGCATGGAGACTCAATCTTTTGCCCTTCCCATAACACAGTGGAAGTATATTTGTAGTCTCTTTACATAAATATTATTATGCACACAAGCAGTAAATAATTGATATGACTTGAAGAGGCCATATATTGTTTGGAGCATGTTTTAGACTCAATGCCTATTGTGGGTTGCATGTTAATGGCTGCTAGTTTCCAGCCTTTTGGTGACTGCCAAGTTATTTTTTTAGCAGTATGAATGTTAGGATTTTACACATCTCAGGAATGGAGAGCCACAAGATTGTATTGTTTGGATCATCCTGCTTTCTTTACGAATAATCTTCAACTGAACAATAAAGTTTTTTGCATCCATTTTTGAGTTCCATTAACTCCATCTACTCATCTTGCAACAACAAAATGGAGTGGTGAGTAATCATTAAGATGATATATAATTTTATATTTATTCAAAGAAGCTTTAAGGTGGATTGTTTTGATTTGTTCATGAATTTCATTCTACAACTAGTGAAGATATTGGATTGAACACTTGTTTATTATTTAAATATGAACTGGATAAATTCATCTTAATGTAAATATGAACTTAATAAATATTGACATCTAAATTTTTATGGTGCAGGTATAAGGTAATCAAGCTATTGGGGGATGGCACATATGGAAATGTTTGGAAGGCTGTTAATAGGCAGACTGATGAAATTGTAAGTAGTATGTGGCATCAATTTTGATGGTATCTTGGGAACATACAAGACAACTAGTTTGATTCTAATATCTATTTTCATAGAGCGTTTGCTTGGATTGTATTTTCATAGAGCGTTTGCTTGGATTGTAAAAGCTGGTATTTGTTGTCTCAAGTTGCTATTAAAAAAATGAAGAGAAAATATTACTCTTGGGATGAATGTATGAATCTTAGAGAAGTGAAAGTATGTTTTTCTTCACTCTTTGAAGTTGCTATTATTTTTTCTAGTTAATTTTGATCAAGAATAATTCCGTCAGTCAAGTGGTATTAATTATTCTTTGGATGCAGTCTTTGCGCAACATGCCAATATTGTAAAGCTCAAGGAGGTTATAAGACAAGATAACCACTTATATTTCTCTTCGAGTATATGGTGGGTTCAGCTATTTTAATACTTTGTTTTCCAAATCATTTCATGCTTGTTATCTGTAGCACTGAATAAATGCAATTTGTTATAGAACATAAAAGATATTTGGTAAGGACCCTGATATTTATTGTTTGCTAGACAAGAATACAATCTATATCAGACAATAAAAGATAGACTCAAGCTTTTTCCTGAGTCAAAAATATGGTATTGGTGCTTCCAAGTGTTCCAGGGTCTTGCTTATATTCATCATCATGGATATTTCCACCATGACCTTAAACCTGGTAAAATTTCTGAACTTGTTTTTACATTTCAGCAAGGTTTCTCAAAATAGATGTGATGCATTCTTCTTGTTTACAGCTAATTGCTGAAATCCACTAGATTGAAATATTATTGATTCTATGCATTAGCTATATCAAAATCTTATAGTTGACCAAAAATGAAAATCACTGGTGTACCTAGAGTAGTAATTTTTCACATCTTTGTTTACTTAGATACTTGTTGTAATTGAGTTATCTCCCTGGGTCCTTGATTATCAAGATTGTTGTTTATTGTATGCTAGCGATATGATACTTGGTATGATTCATGTTGGTAAATTAATAGTATTACAAATATATGTAGTATGTTTTTCATTTTTAAATAATGTTTTTGTTTTTGTTTTTGTTTTTTGCATATTATATTCTGTTAGGTTTATATTTTTCATCTTAGCCTCCATCTTTATAGATCTATTGCCTTCTTCATGTGTTCGTGATTAGGATTACTTTTCTCATTGATGTAATGAGCTATTCACTTTGTGGGATGAGTTATACTCTGTTTTCATAGCTTCTTTTACTTTTTGAAGAAAATTGTCTGAGGTCCCTTTATCAATCAAAAGAAAGTGGTTCATCTGTTGTATTGAAGTACATTGATTTTTTTTCACATAAATTTACTGTATTCTTGTGTACTCTGGACCACTAGATGGAATGCCCTTACTTTTCATGATGTTTTAGCTGCATTCTCCATCCTTAGCTCCAATGTTGCCATTACTAGGATTTTGATATCTACACCTTTAAAGAGAAATGCAAAGCTTGATCTTTGTATTGCCTTGTTTTAGGTTTAAGCTCTGTATGACCAGTTTGGGGCATGGGTTCAGATTTACATTGCATTTTTCTTCATTTATTATTTCACACAAGATCAATGAGGTTGGTGATGACAAGGAGTGTGAGCACTGTAACAATGCAAAATGTGAGTAGTATATTTGTAAATCATGTTTTGTTGTGTTTCATTGTGCACTATTTTAACATAAGCCCTTTCTTGTTAAATAGTTGTTAATTGTCCATTGTGTTTAGCAATGTCATTGGAGGAATTTTGCACTTGAAGTTAAACATTTCTTCTATTTCATATTAAAATATATTTTAATTTTTAAATATTAATGCATAGACTTTTTGCTTTTTCTTATGAGGGTTTATTTTCTGATCAATTTTGAGATATTTCCCCCCTAAAGCTAATTCTAAATTTCAAATTTGTATATATGATTTGTTTCAAGTTTAGATTGATCTAGTTTTTTTCAAGCATAGAAATAGCCATAATTCAAATGTACAGCTAGCATAGTGCTACTAAGTCAGGTAAGGATTTTTTTTGTAAATCCTTACTTAGGCTATGAAGTTTGACAATATCTAAATAGATTCATTTCCTTTGTTATTCATAATTCACACGATGCATTTATTCTATTTATTTTAATTTTCTCAATATAGTTTATGACTATAATTAGAGTGAATTCTATATATAGTTTATGATATTTCTTTGAGGCATTCTATAAAACAGTTCACATGCCTTGTGTATGATTTGACATTTTGCATCCATCTTGCACTCTCATTCGGCTAATGATGGATTACAGAGAGTGATCTGAAATGATGATGTTAAAAAACACATATAGTAAAATCCAAAATAAACTTGCATTACAAATGGATTGTGGAAATCTGATATTGTTAATTTTGCACGCATGTCTACCAGCACAGTCACAACTTAAACATATATAGCTGGTTGCTTTAGTAAGTTACTAAAGCAAACAACCATATAACTGATTTTTACCTTCTTGAAGACTTCTAATATTCAACTATATAATGACATACCTCATAAATTTGATATGCCTTTAAAACATTTTTAATAAAAGAAATAAACTTCGTCCAACGATTGAAACATCTAGGTTTTTCTATCTTAACTAATACCCCGTCTATTATATCTCTTAGCAAACTTAGAAAATTGACGAGTTTCACTCTAATTTCACTTATAAGGTTTTTTAGAAACCTCATAAAGTTGATACATTGAGTTTCCAACTTATTTATGAGTAGATCTATCAATTTTCTCAGTTTTTTTTAAAGCGTATCTAGAAATATTTTAAATTGAAGTTTAAGTTTAGAAAAAAGTTCTCTAATTGATTTGATATTATATATGTTTAAGTTGTGACTGTGCTGGTAGACATGCATGCAAAATTAACAATATCAAATTTCCACAATCTATTTGTAATGCAAGTTCATTTTGGATTTGACTGTGTGTGTTTTTTAGCATCATCATTTCAAACCACTCTCTGTAATCCATCATCAACCGGATGAGATTGCAGGATGGATGCAAAATGTCAAATCATATGCAAGGCATGTGGACTATTTTATAGAATGCCTAAAAAAATTTACACCCAGGCATTGGTCAAACTATTTCAACCAATGCATGGTAGTTTTCTACTAGCATTGGTCAAAATTTTGACCAATGCCTAGGTGTTTTCCACCATCTTGGGTATTTTCCACTAGGCCTTAGTAGAAATTTTGACCAATGCTTGGTGGCTTTTGACCAATACCTGACCAAGCATTGGTCAAAATTTTGACCAATGCCTGGTGGAAATTGCACGAGGGGCTTTGGAAAGTTTTCAACCAATGGATTTGTCAAAATTTTGACCAACCAGTATGTTGATTGAAATTTTGATGCAAAAAATTTCAACCAACTTGGGTCAAAAAATGAGCCCAAATGTACTAGTGATATCTGATCTAAGTGTCATATCTAATAGATTGATGAAGAGGATTTGAGAATTTGTTCATAACAAAAGAATCTAGAGGACAAGTTGAGTTATGAAGAGGAAACTACAAATGGACACTTGATTAATTGGACTTTGACAAGATGTATTGATTGTTTAAATCATGTTGCAAGAGGAGATGATAATTTTCGAGTCTTGAAAGTGTGAACAAAGATAGATCAAATACATAGGCTTGACCAAGTAATAGAGTAGAAGACTAATGAATTTTGATGTATATGTTGAGTGATGCTAGTGTCAACCAAGCCATAGTAAGTGCCAAGAAAAGTTAGTGTTGAGCGAGCATCAGTATGGACTGAGTGATAGTGCATGTGTTGAGAGAGAAGTTTTATAGTGACCGAGTAAACCAATGATGACCAAGTCTTAGAACAGGAACAAAATTTTAACTATTTATGAGGAATCATAGTTTCCAGCCGACTAAGTTGATTTCTTGGAATATGGAAAGTGTATTGAAGATGAGGATCAATGAGTTAGATCGTTTAATTCTAGGAGAGGATTAGGCAAATGACCTAAGAGATGGATTCCAAGAGAATTTTCTAGAAAAGAAGAGATAAACATAATGGAAAATAGATACAATGTATTTGATGGATCTAATCATAAACCCTAAGATCTACGGTGGTGTTTAAGTGGTAAAAGATCAGAATTACCTATTTAAGGAGGTATAGAGGAAAAATTTATGTATGGATAGAGAGGTTATGCATGTGTGAAGGAGTTCCAAAGAGTTGGAGTTATTGTTGATGTTGTTGACTGGTGAATCTAAGCAGAAGGCCGAATTGAATTGAGAAGTGAAGGGTGATTGCTTGAAGGGTTTCCAAGTGAATCAAATATTGAGATGACAATGGAGGCTAAACAATGAACCCATTTATGAATAGAACAAAGATCTATACATGCAAAGTGAGTTGTACTTAATAGATAAAACTTGTTGTTACTTTCTAACCATTGTGAATAGTATTTGAAATCCTTTAATCAAGGTTGACCTAACAGTCATAGTGACTTAACGATCTACATAAATCCTTTAATAGGGTGACATTCTAATGAAATGTTCTAAAGTCCTCTATCAAGGCCACTCTTCACAAGGTGATTAAATCCTTTAACAAGGTCATATTTAACAATGTGTATTGCAACCTTTAATAAGGTTGGCTCCTAACAGAGCTCTCTTTAGAAAAGTGAAAATTGGTGATATGTTGTTGGTGGGTTTTCCCAAATTGGGTTTCCATGTTAAATCCTAGTGTTAAACTTGTGTGGATGTTATTTTGATATTTACATTTTGCAAGTTTGTTATTTTAGAATAGTGGACAACTAGCTAATGTTATTGATAGTTTACAATAGAGAACAAGAAATGAAATGATGAGATCTGAAGTTGTTTAAGTGTTTTTTTGTTCAATTGGTACATCTAGACCTTGAAAAATTGATTCATTCCCCCCAGTTATTCTAAATATTCCAACAATTGGTATCAGAACATTGATACTTGTATAGAGAAGTTTGAAGCTACTCAAA
Organism: Cupressus sempervirens; assembly: GCA_028749045.1. Lineage (NCBI taxonomy): Eukaryota > Viridiplantae > Streptophyta > Pinopsida > Cupressales > Cupressaceae > Cupressus > Cupressus sempervirens. The sequence goes on along the minus strand of CM053783.1, from coordinate 506,202,677 downwards.
GCTAAAGATCATGGCGTATCAAAGGCAAGTACCAAAGTTGAAAAAAGAGAATTTCCCTACATTGAAAATGTTGATGAGGCTACATATAGCTAGTATTGGTGATGTTGCAGTGGATTTTATAGACAATGCATATGTGGACATAACAACAGTCCCTTTGGTTGCTCAACAACTAAAAGAAAAGCAAGAACATAATCAGTCAATGTTGGAGATTGCTTCATCCCTAACCCATGTTGAGTTTGATGACCTAAAAGAGTGAAATAATTCAAAAGATATGTGGGATAAATTGAAGACCATCTATGGAGTAGATGATAATGTCTTAAGAGCCAAATTAGAAAGTCTAGGAGGTAAATTTGTTGAAATGAGAATGAAAGAAGGTGAGAACATAGTACAGTATTGTATAAGAATCAAAGAAGTTTTCAATGCTATTAGAGGAGCTAAAGGAATGATTGAAGATGAAACTATAATAAACAAGTTATTGAGAACTCTACTTCCTATATATGCTATTAGGGTTTCTACAATACAAGAACTAAGATGTACACCAAGTAATGCCCTAACTCTGGAAAGTGTAATTAGTAGGCCTACTACTTTTGAGATGTCTAATATTGATAATTACACTCCTTCTACTATTGAATATGATTTTAAATCACAACTAGTTCTTAGCAAGAAAGGAAAGAGGAAACATGTGAAAAGTGATAGTGATACTTCTAACGATGAACTTGATGAACTTGAAGCACCGATAACTAGGAAATTTGGAAGAAGCAAAGGAAAAAAAAAGGTAAACTTCCCATAATCTATTCTTCATTCAAAAAATTTAGTCATATTCCCACTAGGTGTCCTAATAGATAAGAAAAGGATGAAAGGAATGATAGAAAGTACAAAGCAAGAAGAGATGACTGAGACTTCAAGAAGAACAAGGACTACAAGGAAATAGGTAAAAAATCTTGTTATATTGTTGACGAAGAAACTGATACTAAATCTAAAAGTAATGATGAAGAGGTAGTCTATGTTGCTATGAAAGAAGATTCTAATGAAGATGAGAAAATTACTTTAATCTCTTATGTGAATAAAAGTGATAGATGGATAATTGATAGTGTTTTCTCTAATCACATGACTTTTGATAGAAGTATATTTGAGGGAATTGGACCCTACAAGGGTGGTTGTGTTAAATTTGGTAATTATGTTCCATGTCTTGTAAAGGGTAAAGGGACAATTCAAGTAATGGATAAGATAAAATGTGAAAATGTTTATTTGGTTGAAGGACTTAACTATAATCAGGGTACAAAGTTGTATTCCATCATAGAAAGGCCAAAAAAAATTATAGTGATGGTAAAATGATTGGAAGCGGTGATCAAAATAGACATAACCTTTTCTATCTATATTTATCTAATGAGACATGTACATTTGCACAACATGAACATATATGGTTATGGCACAAGAGGTTATGTCATGTAAATTTTAACAATTTGGTTAACATTAGTAAAATGAAAAAAGTAAGAGGTTTTCCAAAATTGAAGAAACATGACAACGCTATAAGTAAATAATGTCAACTGGGAAAAATGACAAAGTCTAGTTTCAAGAGTAAAACATATTCATCTAATGATATTTTGAAATTGGTTCATAGTGACTTATGTGGACCCATTGGTGTCAAAATTTATTGTGGAGAAAAATATTTCATTCTATTTGTTGATGACTATTATAGAATGATGACTGTAATGTTTCTTAAAGAAAAATTTGATTATTTTCAATTGTTTAAGTGGTATTTGGCCAGAGTTGAAAAAAAGATAGGGAAGAGTCTAAAGTTCTTGAGATCTAATAGAGGTGGTGAAATCATTTCCAATGAGTTTAACATATTTTGTAATGATAGAGGAATCAAAAGATAGGTATCTTCACCTAGGATCCCTCCTAGAAATTGAATAGATCAATTATGGATTGTTCTAGAACATTGATGATGGAGAAGAATGTGTCACATAAATATTAGAGAGAAATTGTAAGTGCAGTTGTTTATACTCTGAATAGATTACAAGTTAACAAAGTTGTGGGAAATCCAAATGTGAAAGTTGATAAATATATAGAGAAGAATGAAGTTGAATGTAATACAGATCTTGAAGATTATAGTTCATTCATATATGTGAATGATAGTGCTCCAAGAACTCCACTTGAATAAGAAAATAAAGTTGCACATCCTCAACAGTCTGGGAGTGTTAAGTTGCAATAGCTAGTTGTTGAGTAGAAGACAATGGGTGCTGAGAAATAGGTAAATGGTGCTGAGTCACAAATAGAGGAAGAAAAACATCAGAAAGACAATGCTAAGCATGCAAAACATGAACTAGAACTTGAGCAAGGGAGAGATGATGAGCTTGAAATCATTTTTCAAGATAGATCTTGTTGGTTCCCAAATTAGCAGATTATGTTTCCTATGGAATAATGATCCAATTATGGGAATTCCTAATAGAAATTTTCCAACTGATAGGTTCCACTCTAACTGAATGCAAATGTTTGTAATTTTGGCTCTATAGAAAAAAGGCTGGTGCACCTAAACCTCACACCCTAGAGGCTTCTTAAAGAAAATAACTTGGGGGAATTGGGTGTTTTAAGGGGTTTTAAAAGTAGATTAAAGTTTGTGGATGTAATATATATAAGTATAAAATTTATGTCAACCTTTTTCACTTGGATGTATGCCATTTCTACAATCAGCATGAAGACTCAAAACAATAATCAATAGACCAGTGCCTTAACTAATGGATTATTTATCATTCTTCTATCAATCATTCACATCACCTAGGTATAGTGTGTTAGCCACAAGATGGACTCATTGGGAAACTCAATATCCAATTAGAAGACTTTGAACTGGCACTTCTACTAGTTGATTAGCAATTTCTTGCCCTTTGATAGCTTTCCATTCGACATGCTCAATGTCAAACTCACTCAAGATCATGACCCATTTAGCTAACCTTCCTTTAAAGGAAGTCTTACTGAGTAAATATTTCAATGGATCACTTTTTGCAATCATGCGTGTAGTATTAGCAAGCACATAGTGGCACAACTTTTGGGAAGCAAAAACAATTGCTAAGCAAGCTTTCTTAATCATGTTATACTTTATCTCATATGAGATCAATGTGCAATTGAGGTAGTAGATAGCTTGTTCTTTATTATCATGAGCCAACAAAATACCTAGAGATGAGTCTATCACAGAGATCTATAAGATCAAAGGCTTCCCATAAATGGGAGGCATCAATACTGGTGGATTAGCAAGATACTACTTTATTTGTGTAAAGATTTTATCACAATTGGTGTTTCAATCCTATTTCACACCTATATGTAAAGTTTTATTGAATGGTTGTGATTTAGTAGCCAATTGTGATATCAATCGACTGATAGATTGAAGTCTTCCTTGTAGCCCTCTCATCTAAATGATGTTGCAAGTTGCAAGATTTTTTATTATAGCATGAACCTTTTCTGGGTCCACCTCGATTCTCTTTGAAAATATAATGTAACCAAGAAACTTACCTAATGTGACACCAAAAGCACATTTCTTTGGATTCAACCTGAGACTAAATCTTTCCATGCAATCTAGGATAGGTCCCAAATCTTTAAGATGAGTAATTCTTTGCATACTTTTGACTAAGGTGTCATCGACATAGTCCTCCATTGTTTTATGCATCATGTCATGGAAAATTGTCTTTGCAGCTCATTGATATGTGGCGCCAACATTCTTTAGACCAAATGGCATCACATTTCAACAAAAAGTACCCCATGCACAAGTGAAAGTAGTTTTCTCCTAATCTTTTGTTTCCATTTTTATCTGATTATAACTAGAAAAACCATCCATTAGTGAGTACATTCACTATCATGTCAATGTTGTGGAGTGGAAAGTCATCCTTAGGACATGCTTTATTCAAATCTCAAAAATCTGTGAAAATCTTGATAGACTTATCATGTTTGGAGACTGGAACTATGTTTGAAGCTCATTCAACATAATCAATAGCATGGATGAAACCAAATTTGAGGAGCTTTTCTAACTCATCTTTAACAAGTAATGCCACATGAGGATGCATTTTTTTGAGCTTTTGTTTGACAGGTTTCACTCTTGGTGCAATAGACAAATGATGCATTGCCGGACCAAGATCTAAGCCCGACATATCAAAGTAAGATCATGAAAAGTTAATTTTCTTCTCCCAGAAGAAGGTGAAAAATTCTTCTATTTATGTGAATGATCTGGGGATGCTCTTCAATTCCTAGATTGATGGGCTATGTTGGCTCTATCAACATTATTGATCTTTCCCAAAAGTGACTTGGAAGTGCATCAAATATCTCATCTTTAGGTACCTTAGAGAGGTTTGCACCATCAGATACATCTTTTATTGTGACTATTTTTTGTTTTACCATCGAAACATCTATTCTTTTTTCTTTTAATTGTATGACTGAGATATTTGATGTCAACTTCAATCATATTAACACTCTATGCATTGGTGGAAGATGCTATCGGTTTGACAATGTTTAAGTAGAAGGAAAGATCATAGTCATTAAGGAACATAGGGACTTCACTAGATGAATTTTTGGAGGTCCAATCTATTAACTCGAGATATGTGAGTTAGAGAGAAGTGGTGGGTTCGATGGAATTCACAGTATAGTCACCAAATGTGTGGATAAGTAATTTGAGACCTAGAGAGATTTTATCCAAAGGTTTGTTTGAATCCCTTTGGGTTCTAACTACATTAATCAAAGACACATCAACATTAGAAAGATGAGACTCATCCAACCAAACCCTAGATTATTCACCTATTTTGACTTGATTTTTATATGCATGCACAGAAGTTGCCTATGAGAGAGAATCAAATTCATATTCTTGAGAGTTTGTGTTGCATGAAATTAGATCATAAAATTCTCTAGTAGTTATTGGAACCCATTCTTTGCTCTCATTATCATTCTATTTTTTATAGAGGTGTTCCTCAATTACAGTATGACTAGATTGATCATATTCTTGCTAACTTTGGGAAGCATCATCAGTATCATTAGAGGCATCACTATCAGCTCCAATAGTACTGACACATTGTACAAAATCGTCTGGATCTATAAAGAATGTAGTAAGATATAGTGGAATAGGATGAGGAAAAGTATCCTCATCATTGGACCTTTCAATTTGGTTATCCAATTTAGGTAGTGACTCATGTTTAGATGAAGTATCAAATTCTAGAACAAACATATTGATCCCTAGATGAAAAGGAACCTTCTTGAAGCCCAAACCCATTGTGTTATTAAGTCTTCTAAATTTTGCTTTAATTGGACTGATCAAACCATTTTTGTTGCATTCTATAGGACCCTTTCCTTCATAAACAAGGTTTTTTATCAGTTTAAGACCTCATCCATACTTTTTTGTAGTGATCTCATGAGCCTGATTTACGAGATTGGCTAGGGTTTCCTCTTTTTATAAACCTATTGTGATAGATCTATCTTTATCGTCATCCTCTAGAGGTATTATGGCCTTGACAAAGGATCCATTGAACTTAGTCTTAGGTGCAAACAAAAAGAGTTCCTTTGTTTCAAAAGGTCTCTTATAATGGCAGGGAGATTCAGGAAGAGAAGTCAAAGATAAAATTATTTCAATTTGGTACCCTTCCATCCCAGCTTTAGTTAATTTGAGAGTCTTCTTTATTTCTTGAAGCTTGATGACTTGACTATCTATAGACTCTCTATTGGTAGGAACAAGACTATTAGTAGTTTTAAGCATGTTGCAAGTGTAACCAGTATTGTAACTTTAGACCCCTAGAATGGAAATTTGATGCATTGATGGTACATTGAAGATGTTTCTTACATTTCATGAATCCATTGCTACCCTAACAATATGTTGTATGCTAAGGGAATGTCAAGGACTTGACATGTAACATTTCTTTCTATAGGAGCAACTTGTAAAGGAAACACCACAAGACCTAAGGATTTGCATTCTACTCCATTATAAGCTTTGATTGTTATCTTGTGATGAGGATCAATATATTCTTCTACAAAACCTAGCTACTTAAGAAAGGTGGCAAAAAAAATATTAAGGCTAGCTCCATTATCTATTAGCACTCATCGAACATGTTTTTGATGTATCGTGACTTCAAAATGCAACAGTTGATTGTGAGTATGACTCAAAGAATTATCATCTTCCTATAAAAATGATAGATAATGAAGTCAAGTCAAGTGACCTACCATAGACTAAAATTTTTCAAGATCAAGATCTTGAGGTACACTTGCCTCGTTGAGGGCTTTGTCAAGAATCTACCTATGAGCAGATGAGATCTTGAGTAGTTCAAAAATCATTATTTGAGCATTTTTCTATTGCAATCTTCATGTTTTTGCTAGAAGGACCAGCAACGGGGTTGTCTCTATTTTGTTCTAACTCGGGAGCATAAGGCATAGGGCCTTTGAGGACTACCTTAGTGCACAAGCACATGACTACATTAGCACAAGATTGGGATGATTCTTGAATTGATGTGAGAGATGTAGCACCTCTGAGGATGAATGGAGTCCTAGGTTTTGTATTGTCTTGTTTCCCTTTGATTGTGATAACATCACAATATTTGAATTCTAAAGGTTCAACCATGTTGATGATGGGATAATCATTGGTGTACATGTAATTGACCTTTTGTTTAGATCTCTCCACCTTTCCATAGGGTGGAAAAGGTTCTTTAAAAGCTTTATGGTTAGAGTTCCTTTTATGTCCATCCACAATTAATTCACCATTATCAATGAGATTTTGAATCTTATGACACAAGTTAATACAACCTTGTTTTGATGAAAGTCACAATATGCATTCTCTTTCCACCACATAGGTTGAGGTTGTGGATCATAAGGACATGTAATCCATTGGAGTAAGAGATTTATTCTGGAGTAATATTTTGTAGACTACATCGAGGGGTTCACCTAGAGGTGTAAATTTGTGTGGGGCTCGAGAAACCCAAGAGTTATTCTTTGCTTTATTTCTAAACATCTTGTTACCCATAGTGAGTTGTTCAGTGGTTTTAGACACTTTTAAGTTATTAGTGAGGTTAAATATTTTTTTAGATGGTTTAGGAGTGATATTGTCCACTACTCCATCGTGAACTACCTCTCAATTTTTGTTAACAAACCTAGGCTTGTCTTTGGTAGAATGATATCCTTGTTTAGTATCCTTTTGAAGGGTGATTTCACCCTTTTTCACCATGAATCCTTCATATGACTATTTCACCTCTTTCCCTAGCTTGGGTACTCTTGAGGAGTCAGTCCTTGAGGATCACTTTCACTTGCTTCACATTCCTTTCTTATCCATTTTTGCTTATCCACTGGCTTGTTTCTCCATCATGTCCTATACCTTGCTAGACATTAGGAGAAAATGATGTGATCTTGCTCGAGAACTAGTAATCTCTAAAACTTCCAAAAAATTCCAAAAAAAATCATATATGAGCCTGAAAAAATCTTAAAAATCAGAAAATGTCCTAAAAAAATGATCATCTTAGTGAAAACCTCACTTTGATGTATCACCAAAAAAAAAAAAAATCTGTCAAAGTGGTGAAAACCTGGAAACAGACACTACTTGAAACCCTCACACCTATGTCTATCAGTCTCAATCATCCACTTCGCTACACATTTCCTGGCTTGGAATTGTTTCTTGTCCTCATCTTGGGGGCATAGCTACTTAGCCTATTGAGGTATTCTTGTGCATTAGGGTTTCTTTGACAACTCACAAAATAGTGTTTCTCAACACTTCCCCCACTTTGACATCAAGTGTTTTTCAACACTTTATAGATAGTTTACCTACGGTCTCCGATGTCGTGATATTTCTCACTATCAGAACCAAGTCTTGAAGAAATGGCCAAGTGACTTGCACACACGCACTTTAACACTTAAATGACTGAGCTATGCTGATCTTTATCTACTTTGTGTGCTATCTATGATGATTTCTTTACTATATGTTCCATCCCTAATAGTCTTTCAAGGATGTCATTGACTAGAAGACTGGGGGCATGGGGCATGTTTTCTTGATTTCTGCTTGTGGGTATACTTTGTTTATCTATAGTGTTGTAAGCATTTATGCTTGATCTATTCAACATTTTGACTTACAAATGTATCATCCTTGACTGTTTCGCAAGACCGCACTTGGGGTTTATCCTGGCGCTTATGCCTTGATACAGGTGTAATCTTGCTAAATTAAACTTAGGGAATCTAATCACGTAGTTATCTTAACTTACATATCTCTAATGCTTAGATTGGATTTCCACATACCTATCTAATATCGATCATATTCATATCCTCATAGTTATACTAGTGATGGTTGTATGATCTCATGATGTCCCTAATAAATGCTCAATGATGAAATTAAGAGTCTAAATGTTATGCGCTTCTTGCTGGTAAACCACTTTGCATATTAGCTTGCATTTTAGGTTCATTTTCTAGCTTAGTCTTGCATTCTTGCATATGGGGAGAGCTCTCTCTTCATCTTTTTGTGGACATATCAGCTAACTCCTTTCATATATTTCTTTACTTTCTTCTTGTTCATGTCTTTTCACCTTCTTAATATTTCGCTTCATCTCTTTTCTATCTTGTCATCACATTATATAAAGTTTTGACCTCTTAAATAATTTTGATGTCCTAGATTCATTTTCGGGATTGAAATCCAAATTCGAGTTCATCTTGATGGTCAAAATTGTCTTTTAAAATTCTACTTTCTTCTGAGTAGTTAGCTGACCTTTTGAGGTCTAATCTCTGAATCATCACTGGGGCATCTTCATTTCTTCATGTCTTCATCATTTCCATACTTCATATCTACTTAAATTCACTGTTTCATGTCTAAAATCACCTTTCTACTCATTTTGACCTTATTTTTATGCTATATCCTTCAAGGTCAACTCTAGTCAAACTGGGGCATTTTATCAAATTTTTTTATATAGTCATTCTGGGGTTCTAATCATCTATCTTTCATCTTAGACATTGCTATATTCTAATTTTCTCATTTCTAGCCAATTTTTGCATCCCCTTACCTCATTTCAATTTCGATCCCGAGGGGGCAGAAATACTCTATCACTGCTTAGGAGCATTTGTTTGATCTTCTCACTTGCTCTCACTCTATCTTCTTTTCTAAGTGTTAGTATTCTTCTTGAATTCTGACATCATCTCTTCCTAGTGTTCAGTACTACTGCTATCAGGCTGTGCATTTAGGACTTGCTATCTATTTCTGCATTTCACTCTTCAAAATTAGACATCTATATCTATCATCACCTACTTGGCTTCAATTTTCTTTGACATAATGTGTTCCCAGATCGATCACGCATTAGTCAAAGAGGGGCAAATGTAATCACCTAAAAATGGTCATCTAGACTATTAGCCCCCTTTTCAACATTTTGGCTAAATTAATTTAATCACTTACCTAAGCCAAATTGCTAATAATCAATTTATTTGATTATAACCTATAGTTTGAATATGCTATCCTAAGTTCATTATTTGATTAAAAGAACATGTAAGAACATGTCCCCTTTTAATTAAATAAAAGACCCCATTCTTATAACCCACTTAAAGTGCACACATAAAGTCCTTTTTCTATTTTGCAATTAAAAGAAAAGGCTTTGTGACTTTTGTCTTATATGACAAGTCAACTTATATTCTATTGGTTGACTTGTGTGTGCACATGGATCACTCCTCTTTTCAAGTTCCACCGTTGATCATCCACCATCTTCATCTTGATCTCTACCATCCATACATCTTTAAAAGGGAGAGAGCTTTCCCCCTCAATCCATCCTCATTTTGAATATTGTTATGCTGCAGGTTTTCTAACAGGTTTCTTTGGAGCTTTGTGGAGAACTTCTATTTCTTGTCTACATTCTCTCATACCATAGCATCTTAGCTTAGCTTTCATTTTTACATGTAGCTTAATCTCACATAGCTTAATAATGGTATTGTAACACTCTCATACATGTTTTAGCATAGCTGCATTTTGCATTATCATCCTAGTTTAATTTTCATTTGCATTGCATTCTTGAGGAACTCCTTGGGACATTTGCATTCTTGCATCTTGTCTTTGGAACCTCCCATTGCATGGTTTACTAGCAAGAAGAGTATCTCTAAAGCTCATCTGAGGGCCTTTGAATTTGAAATACACTCTCTTGCACTCCGTGGATAGGGAGCTCTAAGTCGGCATCCAAGCATTCCAACTCATGGAATCATTTGGATAGAAGGGTTTAGAGTGGTACACTTTTGAGTGTACAGTAATCATGTCCTCAAAAGTACGTGGACCCTAAAGTTGTATTTTATACCCATAGTTAGGTAAAAGATTGTCTATGAAGATATCAAGCTTTTCAGTTACAGGGATCTTTTGCAAGTATATAGTATACAATCGTCACCATCTTTGGAGAAACGTTAGGAAAGGTTCTCCACTTCTTTATTTTATGTTACAGAGGTATCGTATGTTGACTAGATGTTGATATTGTGTGAGTATTGTTGAATTAACATGTTCATAGTCTCATCAAAAGTTTTGATTCCTATAGGCAATCTTGAAAACTATTCCATGGCTCGACCACCTAAACTTTGTGGCAATAAATGCATAAGATACAATTGATTGTGCATGAACTCTATTGATAAAGAACTGAACTCCCTCAAGTGATCTTGGGGGTCAAATGTCCCTAAGTATTTTTCATATTTGTGTAACTCTACTCCTCTAGGAAAAGGAGGCACAAGTAAATCCTTATCAAAAGGAAATGGACAAATAGTATCTAATGTAAACTGTTTAGTTGGTTTGTCTTTATCGCACAAAATTTGGGTCAACTTATAATGAACCTGCTCAAATCTAACCTCAAAAAGATGATTTCAAATAGCCAAGACTCTTGGAAAAATTACAATGACATACAATCATGGTGTTTTGCTGAAATAAAAATGCAAACCTACAGTTGCAAATTAAAAAAAAAAAAACTATGCAATGACCATGATCTCCTAATGCACTCTTATGAAACACTAATGACTGAAATTTCACTACCTCACTAACATATTTTTTAACAATGCAAAATAGGTAGATTAAAGATTACTATACTAAGATGCAAATGTCTAGAGTAATCCTGGAAATGAAGAATGTTGCAAATCAAACCCTAATATTGCCAGTAGATGAAAAATTTGATCACACAAATATCCCCAACAATTCATCCAATTGATAACACCACAATGTTTTTCTTTATAGTACAAGTAGAAAGTCTGAAGAAACTTCCTCAACTTTGCAATAATTCAAGTGATCTTTCACACCCTCAAAATTGCGTACCAATTGAGAGTTTTTGTTCTCAATGGCCAATGGTGACTACTTACAGAAACCCTAGGCTCCACAATGCACATCGACAAATATCAACAATAAATTTGGATGATATACAATGAGCCCTCAATGCTTATTTATTCTTTTTTCCTTGATAGGTCAACCTCCTTTTTAGTTTTTTCTCTGCTTCTTCCAGCAACCTCTAGAACATTATTTTATTAAATGACTTTATAAAATATATCACTTTATTAAATTAATTAAATATAAAGTTACCTTTTAATTTGATAACTTTATAAATAATTAACTTGTCCAAAATGGGAACATTATAGGTCCGCTCCTCCTAAAATTGCTTGGCCTCAAGCAATCTTAATGTTGGATTCTGCAAAATCACTTCTCCTTCCCAAGTAGCATCTTCAACAAGTAAATCTTTCCACTTAACTAGATACTCTCTGATTACTCTCCTGCGAAGCTGCTTCTCTCTATTATCCAGAATGGATTCTGGCACTAGGATCAATTTCCCCTCATCATCCAAGGGAGGTAATACTGTAGAAGGCATCACATTCTGACCCAATGCCTTTTTGAGGCATGATACATGAAACACATTATGCACTCTACTGTCTGTGGGAAGCTCCAACTCATAAGCCACCTCACCAACTCACCTGACGATCCTAAATGGTCCATAAAAGTGTGGCTTGAGTTTCTCTACACCACTCTTCTTGAGAGTGGTCTGCCTCTATGGCTGCAACATGAGGTAAACCATATCATTTACCTCAAAACTACGCTCATTCCTCTTCTTGTCTGCATACTGCTTTTGTTGGTTCTGAGATCTAGCAATGTTGTCCTTGAGAGTAGCAACTATATCCTTACTCTCTTGTAATAGTTCACCTGCACGAGGTACCCAACTGTCTCCCAACAAAAAATCTAAGAAACTAGGTGCCTCATAGCCATAAAGTGTCACGAAGGGTGTCATTTGTATAGTCATATGGCATGCAATATTGTAATAATACTCACAGAGATATATCCATTTGACCCAAGCTTGTTGTTGATCTGCCACATAATTCCTCAAATACCCTTCCACCCATTTGTTTATAATCTCTATTTGACCATCGATCTGTGGGTGATAGCTAGTACTATGTGTAAGCTCAGTGCTACACAATCGAAATACCTCCTGCCAAAAGTGACTCATGAAGCGGCTGTCCCTGTCACTCACAATGCTTTGAGGAAAACCATGTAATCTGAAAACCTCCTTGAAGAAGACCTTTGCCACCTGAGTTTCTGAGTATGTAGTAGTGATAGGGAAGAAGTGAGCATATTTTGTTAGCCTATCCACCACCACATAGATACAATCGCACCCCTAGGCCCTGAGCAAGCCCATGGTAAAATCCATAGAGATGCACTCCCACTTCCTGTCAAGAATAGGAAGTGGTTGTAGGAGCTCTGCTGGATAAGTGAGCTCTTGTTTATTTTGCTGGCAAATAAGACACTCACGCACATACTACAAAACATCAGCCTTGAGCCCCTTTCAAGTGAATCGCTCCTGTACTAACCTATAAGTCTTGAAATACCCAAGATGGCCTACTGTAAGTGAATTATGGAGTGCTCTCAAAATCAGCTGCTTCACTTTCGATCCTGGGACTAAGTAAATCCTATTCTTGTAAATGATTAAATCATCTACAAGAGTGTACCTGGTGTCGATTTCTTTTCCCTCCACTATATCAGAGGCCCATGTGACTCTGGCATATTCTTCTACAATCAAGTGTCGCCAATCCTCTGATATCTGAATCATAGAAGTGAGGTGTGGCCTACGGGATAAAGCATCTGCAACAATATTTTGTGTCCCCTTAACATAGGTGATATCAAAATTAGAGGCCTGTAACTTACTCACCCACTTTTTCTAATGATCATTTAGGTCCCACTGCCCCAAAAAGTGCCTCAAACTATTATGATCAGTTTTAATACAAAATTTTCTACCCACAAGATACTGTCTAAATTTGGCCAAGGCATGCATGATGGCCAACATCTCCTTATCATATATGCTAAATCATCTCTCAGGCCCTCTAAGTTTCCTACTCTCATAAGCTATAGGATGCTTTTCCTACATGAGTACATCACCAACTCTCTCTCCAGAAGCATCACATTGAACCTCAAATGGCTTCATGAAATCAAGCAATGCTAATACTGAGCATGTAGTCATTATTTCCTTGAACCACATAAAATAGTTTTGTGCCTCCCGAGTCCACACAAATCCCCCTGTCTTTAGAAAATTTGTCATGGGTGTTGCATGTCATGAGTAGCCACTGACAAACCTACGATAGAGTCCACATAGACCAAGGAAACCCCTTAACTGTGTAAGGTTCTCTAGTGGTGGCCAATCAAAAATAGCGCAGATATTTTTAGGATCCATTCACACTCCTTTTGCACTAATGATGTGTCCAAGATACAACAGTTCTGTCATCCCCAAATCACATTTGGACTCCTTGGCATACAAGGACTCCCTCTGTAAAATGCTCAATACTGTCTCCAAGTGCTCTAAATGTTCCTGCCATGTCCTGTTATAGATCAAAATATCATCAAAGAACACCAGCACAAATTTCCTCAATTGATGGTGGAAGACCTTGTTCATAGTATACTGAAAAGTGGTAGGTGCATTAGTCAAACCAAAAGGCATGACTACAAACTCGAAATGCCCACAATGACATCTGAAAGTAGTTTTTTCAATATCCTGCTCTCAAGCTTTGATCTGGTGATAGCCTATTCTCAAATCAATTTTTATGAAATAACAAGCCCCATGCAATTCATCTATCAACTCATCAATGTGTGGGATGGGATACCTATTTTTTATAGTTCTCTTATTCAACACCCTGTAATCAACACACATCTATAGAGTACCATCCTTCTTTTTTACCAAAATAATAGAAGATGCAAAAGGTGACTTAATTGGTCGGATGTGTCCCATTGCTAGCAACTCCTTGATGGTCCTCTCGATCTCATCTTTAAGTCATTTTGGGTGCCGATATGGTGTGATCATGATAGGCTTAGTGCCTTCCTCCAGCTCGATAATGTGCACAATACCTCTATCTAGTGGCCTGCTTGGTGGAATCTCACTGAATACCTTCTCATACTTGATTCTCAATTTCTGAATATCTAGATGATATTTAGTCTTATGTTGCTCCTTCTGGGTAGGCATCAAGGTGTATATTGCTGCCCACTCCATATTATTATGCCTGGCTAATCTCTCCAACTGCCTAAATGAGATAGTCCTGACATCACCATTACTGATAGCCTTTAGCACATGAGTCCTGCCATCTACCTTGAATCATATCTCCATATCCTCCAGTCTCAGGGCAACCTCCTTCAAACAATGTAGCCACTGCATCCCAAGTACTATGTCCATGTCACCCATGTTGACCACATGATAGTCCGCCTTAAACTCACAGTTGTTCAGGCGCAAAAGTAGATCTCGCACCATCTTGTCACAACAAAGAGTATATCCATCAGCTACCTTGACTCTCAATCCCTTGAACTCCTCAGTAATGAGTCCACGCCTCTCCACAAATCGTGCATCAATGAAATTATGCGTGGCACTTGTATCGAACAGAGTAATAACCTTCTGTCCTACCAAGACTCCCCAAGGTCTGAAAGATCCCTCTCTTTGAATACTAGATAGACGTGCCTGCTGTAAATGTAGCTCTAGAGCCTCTTTTTTCTCAGCACTATCTACCTCCTATTCACCCTCTACCTCATCAGGATCTTCATCATGGTGCTTTGAGCTATCTGAATCTGAACCCTTGTAATAAGCCCACATCACCCGATTAGCCTTCCCCTTAGGCCTCATAGGACAATCATGACCAAACTCATAGGGACCTTTGCAAAAGAATCATAGCTTCTTCCTACATAGGTCATTAAGAATTTTTCCTTATCCCAAGGTGCAACTGACTTGCCTTTTGAGTCACTAACCTTCTCTTTACCCACCCCTTGAAAGGTTCAGTTAATCCCTCTGTAAATAAAATGACTAGCCTCTATTTTGAAATGTCAGGCACCATCACTGCAAGCTTCTGGAAGTCATTGATAAATTTTTCTAAGCCTCCTGACTGTCTCAATTGGGCTAACTCCTGAAAATAAACTAGAAGATTTATTTTATCAAACCTTTCTATCAATCTAGCCACGAACTCCTGATAAGTGGTTACCTGATTGTGTTGCAATGTGATCATGCCATGTGTCCACCAATCATGTGCTGCCCCATCTAAGTGTAAAGTGGCATACTTAGGTGCTTCCAATTCTGTCATAGTCTTTAGAGATAGGAAATAATCCACCTTATGAATCCAAGTACGAGCAGTCATTTTTCCACTACCATCAAATGTGGGTAATACCAACTTTTTGGTGACCTATTGCAACTCATTATGTTTATCTACCTGCTTCTGCCTGGTAGCTCTGTAGTTTAGGTACCTGTGAAATGTCCATCCATCCTGTACATATGCTAGTAATGAATCCCACTCATTCCTCACTTGTCGGAGTTCATCTACAATATCTATTACCATAGCATCAGGTGTGCGTGCTGGAATTTCTTCCCTAAATGTAAGACGTGTGGGTTTGTCAACTATTCTAGACCATGTCCTATGTTGTGATCCTACTATGCTCCTATCATCCTGGTCATTATTATGATTATTTCTCCTATTTCCCTTGATCAAATGTTGCATCATAACCATCATTGCCTGTGTACTTGCCTCTATTGACTGTAGAAGCCTTTCCTGATGCTGTAAAGTCCCATCATCTCGCATAATTATGGTGGGCTTTGAGAATGTCTTTCAGCCATGTTCTCAGTTATGCTGGTTCCCTGTGTAAATAGATCCCTTTTGGTTTTTTTCTTTTGTAAACTAAATTAAATGGTGGCTGGGTAACCCTGTCGAGCTGGCAGGAAACCGCTCTGATACCACTATAATGAACCTGCTCAAATCTGACCTCAAAAAGATGATTTCAAATAGAAAAGACTCTTGGAAAAATTACAATGACATACAATTATGGTGTTTTTCTAAAATAAAAATGCAAACCTACAGTTGCAAATTTTTTAAAAAAAAACTATGCAATGACCATGATCTCCTAATGCACTCTTATGAAACACTAATGACTGAAATTTTACTGCATCACTAACATTTTTTTTAACAATGCAAAATAGGTAGATTAAAGATTGCTATACTAAGATGCAAATGTTTGGAGTAAACCTGGAAATGAAGAATGCTGCAAATCAAACCCTAATATTGCCCGTAGATTAAAACTTTGATCACACAAATATCCCCAACAATTCATCCAATTGATACCACCACAATGTTTTTCTTTATAGTACAAGTAGAAAGTCTGAAGCAACTTCCTCAGCTTTGCAATAATTCAAGTGATCTTTCACACTCTCAAAATTGCATACAAATTGAGAGTTTTCGTTCTCAATGGCCAATGGTGACTACTTGCAGAAACCCTATGCTTCACAATGCACATCAACAAATATCAACAATAAATTTGGATGATATACAATGAGTCCTCAATGCCTATTTATTCTTTTTTCCTCGATAGGTTGACCTCCTTTTTAGTTTTTCTCTGCTTCTTCCAGCAACCTCTAGAACATTATTTTATTAAATGCCTTTATAAAATATATCACTTTATTAAATTAATTAAATATAAAGTTACCTTTTAATTTGATAACTTTATAAATAATTAGCTTGTCCAAAATTGGAACATTACATAACTGTTCTTGCATGACCTAGAGTTGTTTCTGTAATTTTGAGGTTTTGATTTCTTCTTCTTGATCACATTCAATATAATAATGGAAAATTGGTTGATTCTCCAGATGTGGAATTACATCTTAGAATTACATATTCTGAGTGTTAGATATGGACCTCTAGATCCACACACACTTCAACATGGTCATTATTCATGAGTAGCACATTGGAACGAATATGAGGTTATTCATTCAATACATAGACACAAGACAATATGTTTCCTTCTAACTAGATGGGGCAACTGTATGCTCTTAGAATCGAGAGTCCAAAAACCATAGACTGAGCTAGTATGAAGGATTTGAATGAGAGATGGAAAACATGCATGAATCTAGATGATATGCATATTGATCTAAGAACAAGATAATCAAAGTGTGCTAATGGATGCAAGAAATCTAGATAGTGAGCATGTGGATGCAATGTAGAATCGAATATGAATGATCTAATAATTCCAATAACATTTCAATTCCTACTTCTCCCCCTCTTTCTTCCCAAGAGACCCTTGTATTCATTGATTTTGGGAAGATCCTAGGGTGGAGTTTAAATCAACCATGGTGAGAATGGGGTTTGATTATTTAATTCATAATGGAGATCCCACTTTTGTTAAAATATAATATCCTTGGTTCCTTAATGAATAGAATATTCATTTATGGATAAGGGGCTCCTTCTAAAATATATAATTGATTTCAAGGATAATGACTCATTTCCTTTTATTCTAGAATTGATATTCATGTGTCATTTTCGAATGGGTTCAAATTAATTGATTTGTTTGATTTTTTTGAACTTCCATCCTAAGATGTAATTCTGCATTTGGAGAATTGACGAATTTTATCTTATTATATTCCCCATCCTTTTTTGTAAAAATCATTTATTTTCAAAAAGGGAACAATTAATCAAAGAATTATAAATCATAATATTTGACATTTCCAAAAGAATGGATATTTTCCGTTTTTACGAATTTTACCCTAATAATACTTCATATGCATGACAATGGTAAACATTTTTTATTTTTTATTTTTTAAAGATAAGAAATATAATTTCTAATTAAATCATCAAGCTTTCTAGCATAAAAAGTACTTCCCTTTCAAATTTGACACTTACAAATTTAGGTGTCAACAGTGGCTCTGATTGGGTACATGTATCCATGCTTGGGCACAATAAGAATCCAATATCCTCTGGAGGAAGAAGACCACATTAAAAAAAAGTACAAAAATAGATTAAAAATATGTACAAAAAAAAATTAATCTATTTAAGAAAAATAAAAAACATAATATAAGGAGGAAAAATACTTCCCTGAAATATATCGTTTACCATCCTTATATTCACTTGGTCTTGCAATTTAAAGCTTGGGCTCCACTTAACTTCTCATCAACATAGAAATATATCGTTTACCATTCTTATATTCACTTGGTCTTGCAATTTAAAGCTTGAGCTCCACTTAACTTCTCATCGACATAGCAACCATTACTGAGAAAGCTTAAAACATGCTAGAGCGATCCTCGATTTGAGACTAGATATGTTCATTTTGTGGAAAATGACAATGTATTGGTGCTTTTTTTTATATCACCACAACAATAGCGATAACCTTATCAGCATAATATTATTCGCTCTGTTCATCAAAAACCCTATCGCTATTGCTACAGTGATCCGGCTTTTTCATATCACTCATCGCTATAGAAGAAATGTATCTCCTCCGCTTAGCGATGAACTTGATCGCTGTAGATTATAACAATATCTCATAAACCTACTACCATCATTGAAGGATATACCGATATTGGATGGCCCCATATTGGTGAGCGTAAACATAATCCATAATTCAATCATGGAGGTGGCAGCATTAGGTTTAGAGTTTGCAAAGAAATTGTCACCTCTAAAAGTATTTTACAAGAACCAATGATGTTATACTCTCCATTTAAATCTGCAGTGTCAAATGATAATGACTTCATCTGAGCAATTCCTCTAGAGAGTAAGCAGGATTCAATTCTTCATTTTTTTATTGTTAGTGTCTACAAGCTAGGATCAGTGGGCTAGATCTTTGAAAATCAGAAAAAATTACCCTAAGTTATAGATGGACCGCTTCATACATTATTAATAGTGATTTTTTCTTTTAAAAGCTTCTCCGTATAAATCTACGGTATATAGTGAGCAATTTTGCTTAACATATGCACTTCAAACATGGAGGTGATCAAGCCCAATCAACCATAGATATTACCTCGGATTAGAAAAATTAGAATAGTATGTGTGTATATCATCATATATACAATGAACATGAAGCCTTATGATGTCTGTGTACACATATGATTCTATTGCTCAGAAAATGTAATCATTAATATCCAAAATGGAGGTCCGATATGTTGAAAAAATTTCAATTATTGAATTGAAAATATCTTGACGTAGTGCGTTATATTGATGCTTCTAAAACAAAATTAGGCTCATCGTCCATATCATGTTCATCTACGCCACTATGATTGAGATAATGCATATGCCAAATTTAAGAATCAATTGTATGATGTGCCTCGATCCTCACCATCTGTGATCATGATTGAAAACTATCTCATGTATTTTTGTTGTCCTCTAAAACTGAATTTGATGCCCCCAAAATCACTTGAATATAGGCTTGAGGTTGAATGTGAATCTCCTCCAAGAACTGGGACAATGCCTTGTGATGTAGTCCCATACTTTTCTTGAGAAACATACATAACATCTCCTTATGCTTTAAGAACATGCCCCATGTGCAAACTCTGCAAAACATGTTCGGTTAGTATATTGTATTTAAAACTATACTTCATTGGAGGATCTCTTTGTAATAATCATGGTCTGGTGCTCCAAATAGAATGTGAAACAACAGATTATTTGCATTCTTCTCCCTTGAGAGATCTTCAAATATTTTATCACTTCTTGCTACAAAAATTCATGAGGCAATCAATCGTCATCTTCATCACTGTAACTCCCTCAGGTGAAGGTCGCTCACCAACTTTGCACTCAATCTCTAGAGGAACAAAGAAATTGTCTTTTGGTACAAATCCAGAAGGAACAACTAGAGGATTAAACCACTTATTGTGACAGCTTGAGATATATGCAACCTTAAATCTAGGAAACACGTCATCACAAGTTTTGAATGCCATTCCCTTTAAATTTGTTTTATACCTTTGTTTCTATCACTTGAAACCCTAATTGGCCTCGTTGTTGAAGGTGTGATCTCTAACATGGTCTTCTGACTACTCTCTTGTCCTCAAAAGCTAGCTATGCCACCTTTTTTGGGTATTCACTCAAACCAATAATCATCATCATTTTTACGCTAAAACTTGTCTCAATCTATTTATAGGCAATATATCTCCACCACCATTGCCTTTTCATATGCTCAATCTTAGTGGTAAATCCTTAACATATATCCTTAACATATAGATTAAAAATTATGTTCTAAAGTTCATACAATGATCTGAGATGTCTTTATGTCTCCTTATTTATACCTAGAAGCAAAATATGAAATCTAATCTAGTGCAAAACAAAATAGGGAGGCCCCCAAGAGGAAATGTCTGATTTTTCCTCTATCAAAAACCTTATTTTAACCATGTAACAACAAAAATCTAAAAAAATAATCATTAGTATCTATCACTTCACTCATTAAATAATTTCTAGGGTTTAAACTCTTTTGCAAAGTTAAAAGCCTATATCTGAAAAGCAATTTATTCAAAAAACTCAACTTCTTATAAATCATCACATCATTCATTTGAATATTCCCAAAAAAATTATAAGAATCGTAATCAATAATATTGAAAACTTTCATTTCTATTCTTTGAAATCCTGGGAATAAATATTTCTTTTTTATATTAATTTTCTTTTTTAGTTCACATAGTATATATGAGAAAACATTAAAGTTGAAAGTGTCAAAAATATTTTCAATAGGATTTTTAAGAATACTTACCTCAACTTGTTGGTGCAGGAGCACCTCAAATGTTCAAGCCATAGTTGAAGATTATAAAGACCACGAAGATCCTCAAAACAAACCAGAAGGAAGGAATGTATGAACAAGGTCATCAAATCAATTGGGCATTCTTGGAACCTATCATGATGCTAAAATAAGATTAGGTCTTCAAGATAGGTTTAGGTATAGAAATGAGTTTAATATTTAATAAAACAATTGTATGGTTTTTCAAGTTCAAACATTAAATAAAAAAGGTAACGATTGGTTTAGAGGGAAGTTTAGTTTGTAATAATTTTAAAATACCCAACTCAATGATGATAGTTGGTTGGAGTCAGTTATTATAGGGTGTCTTATAAATTGGAAAGAGTCTCTGATGTAAAGGGGAGGAAAAAATATTGAAAGACTATATGTACGGACTGGTGAACAACAATATCAAAACTTAGATATTTTGCAACTCAAATCCCATTTTGAGGTTTGCAAACTGATTGGTTGGCTCTACAAATGCATTAATAAGGTTTCCTTCATCATTCCAAGTACTTTGTTGATAAGTTTCATGTTATTATAGGTTTGCTATTACGTTTGTTGCAGAACCAATAGATTTCTTTTAATTATTTATTTGCTGTAGTAGGTTTTTAAGGAAATGAAGATCTTTCCATGAGAATGAAGGCCTATACTCATGGAAAGAGTTATTCTAACATGTATGATATATTACTAACCAAGCACGTGCAAAATTAAACAAGATAGGGATTCTACCCAAACAAGGGGTTTATTTGCTGATTGGAGACATTAAACAATGTACATGTGAAGGTGAATCCATTGTTAGTTGGGATTGGAAATGTGTGTAATCAAGTGATTAAGAAAAGCCTAGTTCAAGAGTAAGAAGTGCTAGGAGGAGTCTGCCATATGCTTCCTTTTTAAATTGCATCATTTATTATTTGACTATCATTATTGTGATTGCTCCTCATCATATTGGTATCAGAGCAAGGGAAAGGTCTTGTGGAAACGTAATTGGTCTTGTGAAGTTGGTTCTTGAATCCCTTAGTGAGCCCTTATAGTTGAATTATCCTAAGAGGAGTAACCCTATAGTAGATTCTTGTACCAAGTTGATCAAGCAACCATGTCTGAAGGAGAAGAAGAGATTCCTACAAGGTTGACAAATATGGAGTTGGCAAAGATAGTGAAAGAACAAGTGGCAGATAACAAAAATTTAAGGGCATCATTAGAACAAAGGGACAAAGAGAATGCTGAAAAAGATAGATTGATAAAGTCCATGATGGAGAGGCTGTTAGCACTAGAGAAGAAAGATAAGAGCATTAGATTGGATGAAGAAGTCAGAGATGAAGAAGAGGAAGAAGAACCCAAAGAAGAAGAAAAGGACCCTAAGGAAGTAAGAATGGCTAAGTTTGAAAAAGCCATAAGAAATGAAGATAAAAGGGTAAGGACAGACTTACCTATGTATGGAGGAAAAATGGATGATGAAGAACTAATAGATTGGTTCGGTGCAATGGAAAATTGCTTTGAGTGTGAAGGGATATAAGAGAAGGAAAAAGTGAAGATAGTAAAGTTCAGGTTGAAGGGACATGCTTTTTTGTGGTGGGATTGCATCCAGGCAGTCACATGGAAGAATGGTAGACCCAAGATCACATCTTGGTATACTATGGTGGAAAAAATGAAGGCAAAATTTCTGCCAAAGGATTATAGAGTATAGTTGTATAAGAAAATGAGAGATTTCAGGCAAAAGGAGATGGATGTACAAAAGTACACTAAGGAATTTCACAAGCTTGATATTAGGGTGGATCATGATGAAGAGATGGAAGAAAAGATTGCAAGGTATATGGGGGGACTAAGGTTCAATATCCAGGATGAACTTAGTCTTGTTACCCCGAGGTCAGTTGATGAATGTTATCAGTTAGCCTTGAGGGCTGAAGAGAAGATAAGAAGGAGACAAGAAAAGAAGAGCAACAATAGAGGTGGATCTTCCATGAGAGGAAGAGGGGGAAGAGGTACTACTGATTTTTAGAGCAGCAATGATAAGGATAAGGAAAAAACATTTTCAGAATCAAGAGGGGGTTATAGAGGTGAAAGAAGTGGAGGAAGAGGAAGTGGAGTGTTCATGGGAAGATGCTTCACTTGTAATGAAGTAGGCCAGCAGTCCTTTCAGTGTCCTAAATGGCAGGAAGACAAAGGGAGAGAGAGAAGAGTAAACTTGGTTGATGAAGAGCTAAGAAAGGATGAGAAGAATGAACCTATTGAACTTATTCTAGAAGAAGGAGAGTGCTTACTGATGGGAAGAAGCAATAAAATACCAAAAGATCCAGGCATATTCAGATCAAATTGTCTCATTCAAGGCAAGGTATGCAAGTTTATAATTGATTCAGGGGCAAGTAATAATATGTTGTCTTATGAAGTTGTTAAGAAATTGAATTTGAAAATTTTTGCACATGCTGCTCCTTATTATGCTACTTGGGTCAATGAGAATCAGAATTTGTTGGTTAAAGATCAAGTGATGGTTGAGTTTTCAGTTGGGAGTTATAGAGACAAGGCACTATGTGATGTCATGCACATGACTTGTGGGCATCTCATTTTGGGAAGATCTTGGCAACGTTCAAGGAGAGTCATGCATAATGGCTATGAAAATACATATTTAGTTCAACAAGGAAAGGTGAAGTATAAGTTGCATCCATTGGTGAGGAGTCATAAGGAAACTATACTGATGTGTTTTGGTAGAGATATTCTAGTGCAGGATCAGGGTACTCCACATTATGATACTAGTTGGAAGCAATGCCAGGCTAAGAGGCATGACAATCTAGGGGTGGTAGGCCTGGTTGAACAACCTTTTGTTTTGGTTGGAGCAATGAAGTGTCCTCTAAGAGGGCAAATAGATGAAGATGATATGGTGATAGAGCAGAGACAAATAAAGACTTTCAAATAGTCTAATGTGCAGCAATAATACTATCAAGCAAGAGGACAGTCTAATCCAAATATTTATGTATCTAAATCTTGGTGTGTGACTACAGGAACCAGGATGAAGGAGCAGATCACTTTGGGGAATAATTTCACCCCTCAAAAGCAGCAGATGGGAGCAAGGAACAATAGATCACAGGTCAACTCTTGGGGCAAGAGTTCTTTTTATGGTGGGGAGTATGGTGCAGGAGCACCTCAAATGTTCAATCCATAGTTGAAGATTATAAAGACCACGAAGATCCTCAAATGTATTAGAAGGAAGGAATGTATAAACAAGGTCATCAAATCAATTGGGCATTCTTGGAACCTATCATGATGCTAAAATAATATTAGGTCTTCAAGATAGGTTTAGGTATAGAAATGAGTTTAATGTTTAATAAAACAATTGTATGGTTTTTCAAGTTCAAACATTAAATAAAAAAGTGGTTTAGAGGGAAGTTTAGTTTGTAATAATTTTAAAATACCCAACTCAACGATGATAGTTGGTTGGAGTCAGTTATTATAGGGTGTCTTATAAATTGGAAAGAGTCTTTGATGTAAAGGGGAGGGAAAAATATTGAAAGACTGTATGTACGGATTGGTGAACAACAATATCAAAACTTAGATATTCTGCAACTCAAATCCCATATTGAGGTTTGCAAACCAATTGGTTGGCTCTACAAATGCATTAATAAGGTTTCCTTCATCATTCCAAGTACTTTGTTGATAAGTTTCATGTTATTATAGGTTTATTGTTACGCTTGTTGCAGAATCAATAGATTTCTTTTAATTATTTATTTGCTGCAATAGGTTTTTAAGGAGAAGATCTTTCCATGAGGATGAAGGCCTATACTCATGGAAAGAGTTATTCTAACATGTATGATATATTACTAATCAAGCACTTGCAGAATTAAACAAGATAGGGATTCTACCCAAACAAGGGGTTTATTTTCTGATTGGAGACATTAAACAATGTACATGTGAAGGTGAATCCATTGTTAGTTGGGATTGGAAATGTGTGTAATCAAGTGATTGAGAAAAACCTAGTTCAAGAGTAAGAAGTGCTAGGAGGAGTTTGCCATATGGTTCCTTTTTAAATTGCATCATTTATTATTTGACTATCATTATTGTGATTGGTCCTCATCACTTGTTGATGATAACACATACCATTTTCACAAGTTTGAAACAATTCTCGCTCATATGATAAACTGGTGCAAGCATCTTTTTTTGGGAACATGTCATGAATTTCATTTACTTCAACATTATCACTAAGCCTTCTATCTTCATCATGATATTTATGGATTTGATTGCATATCTTCAAATAATGGGTTTAGGAACATAGAAAACTCATACACATCTTCACAAGTTTCTTCTTTAAACAAAGAATTTCAAAACATAGAGAATTCAAACATATCTCCATGAAAGCTTTCTTCTTAAACCTCTTCATCATTATATGTTGTAAGTAATTTCATTTTATCTTCACTACATGATTCTTGCAAATTATTGTTTTCATCTAGAATCTCTTGAGTATATGCTAATCCATCAACCTTTTCATCATGGTAGATTGAGAAAAAAACTTTAGCCATTTCTCTCAGCATATTTTTTGTATTCCATATCTAGCAAGGCCGAGATTTCTTCCACACTAAGAGAATCACCCTCCTCATTTTCATATTCATTTTCACCTTTTATTATGCAAATATCTTTAGAGGCATATTCTTTTTCATAATGTCTAGTATTTTCATCTCCACATTCTAGATGCATTTCTATTTTAGAAAATAGATTAAAAAATGAAACATATTTTCACATTCCTTTGGAGCTTCATTACTTGGGAAATTTTCAAAATCATAATAAAAAAAATTATCCTCTTGAGGCTCATTTTATACTTCACCAAATATCTCCTTAATATGCCTTAACCCATCAATATCTAATAAGTTTAAAATTTCTTCTGTACTAAGAAGATTCTCTTCTTGATCATGAAATTTATCCATTTCAATACAAGTCTCATCATGGATAAATTCTTCTTTAATATGGTCTGAAACTTCCTCTTCATCTGGAACTTTATTTTGAATATTATTATGTTTTTTCTTGGCTTTTGAACATTCTTCTAATTTCTGAGAGAGAAGTTTCAAATTAGGTCTTCTACCGAGATTCCCAATTTACAAAACATTTTTGTAAATTTCTTGAGTTGAGGCATGATGTCTAATGGTATCTCTAGATAAATTATTTCCATCCTTATGAACAAATGGATTGCATGTTCACCTTCATAGTTTTCCAAATTGATAAATTCATCTAAGGGAAACATATAAGGTTCTTCTTCCATAATGTAATCTTGGTTTTCATCCTATTCGTGATAGCAAATATTATCTCCTTCCTTACCTGCATTGTGAAATTCATCTAGAAACCATTGCTTGAGTTCCTCCCATGATGAGATACTTTTTGTAGGCAATAAGCCAAATGCCTCTATGGCAAAATCTTCCAAGGTTCTAACAAAAAGCCTCATTGTATGACTTTCCAAATACACTTTGTATGCATGTAGGAATTCATAGAAAGAATTCAAATGATTGAGACCACATTCACTACCATACCCATAGAATTTAGGTGCAATAAGTAAGAGTCCTAAATATAAATCATTAGGATCATATTTGAATCTTTCCAAATCCAACGGTCTGTCTTTATTTGGAAGATATTGTTTCCCTTTCTTTGATTGGAACATTTTGTTAAAACAATATCTACTCTTTCAAAAAATGAAAAACAATACATTACTCTAAGTCATTCCTCAGCAGGGTCACTAATACTCCAAACACTCCCTTTATTGAAGTATCAATAAAAACACAATAGAGTTACCACCTCTCTTGACCAATATATCAATTTTTTTCTTTCTGGGTTCTACCTCTAACGAAGTGCACAAACTCCTTGCTTTATATTTCTAATCTTATAGAGGTTAATTCACAATCTCTGATTGTGCAGACAACTCCCTAGTAGAGTTTCCAATTTATTGGTGCTCAAATTAACACACTAGATTTCCTATGGAATGATAATCCAATTATGGGAATTCCTAATAGCAATTTTCCAACTGACAAGCTCCACTCTAATTGAATGCAAACCTTTGCAATTTTGGCTATGTAGAACCAAGGCTAGTGGGTCTATACCTCACACCCTAGAGGCTTTTTAGAGCAAATAACTTGGAGGAATCAGGTGTTTGAAGGGATTTTAAAAGTTGATAAAAGTTTGTGGGGGGTAACAAATAAATGTATAATAGATTTTTTCACCATTGTCTTTTAGATGTATGTCCTTTTTGCAATCAACATGAAGACTCAAATGAATAATCAATAGACTAGTTCCTTAACCAATGGATTCTTTATCATTCTTCTATCAATCATTTACAATTTTTTAAAAATAACCCTCAGCGACAAACAACAAATCCTTTTGAGATAAATTATTGTCACTTTAATGATGTATGAACTGTTGAATATGTAAGTAAATTTTAGTACTTAGTCTTATTGAATTTAACTCCCTTGAAGAGCCCAGCAAGACAATAATGCAGATTGACCAATCAATACAATATCATTGTTTTCCAAACACTAAAATCACTTATTGCATTCAATAAATTAGACAGGCAATTAAAGAAAATTTAAAATTTGATCTGAGGAAACAAAATCAATGAGACATAAATGATATCACTAAAAGATCAAATGAGCACATGAATCCTTGTATTGAATCTAGAAAATGTATATGAAAAATATATTTGGTAATTCCTATCTTTGATGATGATTTTGGTATCCTTTACAAAAATTCAAAGGATGCATACAAGCTTTGGATCATCATGACGCTTCCTAACAAAAACCTAAAATATAACTAAATATTTTATTACAATGCAAAAGCTTTAATCATCATTTGATAAATGATCATGTCTATTGGATTTGAGAAAATAATTAAATCTTCAGTGCCTATTTAATCTCCCTTTTGATTCTCTTAACAAATACTTTAATTATCTTGATGAATAAATCCTACACACATAAAATAGCTTAATGAGAGATTTTAATAAAGTGAATAAATTAGGGTCTAATATTTAATTTATATTTTCCTAAAGCTCTTTCTCATACATAAGCATTAGGTCAAATTAATTATATTCAAAGAATACTATAAAAGGCACATAAAATGGTTTCATAAATTTGACAAAGTAAATAACCATTTTAATAAAAACCCTTACATGTTTACATGAGGGTAAAAATAATATCTCTATGCCAAGAAGATATTTCTACAAATATTTCATCTCAAGGAACATATACTTTTTCTTTAAATAAATCCATTCCTTAACATGAAGCACGAAATGGAAGCACTTTATATTAAAGGTCTAGGGATATATAAATGATTTTAAATTTTCAATAATGATACTTCATCAATATATCTTCCTAGAAATAATACTTGGATAAAAAGTAAGCAAAACATATCATAATAATCAATTACATTAAACTTTTATTTATTGTCTCCTTAAAACAAGTATTAGTGTAAATAATTTCACTTTTAATAAATAGCCGATAAAAAGATTAATTATTCCTTTTATTTACTTGTAAAAAAAAAACATTTATATTATAAATTTCTCTTTTACAACCATTCTCAAGGAATATAATAGAACAATTGGCTAGGGTAGAATGGGTAATTTAGATAGGAAAGAGGATAGGGTCGAGAGGTTGAGTGTTAAAATCCTTTTTCGTAAAAACCATTTATTTTCAAAAAGGGAACAATTAATCAAAGAATTATAAATCATAATATTTGACATTTTCAAAAGAATGGATATTTTCCTCTTTTAATGAATTTTACCCTAATAAGAGATTTCATATGCATGACAAGGCTTAATATTTTTTAATTTTTAATTTTTAAATATAAGAAATATAATTTCTAATGAAATAATCAAGCTTTCTAGCATAAAAGGTACTTCCCTTTCAAATTTGACACCTAAATTTAGGTGTCAACAAAACCTATTGAAGAACAAAGAAGAAAAGAGTCTAGTCTATGTTTACAAAATATGTGAAAAGACATCATGCACTTGAACAAATCATTGGAGATAAAGATTTTGGTGTTATGAAAAAAAAGAATCAGAAGTGATGCATGCTTGCTTTGTGAGTTTGAGCCCAAATATGTAAAAAATGCTTTGGAGAATGAAGACTGGATACAAGCAATGAATGAAGAAATTGAAGAAATTGAAAAGAATAAAACATGGTCCCTAGTACCTAGACCAAGAGACAAAAATGTTATTGGAACCAAGTGGGTATTTAGGAACAAGCTAAATGAGAAAGGTGAAGTCACAAGGAATAAGGCCAGACTGGTATGCAAAAGATATGCACAAGAGTAATGTGTTGACTATGGGGAAACATTTTCCCTTATAGAAAGATTAGAAGGAGTTAGAACACTTCTTACATATTATGTTTATAAAGGATTCAAGGTATATCAAATGGATGTCAAATCTACAATTCTAAGTCACCTACTTGAAGAAGAAGTATGCATAGAATAGGTTTAGTGTTCAACTACTTCTCCCCATCCTTTTTCGTAAAAACCATTTATTTTCAAAAAGGGAATAATAAATCAAAGAACTATAAATCATAATATTTGACATTTTCAAAAGAATGGATATTTTCCCCTTTTAATTAATTTTACCCTAATAAGAGATTTCATATGCATGACAAGGCTAAATATTTTTAATTTTTAATTTTTAAATATAAGAAATATAATTTCTAATGAAATAATCAAGCTTTCTAGCATAAAAAGTACTTCCCTTTCAAATTTGACACCTACAAATTTAGGTGTCAACAAACCTATTGAAGAACAAAGAACAAAAGAGCCTATGTTAGCAAAATATGTGAAAAGACATCATACACTTGAACAAATCATTGGAGATAAAGAGTTTGGTGTTATGAAAAAAAGAAGAAGACTTAGAAGTGATGCATGCTTCCTTTGTGACTTTGAGCCCAAATATGTGAAAGATGCTTTGGAGAATGAAGACTGGATACAAGCAATGAATGAAGAAATTAAACAGGTTAAAAAGAATAAAACATGGTTATTTGTAACCCAACGAAGAGACAAAAATGTTATTGGAACCAAGTGGGTATTCAAGAAAAAGCTAAATGAGAAAGGTGAAGTCAGAAGGAACAAGGCTAGACTTGTAAGCAAAGGATATGCACTAGAGTAAGATGTTGACTATGGGGAAACATTTTCCCTTATAGTAATACTAGAATGAGTTAAAACACTTCTTACATATTATATTTATAAAGGATTCAAGGTATATCAAATGGATGTCAAATCTATATTTCTGAATCAACTACTTGAAGAAGAAGTATACATAGAACAACCTAAAGGATTTTTGGATCCCAGCAAGAAGAATATGGTGTGTAAGCTACACAAAGCTTTATATGGTTTGAAACAATCCCCTAGAGTATGGTTGAAAGACTATACAATTATTTGGTGAAGATTAGTTTTGCAAGGACAAATGATAACGACAATATGTATTTGAAGACTGGCAAGAACAATGAGATATTATTATTTGAAATTTTTGTTGATGATGTCATATTTGGAGGAAAGGAAGCATTATACAAATCCTTTGCTGATGAAATCAAGAAGGAATTTGAAATGTCAATATTTGGCGAGATCAAATTCTTTGTTGTTTACAAGTGTATCAAATGAAGCAAGGTATCTTCATTAATCAGTCCAAATATATCAAGAAACTAAATTTTTTTGGAATGGAAGATTCAAAAATAATGATTACTCATATGGTTACTAGACATAAATTATCTAAGAATGATGATTCTATTAATGTGAACCAAACACAATATAGATCAGTGACTAGTAAGATACAATATGGTGTTCATATTAGACCTAATGTTGCATTACTAGTTGGGATAGTTGCTAGATTTTCAACAAGTCCTAAGGAAAATCATATGATGAAAATGAAAGGGATACTAAGATATCTGAAAGGAATGGAAGATTATAGATTGTATTACAAGAAAAATGGTAGATTTGATTTAAAGGTATTCACTAACTCTGATTGGGCAGGAAATGTTGATGACAGAAAGAGCACAAGTGGTGGTGCATTCTTTCTAGGAAAGAGATTGATTTCATGGACAAGAAACAAGTAAAACTTCATTTCCCAATCAATAGTTGAAGCTGGGTATGTAGCACCAACAATGAATTGTTCAAATATTATATGGATCAAGAAATTGTTGAAAGGCACGACAAAAGATATTACTGATCTAGTGGTTATTTATTGTGATAACACAAGTACTATTAACATATCAAAGAACCCTATTATGCACACAAAGACAAAGCATATTACTATAGAGTATCACTACTTGAGAGAACTACTTCAAGACAAAGAAGTGAAATTGGAGTATGTGAACACAAAAGAACAAATAAGTGACATATTCACTAAAGTTTTACATAAGGATTCTCATGAATATCTTAGAGGTAAATTGGAGGTGGTTCCCCTAGATAAAGCTACTTAATCAAAAGTGAAGCATTGCATCAAATGTGCTTATTAGACTATATTACACATTGATGAAGATAGTTCTACTTTAGGAGTTTCCTAAGGTAGTAGTTGTAATCACCTAAAAATGGTCATCTAGACTATTAGCCCCCTTTTCAGCATTTTGGCTAAATTAATTTTATCATTTACTTAGACCAAATTGCTAATAATCAATTTATTTGATTATAACCTATAGTTTGACTATGCTATCCTAAGTTCATTATTTGATTAAAAGAACATGTCCCCTTTTAATTAAATAAAAGACCCCATTCTTCTAACCCACTTAAAGTGCACACATAAAATCTTTTTTCTATTTTGCAATTAAAAGAAAAGGCTTTGTGACTTTTGTCTTATATGACAAGTCAACTTATATTCTATTGGTTGACTTGTGTGTGTACATGGATCACTCCTCTTTGTGAATTCCACCGTTGATCATCCACCATCTTCATCTTGATCTCTACCATCCATACATCTTTAAAAGGGAGAGAGCTTTCCCCCTCAATTCATCCTCATTTTTTGAATATTGTTATGCTGCAGGTTTTCTAACAGGTTTCTTTGGAGCTTTGTGGAGAACTTCTATTTCTTGTCTACATTCTCTCATCCATGGCATCATGGCATTCTAGCTTAGCTTAGCTTTCATTTTTACATGTAGCTTAATAATGGTATTGTAACACTCTCATACATGTTTTAGCATAGCTCCACTTTGCATCTCATTCTAGCTTAATCTTCATTTGCATTGCATTCTTGAGGAACTCCTTGGGACATTTGCATTCTTGCATCTTGTCTTTGGAACCTCCCATTGCATGGTTTACTAGCAAGAAGAGTATCTCTAAGGCTCATCTAAGAGCCTTCTTATTCTTGAAATATACTCTCTTGCACTCCGTGGATAGGGAGCTCTAAGCCGACATCCGAACATTCCAACTCATGGAATCATTTGGATAGAAGGGTTTAGAGTGTGACACAAATCGAGTGTACATTTTTGGCGCCCACCGTGGGGCTTGAATCAAATTTTTAGCTTCATTTGCTTTTATTTTTCATCTCTGATTTTTTACAGCAGCATATTGAATCTAATTAAGTGCTCTTTTAGGATTATCACTTTGATTTTAAAGCCAACCCATAAATAGATTGGTTTGAAGACCAACAATCTAGTTGGTTTAAAGATTTGATCATATCTTTTAAACCGCTTGGATTTTGATTCTAATTTTTTTTTTGTAGGTTGGGTATATATCCAAAATGTTTTAGTCCAATTTTCAAAGCATTTTGACGTGATTTGTGAAAGTTATGATATTTTCTTTTTTTTCATAAAAAGTTATTTCTGGTCGCACATTAGCATCTTTTTAAGAAAAACTTACATTTCCAGAAAGGGTTTTCAATTCTAATGGGGGTTCTTTCTTTGTGTTTTGAATTTTGAGGTCGTATTAAGGATCAAAAACTCAATTTGATAAATTTGGCCTATTTTGACAAAATCGATCGCTAGAGCGCAAATGAAGAGATTTTTTAAAATTTCTTGCATTTTTGGAAAGCTCTCTAATTTTTGAGAAGAAATGAAGGATGATTTCTTGAAGGGTTTCCAAGAGAATCAGAGATTGAGATGACAATGGAGGCTAGACAGTGAATAAGTTTATGAATAAAATAGAAATCTATACATGCAAATTTATTTTTACATAACATATCAAACCGGTTCTTACTTTCTAACCATTGTGAATAGTGTATACTAGATTTGTGTCACACTCTAAACCATTCTATCCAAACGATTCCATGAGTTGGAATGTTTGGATGCCGGCTTAGAACTCCCTATCCACAAAGTGCAAGAAGTTAGTATTCAAGCATGAAGACTCTCAGCTAAGCCTTAGAAATGTACTTCTTGCTAGTAAACCATGCAACGGGAGGTTCTTTGAGACAAGAGCAAGAGTGCCAATATCTTCAAGGAATCCCTCAAGAATGCAATGCAAGTATGGAAACTAAGCTAAGATGATAATGCAAAATACAACTATGCTAAGCATGAATGAGAGTATTACAAAACCAAATATTAAGCTATGTGAGATTATTGCAATAATGAAAGCTAAACTAACATGCAACTATGCTAAGAATGCCATATGATCCTATGCTAATATGATGGAATGAGAGAATGAGACAAGAAATAAGAAGTTCTCCACAAAGCTCCAAAGAAACCTATTAGAAAACCTGCAGCATAACAATATTCAAAAGATGAGAATTGATTGAGGGGGAAAGCTCTCTCCCTTTTAAAGATGTATGGATGGTAGAGATCAAAATAAAGATGGTGGATGATCAACGGTGGAATTAAAAAAGAGAAGTGATCCATGTGCACACACAAGTCAACCAATAGAATATAAGTTGACTTGTCATATAAGACAAAAGTCACAAAGCCTTTTCTTTTAATTGCAATATAGAAAAAGGACTTTATGTGTGCACTTTAAGTGGGTTAGAAGAATGAGGTGTTTTATTTAATTAAAAGGGGACATGTTATTTTAATCAAATAATGAACTTAGGATAGCATAGTCAAACTATAGGTTATAATCAAATAAATTGATTATTAGCAATTTGGTCTAGGTAAATGATTAAATTAATTTAGCCAAAATGTTGAAAAGGGGGCTAATAGTCTAGATGACCATTTTTAGGTGATTACATTTGCCCCTCTTTGACTAATGTGTGATCGATCTGGGAACACATTATGTCAAAGAAAATAGAAAGCCAAGTAGGCAGTGATAGATATAGATATCTAATTTTGAAGAACGAAATGCAGAAATAGATAGCAAGTCCTGAATGCACAGCCTAATAGTGGTAGTACTGAACATTAGGAAGATGATGTTAGGATCCGAAAAGAATTCTAACATCTAGCAAAGTGAATAGATCGAGAGCAAGTGATAAGGTCAAACAAATGCTCCTAAGAAATAGATAGCTGTAACAATCAGCAATAGAGTATTTCTGCCCCCTTGGGATCGAAATTGAAATGAGGTAAGGGGATGCAAAAACTGGCTAGACATGAGAAAAATAGAATATAGCAATGTCCAAGATGACATATAGATGATTAGAACCCAAGAATGACTATAATTTTTTTTTGATAAAATGCCCCAGTTTGACTAGAGTTGACCTTGAAGGATATAGCATAAAAATTAGGTCAAAATGAGTAGAAAGGTGATTTTAGACATGAAATCGTGAATTGAAGTAGATATGAAGTATGGAAATGATGAAGACATGAAGAAATGAAGATGCCCCAGTGATGATTCAGAGATTAGACCTCAAAAGGTCAGCTAACTACTCAGAAGAAAGTAGAATTTTAAAAGACAATTTTGACCATCAAGATGAACTCGAATTTGGATTTCGATCCCGAAAATGAATCTAGGACGTTGAAATTATATAAGATGTCAAAACTTTATATAATGTGATGATAAGATAGAAATGAGATGAAGTGAAAGATTAAGAAGGTGAAAAGACATGAACAAGAAGAAAGTAAAGAAATATATGAAAGGAGTTAGCCGATATGTCCACAAAAAGATGAAGAGAGAGCTCTCCCCATATGCAAGAATATAAGATTAAGCTAGAAAATGAACCTAAAATGCAAGCTAATATGCAAAGTGGTTTACCAGCAAGAAGCGCATAACATTTAGACTCTTAATTTCATCATTGAGCATTTATTAGGGACATCATGAGATCATACAACCATCACTAGTATAACTATGAGGATATGAATATGATAAATATGAAATAGGTATGTGGAAATCCAATCTAAGCATTAGAGACATGTAAGTCAGGATAACTACGTGATTAGATTCCCTAAGTTTAATTTAGCAAGATTGCACCTGTATCAAGGCATAAGTGCTAGGATAAACCCCAAGTGCGATCTTGCGAAACAGTCAAGGATGATACATTTGTAAGTCAAAATGTTGAATAGGTCAAGCATAAATGCTTACAACACTATAGACAAACAAAGTATACCCACAAGTAGAAATCAAGAAAATATGTCCCATGCCCCCAGTCTTCTAGTCAATGACATCCTTGAAAGACTATTAGGGAGGGAACACATGGAAAAGAAATCATCATAGACAACACACAAAGTAGATAAAGATCATCATAGCTTAGTCATTTAAGTGTTAAAGTGCATGTGTGTAAGTCACTTGGCCATTTCTTCAAGACTTGATTCTAATAGTGAGAAATATCGCGACATCGGAGACCGTAGGTAAACTATTTGAAAAGTGTTGAAAAACACTTGATGTCAAGGTGGGGGAAGTGTTGAGAAACACTATTTTGTGAGTTGTCCAAGAAATCCTAATGCACAAGAATACCTCAATAGGCTAAGCAGTTGTGCCCCCAAGATGAGGACAAGAAACAATTCCAAGCTAGGAAATGTGTAGCAAAATAGGTGATTGAGACTGATAGACAGAGGTGCAAGGGTCTCAAGTAGCACCTGTTTCCAAATTTTCACCACTTGACAAATTTTTTCAGGACTTTTTTCAATTTTTTTGTATTTTTGTATTTTTGACTTTTTTGGTGATACATCAAAGTGCCTATTGCTAGGTTTTCACTAAGAAGATCTTTTTTTCAGGATATTTTCTGATTTTTAGGATTTTTTTCAGGATCATATATGATTTTTTTTGGAGTTTTTTTGGAAGGTTTTAGATATCACTAGTTCTCAAGCAAGATCACATCATTTTCTCCCAATGTCTAGCAAGGTATAGGATATGATGGAGCAACGAGCCAGTGGATAAGCAAAGATGGATGAAAAAAGAGTATGAAGCAAGTGAAAGTTATCCTCAAGGACTGACTCGTCAAGAGTACCCAAGCTAGGGAAAGAGGTGAAATAGTCATATGAAGCGTATTTTGGATAACCAATGGAAGTAATGAGAAAGATAGCATGTAGGATAAGCAATGAAGCCAACAAGTGAGATAGCATGAAGTATGTAGCCCAAAAGAGTAGACATGTCAAGAGACCTAAGAACCATTTTTATTTATCATGATCAAGACCAAGGGCTCAACTATATAGTATAGCAATGTGATAGAGCAATAAGAATAAAGCTCAAGATAGAGGCTATGAGTGAATGGGAGAGCACAATAGAAAAACTCATGGATAACCAATATGCAAAGATAGCTCAACATTGTCAAGATCAAAGAGAGAAGAGGGGATAGATAGATGATGAAATAATTATAAATGATGCCTATTTGCGAGGTTTTCATCATGGTACTTATCCAAGGTGCCACAAGAAGTAGTTTTCACCATAGGATAAATTTATTTCTCTTTACTTTTGCTATCAAGGTGCCACAAGAAGTGGTTTTCACCATGGTACAAATTCATTTTTTTCATTTTTTTTTTTTGAATTTTTAGAAAGAGCTCAAGATTTTTGAATGTAGATAGTGCTCCTATAGGAAAGATAAGTCATGATAAGACAAGACCATAGAAAGGTATGCTCAAAGATGTTGATAGGGTGATGAAAGAGAAATGGTAGTAGGAAGAGTACATGGAGGATAATAGTTCATGTATAGAAAGTTAGTGTAAGCTTTAGAGGATTTCATGAGGGTAGTTGAAATATTGTACAAGATCAACATTGACACACACCTTGAAGGGTATTGGAATTATGAAGGAATCATGGATGAAGTAGCTTGAGGTTTAGATGTATGAGGTGGTAGAAGAGATTTGGAAAAAAGTGGAGTGGAAGGCTTTGAAATAATTTTAGGGAGATTTTTAGAAGAAGATGGAATGGAAGCCTTTGGAAGCTTGAATGTCAACTTTGAAATATTTTCAATATTCAAGTCTTTTAAAAGAGACTTGGGAATCCACATAGCTTTAGATTTTCCTTGTTCTTTGGGTGCTTGAGAGTGACTTTGTATAATGATAGATTTAGGAACCCATATTTTCTTTGGTTTAGCTCTTTGAGTAGTGGACCTTTGCGGTCTCTTTTGTGCATTCTCCTTCTTAGCATTCACATGTCGATTAGATGGGACATAGTGATCTTTCTTTTTCAATGGATTCTTATGTTTATTCTCACTTCCAAAGGACTTGGGATTTGTGGATGAATAAGGCTGATATGACTGGTTTAGATGGATAGATGGGTGAAAAGTCATCAAGGATGAGTGTCTTTGTTGATCTTGAGGTATGATGGGAGAGCTATCGAATGAGCTAGGAATGAATGTAGGAGATGGAGGAACATAAGGCCCCAATATAGATGGAAGGTTTGAAGGATTTAGCTTTGATAGATAAGGACCAAGGATAGACTTAGGAGATGCAAATGGATAGTGAAAAGGGATATCAACATCTTTAGATTGAGCAACATGGTCAAAGCCATCAATAGACTCATGAGTAGCTTTGAAAGGAGCAACATTTTTAATAGGAGCACTTGAAGCTTGAGCAAAATTTTGAAGTAGATATGGAGAAGTAGAACATGAGGGGACGCTTTGATCTTGACAAGTAGCCTTGGATAGCATATGAAGAGAACTTTTCTCATAATTTTCAGTAAGCTCAAGGGAGATAATGGAAGTGGTGAAATTTTGAAGGAGATGAAAGGGTGCTTGATCTTGATCTTTCTTGACATTTGTAGCTTTTTCTTTTTGAGAGTCCTCTTGACATGGAGCCACTTCTAAGAACAAGGTAGAATGAAGAGTGAGTGGAGTAGTGTTTGGATTAGGCATATTAGTGCATAAAGGTTGAGGATGTTTAGGATTAGTAGCATGGAAAAGGTTTGCAACCAAGTGAAGGTTAGCTTGAGTTTCTTTTAGAGATAGCCCTTGAGGATACACATAGTCAATGTGGAAAGCATTAGGTTCTTTATTTGACGGAGGCATGTTGGAAAGATTTGAAGTGTTGGGAGATGCACGAGTGTTGGAAGAAGTGGAAGATGTAATAGAGCTGCTACTAGACATAGGTTCATTAATGTAATCTTGCTCAAGAAAAGTATCCTCATCGCATGAATCATTAGAGGTATCAATAATTATATTATCAATAAGATCTTGGATTTTATGTTTTAGCTCAATGCAATCTAAAGTACTATGCTCATTATGTTGATGATAAGAACAATAGATATCCAAGAATGGGTTTCCATATGAACTAGACTTTGGTAACATGATGATCTTATTGCCAAGAAGTTTTTGCAAAGTGTCATCATAAGAATCTTCCAAGGGAGCAAAAGTTCTATTAGAAGTATGTCTAGGATCTTCTTGTTATTTCTCAAGTGAATAGAATGCATTAATGTCTTCATCATTAGCTTGGTCAAAGATAGGTCCATCATGAAATTTTAGCATAGGCTCAAAGGTGGTATCACTTGCTTGTTCTCTAAAGAGGTCTTTAGATCTAGAAGATGAAGACATTTGATGTCTTGAAGTAGAGCATGTAGACCTAGAAGAAGAGGATGACCTCAAAGAAGGTGACTCACATACATGTAAAGACCTTAAGGAAGATTCATGTAATGATGCAATCTTCTCCTCTAACCTATTCTCAAGTTTAGACTTCATTTCTATCATGCGCTTAGAGAGATGAAGGTAAGAAAGATCATTTGTCTCTTCTAGTTCTTTGTATTGCGCATATAGATCTTGAAACTCTTTAGTGACATGGAGGATATCATGATCATCTAGATTCAGTTGAAGTTTGGTAGCACAAGGTTTAGATCCCATAGTTTTAGATGCAAAGCCAAGCATAAAAGAGCCTAGAAGATAACTTGATGTTGAAACTATAGGAGGTAGAGTGTTCACTTGCCAAGATAGTAGAGAGAGATTAAAGCGACTTGTCAAACAATATGTTCAAGAAACTTACGACATGAATGACTCAAGTCAATAGCTAGGCAAGATGCCAAAATAGCAAAATAGATAGAGCAAGCAGGGTGACAAGTGAACAACTCTCCAACCCAAGAGGGTAGTCAAGAAATCAAGGAAACCATTTCAGCAAAAGGATAACTAGCAAGCAAACATAGACCATGAAGACAAAAAGACCAAGAGCACTAAGACCAAAAATTCACTTTAAGCATATTCAAGAACTAGATACATAGCAAATCAAAGTCAAATGATGAGACTCCCCTTAGGAAGCAACACAAAAAAAATGTTAAGACTTGATGCTTTGACTTGGTTGACAAAGTTTGACAATAGTTGATAGCATAGCAAGTTTGATGTTCAAAAATAATTTCTTTCCAAGCAAGATAGTGACACATGAAGTAGTCTTCAAACAATCAAGCAAGGGACAAAGCAACCTTGCATGATACAAGCATATGTGAGGTCTTAAAATAAATCCCTAGAACTATCATCATGTGTATGTTCAAAAGATTTTCATAGGTCTAGCACATTCAAGAACACATGAAGCAATATCTACCTAGAAGTCATGGTTCATTATTCAACAACTTGGCCCACACTTGATGTTTCTTTGCCTCACACCAAGTGGTTGCCCACAAGAGATATTGGCTTTGTCATGGAAGTTCCATAAGCACAACCAAAGGAACACATATGGTGAGTGTAAATCTTGGGGTGATCCGGGTAATCCACTAGGATCAATCCTTGCACCAAGAAGTTGAGTGGCTAAAAAAGGTAGTTACTAACTTAGGGTGTTTAGATAGGGCTTCCGTTCATAGTGTTCCTCTTGCTCTCAATTATGAGACACCTCACCTTGTGATGAGTAATCGATCTCGCGACCACAAAAGTACCTTAAGCATTCTTGCCTAGTGATCTCGCTATGGTCAAAATCCCATAAGCGATCACAATAGGCCAAAAAAAATACTACGTCTACCAAGGTTTTGTGTCCTTGATAGCCTCAAGTTTATAGTGGGTTGGAAGAGCCAGGTAATCTGCTTGTCCCCACTTGGGTCATTCCTCTCAGGTTGTCCGAGAGCAGGCCCTCTAAAGGATTCTAACTACATAAAGAGTGGATCAACTTTCGGAAGTAAAGATTTATGATTCACCACAAGGGTTAAGAGTATACTCTCCTATTCCAATTGTTTTCTCCCAAACACACTAGGAAGATTCAGTTGCCTCTTACTCTTGAAACCAAATGGTAAGTCAAGATTTTTGATTCACCACAAGGGTGAAGAGCATACTCTCCTATCACCAAAAGATCCCAATTGTAAGTTTTAATGTGCCTAAAAATAAACAACTATTATATGATGCACATGTAAAGAACAAGAAAAATTGGATTTTTATGCGTTGGGAAACCCTGCAAATAATCATTAGTAGCCCTTGTGCATTTGAAGCTTTGACACACGTTCTTTTTATGCAATGTTTCAATTTTTTTTCATAAGGATGGCAACCTACAATCACAAATTTTTAGCACCATAAGTTAGTGTGAAATAACATAAAATTTTGCAATTAAAAGTGGTTAGTTGCCTCAAATATCCAAGTTATCTTCCAATCAAGTGTATGCAAAGAAAATGCAAACTAATCACAAATGCTCTCATTTTTAGTCTTTGCTTTTGACCTAGTCAACAAGATTAGACTTTTTGCTATTATTTTGGATCCAAAAACATAAATGAAAAGAAGAGACCCATGCTAAAAATTAGAGATATTTCCAAAAATGCAATAAATTCAAAAAAATCTCTTCATTTGCACCCTAGAGACCGATTTTGTCAAAACAGGCCAAATTTATCAAATTGAGTTTTTAATCACTAATATGACCTCAAAAGTCAAAACACAAAGATAATACCTCTACTAAAATTCAAAAACCTTTCTGAAAATGTAAGTTTTTCCAAAAAATGCATTGATTTGAGGTCAAAAATGGATTTTTATGTAAAATAAAGAAAAAATCACAACTCTCGCAAATCACATCAAAATGCTTTAAAAATCAGACTGAGACATTTTGAATACATACCCAACCTATAAAAAAAAATTTAGAACCAAAATCCAAGCTTTTTAAAAGATATGATCAAATCTTTAAACCAACTAGATTTTTGGCCTTCAAACGAATCTACTTATGGGTTGGCCTTAAAACCAAAGTGATAATTCTAAAAAAGCACTTGATTAGATCCAATATGCTGTTATGAAAAAACTTAAGGTAAGAAATGAAAGAAAATGGAGCTAGAAACTTGATTCATGCCCCACGATGAGCGCCAAAAAATGTATACTCGAAAGTGTCCCACTCTAAACCATTCTATCCAAACAATTTCATGAGTTCGGAATGCTTAGATGCCGGCTTAGAGCTCCCTATTCATGGAGTGCAAGAGAGTGTATTTCAAGTTCAAGGGTTCTCAGATGAGCCTTAGAGATAATCTTCTTGTTAGTAAACCATGCAATGGGAGGTTCCAAAGACAAGATGCAAGAATGCAAATGTCCTAAGGAGTTCCTCAAGAATGCAATGCAAATGAAGATTAAGCTAGAATGAGATGCAAAGTGGAGCTATTCTAAGCATGAATGAGAGTATTACAAAACCAAATATTAAGCTATGTTAGATTATTGCAATAATGAAATCTAAACTAACATGCAACTATGCTAAGAATGCCATATGATCCTATGCTAATACGATGGAATGAGAGAATGAGACAAGAAATGAGAAGTTCTCCACAAAGCTCCAAAGAAACCTGTTAGAAAACCTGTAGCATAACAATATTCAAAATATGAGGATTGATTGAGGGGGAAAGCTCTCTCCCTTTTAAAGATGTATGGATGGTAGAGATCAAGATGAAGATGGTGGATGATCAAAGATGGAATTCAAAAAGAGGAGTGATCCATGTGCACACACAAGTCAACGAATAGAATATAAGTTGACTTGTCATATAAGACAAAAGTCACAAAGCCTTTTCTTTTAATTGCAAAATAGAAAAAGGACTTTATGTGTGAACTTTAAGTGAGTTAGAAGAATGGGGTCTTTTATTTAATTAAAAGGGGACATGTTCTTTTAATCAAATAATGAACTTAGGATAGCATAGTCAAACTATAGGTTATAATCAAATAAATTGATTATTAGCAATTTGGTCTAGGTAAATGATTAAATTAATTTAGCCAAAATGTTGAAAAGGGAGCTAATAGTCTAGATGACCATTTTTAGGTGATTACAAATAGTATTTGAAATCCTTTAGTCAAGGTTGACCTAACAATAATAGTGACTTACTAGTATATGTAAATCCTTTAATAGGGTGACATTCTAATGGAATGTTCTAAAGTCCTCTAACAAGACCACTCCTAACAAGGTGATTAAATTATTTAACAAGTTCATGTTTAATAGTGTGTATTGTAACCTTTAACAAGGTTGACTCCTAGCACAACTCATTTTAGAAGAGTAAAAATTGGTAACATATTGTCGGTGGTTTTTCCCAAATTGGGTTTCCACATTAAATCCTAGTGTCAAACTTGTGTGGATGTTATTATCATGATTTAGTGATTGATGGTTACATTTTGCAAGTCTATTAGTTTAGAATAGTGGACAACTAGCTAATGTTACTGATAGTTTACAATAGAGACCAAGAGATGAAATAATGAGATCTAAAGTTGTTTAAGTTTTTTTTTACTCAATTAGTATGTTTGGACCTTGGATAATGGATTCACCCCCCCTAGTTATTCTAAATATTCTAAAAAATACTGAGAAGATTTATAGTAAGGTTAAAGATGATTCATCTATTCTAAAAGCATTAAATAAAAAATCATCTATAAACTGGTTAGAATCCAATTAGTAATTCACTCTTGTATTTTGATGGCATCAAGCTACAAAACCTTAAAAAGTCTATTTTCAACAAATCCTTTTATTGGACAAGCTTTCTATTGTTGATATTCTCTATCATTATAATGTACCTCCTATCATTTGTATGCATTGTTGTATACCTAAAACCTTTGAGAATACTTTTTTTAGTGCAAATTTTCTATGATGATATTGTCTTCTATTTTTGGAAAGCCTGTCGATTGGAATAAAGCTTTTAACTTCTCTTGGATTGAAATTTTGGCTGAATTTGTTAATTCCTTTGACCTTAAGATCAATAAACTTTGTTTGTCTTTACTAATGAAGCCTTATGATTTATTTGGAAGACAAGGAACAAATAAAGTTTTCAAGGACCAAGCAAAGACCTTACAAGATTTTCTATAAAAGTTACTTATTTACTTATCATGTCTTGAGTTTCAGCTATTTTAGGAATCCTAGAGAGAAGGTTCCTGATTTTTCTGCAGGAAGGAGAAATTTTGGTGTACAAGGAAAATATCAGATTTTCTCATTATTTCAACACATATAGTGAGATGATGGATGAAAAGGAATGTGAGACTTTAAAATAATTTAATGGAAAAATATCAATGTGGATAAGAAAAATAAGAAGATCCTTAAAAATTTAAGTAGGAGCACCTTGGGTTAGACTATTATCCTACTTGCTAGATGTCTGATTGATCATCATTGAGAAACTATTCAGAAACTTCTTTGTTGTTGGTTCGGTGAATGTTTTCATTTCCTCATTCATTGAGTGGCTTGAGTTTCTTGTTTGTCAAGTGATTTTTGTTCTATGTTCACCAAGTACCTTAGTGATTCTTTATATCTTTTGTTTGGTGATCTCTTATTCTTTCATTGAGTTGTTTATTTGGTTCTTATTTGTTGTAAGACCTCTATATTTAATTCTTGCTCATGATTTAATGTAGGGGATTGATCATTAGGATGTGTGTAGAGTATTATTTGGTCAGCCTTCTTCAATGTCATGATATGGAAATTTCTATAAGTTATTTGGCAAGTATAAATAGAGGATCTTGGTCTAAGTTTGGTAGAAGGTAGATTAAGTAGAGGGAATTAGAGGAAGAGACCATAGATCTTGCATGTTTGAGGATATTTTATGAGTATTTAGATATTTGTATTGGACATAACCCTAAAACCCTCACAATTAGGCATGTAGATGAAATTAGATGAATAAATGAAAGATTTTTTGTTCGCTCCCTTTGGTGTTGTCCTTTGTGAATTGCTTATGTTGTGTAACTCGGTGAGGGTTGGTTGATTGATGGGAGTGGCTGTGGCCCTACCTTTTGAGTATCTCCTTGTATTAGGTGGT
Organism: Cupressus sempervirens; assembly: GCA_028749045.1. Classification (NCBI taxonomy): domain Eukaryota; kingdom Viridiplantae; phylum Streptophyta; class Pinopsida; order Cupressales; family Cupressaceae; genus Cupressus; species Cupressus sempervirens. Next base: position 506,158,351 of record CM053783.1, on the reverse strand, counting down.
ATCAAAGAAAGGTTTCATCCTTGTGGAGATTTGATTGTGTAAAACCCTAAGTGAATTTGTTTTTAGGGTCGCATGTTTGAGATTTGACCTATAACTTGTAGAGGTTTATGATCTTGTAGAAACATTTTGTCAAAATGGTTCATGGTAGAGGAAATTTTGATAATTCCATTACAAGTCATAGCTATAATTGATGTCATTGAGACATCCCAATCGAGAGGAGTACACCTTGATGATGCTAGTGATGATGAAGGAGCACCAAAAGTATCGAACCATAACCTTAAACGTAAGTTTGAATCTAATGAGGAAAGATTGCTAAGAGTTATATTTAGGGTACATTTGAAACCTATTTTTGAGGTTACTAGTTATGATGAAAGGTTGGACACTAACACTCTATTAGATTGGATCTCTAAGATGGATAAGTTCTTTGAATTTGAAGGCACCCATGATAACAAGAAAGTAAAGATAGTTGTCACTAAGTTGAAGGTCCATGCTTCACTTTGATGTGAGCATCTACAAATAGGTAGACAAAGGAAATTGAAAGAGAAGATTAGAATATGGGTGAAGATGGTGAATAAATTTAAGAAGAAGTTCCCCCTATTGATTTCCATGTCATTATTTTGAGGAAGATGCATAATTCGATGCAAAATGATATGAGTGTGAAGGGGTATACTAAGGAGTTATACAAATTAGGAATTATATATGGACCTGTAGATGATGAGCTAAAGAATGTGGATAGGTATTAGAATGGTTTGAGAGTTACAATTCAAGATGGGATCAGTTTGTGAAATTGGATAGTGTGGAAGAAATGTATCAATATGCCTTGAAAGATAAGGAGATCTTGAAAAAGAAGAATGAACAAAGAAAAAGAGGTAGAGGAGGAATATTTCAAAGAGGTAGAGGTAGAACTTATAGAGAATTTAGTAGATGTGATAATAGTGTGCAAGATAAGGGAAAAATCGAGTAGAAAGGTGGTAGTTCTTACCAAGGAAGAGGTGGTTCCTGATGAGAGCAATTTATGTCCCAGATTATGCCATATTTTACCCTTCATATAAGCCTTCATGTTCATTTCAATATCTATTTTAATATTCCATTTTCTCCTTCTATGTTGCATATGATCTAATATTTATGAGTAATATTGAATATAGTTATTAGATAGAATATGTGAATAAATAAGATCAAATTGTATTTATCTAACAAGTTGATAATATGTTATGATTCTTCCTATCACCCGCTATGCATCTTCCTATAGCTCTTTCACCAATCTAAATCTCCATCAACTTTTAAATATATGACACATACTTACCTCGATGGAAATATTTCTTATAATGTTAAAGGGGAAGATCACAAGTTTTAATTTGTAATACATATTGTTTCTTGCTAGCATGGACACACTTTCTTTTTTCATTAACATTTTCTGCAGATATCATGAAGTGAATATGTAATGAAAAACCTATGTAAATATGTGAAGATGACAAGAAAGGAGACTTATGTGGATATATGCTAAAAAATCTATGGTTCTAAGCATTTTCTTACAACCAAATTGCTTCTTATTACTTATTGGTTATGGGCCAAAACAAGACTGCAACATAATCAATATAAAGACAATAATAGTCCATTGGTACAATAATAGAAAAATATCTATTATCTACATATATAATATTTCTACTATTCTTGGTATGGATTACCTATCACCGTAGTTATTGCATTTAAAAAGTTGTGCCTATATAAGTAGTAGTGAACATATGTCATGTGGTGTACACTCTTGTAGAAATGTAGAATACTATAAAGGAGGACGTTGCCATTATATTTCATGAATAAAAGGATGCTTTGCATAATTAGAACAATGTAGAAATAGTGTTTTTTTAATCCACAATGCAAGCCAGGGGTAAGGGCCTACTCCATGGTGAAACATAGTGGGTTATTCTATTTTTTATGAATTCATATTTCTTGCTTACATTATCATTGCAACATATCTTCATGTTTGTATCAATTAGTGAGTTTTAGATTAATAATTTAGTAATTAGAATATAATATAGAAATGATTTCATCACTAATTTATCTATAGATTATTGTCATTATTATTTTTATTTCAGGAAGATAGTTTTGTTTCTAATCTTTGTAGTGTCAAGAAGTGACAGTTCCTATCATTGCAATCATTTTGATTTCCTGTAGATTTAGTTTTGGGTTTTTTTAGCTATATTCATAAATCCTCATCTCACAACTATCATCCCTTGATAGCATATTTCTCAAACACCTTTTGCAAGCTTACGCTCTCAGATTGCCACGTATAGACCAGTCAAACTTCATTATAAATCATTAAATTATTATTTTCCCTAGTGTTGGCCTATCAGTTCCTACTGAGTTGGTTATTCAAGAGGAGGATTTCATGGAACCTATTTGAAATGTGGTGAAGAGGGACATTGAGCCTTTGAGTGTAACTATTCTGGGAAGAAAATTGAAAGTAGCAGCATAAATTCTTTGATCCACTGAATGGACTTTAAAAAGGGAGAAATTTGATGGTAAGAAGAATATTATGTAGTGAGAAAAATGGTGTAGAATCCCTCCTCAAGAGAAGTATTTTCAATACTAGATCCAAGATTGTAGGAAAATGATGTAAGGCAATTATTGAAAGTGGCAATTCAAAAATTTTTCCATCAGAGGAGATGGTTAATAAATTGCAATTATAGATTATCAGACACCCTAAACCCTATCAAGTTGCTTGGATCAAATATGAGCATAAGTTACTAGTAAGTGAAATGCCTTGTAAAATTCAAGATTGGGAATTATTATGATGAAGTTACATGTGATATTATGCCTATATATTGTTTCCATATACATTTGGCTAGACCCTGGCAATATGATAGGCAAGCATTGCATAATGGTAGATTGAATCAATATACTATTTGGGAAAATGGAAAAAGACAAGTGTTGTTACCTTTTATAGAGGAACCTAATGAAAATCATTGTACCATGCTATGGGTTTGAATGGTTAATGAAAATCAATTTGTGAAAGATATGAGGAAAGAAAAAGTGTGTTTTTCTATGATTCCTAGTGTATTGAGTAATGCTAGTATTGATCGAGTTCCAAAGGAAGTTAAAAAGTTGTGCACCGTGTATCAAGAAATTATTTTAGAGAATGTACTTGAAGGTTTACTACCTTTAAGGAGTATAAGTCATTGTATGGATCTAATTCCTTAAGCTATTTTATGAAAAAATGGAACTTTATAGATTAACCCCTATTGAGAATGAAGAACTTAATAGGAAAGTTCAGGAATTTTTGCAGAAATGTTTGATCAAATAAAGTTTGATTCCATGTGATGTACATGTTGTATTGGCACCTAAGAAGAATGGTGAGTGGAGAATGTGTATTGATTCCACAACTATTAACAAGATAATAGTAAAATATAGGTTTCTTATGCTGAGGATGGATGAAATAATGGATTTCTTGAGTGGAGAAAGATATTTTACAAATATTGACTTGAAGATTAGGTATTAATAGATCAAAATTAGAGAAGGTCATGAGTGGAATATTGCTTTCAAGATAAAAGGTATGTATGAATGGTTTATTATTCCTTTTGGTATGAATAATGCACTGACTAATTTCATGAGGTTTATAAATGACGTCTTGAAGAAATTATTGAGTAAGTTTGTGATTCTCTATTTGGATGATATTATGAGATTTAGGAAGAATAAAGAAGAGAATTTGGAGTATGTTAGGCAAGTGTTATAGAGATTGAAAGAGGAGAGGTTATTGATTAATTTGAAAAAGTGTTCATTCATGAAGGAGGAAATTATATATTTAGGTTTTGTAATATTTGTTGATGGTTTGAAGATGGATCCAAAGAAGGTTAAAGAAATTCTTGAGTGGCCTACACTTGATAATATGAGTGTAATAAGATCATTTCATGGGTTGACAAGTTTATATAGGAAGGTAATCAAAAATTTCAATTCGGTTTGTAATGTTACGATTGTAACAATGAGAGATGATAAAAGGGATTTGAAGTGGAAACATGGAGCTAGTAAGAGTTTTGAGACTTTGAAACAAAAGGTTGTTGAATTAATTGTGTTAGCTTTGCCTAATTTTAGTAAAGTATTTCAAGTTAAGTGTGATTCAAGTGGTAGTGCAATTGGAGCTTTGTTGAGTCAAGAAGGAAAACCTATTTCTTTCTTTAGTGAGAAATTGAATAATGCTAAAAGCTAGTATGATTTGTATGATCAAGAGTTCTATGTTATTGTTCAAGTTCTAAAGAAATAGAGACATTATGTAATTCCTTCAAAGGTTGTATTGTACACTGATCATAAGGCTTTACAATATTTGGGAAGTCAACATAAGTTGAATCAAAGACATATGAAGTGTGTTGAGTACTTACACAATTTCACATTTGTGATCAAGCATAAGAGTGGAGTATCTAACTGAGTTGTAGATACATTGAGTAGAAGAAGATCTTTGTTAACCAGGATGAAAGTTGAAGTTCTTGGCTTTGATGAGATAAAGGATTTCTATAAGACTGGCTCTAATTTTTCTAAGGCATTGAGAGAGTGTAGAGCACTAGTAATGGATCAAATGGGTAAGTTTTCTAATTATTTTATTCAAGAAGCTATGTTGTTCAAAGGAATTTAGTTATGTATACTGATAGGGTCTATAAGAATTAATTTGATTAAGGAGAAACATAGTGGTGGATTGGCTAGACATTTTTGTAAGATTTTTCCTAAGGCAATAATGCAACACCAAGATCTAGAAGCACAAAACATAGCACCAGAGAGACAAGAAATGATCAATGAGAATCTCAATAATGATCAAATTATAATGGATGAATACATCATAGTAGTTCCTATATATAAAGGAAATCAAGATGACTAGGAGACAACAAAGAGATAATCACAACAACTAAGCACATATCCACCAAGAGTGGATCATCCTCTATTGTGCATGAATGTACGTGCAACAATGAGAGGATAAGAATAAAAAAGTTTATCTCATAAATAGATTTAGTAGACAACATGTACTCAATTGGAGTGGAAACTATTGTTTTGTCTACATGACAACTCATATGAATATGAAAACTCCTAGGTGTCTACAAGAAAACTAATATGAAAATGCATTAATCTAAGTAAACTTGAGTAAAGTGTAAATAGTAAATACTTATTTACACGAACACCCCCCTTAAGTGAAACTTAGGGGAATGCACTTAACCTCACAAAAGCTAGATAATAATGCAAGATGGGTCTTGGCTACTAGGCCATATTAGGTACCCAAGTACAAACTGCAAGTGCAAAATAAGATGCAATGCAATATCTCATAAAGTGGAGAAAGAGTGAAAACCCCAAGGGAAAAACCCTCCTCCAAAAAGAGAAATAATTAAAATAAGAGAAAATGAGAGAGAAGAAGACCTCATGTGAGGAAAATATCCCTCCCATAAGAGAGAAAATAGAAGTCAAGTGACCCCCCATTGAAATATCATACACCCCAAAGAGATCTTGCAAATTAATATGCTTGACCTCAATGAAGGGTTTAGTGAAGATGTCTACAACCTACTCTGATGTAGGCTTATACCTCAGCTTAATGACCTACTCCTAAATCAGCTCTCGAATGTAGTGCATATGAACCTCAATATTTTTTCTCTATTGATGCTTAACTATATGTTTTGAGATCTCAGTAGCACTCTAATTATCATAATAAATGATTGTAGATCTTAGAATGCTAAACCCAAAATCCTTCAAGATATGTTGTATCCATATAGCCTTGGGTAGTTTTAGTATTATCCCCTTGATACTCAGACTCAGATGAAGAAAGAAAAATAATGTTATTCTTCTTACTTTACCAACAAATGGAGTAGGAACAAAGATGAAACATGTAACCTAAAATAGACTTGTGGGAATCAAGATCTCCTACATAATTTGAGTTTGTGTATCCAACCAACTAAAGTCCAGTACTTGCTACATGGTGTATGTATACCATGTATGTAGTGCAAGATATATTTGGTGGCCTTCCAATGAAGCCTATGTCACTCTTGCATGAACCGAGAAACAATGCCAACTACAAAACCTATATCAGGACATGTATGTGTCAAGTATATGAGACTCCCAACTAGCTATCTATACAATGTAGCATCAATAAGTGGAGTGGAACACTTAGCCTCTAAGTTAACACCTGAAAGAAAGGGAGTAGGTGTAATTTGGAAATCACTCATTTGAAATTGAGAAAGTAAATCAAGAACATACTTGGGCTGAGAAAGTGTGATCCTAGCTAAAGACTATGTGATCTAAATACCAAGGAAATTATGAAGTAAACCCAAGTATCTTATAGCAAATATGTCCTGCAAAGAATTCTTGACATTTTCAATGATGGATGAGGTACTCCCTATAATGATGAAGCCATCTACATAAAGCACAAGTATCAAGTGTTATTCATCCCTCCAAAGAATTTAGACATTCAAATCTGAATGATACCTGATGAATCTTGCTGAGAGTAGGAAGGAATGCATTTTGGTATACCAAGCCCTAGAAGCTTGCTTAAGTCCATAGATAGACTTCCTCAACCTAAAAATCATAGTAGAATCTTGTATGAACCCCTGTGGCTTCTCCATAGAAATCTCTTCAAGAAGATCCCCATGTAGAAAAGCACTCTTAACATCAATCTAATGTACAACCCAACCATGAGCTATAATAATAGCTAGTGTCAAATCTATTGAGTTCATCTTAGCTATGGGTGCAAAGGTCTCAGTATAGTCAACACTAGGAACCTATGAGAAACCTTTTCCAATAAGTCTAGCCTTATTCATGCTTCCATCCACTACAAACTTGGTCTGATAGATCCACTTACAAAAAACCAACTTTCTTCCCTTAGGAAAAGGAACTAAGTCCCAAGTATTGTTCTTCATCAAATGATTATACTCTTTATCCATAGCCATGTCCCATTTAGAACCCTTGATGCTTCATTGAATGATTATGAATATGAATCAATGACTATATATGCATGTGGAAATGATTTTTGTTGTACCCTTGTCCTCTAAATACCTTAAGGATTCCCCACCAATGAACCTATTAAATTGAGTTTTCGTTGTGCCCAACAAGGTCTAGTGGAAGAACAAGAAGGAATATACTTAGCTATTTATGGACCTTGTAAAGGTGGTGTCCTACAAGTCAAATTTGAGGAATATCATCTTCCAAGTTACTATCATCACTTTCCTTGAAGGAGGAAGAAGGAGGAGTTGAAGGAGCCAAATTTGGATGATTCTCTTCAAAGTGAACACTCCTCTCAAAGAAAATTCCACATGTCTCTGGATCCATGATTTTATATGCCTTAAGATGGTCAGGATATCCAACAAATATACAATGTTTACTTTATGGTTCCTCTAATACCTTTCATTTTTGTGCAGCATTCCTTTCCCATGTTGGACAATCATAAAATTCAAATTGAGACTTGTGAGATGCAATTCCATCCAAGGCCTTATGGGGACTTCTATTTTGGATGTAATTAGAAAAACACATAGCTTCTAGCCAAACAAATTGATCAAGAGATTTATGGTGTATCATACCAAGTGGTCATCTCCTTAAGGGTTCTATTCTTCCTTTCAATAACACCATTTTGTTGTGGAGTGTATGTAACTAAATGTTGAAGATCAATAGTCTCATGTGTATAGAAGTCTATAATCCTTGAGTTCACATACACCCTTCCATTATTTGTTCAAAGAATCTTGATGGATTTCCCTATTTGCTTCTCAACTTGAGCTTTGAAGATGATAAACTTATCAAACACTTCACTCTTATAAGAAAGAAAGAAAACCTAAGTGTAGCATGAAAATTCATCAATGAAGGTGAGAACATAGAGAACCTTTCCAAATGACGGCACTAGAAATGGGCCAGCTACATCACTGTGAACCAATTCAAGAACAACAATTTCTCTCTAAGACTTGCCCTTGTCACACTTCTCTTTGGGATGCTTGTTTGTTTCACAACCTGTACATACACCCTCTTAATACTTGACTTAAGGTAGACATATGACCATATCCTTGTTTCTAAGTTGTTGAAGCTAGTGGTAATTGAGATTTCCAAACCTCTTGTACTAGAGTTTACTTTGTGAATTTGAGTGGGTCAACAAGGCAAGGGAAGTGGAATTAGGCACAAAATGATAAAAAGAATAAAGTCTTATATCATGATTAGCCTTTCCAATTTCCACCATAGAATCATCCTTAATATTTTTTGCCAAAACTAAATCAGGAAGGAACTCCACTTTGTTGCCACATCCATAGTGAGTGATTTGGTAGACTAAAAGGAGGTTGGTGCTAAGGTTGGGAACATGAAGAACAACCTTGAAAACTCCATTTTCCAACTTAACATCCCCTTTTCCTTCAAATTCCACCTTGTATCATCTCACATATAGATGTAAGGTACATGAGATGGTTTTGAAGAGGAAAAATTCTCCTTTGAAGCACCTATTGTACACTCGATTTGTGTCACACTCTAAACCCTTCTATCCAAACGATTCCATGAGTTCGAAATGCTTGGATGCCGGCTTAGAGCTCCCTATCCATGGAGTGCAAAAGAGTATATTTCAAGAATAAGAAAGCTCTCAGATGAGCCTTAGAGATACTCTTCTTGCTAGTAAACCATGCAATGGGAGGTTTCAAAGACAAGATGCAAAAATGCAAATGTCCCAAGGAGTTCCTCAAGAATGCAATGCAACTAAAGATTAAACTAGAATGAATATGAAAAGTGCAGCTATTCTAAGCATGGATGAGAGTGTTACAATCCAAATATTAAGCTATGTGAGATAGATTATTGCAAAATAGAAGCTAAACTAACATGCAACATGAATCTAAGCTAAACTGCTATGGTATGAGAGAATGTAGACAAGAAATAGAAGTTCTCCACAAAGCTCCAAAGAAACCTGTTAGAAAACCTGCAGCATAACAATATTCAAAAGATGGATTGATGCTTTGAGGGGGAAAGCTCTCTCCCTTTTAAAGATGTATGGACGGTAGAGATCAAGATGAAGATGGTGGATGATCAACGGTGGAATTTGAAAATAGGAGTGATCCATGTGCACACACAAATCAACCAATAGAATATAAGTTGACTTGTCATATAAGACAAAAGTCACAAAGCCTTTTCTTTTAATTGCAAAATAGAAAAAAGACTTTATGTGTGCACTTTAAGTGGGTTAGAAGAATGGGGTCTTTTATTTAATTAAAAGGGGACATGTTCTTTTAATCAAATAATGAACTTAGGATAGCATAGTCAAACTATAGGTGATAATCAAATAAATTGATTATTAGCAATTTGGTCTAGGTAAATGATTAAATTAATTTAGCCAAAATGCTGAGAAGGGGGCTAATAGTCTAGATGACCATTTTTAGGTGATTACATTTGCCCCTCTTTGACTAATGCGTGATCGATCTGGGAACACATTATGTCAAAGAAAATCGAAGCCAAGTAGGCGATGATAGATATAGATATCTGATTCCAAAAAATGAAATGCAGAAATAGATAGCAAGTCCTAAATGCACAGCCTGATAGCGATAGTACTGAACATTAGGAAGAGATGATGTTAGAATTCAAGAAGAATACTAACACTTAGAAAAGCAGATAGAGTGAGAGCAAGTGAGAAGATCAAACAAATGCTCCTAAGCAGTGATAGAGTATTTCTGCCCCCTCGGGATCGAAATTGAAATGAGGTAAGGGGATGCAAAAATTGGCTAGAAATGAGAAAAATAGAATATAGCAATGTCCAAGATGACAGATAGATGATTAGAACCCAAGAATGACTATAAGAAACTGATAAAATGCCCCAATTTGACTAGAGTTGACCTTGAAGGATATAGCATAAAATTAGGTCAAATCTAGTAGAAAGATGATTGAGATGTGAAACAGTGAATTGAAGTAGATATGAAGTATGGAAATGATGAAGACATGAATAAATGAAGATGCCCCAGTGATGATTCGAAGATTAGACCTCAAAAGGTCAGCTAATTGCTTAGAAGAAAGTAGAATTTTAAAAGACAATTTTGACCATCAAGATGAACTCGAATTTGGATTTCAATCCCGAAAATGAATCCAAGACGTTGAAATTATTTAAGAGGTCAAAAATTTATATAATGTGATGATAAGATAGAAAAGAGATGAAGCGAAAGATTAAGAAGGTGAAAAGACATGAACAAGAAGAAAGTAAAGAAATATATGAAAGGAGTTAGCTGATATGTCCACAGAAAGATGAAGAGAGAGCTCTCCTCATATGCAAGAATGCAAGACTAAGCTAGAAAATGAACCTAACATGCAAGCTAACATGCAAAGTGGTTTACCAGCAAGAAGTGCATAACATTTAGACTCTTAATTTCATCATTGAGCATTTATTAGGGACATCATGAGATCATACAACCATCACTAGTATAACTATGAGGATATGAATATGATCGATATTAGATAGGTATGTGGAAATTCAATCTAAGCATCAGAGACATGTAAGTCAAGATAACTACACGATTAGATTCCCTAAGTTTAATTTAGCAAGATTACACCTGTATCAAGGCATAAGCGCGAGGATAAACCCTAAGTGCGGTCTTGCAAAACAATCAAGGATGATACATTTATAAGTCAAAGTGTTGAATAGGACAAGCATGAATGCTTACAACACTATAGACAAACAAAAGTATACCCACAAGCAGAAATCAAGAAAATATGTCCCATGCCCCCAGTCTTCTAGTCAATGACATCCTTGAAAGACTATTAGGGAGGGAATACATGGCAAAGAAATCATCATAGACAGCACACAAAGTAGATAAATGTCAGCATAGCTCAGTCATTTAAGTGTTAAAGTGTGTGTGTGTAAGTCACTTGGCCATTTCTTCCAGACTTGATTCTGATAGTGAGATATCGCGACATCGGAGACCGTAGGTAAACTATCTGTAAAGTGTTAAAAAACACTTGATGTCAAAGTGGGGGAAGTGTTGAGAAACACTATTTTGTGAGTTGTCCAAGAAACCCAAATGCACAAGAATACCTCAAAAAGGCTAAGTAGTTGTGCCCCCAAGATGAGGATAGGAAACAATTCCAAGTTAGGAAATGTGTAGCCAAATAGGTGATTGAGACTGATAAACAGAGGTGCAAGGGTCTCAAGTAGCACCTGTTTCCAGGTTTTCACCACTTGATAGATTTTTGTTAGGAATTTTTTCAATTTTTTTGTATTTTTGTATTTTTGATTTTTTTGGTGATACATCAAAGTGCCTATTACTAGGTTTTCACTAAAATGATCTTTTTTTATGACATTTTCTGATTTTTAGGATTTTTTTAGCATCATATATGATTTTTTGAAATTTTTATAATAATTTAGAGATCACTAGTTCTCAAGCAAGATCACATCATTTTCTCCCAATGTCTAGCAAGGTGTAGGACATGATGGAGCAGAAAGTTGGTGGATAGACAAAGATGGATAAGAAAGGAGTATGAAGCAAGTGAAAGTGATCCTCAAGGACGCACTCCTCAAGAGTACCCAAGCTAGGGAAAGAGGTGAAATAGTCATATGAAGCATATTTTGGATAAGCAATGGAAGAAATGAGCAAGATAGCATGTAGGATAAGTAGTGAAGCCAACAAGTGAGAAAGCATGAAGCATGTAGTCCAAAAGAGTAGACATGTCAAGAGACCTATGAGAACCAAGTTTTATTTATTATGATCAAGACCAAGGGGTCAACTAGATAGTATAGCAATGGGATAGAGCAATAAGAATAAAGCTCAAGATCGAGGCTATGAGTGAATGAGAGAGCACAATAGAAACTCTCATGGATAAGATAGCCAATATGAAAAGATAGCTCAACATTTTCAAGATCAAAGAGAGAAGAGGGGATAGATGGATGATGGAAGAATTACGCATGATGCCTGTTTGCCAGGTTTTCATCATGGTACTTATCCAAGGTGCCACAAGAAGTAGTTTTCACCATAGGATAAATTTATTTCTCTTTACTTTTGCTACTAAGGTGCCACAAGAAGTGGTTTTCACCAAGGCACATTTTCATTTTTGAATTTTTTTTTTTTTGAATTTTTGAATTTTTAGAAAGAGCTCAAGCTTTTTGAATGTAGATAGTGCTCTAATAGAAAAGATAAGTCATGATAAGCCAAGACCATAGAAAGGTATGCTCAAAGATGTTGATAGGGTGATGAAAGAGAAATGGTAGTAGGAAGAGTATATGGAGGATAATAGTTTATGTATAGAAATTAAGTGTAAGCTTTAGAGGATTTCATATGGGTAGTTGAAATATTGGACAAGATCAACATTGACTCACACCTTGAAGGGTATTGGAACAATGGAGGAATCATGGATGAAATAGCTTGAGATTTAGATGTATGAGGTGGTAGAAGAGATTTGGAAAAAAGTGGAGTGGAACAGTTTGGAATATTTTTAGAAAGATTTTTGGAAGAAGATGGAATGGAAACCTTTGGAAGCTTGAATGTCAACTTTGAAGTATTTTCAATATTCAAGTCTTTTAAAAGAGACTTGGGAATCCATATAGCTTTAGATTTTGCTTTGGATACTTCAAAACACATTTCTTCAATAATGGGTTTAGGAACCCATATTTTCTTTGGTTTAGCTCTTTGAGTAGTGGACCTTTGCGGTCTCTTTTGTGCATTCTCCTTCTTAGCATTCACATGTCGATTAGATGGGACATAGTGATCTTTCTTTTTCAATAGATTCTTATGTTTATTCTCACTTCCAAAGGACTTGGGGTTTGTGGATGAATAAGGCTGATATGACTGGTTTAGATGTATAGATGGGTGAAAAGTCATCAAGGATGAGTGTCTTTGTTGATCTTGAGGTATTATTGGAGAGCTAGGGAATGAGCTAGGGGTGAATGTAGGAGATGAAGGAACATAAGGTCCCAATATAGATGGAAGGTTTGAAGACTTTAGCTTTGATGGATGAGGACCAAGGATAGATTTAGGAGATGCAAATGGATAGTGAAAAGGGCTTTTAACATCTTTAGAGTGAGCAACGTGGTCAAAGCCATCAATAGACTCATGAGTGCCTTTGATAGGAACACCATTTTTAATAGGAGCACTTGAAGCTTGAGCACAATTTTGAAGTGGATATGGAGAAGTAGAACATGAGGGGATGCTTTGATCTTGACAAGTAGCTTTGGATAGCATATGAAGAGAACTTTTCTCATAATTTTTAGTAAGCTCAAGGGAGATAATGGAAGTGGTATCTTCATAATACTTAGGAGGTGGACAAGATATAGGATATGGAGGGGAAAAATCTTGAAAGAGATGAAAGGGTGCTTGATCTTGATCTTTCTTGACATTTATAGCTTTTTCCTTTTGAGGGTCCTCTTGACATGGAGCCACTTCTAAGGACAAGGGAGAATGAAGAGTGAATGGAGTAGTGCTTGGATTAGGAATAGTAGTGCATGAAGGTTGAGGATGTTTAGGATTAGTAGCATAGAAAAGGTTTGTAGCCAAGTGAAGGTTAGCTTGAGTTTCTTTTAGAGGTAGCCCTTGAGGATACACATAGTCAATGTGGAAAGCATTAGGTTCTTTATTTGATGGAGGCATGTTGGAAAGATTTGAAGTGTTGGGAGATGCACGAGTGTTGGAAGAAGTGGAAGATGTAATGAAGCCACTACTAGACATAGGTTCATCAATGTAATCTTGCTCAAGAAAAGTATCCTCAACACATGAGTCACTAGAGGTTCCAAGATCAACAATCTCATCATCAATGAGATCTTGGATTTTATGTTTCAGCTCTATACAATCAGAAGTAGCATGGTCATTAGATCGATGATAGGCACAATAGGTATCCAAGAATGGATTTCCATAGGAGCTAGACTTAGGCAACATGATGAGCTTGGTGCCAAGAAGTGTTCTCAAAATGTCATCATAAGAATTCCCCAAAGGAGTAAAATTTCTCTCAAAAGTATGTCTAGAGTCCTTTTGTTGTTTCTCAAGTGAATAGAATGCATTCATGTCTTCATCATTATCTTGGTCAAAGATAGGTCCATCATGAAATTTTAGTATAAGCTCAAAGTAGGTATCACTTGCTTGTTCTCTAAAGAGGTCTTTAGATCTAGAAGATGAAGACATTTGATGTCTTGAAGTAGAGCATGTAGACCTAGAAGAAGGTGACTCACATGCATGTAAAGACCTTAAGGAAGATTCATGTAATGATGCAATCTTCTCCTCCAACCTTTTCTCAAGTTTAGACTTCATTTCTATCATGCGCTTAGAGAGATGAAGGTAAGAAAGATCATTTGTCTCTTCTAGTTCTTTGTATTGCACATATAGATCTTGAAATTCTTTAGTGACATGGAGGATATCATGATCATCTAGATTTGGTTGAGGTGTGGTAGCACAAGATTTGAATTCCATAGTGGTAGATGCAAAGCCAAGCATAAAAGAGCCTAGAAGATAACTTGATGTTGAAACTATAGGAGGTAGAGTGTTTACTTGCCAAGATAGTAGAGAGAGATTAAAGTGACTTGTCAAAAAATATGTCCAAGAAACTTACAACATGAATGACTCAAGTCAATAGCTAGGCAAGATGCCCAAATAGCCAAATAGATAGAGCAAGTGGGTGACAAGTGAACAACTTTCCCAACCCAAGAGTGTTGTCAAGAAATCAAGGTAACCATTTTAGCAAAAGGATAACTAGCAAGCATGCATAGACCATGAAGACAAAAAGACCAAGAGCACTAAGACCAAAAATTCACTTTAAGCATGTTCAAGAACTAGAGACATAGCAAATCAAAGTCAAATGATGAGACTCCCCTTAGGAAGCAACACAAGAAAAATGTTTGCATTTGATTTTTTGACTTGGTTGAAAAAGTTTGACAATAGTTAGTAGCATAGCAAGTTTGATGTTCAAAAATAATTTCTTTCCAAGCAAGATATTGACACATGGAGTAGTCTTCAAACAATCAAGCAAGGGACAAAGCAACCTTGCATGATACAAGCATAGGTGACGTCTCAAAAGAATTCCCTAGAATTATCATCATGTATATGTTCAAAAGATTTTCACAAGTATACCACATTCGAAAACACATCAAGCAATATCTACCTAGAAGTCATGGTTCATTACTCAACAACTTGGCCCACGCTTGATGCTCCTTTGCCTCACACCAAGTGGTTTCCCACAAGAGATATTGGCTTTGTCATGGAAATGCCATAAGCATAACCAAGGGAACACATATGGTGAGTGTAAATCTTGGGGTGATCCGGGTAGTCCACTAGGATCAATCCTTGCACCAAGAAGTTGAGCGGCTAAAAAAAGGTAGTTACTAACTTAGGGTGTTTAGATAGGGCTTCCGTTCATAGTGTTCCTCTTGCTCCCAATTACGGGACACCTCACCTTGCGATGAGTAACCGATCTCACGACCACAAGAGTACCTTAAGCATTCTTGCCTAGTGATCTCCCTATGGTCGAAATCCCATAAGCGATCACACTAGGCAAAGAAAATCACTATGTCTACCAAGGTTTTGTGTCCTTGATAGCCTTGAGTTTATAGTGGGTTGGAAGAGCCAGGTAATCGGCTTGTCCCCACTTGGGTCGGTCCTCTCAGGTTGTCCGAGAGCAGGCCCTCTAAAGGATTCTAACTACACAAAGTGGATCAACTTTTGGAAGTCAAGATTTCTGGTTCACCACAAGGGTGAAGAGCATACTCTCCTATTCCAATCATTTTCTCCCAAACACGCCAAGAAGATTCAGTTACCCCTTGCTTTTGAAACCAAATGGCAAGTCAAGATTTCTGATTCACCACAAGGGTGAAGAGCATACTCTTCTATTACCAAAAGACTCCAATCACAAGTTTTATGTGCCTATGAAAAATGAACAATTATTCAATGCCACACATGAAAACAAAAAAGCAAAAAATTTGGGTTTTTATGCTTTGGGCAGCCCTGCAAACAATCGTTAGTAGCCCTTGTGCATTTGAAGCTTTGACATGCGTTCTTTTTATGCAATGTTTCAATTTTTTTCACAAGGATGGCAACCTGAAATCACAACTTGTTAGCAAAAAAAGTTAGTGTGAAATAACATAAAAATCTGCAATAAAAAGTGGTGAGTTGCTTCAAAAATCTAATTTATCCTCCAACCAAGTACATGCAAAGAAAGTGCAAGTTAATCACAAATGTTTTCATTTTTACTCTTTGGTTTTGACCTAGTCAACAAGATTAGACTTTTTTGCTATGATTTTGTGTCCAAAAATGAAAATGAAAAAAAGAGACCCCTGTTAAAAATCAGAGAGCTTTTCAAAAATGCAAGAAATTTTAAAAAATCTCTTCATTTGCTCCCTAGAGATTGATTTTGTCAAAACAGGCCAAATTTATCAAATCGAGTTTTTGATCCTTAATACGACCTCAAAAATCAAAACACAAAGAAATTACCCCCCTTAAAATTCAAAAAACTTTCTGAAAATGTAAGTTTTTCTGAAAAATACGCTGATTTGCGATTAGAAACGACTTTTTATGGAAAACAAAGAAAAACTCATAACTCCCAAAAATCATGTCAAAATGCTCTGCAAATCGGACTGAGACATTTTGAGCATATATCCAACTTGCAAAAAAACTTTCAGAACCAAAATCCAAGTGGTTTAAAAGATATGATCAAATCTTTAAACCAACTAAGTTTTTGGCCTTCAAACCAATTTACTTATGGCTTGGCCTTAAAACCAAAGTGATAATTCTACAAAAGCATTTGATTAGACCCAATATGCTGCTGTAAAAAACCAAAAATAAGAAATGAAAGTAAATGGAGCTGAAATTTTGATTCAAGCCCCACGGTGGGCGCCAAAAATGTACACTCGATTTGTGTCACACTCTAAACCCTTCTATCCAAACGATTCCATGAGTTCGGAATGCTTGGATGCCGGCTTAGAGCTCCCTATCCATGGAGTGCAAAAGAGTATATTTCAAGAATAAGAAATCTCTCAGATGAGCCTTAGAGATACTCTTCTTGCTAGTAAACCATGCAATGGGAGGTTTCAAAGACAAGATGCAAAAATGCAAATGTCCTAAGGAGTTCCTCAAGAATGCAATGCAACTAAAGATTAAACTAGAATGAATATGAAAAGTGCAGCTATTCTAAGCATGGATGAGAGTGTTACAATCCAAATATTAAGCTATGTGAGATAGATTATTGCAAAATAGAAGCTAAACTAACATGCAACATGAATCTAAGCTAAACTGCTATGGTATGAGAGAATGTAGACAAGAAATAGAAGTTCTCCACAAAGCTCCAAAGAAACCTGTTAGAAAACCTGCAGCATAACAATATTCAAAAGATGGATTGATGCTTTGAGGGGGAAAGCTCTCTCCCTTTTAAAGATGTATGGACGGTAGAGATCAAGATGAAGATGGTGGATGATCAACGGTGGAATTTGAAAATAGGAGTGATCCATGTGCACACACAAATCAACCAATAGAATATAAGTTGACTTGTCATATAAGACAAAAGTCACAAAGCCTTTTCTTTTAATTGCAAAATAGAAAAAAGACTTTATGTGTGCACTTTAAGTGGGTTAGAAGAATGGGGTCTTTTATTTAATTAAAAGGGGACATGTTCTTTTAATCAAATAATGAACTTAGGATAGCATAGTCAAACTATAGGTGATAATCAAATAAATTGATTATTAGCAATTTGGTCTAGGTAAATGATTAAATTAATTTAGCCAAAATGCTGAGAAGGGGGCTAATAGTCTAGATGACCATTTTTAGGTGATTACACCTATATGATGTGTAGCCTCTGAATATAGAACCTATTCCTTGGAATTGTTTAGACTTGCTATCGAAGCTTGTCCCTTACCTTTTGAAATGGATGAGGATCCATTGTCCTTGTGGGAATTTGACATATCAAAATTATGTATCCTCATTATGTTTGGAAACTCATCAATTCTGCTACCCTTACATTCATGCTCATCATGACCATTCTTCTTACAATAGCACAAGTTTTCTTCTCCCTTTTGTTTAAGTTGTTTCCCTTCTTATTATTATTGGAAAAAGACTTTCCTTATTATGAGGAAGATTGTTGTGTGGAGGAAGATTGATATGTGGAGGTAGATTATTTTGTGTCATCTTGTGGTCTAGCCTTCCACTTCTTTTACTTCTTGTTAGAAATTTTACCACATTGATTCTTCTTATTAGCCACCAAGGCTTGGACTTGGAAGACTAGAGAATTTGCATACTCACCAACTTTTCATGTTCTATGACCAACATTCCTGAAAATGACTCAAATGAAGGCTTGGTGAAGGTACTTCCCATTGTTAACTTGTGAGTATTATTGTTAGCATTATATTATATTTTTCATTAGTGACAACACTTATTCAATTTTAAATGATTATCGAGTTCATCACTCAGTCTACAGTGTATACTGAGTATTCAGTGGTTACCTTGTAGGTTCATCACTTAAGTAGTTCATACCGAGCATTCCTGAAGCTACTGAGTGAGTGTGCAGTCTAGTAGTTCATACCGAGCATTCATGAAGCTACCAAGTGAGTGTGCAATCTAGCAGTATTTATCGAGCCTACAGTGTTCACCAAGCTTCATAGTGTCTACTGAGTCATCAATTTATGTGATGGAAGTATAGTGTTTACCGAGTGAAAGCAAGGTAAACAAAGGATTCAATTTTTACCAAGTGATACTATGTCTACTAAGTTCCAAGCTATGTTGTGTGATTAGTATGGACCGAGCTTCTACTTCTACCGAGTGCATGACGATGCTGAGTAATGCAATGGATGTCGAGTATCAGAAGGTTACCAAGTTAGCTTGAAGAACTCAATTTTTCTACTGTTTGGCCAACTAAGTAATATTTTGTTCACTTGTGTTTTGGTCGACCTTGCAATTGTAATTATTAGAATGGTATATATGTAATGTATTATATCATTTGCAATAGATATAAAGATGTTTTTAAGGAATGGACATGTAATGTTTTAAGAAGAAAAAAAGTGAATCAGCAGCAGAGCAGAGTATTCAACAAGGTCTACAACGAGCAATAAAGATTCATCAGTCATAAGAGGTGATCTGTACTTCAAGGATCTAATCAGAAATCAAGTTGTAAGTAGATCCACTATTTCATCCTAACAGGTGAATCAGTTTTGTAAATCCTTTATCAAGGTAGACTTAATAGTCTTTGTATAAATCTCCTAACAAAGTGCATACTTCATTGTATGTTTGTAAATCCTCTAACAAGGTGGATCTAGCAGTCCAAATTGTTCTTAATAGGGCAGATCATCAGAAGTGATCAATGTAAGCCCTAATAGGCTAACTTCATACTATAGTAGCATAGATTTGTGGGTATCATCCCCACCCTAGTTTTACTTTCTATTTGGAAGGTTTTTGGGTCACCAAAATTTTGTGTTCATGTGTTATAAATGTTTATCTTTCTCATGCATACAGTAGATTAGATGAATGAATGATGATGGATCAAGTATTGAATTGATTTAAAGTTTTTTGAGGTTATTGATTCACCCCTCCCCTCTCAGTAACATAGTTAGTCTTGATTATTTTCAACAATTGGTATCAGAGCATTGTAGTTCTTAGGGAAAATTTTGACAGCTTGAGCAAAGATCTAAAGGACAAATGGAGATATTCAAACTTGATAAAGCAATTGAAAATGAAAAGCTAGATTTGGAAATGGCCATGGCTCAACTCAAAGAAGCAAAGGAGCATCTTTCTCAATCCCTAAAGAGAAGGAAAGAACTTGCAAGACAAATGAATGACCATCAATATGTTGAAGAAAAGATTGAAGACCTTTTACCATAAAGCAGCTCAAATGAAGCAAATGAGGTAATCAAGGAACTCCTAGCAAAGAATGGCTATCTACAGGAAGAAGTAAGAAAACTTAAAAGAGAACAAGAAATCCAATCAATCAGGCTATGTGAAATCTTGGAACAAAGAAAAAAATTTGAAAATGAGACAAATGAAAGGATCAATGCAAATCAAAGTCTTATTGATCAACTATCTAATGCAAATGAAGAAATCATGAATCTAAGATCTGAAAATGAAAGCCTAAGGATTGATTTAATTAATGAAAGAAAAATCAGTGAAAGATTGGAAAATGACCTAAATACTGAAAAGAAAATCATTGAGAGAATGATGAAGTCTCAAGAAGATATGAATCAATTAAACCAACAAAATGAGTAGAATCTTCATAGACAAAAGGGTAAAACAGGACTTGGATATAATGAAGAAGGTGAATCTTCCAAATAAGGTGCTCAAAGGAATCAAAAACCTACTTGCAATCACTATGGTAAGTTAGGTCATACATCAAACAAATGTTGGAGTAATAGAAAAGAAAAACTCAATGGAAAATGCTACAAGTACAATCAACATGGTCACAAAGCTAATGAATGCAAAGAAAAATCAAAATTTGAAGGCAAATGTCACAAATGCAAGAAGCATGGTCACAAGGCATTCCAATGAAGATCAAAATTATTCAATCTAGATGAACAACTTGTTAAGACAATCTTTGGATGGGATTACAATACCTGGTGCAGATGTCATTATTGTGGAGAATATGGACACATTGGCAAAGACTGCTCAAGGCATCACTTGAGAAAAAGACATACAATAGTAAGATATTATACATGCACTGAACTTAGTCATATAGCCAAGAATTGCATGAATATAGGAAGAATTGAAGATGAAAAGAAAGCTAAAGCTGATAACATTCAAAAATAGATGAGACAACAGTAGATTCCTAAATCTACCGAGCAGAATAGTTCAAATAATGGCTATGTCACTCAAGAAATGGGTGACTCGACCATTTCCAATTAGATTCATAAAGGAGGATCTGGAACTGTATCATCAAGTTATATCTGGAGTAGTTCCAAATGAAAGAAAGTAAAAGATCCAATTAGTATTTCAGATACAAAGGGTCACAAGAAATTAGGTCATATCGAGCAAGGTCAGTCACAGACTCAACCGAGCTAGGTCAGGAGTAACAAAAGTTTTGTTCGATCACTAAGTTGCAAGGTTCTATTGAGCAAGTGAATGAATGATAGCCTATCAAGCACTATTTCATCTCAGCTACTTTCATACCAAGCATTAATGATAAAAAATTGTCAAAAAGGTAGAATTTAATTTCATTCTTCACCACAATTTCTGAGCTAAGAGATTTTCAGGTGCACTCAAGCAAATTCCAAGCAATTTTAGGCGATTTTCTATCGAACGATTTGTTCAAAAAATTTCTATCTTTTGTCGAGCATCAATGGCATCTGGGAGTAGTAGCAACACCAAAGCAAAAAGAGGTTCAAAAATGCTAGTTAAAGGTGTGAAGTGGAAGGCGCCAAATTTCAAGCTAGTTCCAACAATTGCAGTATCATCAACCCCAATGGAGCTCAATCGCAAACTCTACCAAAGGTACTTCTTATCAATGATATTTGTACTCATTTTAGATGTTCTGTTCAAGAGATTGGAAACCTAGAAATGGAAAATGCCCTAGGATAAATGAGTGTTGATGGCTCTTTGAAACCCGAGCATAAGCATCTAGAGACCAAAGGATTAACCCATATCTTGCATATGCCAAGAAGTTTCTAGATTAAGTGGATTAGGTACATCCTCAATCGTGTGTACAATGGTCACCTATGGTTAGAGAAACCAGTATTAATCACCAAGAAGATGATTCATAGGATTACTAGTCTCCCCATGCTAAGTAAAGAAAAAACTACCAAAACCCTAGGTTGGGATGAACTTTAGAAGAAAACCCTAGCTAAATGGGACGGTAGAGGTTTGAAGGTTAGCACTATTTCTGATGTTGAATTAAGGTTTGGCATTCATGTCATTGCTCACAAGATTTATAGCTCTACTCATTTGAACAGTGTGCCCTGTGAGGCCATGGATTTGGCATTCAAGGTTGTGAAGAAAAATCTGGAATTTGATCTGTCAGAATTATTGTTAATACAACTGAACAAGAATATGGACAGCATTAGGACTTCAAAGAACAACCCTTGCAAATTTGGTTCTTTGTTGACATGCCTTTTCTTCTATGTACAAAAATACTTTCCATCCAAAGGAACTATTATGTGGAGAAAAGATATTCCTATTCTATATCAGATAAATGAGTTTGTAGCAGAAATGGGTGTAAACTTTGATAGCATCATGGATAATTATTTTAAAGATTTCAAGGAAAGGATGAATAACAGGTTTTGAATTCCACCAAAATTAGTCGAAGACTACAAAGATGATGTATGATTTATGGTTGATTGTGATAAAGTATACATTTAGACAGTCAGCCCCTGAATTGCATGGGTGAAACCTCTTCCTTATGAGGTGAAAATTGATGAAACCAGGGATATTATTGAAGCACTAGTGAATGAGCTAATAGATCCAAAGAAACTAATTTTTGGAAGATATGATGAGGCAAAGGCCAAAATTGAGCTTGAAATAAAACTTCCTCAAGCAATTAATAAAGGCAAGAGAAAGGTTGCCAAGTTAAAAACTGCCACTGAGCCCCTAATGATTACTGAAGAAAAAGGTGAGGATGAAGAAGAGGAGCAAGAACTAGAAAATATAGAGGAAGAATCAGAGAAGGAGGCAGAGCCAATAAAAAAGAAGGGCAAGGTAATCATTACCAAGCCACCCAAAGCCTCCACAACTATTTTCACAAGGCAAGAAAAAGGTAAGAACAAAGGTGAAGTAGTACTCAGCAAGCCCTAATTGACCTTCCAAGAAAGATTGAAATAAATGGAAGAGGGAGCTAGCATCAAAAATTTCAAGGCATTGAAATTTGAAACAAGGACTGATGCAGAGAAAATGCAGATTGAGGAACTGGTACTTAACAAGATGGGAAAATGGAAATACTCCCCAGACCAGCTTGCCCCTCAAATCTCCAAAGAGCTATTGGTGAGATTGCAACCAAGGTGGGAGTCAGCCACCCAAATGGCCAAGGACACATATGAGAAATACTTGAAGGATCTTCTACCGAGTCTTATTGAAGTAGAAATAAAGGCAGCAATGAAGGAAAACGAAGGTAAAATGATGATTAGATTTCACACATGTTTGATTTTAATTAAGGAAATTGAGCATGTTGTAAGAGATGCAACAAACATGTGGAAGAACATCTATCATTTGCAAAAGCCCAGTAATGATCCTATAGAAATCAAAGATGATAATAATGATAGTGACAATGATGGAGGAGATAATGCTCCATGTGCCACTTTTGATGTTAAGGACTATCAGGCACTAAATGATGATGACGAAGCTGAAGAGGAAGACAAGGATGAAGAAGATCCAATAAAAGTTGTAGCAGAAGTTATTGCATCCCTTCCTCACTCTCCACCAAAGACTGTTACATCTACTATGGAGATAGCTTCTGCAAGTGAGATTGTGAGCACAATTGCCACATCAATAGCTCAATCATCACCTGTCATCTCCTAGCTGCAAGTATCTTCAATGGAAGTGTTAAGAACTTCATCTACCAAGTTACAACCCTCTTTATCAGCTCTTGAGTCATCTATTGTAGCTTGTACAGTAAGTTTTCCAGTTTGTTCTACTATTTTGTCATCCATAGCTTCAACTACATCAATTTTTGTTCTAGTTAGTACTTTAGTTGTAAATATTCTAGTTGGTACATTACCTATTGATACTTCATTTTTGAGAAGCACATCAATTTTGGATACAGTTAGCACCTCTCTCAATTTTCCTCTAGTTAGCTCAATTCAAGTTTTTTCTGCTAGTCCAACTTCATCAACTATTGTAAGCACTAAAGTAAAACCAAAGACTCCACTAAAATTTTTGCTTATTGGCAAGGAAATTGATGAGGATATAGACTTGGACAAGGAAATTATTATACCTAAGATAGATCTGGATACTACCATAGTTGATGAAATGAGACTGGTCAGTCAGCATTTGGAGCAAAGAGCAAGGTAGAGACAACTTAGAGATGAGAGAGATAAATAATTCACTATAATTGTAGGTGCTAAAAATACAATTACTAAGGCAATAGGTGTTGATGTGGATTCATCTCAACACATTTTGTTACAATTAGAAGAGGCCATACAAAAGTTCAATGAGGACACTTTTGGTCAAGAGAAGATTATAGAAAAGGCAGAGAAGAAATTTGATAATAAAGTGCTTGAGCACATTGCAATAAAGTAGGTTGAACTATCTTCAATTTTGAGCAATCTTGAACATTCTTTTACAAATGTAACATCCCTTTTGTCCAAGCTATGTGATGTTACTGAGTACACAAAAGAAATAAAGGTAAAATTGAATAAAATTAATGAAGATCTAAAGGTTAGTGCTCAAAATTTGCAGCTTGACCCTAGTTCAAGCTCCACACGTCACATAAAGATCAGATTCCTGTCAGACATACAGGCAGAACTATTGAGAGAGTAAGCAAGGATCCAGTCTACACTATTAGACATCCAGAACATGATCCTTCCTATCATGGACACAATGTAGAAGCACATTGCTTATTCAAAAACATTGATCCATGATAACAATTTTTCTATAGCAAATCATATGATTGAACTTTCTGTAGAAGTTCAAGTGGCTCTCTCCACCTGCAAAATTTTGCAAGAGAATTGGGATAAGACATTGGCTCTCATTCTTAAGGTACATTCTGAGTTTTTCTCACATTTTGGTGTCTCTGTATAAGTATGATTACCTTTGGCATTATTGTCAAAAAGGGGGAGATTATTATGAGTAAGAGATAGTAAAAGTCAAAGAGGGAGTAAGAGACAATGGAGAAAATAAGATAGAATATATTGATATATGTACAGTGATAAGCTATGTATATACCATGCCATATGTATGGGGCAGATATGTAAAGGCATGTAAGAAATGTAAAAAATGTGTATACAATAGGTTTACAAAGATCAATTTTGAAAAATCAAATACAATATGTCAGTGTACACAATGTTTGGCTCGTAATTTTTTTTTGTCACTAATGCCAAAGGGGGAGATTGTTGGCATTATATTGTATTTGTCATTAGTGACAACATTTATTCGATTCTGAATGATTACCAAGTTCATCACTCAGTCTATAGTGTATACCAAGCATTTAGTGGTTACCTTGTAGTTTCATCACTTAAGTAGTTCATACCAAGCATTCCTGAAGCTACTGGGTGAGTGTGCAGTCCAACAGTTCATACTGAGCATTCATGAAGCTACCAAGTGAGTGTGTATTCCACCAGTATCTACCAAGCCTACATTGTTCACCAAGCTTCATAGTGTCTATTGAGTCATCAGTTTGTGTGATGGAAGTATAGTGTTTACCAAGTGAAAGCAAGGTAAACGAAGGATTTAGTTTTTATCGAGTGATACTATATCTATTGAGTCTCTAATGGTTACTGAGTTCCAAGCTATGTTGTGTGATTAGTATGGATCAAGCTTCTACTTCTACCAAGTTCATGACGATGCTGAGTAATGTAGTGGATGCCGAGTATCAAAAGGTTACCAAGTCAGCTTGAAGAACTCAAGTTTTCTACTGTTTGGCCGACTTAGTAATATTTTGTTCACTTGTGTTTTGGCCGACCTTGCAATTGTAATTATTGGAATGGTATATATGTAATTTATTATATCATTTGCAATAGATATGAAGATGTTTTTAATGAGTGGAGATGTAATGATTTAAGAAGAAAAAAAGTGAATCAGCAGCAGAGCAGAGTATTCAGCAAGGTCTACAAGTAGTAAAGATTCATCAGTCACAAGAGGTGATCTATACTTCAAGGATCTAATTAGAAATCAAGTTGTAAGTAGATCCACTATTTCATCCTAACAGGTGAATCAGTTTTCTAAATCCTTTAACAAGGTAGACTTAACAATCTTTGTATAAATCTCCTAATAGAATGCGTACTTCATTGTATGTTTGTAAATCCTCTAACAAGGTGGATCTAGCAGTCCAAATTTCCCTTAACAGGGAAAATCATCAGAAGTGATCAATGTAAGCCCTAACAAGCTATCTTCATAATATAGTACCAAAGTTTTGTGGGGATCATCCCCACCCTAGTTTTACTTTCTATTTGGAAGGTTTCTAGGTCACCAAAATTCTGTGTTCATGTGTTATAAATGTTTATCTTTCTCATGCATACAGTAGATTAGATGAATGAATGATGAATGGATCAAGTATTGAATTGATTTAAATTTTTTTGAGGTTATTGATTCACCCCTCCCCTCTCAGTAACATAGCTAGTCTTAATTATTTCCAACAATTATAACTTGAAACAAAGGTTTCATATTCAAGAGGAAGATGAATCATCACATGTTTGATCAACTTTCCATCCTTGATGGGTTCATCACAATCCTTAAGTTGTGTCCTATACATGTCTATTTGGGTGAGATAATTTTTTATGGTGTCAAAATTCCTAGGATCCAATTTGACAAGATTTTCCTCAATGGTGTAGGTCATGTTTTCATCTACTATCCCATATAATGCTTCAAGTTTATCCCAAACTTCTTTTGGATCAGTAATATTTTTGATGTGATATTTGACAAGACCTAAGATATTCTTTAGAAAGGTTCCTAAGGCCATATCTTGTTTTGATTCCTAGTCTTCTTTACAAGACTCATCAATGTCATAAGCATGTTTCTTTGCAACACCAGTTACATAATGTAGTAAACCTTTTTCAACTATTGGTTCCTTTATCTTTTCTTTCCATGTAGCATAATTATGTAGTGTAAATTTAGAAAAAGAACCCATAATGAAAAATAAAGAGAACAATATCAAAAGAGACAGAATAAAATGAGGCACAACCCCCTTTCACTCAATCAAAGAATCCCCAATCCAAAAAAGATAATTTGGCACTTTATATTTAGTGCTTGTACAATAGCGACTTACCAATTTAGGGCCTAAGTGGACTTTTGATCTTTAATGTTTACAACTACCCTTTGAGGCCAATTTAGACACTTATCAAGATAGCTCAAAATGACAACAAATTTGAAGCTTATAATGATTATACAATGCAAGAAAAAGGTTATTTCTGATAGTAGTATTTCTACTCAAATAAGGCTACAATATTCTTGTATATCTGTAAAGAGGACAAAAAAATGCACTTTCTAAAAAATGTGTCTAGATGAGTCCAAATGGAGTCTTTGAAGTTTCAAAATGTAGGATTACTTAGCTATAGTAACCAAAAAGAGAAATTTCTACAAAATCCATGTTTGAAAACTAGAAAATAACACCACCACTAGAAAGTTTAGGAAATTCTACCCAATTTCAAAAAACATTGCACTTAATTTGGCCTATGTATGAACAAGTTATGAGCATTTGAAAATAGATACCCAAACTAAAACTATAATTGGTGAGAAGTTGGGTTTGTTGATGTCATCAATCTAATTTTATAAATTTGACATTCTCCCACCCATAAAAAAAAACAAAAAATAAGCCCAATGACACTCAAATGAACTTCAAATCTAACCTTCTAAAAAGTTGTACAAAATGCAAAAAAAAAGTTTACTTTTAATGAAATTTAAAAATTTGCTAAAAAAAATGGATGCCTTTCCTTTGATTGAGTGCCAAGTTTGACTATATTTCTTAGGATTGTAGCTTAGCATGGCTCTCCAATACTTGTGTTGTGAAGGAGCACAACTCTCCAATACTTGAGTTTGACTGCAATTTGACCAAATTGGATCAGCTCGAGTTCAATCAACTTGGATGTCAAGCTTCTTGATTTGGATGCATATATCACTCATAGAGGTAGATTGGGGGTCACTTCCAATAGTGATGTGATGTAAATGCATAGTTGATGTTTTCAAATGCACGAAGTAAATTGGGCAATTTGACTACTTACTATAAGGAGCTCAGCTACTGTCATTTTGCTTGATCCACCAATATCACCACATGGTTGTGTCTCTGCGATTTATTTTTGGGATGACCCAAATCAGATGTGTGACGAAGCACTTGTTCTCTAGCGATAGTGTAGCAATAAGGGCCCGCGTTGATTTGGAGCCAAATCAGATACAAAGTTCAATCAAATCAATGACATGAATTAATGGTGCCAAATGTGTCGAGTGGGATCTAGTATGTCCAATGATTAAAAACTAATGGTGGGCTTGGTTTGACCACACCCTCAAGAAAAACATGATGGCGTCTAAATGTGGGGACTTGATCTTTGTTGCTATGATGTCTATAATAAATGGACCCAATTTGAATGATGGATCAAATGGTGGATCAAACTATAGAAGGATGGTGTGGGATGGTGTTATGATACAAGCTTAAAGACCATGCCAAATCATAGATTTGTTGTCTATATTGGATGGGATATCATACTATAGTGATCTTTTTGTAATCCTCCAAATTGGAAAATTGGGCTTCCAAGTCTGATTTGCAAAAAAACATTTCTTATATTTAAATTTTGCCCAACATAAGAAAATGTATAGTCAAAATTCACTTGAATGACCATCCTAACACAATGGTGACTTCCACTTTGGCTCTAGATGCTCCTAATTAAATGTTGATCACATATGTGAATCGTGGCCCTCCAAGAGGTGAGACAATGAAGCCCTCGAGTGGCTAGAAAATGTACACTCATATGGCTTTGATACCATGTAAAAATTAGCCTAAGGCAATAATACAATGCCAAGATCTAGAAGCACAAAAGATAGCACAAGAGAGATAAGAAATGATCAATGAGAATCTCAATGATGATCAAATAATAATGGATGAATACTTCATGGTAGTGCATGTATATATAAAGGAAATCAAGATGAATAGGATCAGAAAAGAGATAATCATAACAACTAAGCACATTTCCACCAAGAGTGGATTATCATCCATTGTGCATGAATGTACGTGCAAAAATGAGAGGATAAGAATTCAAAAGTGTATCTTGTAAAGAGATGTAGTAGACAACATATACTCAATTGGAGTATACAAACTTCTAGGTGTCTACAAGAGAACTAATATATTAAAATGCATTAATCTAAGTAAACTTAAGTAAAGTGTAAATAGTAAATACTTATTTACACCAAAAATTTGGTATTAAAAAAAACATTTAATTTTCTTAAGGAAAAGTATAATTGGCCGCAATTATATAAGGATGTTTAGAAGTTTGTAAGAAGTTGTGGAGTTTATCAAGTTACAAAAAAAGTAAGTTAGAATATTGGATTGTGTACACCTATTTTAGCACTTGAGAAACCTTGGAGTGGTATTAGTTTGGATTTGGTTCTTGGCTTACCAAGGACAACAAGAGGGCATGATTCTATATTTTTAATTATTGATAAATTTTCTAAGATGACACATTTCATACCTAGTAAGAAGACATCAGATGATCTGCATATTACAAATATTTTCTTTAAGGAGATTATAAGGTTGCATACATTACCAAGGAGTATTGTATCTGATAGAGACAGTAAATTTGTTGGTTATTTCTAGAAAACTTTGTGAAAAATGATGGACATCGATTTTAAGTTTAGTTCTACATTTCATCCATGGACTAATGGACAAACATAGGTTGTGAACAAAAATCTTGGGTAAATTTTTGAGATGCTTACTTGGGGATAAACTAAGTAAATGGGATTTAGTATTGGCATGAGAAGAGTTTACATACAATAATTATGTGAACGTAAGTAATATAAAAACACCATTTGAGATTGTTACATGAATGTAGCCTAGAGGTATATCAAACTTGAGGGATATTGTTGATGAAGAGAAGAGGATTGCTGAAGGAGAAGAATTTGCTAAAGTTATGAAGTCTTTGCATTAGGAAGTGAAAAAAAAGTTGGAATAGAGTAATCATAGGTACAAGGATATTGTAGATAAGTCAAGAAGACATGTGATTTTTGAAGTTTGTTATAAGATGATGGTTCATTTGAAGGATGGTAGATTTCTTGTTGGCACATATAGTAAGTTGAAAATAAAGAAGTATGGTCATTGTTGAATCTTGAGGAAATTTGATAGTAGTAATGCTTATGAAGTTGAGTAACCTAATGACATGGATATATTTCCTATATTCAATGGTGTTGATTTATACAAGTATCATGAATCTGACAATGAGTTGACAGTACCAAGTAATTTTCCTAACAAAAAGACTAAAGAGATAGAGCAAATTTTGGATCAGTAGAGCTAGTGAGAGTACAAGGGGAAATGATTACTTTGAATATTTAGTAAAGTGGAAGAACAAGCTAGTTAAAGATTTTGCATGGATTTCTCAATCTGATTTGGATTCAACTTGGATTGTAATACACTCATAATTTAGGAGAATCATTTCTTTTAACCCTTGTTATCTAATGCAGAAGCATCTTGAGTTGCATTGTTATCCTACTTGGTAGATGTGTGCTTGGTTATCATTGAGAACTTGTTTAATGAATTCTGAGCTATTGGCTCAGTGAATGTGTTCTTTTCTTTGTTCACCAAGTGGCTCAGGTTTCTTATTTACTGAGTGGTTTATGTTCTGTGTTTACCAAGTGCCTTGGTGATTCTCAGTATTTGTTGTTCGGTGATGTCTTGTTCTTCTTTCACCAAGTTTTTTGTTTGGTTCTTATTTGTGATTTGACCTCTATATTTGATTCTTAATCATGATTTAATGTATGGTGATTAATCATTGGGATGCATGTAAGTTGTTATTTGGTTGGCCTTCTTTAATGTGATGGTCTAGAAACTTTTGTAAGCCATTCTGGAAAGTATAAATAGAGGGTCTTGGTCTAGGTTTGGTAGCAGGTAGAATAATAAAGAGGATTAGAGGAAGAGACCATAGATCTCACATGTTGGAGGATATTTCTGAGTATTTGGATCTTTGTATTGGTTGTAACTCAGAAGGCCTCACGATTGGTCATGTGTAATGAAATTCCATGAATAAGTGAAATATTTTTGGTTCTCTCTCATTTTGGTGTTGTTCATTGTGAATTGCTTTCATTTTTTACCTAAGAAAGGGTTTTTTGATTGATAGGAATGCCTTGGGCCTTACCTTTTGATTATCTCCTTGTGTCACAAATTAGCCTCTAGATGCCTTTGAATGAGGAGAAACTACTGAAAGACCTCCCCTTGAACCACCAATAAAAGCTAATGAAACAGAATGCAACAATAATATTATTGGAGCTTGGGATTAAATTAGATAAGATAGTTATTCCCATTATAGCTAGTTTGAAGTCAATGTTATTTTTTCAGAAAATGATGTATATTTGATATCTCTACAAGACTTTATTTATTGTTTGTTGATGTTTTAGAAACAAGATACTTCTTCGTCATTTTTTATTGAACTCAAAGATATGATGTAGTTTTTTGCTCGGAATTTAATATTTAAAATTTACTTTTTATGAGTGATAATAACTTGAAGAAACAAAACATGAAAATTTTAATGAGAAATTAAAATATAAAATGTAAAACTTAATGTACAATATGAAAATACAGTACAAAAAATAAATAAATTAATATTACAATTCTTTTACTATGTTATATATATATATATATATAGAAAAACGTATAGACTTCAATGAGAAAATAAAGTACAACAATAAAAAGTTTAATACTGCAATTCTTTTAGTATGTTTCATACATGCACACACACACACACACACACACACACACACACACACACACATATGTATATAGATATGTATATGTATATGTATATGTATATGTATATGTATATGTATATGTGTGTGTGTAGGCCCAAAGGCTAAGATTTATAATGTTTAAATTACAAAATCCATCTCAATAGAGAAACATAGATAAGAGATGGGACAAGTATATTTCAAATCTTGACTAAGATCTACTACTAGATAGCTTATGCATAACGAAATTGTTGGTTTCTTTATAATATTCCTTTATTTGAAAATTCCTACTAATCAGAGATATTAACATTTGTAATTAAGGAAAGTAAAGATAACATAATAATATCCCAGAAAGAAAAAGTACATGCTTCTAAACTTCCACTAGATAGATCTTTTTATTAATACATAACTCCAATTCTTATGTGGTAGAAGATGACCACACTAATCAATAACACTACTGCAAGATATACATAAATTTTCCTTCCTTTTAAATTATTGATTTCCACTTTCTAAACCTCTTTTGATCCACAGTAAATACAATAGAGAACATTATTCTTGTCAATCAAATTTATGTTGTAGTTACGAGGTCTAGGAGTCATATGTACATCATTGAAATTAATCATTGGTTAGGGCCACAATAATGGTTCCCACTTTCCATCATGAAGAAATTAGATGGACATTGGGAACATCCTATTTTAGAGACTTTGAATGAAGCCTAACCTTCATTTGTCCCTATGGGTTGTTGGACTAACCGCTAGCCTTCCCCTTCAAGATTCATAACATGGCTTAACCACCTCTTGTGTTCTATAAGTCTAATGGTTGTATTAGGCATTAATAGGTCAATCTTTTGGTGCAACAAAAACTCTAGCTTGTAACAAGTGGTATCAAAGCTTGGTCACAAGTTTGAATCTCCTTGGGTAATGTTGAGGGGGGGATTGTTGGACTAACTGCCATCCTTCCCCTTTGAGATTCATGGCATGGCTTAACCACCTCATGTGTTCTATTAGTCTAGTGGTTGTATCGAGCATTAATAGGTCAATCTTTTGGTTCAATGAAAAATCTAGCTTGTATCATGGGTTTCATTCAAAGACCATAGTATAGGGGCTTTAAATAAAGCACATTGCTTCGTTAGAATCCCTTAGTATAGGGGATTTGAATGAAACCCCCTGCTTCATTCTAAAGCCCCTAGTAGCTGGAAAGTATGAAGCCCCCTTTGTGCCATACATTCTACAAGTAAATGCTTTGAATAAAGGGGGCTTCATTCCTATCCTCTACAAGGGCTTCATTTGAAGCCCCCGAAACACCAATTTTAAAAAATTTCTTAAATTTTCAGTAAAAATTTTCCCTTTTGAGGGCTCAAACAAGGGCAAAATAGGTCTATTTTTTACTACTAATTATACCAGATTGTTCTACTCTAAATAAGATTTCTAATAACTATACTTTTAATTTACATTGTGTTTATTGTGATGTTTTATTTGTAGTTTTATTAAATATAGGTTGTTTGACCATCCACAAGTCTCAGTTTGAAGCTTCGAAAAAAATAGAAAATGAGAAAGAAAAAATAAATTGGAAAATGTATTCTACAAAGGAATGTGTGTTACCTTTCTAGCAAAACAAGAAAAAATTCATTTTGATTTATACAAAACAAATAATATTGATTAAAATCAACCTATAACGTCACTTTTCCATTGAACATAATCTACCATTTTTAACGAAATTGTTTGAAACCAACTAAAGTGCTTAGGTACTGATGTTACCATTCTATCCTTGAAATAATCTTGGCATTATCTTATTTTAAAAAAATGTTATGTTGATCAAAATAGCCATCACTCTTTAAAAATGCTAATTTTTCATATACACCACTTCTCAAAGCAGAAAACAAAATGAACTTCAATCACTTTGAAAAAAAATTAAAAATAACATTAGAAAAGACACAAAATGCTACAAATCACTAGTTTACATCATCTTCAAACTCTTTACAATTTTTTAGTGATGTACATTTAAAGTGAAGATTTTTTGAAAAATATCTATTTCAGTGTCAAAGTTGGCCAAAAAGTGGGAACTCTTAGTGTGCCCTAACTCCAGTACCTTCTCTAGATCTCCTAGATAGACACTCTTGAATAGTTTTCCACATTAAGTATTTATTCCATATT
The DNA here is from genome assembly GCA_028749045.1 of Cupressus sempervirens. Taxonomy (NCBI): domain Eukaryota; kingdom Viridiplantae; phylum Streptophyta; class Pinopsida; order Cupressales; family Cupressaceae; genus Cupressus; species Cupressus sempervirens. The sequence goes on along the minus strand of CM053783.1, from coordinate 506,124,786 downwards.
TTTAAGACTCCACCATATGCACCATTGTTATAGACATTGATGCAATATCTAAAGGAACTTTGTATTGATCTATATTAAAAATGAAATATTTTCTCATAATTCCAAATACTCCTCTAATAATGAGAAAATGAGAGGACATTACTATATCCTTGATCATCATACCAATAATAGGCCCATAAAATACAATTTGTGTAACAAGCCCATTAAGCTTTATTATTGTCTCCATTTTTGGGACTGTTGAAATATTGGATATGCTAAACTAATAATTAGTGCTCATTTATACAATCAGTGAAGGAAAGCAGAGGCTAGGAATATGAAGGGATGTTTAAAGAAAGCTTGATCAAGAATATGAAATATTACAAGACCATAGGAATAAGAACCAAAATTGACGAAGGCATGTCTAGAGAGACTCAACAAAAGACAAGATTATTGACTCATCAATCTCTATTCTATCATGATATAAATGACAATATTTACTTAAAGAAAGATAAACAATGTTAGGAATTGAATAAAGAAAACAGAGAAAACAACAAATACTTGATTAATCCCTATTACTTCTGAATTAAGGCTTCAGATAATTGGACCCGAGAAGAGGTAATAGTCTTAGAAAAGGAAACATTCCCATTTTGGTGTATTCTAAGAGAAAATTCTCTCAAGATACACCAATAAAAGGGGAAGGTGTTTGATCAAAGATATGATCTATCAAAAATCATTCTACTTGGCTAGAGTAACATTACCTAAATTTCATTAAACAGATAAAGTTAGATTACTCTACTATAAGAAAACAATATCTTGATATGATCCATGACAAGATAGTTCTTGCCAAGGTATCCATATGATTTAATAGATAACAATAATCATAGATAACCTATCACAAGGAAAACATAAATAACCAGACTTGTCCAATTAAAAGATAAGTACCACAAAAGTCACCCAAGATCAAAAGGTGAAGGATAAAGTACATATCATCTATCCTAATTAATGCCTAACTAAAACAATCTTAAAAACATCAACTTAATAGACCACCATATTTTGATATACAATAACATGAGGTGAGGAAAATTCCATGCATAAGCAGCCAAGGGGAAATTGTATCTAGGGATATTTCTATGTTTGGGAACTTTATGAATCTCAAATGTACAATATCACTAAATACCATAACCCCTTTTAAAATTAGTGAACACTTTATTAGTGAATCTAAAAAAGAAGAAGCAAAGAACCTAACACTAGTAACATTTCATCTAGAACCTAGCCAAGAAGACACCTTGGGTCAAAGGAAATAAAACTATCAGAAGAGCACTTATAACCATTTTAACCAGAGCTCCACATCCTAGGATTCCTAAATTAGAAAAATCATAGATTAAGTATAAATCTCCAAAGAATGAGAGAAAGAGAAAGATCTTTGACTAGATTATAAAGAATATACTAAAAGGAATTAACAAAACAAAAACTATTGGCTGCTCCTATTTGAATGATATATTTAATTATAAATCATTTTGTTGGAATTCTTTAGAATAATGGAGGGGGGGTGAATCAGTTATCTAAGGTCTAGATGTACAGATATAACTTTTCACAGCTTAGTGAACCCATAAAACATTTATCATCATGCATGCATTCATAAGATTATGTAATTTCTTAAAACTTGTAGGTTATTGTCAAATTAATTTGTAGAAATGTAAACATGAAACATAACAAATTCAACAACACACTTGACACAATGATTTACATGGAAACCCAATTTGGGGGAAACCACCAGTAACATGCTACTCTTTCTCACTCTTCTAAAGTGATGCCTTTTGAAAAGCCAACCCTGAAAAAGGTTACAATACACAATGTTAAATGTGACCTAGTTAAATGATTTCAATCACCCAATTAGGAGTGATCCTTGCTAGAGGACTCTAGACCATTCACTTGGAATGTCACCCGATTAAAGGATTTACAAATGACTTTTAGGTCAACTATAATCCAAAGGATTTACCCTAGACTGAAATAATTACTAGAGAGTAATAGTAAGACTTGATCTGATAACAACTTACAACTCCATTTATAGATTATAGATCTTTGTTTCAGTCCTCCATTTTCTTGGCTTTCACACACTTCAGCTCTGATAGCTTGTTCACGCTTCAAGCATCCATACCCTTAAGCCTTCTTACTTAACATGCCAATGCAGACTCTTCACTTAGGTCACTAAATGAAGCAATACCCTAGACTCATTGTCTTTCTTAGGTTCTCACACATGACAACCCTTGCCTCTAACCAGTCATCCCTATAAATAGAGAATTAAGATATTTTTTGTTCATTCTCCATCATCCAATTTAGGGTTAGGATAGATTAGGTAGGATTTAATGAATCTACCCCTTATTCCATTTCATTTCTAGAAACTTCTCCTTCAATCCTCTTTGAATTCATCTCAAAATGATTTACCATGAATTCTGTGCCACCAACTCATCAATCTTATCTTCCACTTGGTTCACACAATCCTAGAAAAAAAACTTGTTAGCTCAGATCCATCAAATTCAAAAATCTTTCTAATAATGTTGACACTTGGCATTAACTTGTTTTCGATACTCGGCACAAACTTTTTTCCGATACTCGGCACACGCTACATTGCTTGACATTCTTTGAAAAATCACTTGGCTCAAACTAAATTTTACTAGTGCTTAGCATCAACTAAACTTTAATTGGCATCAACTATTTTACTTGGCATACACTAAAATAGACTTTTACTCAGCTACAACTAATATTTTCCTTGGCTTGCACTAATTTTATTCAACACCTACTGTCTACTTGGTCAAGCTTGGCAAACAAAATTTGTTTAACTTATTCTTCTGAACTTCCTTAGTGTAACCAACCTTTGCAACCTTAAGTAGATTATCAATGCACTACGTTATTACTATCTTAGCTAATTCTTGTACTTCTTATCATATCATAACTCAACCTTTCCTCTAGGTGCTATTGTTACATATTTTGATCAAATTCTCTTCATCAATCAAATAAGTGATAGTACTCAAATCATATATGTAGTTGTCTTACTAGAAAAAATATAGGTTTGACATTAATGACAAAACAATGATTGAAATAGATTTATCATACTTGAATCAATCTATTTGCAACAATCTCCCCGTTTCAACAATCTCCCTTTTTGGCACTGATAGAAAACCAAAGTGATCAACCAAACTAACTAGGTTAAAATAGTAAGACCAACAAAATACCAAAAAGAAAATAATTCCTTGTATTTAAATCTCTCCCTCTATCAGCAACTTTCAACTTCTAAATAAGTTACAAAATTATGTTATGTTCTAATTAATAGACAATCAACTCATCCTTATGACTCCCTATGAATTACTTCTTACATCTCCCTCTACATTATTTTCCTCTTACTATGTAGATGTAATCAGAAGATACACTTTCTTTCTCAACAGTCAAAATTTCTCCCTCTTTGTCTATCTTCAATATCTCTTTTGATCAGTTCTAATCTCCCTTATCTTGTATATGTATATCTCCCTTTAGTTATATGTCTCTTTTGATCAGTTCCAATTTTCCTCTTTGACAACAATGCTAAAGACTTGTCATCTTAATATGTAGATATGAACTTTTTCAATTTCTCTCTCTGTCACCTTGCTTGTGATTGATTTGTAATTTCAGCATTTTGATTACTTTAGGTAGCTCCTAAAGTAAGATCCACTGCATCAATTTCTAATATATGGAAATCAACTTAGTTGATGTAGGGCACTCCTTTTGTTACTTAGATATCCTTTGATAGGGGTATCACCCCTAGCTTACCTCTTAGATATTCATGAGCATCCTTAGGTAATACTTTTGTGAAGATATCAACAATTTTCTCTTTTGTGTTAACATATTCTATCTTCACCTCTTTATCTTGAACTAATTCTCTCAAGTAATGATACTTGATTGCAATGTGCTTAGTGTTCATGTGCATCATGGGATTAGTTGATATATTTATAACACTTGTATTATCACAATAAAGTATCATTGGTTTAGTAATTTCTTCCTTCATTCCTTTGAGTAGCTATTTGATCCATACAGTGTTTGTACAATTTATTGTAGCAACAACATATTCAGCTTCAGTAGTAGATTGTGAAGTGTAGTTTTGTTTCTTTCTAGTCCATGTAACTAGCCTCTTGCTTAAGAAAAATGCTCCTCCACTAGTGCTCTTTTTGTCATCAATGTTTTTAGCCTAGTCAGCATCAATATAGGCTCTTAATTCAAATTTCTCATTTTTCTTATAGTATAGAACATATTCCTCTATTCCTTTCAGATATCTCATTATTCTTTTTACATGCATCAAATGATTCTCCCTGGGATTAGTAGAGAATCTTGTAACTAGCCTTATAGATAATGCAATATTAGGTATGTTATGTACTACATATTGTAATTTTCCAATCATAGACTTGTATAATGTTTGATTCACCTCAACTAAATCATTATTCTTTGACAATTTATGTCTTGTCACCATAGGTGTACTTACTTGCTTAGAATATTCCAATCCAAAAGTTCTCAGTATCTCCTTAACATACTTTGATTGAGTGATGTATATACCATATTTCATCTGGTGTACTTGCAAAACCACAAAGAACTTGATCTCTCCAACCACAAACATCTCAAATTCTCACTTCATTTCATTTGCACAAGCCTTACATAAAGCATCTTGACCTCCAAACATGATATCATCAACACAAAATTTAGATAAAAAAATACCTTTTCCTTTCTCTATCTTCAAGTACAGATTGTTGTTATCATCAGTCCTTTCAAATCCAATCTTCACAAGATAGTTATGAAGTCTCTCATACTATGCTCTTGGTGCTTGCTTTAAACCATATAAATCTTTGTATAATCTGCGTACCATATTTTTATTGTTAACATCAACAAATCCTTCTAGATGTTCTATATAAAATTCTTCTTCTAATATATCATTCAAAAATGCAGATTTAACATCCATTTGATAAAATTTGAAACCTTTGTATGCAAAGTAAGCAAGTAGAGTTCTTACTCCTTCCAATCTAGCAATAGGGGCAAATGTTTCTCCATAGTCAATCCCTTCTTCTTGTGCATGTCCTTTATAGACTAATCTTGCCTTGTTCCTTGTGACTTCACCATTTTCATCTAACTTGTTCCTATATACCCACTTGGTGTCAATCACATTTTTGTCTTCTGGTCTAATAACTAAAGTCCATGTCTTATTTTTCTAAAAAAATTCAATCTCTTCTTCCATGGCTTTACCCCAGTTCATATCTTCTAAGGCATCTTTCACTATTTTGGGTTCTTTCATGCTTAGTAGACATGTATCATTTCTCAACTTGTTCCTTGGCATTGGTCTAACATCTTTATCTCCAATTATTTGTATAGTAGGATGATGTTTCTTAACATATTTGGACAATCTTGGTTTAGCTTTAGTTTCTTTATTTGGTCTTTCAACTTTTGAGTCACTATGTACATCTTTGTTAGGTAGTTCAACATTTCTTTCATGTATACTAATATTAGAATCAGAATGTGCCTCATCTTCATTCTGTAACTCAGCACTTGAATGTAGCTTAGTTCCTGAATGCAACTTGGCATTCATAATATGTAACTCGGTAGTCATTGAAACTTGTTGTTGGTTTGTAGCTTGATTTGCAGCATCTTCTTTAGTAGTCATACCTTCATAAAATTATACAAATGATTTGTATTCTTTTGGTTCCTTCATAGGTTCAGCCTTATATACTTGTGCACATTCATGAAATTTCACATTTTCACTTTCCACAACTTTTTTAGTGTTAGTATTTAAACACTTATAAGCTTTATTTCTTGTGTAATAACCTAGGAATATACCTTCTTCACTTTTTGCATCTAGTTTACCATTCCTAAAATCTTGGAGAATATAGCATTTGCTTCCAAATACCTTAAAGTATTTTACATTGGGTGAGTATCCATACCATCATTCAAAAGGTATTGAATGAGTACCTTTCTTGACTTTTACATGGTTCAAGGTATAGACAGCTGTACTTATAGCTTCTCTCCAATATTTCAAAGCAATATTTTTCTCCATCATGTCCTAGTGTAGTCCATTATAGACCTATTCCTCCTTTCAGAAATTCCATTTTTTTGAGGGGTTCTAGGAGCAGATGCCTATCTTTTGATTCCTCTATCATTACAAAACATCTCAAACTCATTTGATGCACATTTTCCTCCTCTGTCAGATCTCAAACATTTTAGACTTTTACTTGTTTCTTTTTCAACTCTTGCTAAGTACGCTTTAAACATATGGAAAGCATCAAATTTCTACATCAAAAACATAATTATCATCATCATGTAATAATCATCAACTAGCAGCATAATGTACTTGTCTCCTTTGTAGCTTTGCACTTCAATTGATCCACACAAGTCAAAATGAACAATCTCTAGTATTCCTTTAGAGGTATGAGTTTTACTCTTAAAACTCAACTTTGTCATTTTCCCTAACTAACATTGTTTGCACATTATATTTCCAGGCTTCTTCAGCTTAGGAAAACCTCTAACTTTTCCCATGTTATTGATACTAACCAAGTTATCAAAGTTAACATGACATATTCTCTTGTGTCATAGCCACACATCATCAAATTCTACAACTAAAGAAGTAGCATTCTCTATATCAAGGTAGAATAGATTACTCCTAGTTTGATCACCCTTTCCAATTAGTTTTCCATCAATATCATATATCTTAGCAATCTTATTTTCAAGCTCAAACTTACATCCTGAATTATTTAATTGTGACACACTCAATAGATTATATTTAAGTCCTTCAAAATAGTAAACATTGTCGCATAAAATATTTGATGTGAATTTGATAGAGCCTTTTCCTTTTATCAAACATGGTACATCATTACCAAATCTTACACTATTTCCATCATAACAATTCAAGGTAATGAACTTACTTTTATCTCCAGTCATGTGACGTGAACACCCAATGTCAACGATCCATCTATCATTTTTGTTCACACAAGACACAAGTACAATTGCCTCATGTTCATCAGATTTGTCCTCCATTGCAACATATGTGACTTCATCATCATGTTCATCAGATTCATCTCTTATTTCCTCTTTAGCAATGTAGCAAGACTTATTTCCATTGTCTTTTTAATCCTTGTTGTCTTCATCTCTTTTACTTTTGTACTTGTCACCACCTCTATAGTTCTTCTTCTCTAGACATCTAACAACAATATGACCAACCTCATTTCAATTGAAACAAATGATAGGTAATTTACCTTTAAACTTGCCTTTACCTCTATGAAATCTCCTTTCTAGTAGTGCTTCAAGTTGATCTACATCTTCCTTATCTCTATCACTGTCATTGGACACATATTTTGTCTTTTTCTTCTTCTTCTCACTAGCTTCCTTCAACAACAACTTAGCTTTGAAAGAAGATTCAATATTTTTAGGTTTGTAATTATTAAAGTTAGTTAGCTCAAAAGTAGTGAGCCTACCTACCTAACCTTCAAGTGTTAGATCATTCCCTGGTATACATCTTAGTTCTTTTATTACAGAAACTCTAATAGCATAGATGGGTAGTAATGTTCTCAAAACTTTTCTTAGTATAGTATCATCATCTATTTTACTAGTAGCTCTTCTTATTGCATTAACAACATCTTTATCCGAGAGCAATATTGAGCAACATTCTCACCTTCTTGCATTCTCATATCATCAAACTTACCTCTAAGACTTTCAACTTTGGCTCTCAAAACATTCTTGTCTCCTCCATAGATGACGTGCAGAGCATCCCACATTTTTTTTGCACTATCAAGACTTTTGATATCATTAAACTTAGCATAGATTATGGTAGAGGCAATCTCCAACATTGTCTAGTTGTGTTCTTTCTTCATTTTCAGATCCTCAACAATTAGGGCTCCAGTAGAATCAACATGCTTAGTAGTAATGGTAGATTGTGCATGATCTCCAAGTCCTCCAAGGTGTAGTTTCAGCATACTTTTCCATGCAAGAAATTTATCTCTATTAAGCTTGGGTACTTCTCTTTTTGACATCTTGATCTTTATGCTTCTAGTACCTTCAAACTAGTCCTCTTAAGCAGATGGCTCTGATACCAATTGTTGGAATTATTTAGAATAACTAAGAGGGGGGTGAATCAATTATCCAAGGTCTAGATGTACAATTATAATTTATATCTTAGTGAACACATAAAACATTTATCATCATGCATGCACTCATAAGATTATGCAAATCAATTCGTACAAATGTGGACATGAAACATAACAGATTCAACAACACACTTGACACAATGATTTACGTGGAAACCTAATTTGGGAAAAACTGCAAGTAACATGCTACTCTTTCTTACTCTTCTAAAATGATTCCCTATGAAAGGCCAACCCTATTAAAGGTTACAATACACAATGTTAAATGTAACCCAATTAAAGGATTTCAATCACCTAGTTAGGAGTGAGCCTTGTTAGAGGACTTTAGACCATTCATTTGGAATGTCATCTAATTAAAGAATTTACAAATGACTGTTAGGTCAACCTTAATCCAAAGGATTTACCCTAGACTGATACAATTATTAGAGAGTAATAGTAAGGCTTGATTTGATAACAGCTTACAACTCCATTTGCAAATTATAGATCTCTATTTCAATCCTCCATTCTGCTTGGGTTTCACACACTTCAACTTGGATAGCTTGTTCACCCTTTAGGTATCCATACCCTTAAGCCTTTTTGCTTAACATATCAATGAAAACTCTTCACTTAGGTCACTCAATAAAGCAATACCCGAGACTCATTATCTTTCTTAGGTTCTCACACATGACAACCCTTGCTTCTAACTAGCCATCCCTATAAATAGAGAATTAAATATTTTATCATTCATTCTCTATTGTCCAATTTAGGGTTAAGATAGATTAGGTATGATTCAATGAATCTACCCCTCATTCCATTTCATTTCTAGAAACTTCTCCTTTAATCCTCTTTGAATTCATCTCAGAAGGGTTTACCATGAATTCTGTTCACCAACTCATCAATCTTATCTTCCACATAGTTCACACAATCCAAGAAAAAAAACTTGTCAGCTTAGATCCATCAAATTCTCAATAATCCTGACACTTATAATTAACTTTTTTCTAACACTCGGCACACATTGGGTTGCTCGACATCCTCTAAAAAATCACTTGGAATGAACTAAAGTTTACTGATGCTCAGGATCAACTATTTTACTCGACATACACTAAAATAGACTTTTACTCGGCTCGAACTAATTTTTTGCTCGCTTGCACTAACTTTGCTTGGCACCTACTATCCACACAGTCAAGTTTGACAAATAAACTTTGTTTAACCTATTCTTCTGAACTTCCTTAGTGTAACCAACCTATGCAACCTTAAGTAGACCATCAATGCACTATGATATCACTGTCTTAGTTGATTTTTGTACTTCTTTTCATATCAAAACTCAACCTTTCCTCTAGGTGCTATTGTTACATCTTTTGGTCAAATCCTCTTCATCAATAAAATAAGTGATAGTACTTAAATCATATAAGTAGTTGTCTTACTAGCAAAAAAGTAGGTTTGACATCAGTGACAAAACAATGATTGAAACACATTTACCATACTTGTATCAATATGTTTTTAACAATCTCCCTCTTTAAACAAATCTAAATTCAAAATAATATCATATGGGCTCATGATTTATAAACAACATATTTAATTTAACAATTTCTTTAAGATATGTTTAAACTATACAATCCCATAGGTATGTGAAGGTTTATGTAGTCCAATATGATGATGATCAATTTAATAGGAAGGTATTAAATTTATTACCACAATAGGAAGGAAAACTAAAATAGTATTAATGCAAGATTTTAAAAGCATAATAGCACCAAAATTTTCCTCTTAATAGCTTTTGAATTTACATCCCAAAGTTATTAAATTAGAATACAACAAATTGAAGATATTGGACCGAATGTTTTTTATTTATTTAACAATTACTAATCTAACTAACAATCGACAAGTTCTTTGTTGGTGTATTCCTATTATTATAATAATTTTATATGATTCTTAAAACCTTATTTATTCTAGAATCTTTCTTAGAATAATTCTTATTTCATGTGTCTATTATATTTATCAAACTTACCCAATTTGTAGGACTACATAAGCCAAAGATATAATTAAAAGGAATCTATCTTAGTTTTCAAAAATAAAGTATAAATGATACTTAGCTATTATCCACATCCATATGAGGGAAATTCAAGAAGAATTTGAATCTATTAGACCATTCACATTTACATATGCTATAAAGAGTAACAAGGTTAAATTGTGAAGGAAATTATTACCTAGAAGATGTACCGGTGTTCCTTCGACACCCTCCTATTTTAACCATTGTATTCTAATGAAAAAACTTGTCCATACCCTATGAAAATTAATCATGTGCTACCAACTAAAATTACTACAACCATGATCCATGATGGAAATATCAACAAACATTTAACTTAATAAAGAATATTGATTTAATCATTTTAAGACAAAGAATTATATGATAATTAAAATAGAGTATCCCATATGTACAAAACTTTGATTAGATTTTAAAATTACATACTTGTCGAGCTTAATATATATCCTTTAAACATTAATACTAAGTTGGGCGTAAGAAAAACATAAAACTCATAGTGTTACTCCTTATCTAGAGAACCATAGTGAAACCTAATAACAAATAAAATATTGTCACCCAAGAAGCATTGAACAATAATATTTATAAATTTGAGCGACGTATGATTATTAGTTCCTAATCAATGTTTTGACCTTCATCTATGTTGCCAAATCTTGTTGTTGTAGATACTTCCTTGGCTTTCTTTGAGTTGTTCTATCTCTTTAACTTAGGTAGTATGAATTTGAAGTCACCATGACCATCTACATTGGTGATTGGAAGGATCTCTATTTTGGATTTTTTTAATAATGATACTAATCACATTACACCATGTAAGAAGGAATTACACATTAGAAAACATCCCTGACCATGCCCTATCAAATAAAATAGGGTCCTAATTGTCAAATAGAACATTTAGGGATTTTCGCTAATTTAATAATGTTGATGAGCCAATCCATATATGCTTCCAAATAAGGGATATCCATCCTTTTTTTGATATTTAATACCACATTTTGAAGTTCCTTCATCCAAGTAGGGCCAGGAATGAATTCACATTGTCTCAACATATCCCACTGGTTGACACCAAAACAAAGAAAATAAGAAATGAAGCTGCCAATAACCTCACTATTTGTTCTCTAGGTCTAGTTGTAGTTAAAGTGTTTATCACCCAACACCATACTCACTACCAACCACACCAAATTATCTGGTACTTGTAAAATCTTACCCCACCTCTCAGGTTTTAGCTGTCTAAACATCACATAGTCACATTTTCTTGAGAGTGTAATAAAACTTTAGCAGTGTCCATTGAAATTCAGTGCAGAATGGATAACATAACTCAAATAGGATAGATATTATGGAAATTACAAAGATAAGATATATAATGATAAAAGTAGAGATAATTTAAAAAGTTTGAGGCTTGTATTCTGGCCAATAATTATTAATCATTGCCTAAACTAAGGGAGATATGTGTACTCTCAAAAAGGTGCACTTTTCTAGGTCCTTCTATTTGAGGGATCTCATGGATTGAGAGCCTCAAATGTTGACCTAGAGCTCCCTAGTCATGACATGCAAAGGGATGTAAATAGAAATAGAATGGTTCTCAAATGAGCATAAGAATGTAGCCCCTTGAAAGTACACCATGAAAGGGAAGATTCCAAGATATGAACAAAGATTCTAGTGTCTAAGAGTCCACATGCAATGCAATTCAAGTGAAAACTAAGCTATAAGATGAGATATGAAATGCAAACTAACTAGCAAAATGAAAGTATTACAATTCTTCTAATTAAACTAGGTTTGTTATTCTAATGCATAAGAGAAAACTATACTAATGCAACATGATGCTAAACTACTATGATATGTAAGTGAGAAAGTGAGGCCACAAGCTCTTCCAAAGCTCTAAGAGTACCTAAAAAATCTTGTAGCATAACAATAGTACAAAAGAGTGGGTCCAAGATGAGGAGAGAACTCCCTCTTTTAAAGACATATGGATAGTAGAGATCATGAAGCAAGAGGATCTAATCAAGGGTGAGGAGTTGACTTTTGCATGTTCCATGTGAAAAATTATTTTCACCAATCACAAAGAGTTGACTTTTGTGTCTCCATGTGAGAAAAAATGACTTTTCTTTTAATTTTAAAGTGGGATGATGCATTTATTAGTGTAGCTTAGGATAAGAATATAATGGGGTCTTTTATTTAATAAAAGGGAGGAAATGTTCCTTTTAATTAAATAAGAACTTAGGATATAGTAGTAAAACTAAAGGATAAAATCATATAAATTGATTTTTTTTAAAGATTTGATCAAAATAAGTGATTTAATAATTTTAGCAAAAATTTTGAGAAGGGGTCTAATAGTCTAGATGGCCATTCTTGGGTGATTACATTTACCCCTCTTTGACTAATGTGTGATCAATTTGGGAACACATTATGTCAAAAATGAAGAAGCCTAAGTAAGTAGTAACGTGATCTGACTCTAAGGAATGAAGTATAAAGAGATAACAAATCCATAATGCACAATTTGTTAGTGGTAGTACTAAACACTAGGGTAGAGAGACGATGTTAGAACTTGAGACAAGTTCTAATATGTCAAGCAAAGTAAGCAGATAGATCAAGAGAAAATGGAAAAGTCAAGCATATGCTCCTTAGAAATAGATAGCCATAGCAAGCAATAAATTTGCAAGGATGATAGAATATTCTTGCCCCTTTGAGATGAAAATTGAAATGAGGTAGAAGAGATGTAGAAATGAGCAAAATATGACCAAATGAATGTCATTTTTTCCCTTCAGTAGCAAAGTAGAGATTTTTATAGTTGTGTTTTTGGTTTTCATCATGACATATAATTACATATAGAGTCATTTATGTAGATGGTATTCCTTATGCTACAAATTATGGCCCCTAAGGTAGTAGGAATGAGATTATTAGGATGTTAGATGATGATTAGAGGACTGTTGTGACCATGGGATTTAAGTGGATGTTATAATTGCCCCATTTCTGGGAAAACCATGGCCTCCTGATCACACTAGTAGAGAGGTGACACAATGAGCATAACACATTTCATTTTCCCACTAGAGAGGCCACAATCACACTAGAAGTTGTGCATCACATCCTATTAGTACCTTTTCAGGGGGACCCAATAAGTGTAATAAATAGGTCTAGTTTTTTGTATGTCATCTATTGTGGTTATGAGTCCTAACATGAGATTTTTGTATCATAGGGATACTATGATTAGGCCCCAGCAAAGGGGAGGGAAGCATTACAAACACTATTTGAGGATGTGACCACCTTGGATAGGCACTTAACATGGGAGAGGTTGATAGCAGAGTGCAGGTAGCAGTACCCAATGATATGCATTATATGCTCCTTGGTTACATAGGCACTAGTCATGAACAAAATCTAGAAGGGCTTCCCATGTGGATGGGAGAGAATAGTAATGGGCTTGATAGGGTGACTAAGATGGATGACATGGGGACCAACCATCCTTGAAGACATGTACCATGAGCTACATGAGATAGTATACTGTGGTGGGAGGACATGGGTGTGCAAGGTAGTGTTGGCATAGATTTGGGCATGGAACCACATAGCAATGTTCTAACCATTAGTACAACCCTTAGATAGGGATTTCCCCTATATTTGTAGATATTCTAGCTTCCTCTCTCAGCCACATAATAGAGACATCACATACTATCAGTAGTTATTCAATGAGCTATCAACAATTAAGTGGCAACCTTACAGAGGATGTGAGGGCTAGCTAGAGGTAGCAAATGAGCTTGGATACATGTTTAGGAGCCAACCATTGGTAGGCCACCATGTGGGGATTGTGGAGCACTTTATTATCACGTAGGTATGGAGGTAGTTTTGACAATGATAGAGGGTCTCAATAGAGACCATTACATATGCTAGGTTTCACAAGGAGGAGATCTAGCATGGTTGTAGATGTTAAATTATGTGGCATCTCTACATGAGTCACTAGGTTTTTGGAGGGAGATGTAGGACTATCTCCTAGCATTCCCAAATGTAGGAGTTTCATCAAACAATACTTGAGTGATGAGGAGGCATCTATTTCCTTGGTTTATGATTCTCAATGCGTAGTCAGTGGATACAAGGATAGGAGGATATGATGGTGGTGATGGCGGAGGTGGAGGAGATGGAGGAAGTGGCAAGGATGGAGGAGGTAGAGGGAGAGGAGGCAAAGGGAGAATGCGGGGGAGTGGTTCTAGAGGTGCGTCCAATAGTTGAATGCACTAGAGGAGCCACACATGGATGGATGAAGAGGAGGAGGAGGAGAGACTAGTTTGGTGGCCTCAGGTGGAGCAACAATAGCCCAGGAAGGAGTAGAGATAAGTGTCACCTATACTAGCTAGGAGGGGAGATGATCTAAGGGACTAGTGGATCAGAGCATTAGAGACAAAGCTACGACAACCACAGACCACCATAGTAGTATGTGATCAACAACTCATAGATGATTAAGTGTAGAGTGAGGAGCTAAGGTGGGAATAGGACATAGCCAGATGAGAGTCAAAATGCCATGGAGTGATGGAAACTTATTATTATGCAGCCTATAGAGGCATTATACCACTAGGACAAGGGTTACTTGACTACTTTGAGAAATTTGGGAGGTCAAACAGAGTAGTAAAACCATTGGATAGGACACAAGCACCCCTCCATAGCCACATGCATATTGGGGGGGTCAATCTTAGGTCTAGATCTAGGTTGATACCCTTCTAGCACTTTTGATGTATATTTTGAGACATTTATCCAAATTTTGGATCTTGTATTGTACATATACTCAATTTATCATTATATATGAGATACTAGATTCTATTTATGGTATTGTGTACTTGTCTCCTTTTCTAGCTCATATGATGGATGTTTATGTGTATTTTAGTACTTGTCTCTACATTTCCATAAGATGTTGATATGTATGTTGGAAATTTAGAGAAGGCTAGGTGACTAAGAGGAGGGGTGAATTAGGAACAATAAAACTTAAACTTCAATTCACCAATTAACTCTTTGTAAACTAATTTGATCTAATTGCATGCATGAAAGACTAGAAGCAATAAAATATTCATAATAATTGACATAGTAATTGGTGACCCAGAAACTTTTCAAATAGAAAGTAAAACTGGGGTGGAGATGATACCCACAAGCTCTAGTACTTCAATATAAATTTGGCCAGTTAAGGCTTACAATCTATCACTTCTAACGATCTACCCTATTAGGAGCAATAAGAACTATTAGGTCCTCTTTACATATATAATGCAATGAAGTATGTACTCGGTTAGGAGATTCTACATAGGACTATTAAGCCCACCTTGTTAGAGGATTTGACTGATGCACGTATTAGGATGAACCAGTAGTTGGTCTCTTCTCTATAACTCAATTTGTTGATTGAGATTCCTTTGATGTAAAATGATCACCTTATTGCGATAGATGAGACTCTGCTTTTCCTTATACTACTTATAGCTTTTACTCTTCAATTTGCATTCATACTTGTTAAATATACTCTCATTTGGATATTGTCAAGATATCTTACATACATACCAATCCAAATAGTTACCTTCTAAAGTCATCTACAATACCAAATTCAACAATCTTCACCAAGTTGGCTTACTATTGATGCTCGGGTTCTGAAGACCACTTGGGTGATATTATCACACTTAGTAGTAAACTCAAAAAAATTTGGCACTTTATTGACATTGATGCTTAGTCCATATTGATCACTTAGGATTAAACATGAGCTCAGCTTACTTGATGACTCAGCAAACACTATAGAACTCAGTTGACACTATAGAGCTCAGTTGACACTAAATCTCAGTCAACACTACATTTTCTCTACTTGATTAACATGACTAGCTTGGTTTACACTATCTTTTTGTTATGCTTGGTTAACACTTTTGATTGGTTGATACTGCAATAGCTTGGTTTACATGGCAAGGCTCAATTAACACTATAAAGCTCAATAGCAATATGACCAATTAAATAATCAAGTGTTTTGGCACTAATTGACAAATGATTTGACCATAAGGTCAACAATCTCCCCCTTTGGCATTACTAACAAAAACATTTAGTATACCAAAAATTGTGAATGCTCAAAAAGATAGGGAAAAACCCCCCCTATGTACTTGGGTTTGTAACTTAGGTTTGACTGTTGTGATGATACTTGGCTGACACTAAATCTATTTTTATTTTTCAAAATTGTAGCTTTTCTTAACATAAATTCCTATTGAATAACCATATTTCCCCCTTATTGTTTGCATGCTATATTTCCCCCTTGTTATATTCTGTATTATATTTCCCCCGTGCTTTTGACACAAATGCCAAAAAATGCATAATTACAAGGTAACACCAAAATGTGAGAGGAAATCACTTTATACCTTCAAAACTAGAGAAATGGTTTTGTCCCAATTTTCTTGCAAAAATTTTGAAGTATGCAAATCTATCTGAACTTTAGCTAATAACCCCATCATATGATCGACAATAGAAAATGTGTTGTCATGGATTAATGTCTTTGTGTGAATAATGTTTTTTTGCATTATATTCATGTTTTTAATTATCATACTCTAAATTTTTGTGAGTATAGCCCTAATTCTTGCTTCTTCCCTTAGTAACTCTACCTGCAAGTCTGTCAGATACTTGATCTTTGCAAAATGTGTTGAGTTGGTGCTAGGGTCAAGTGACAACTGATTTGCACTTGCCTTCAAATCAATATCAATTTTTGACAACTTGTCCTTGATTTCCTTGGTGACTTTTGCAGTATCACTTAATTTTACAAACAATGAAACAACACTATTTACAATATTCTCAAAATTAACAAGAATAATAGATAATTCCACTTGATCTATGGCAATTTTTTGTACCACCTTCTCCAAAATCTTGTTATCAAATTTTCTCTTTTCCATTTGCAATAGTTTCTCTTGTCCATTCAAATCTTCATTAAACCTATGAACTATGTCAACAAGTTGATCCAAACTAAGCTTCTTATCATCAATTTCAATACTAAGTGCATCAATAAATATACTTTTAATATCCTCCAACACTTGATTTCTTGTCTTCTTCTTTGCTCTCAGCTTTTTTTGTCTAACCCTTTTGTTCCAGAGTTCTCTAAGAGTGTCCATCTGATCAGGAGTGAGATTTCCTCATGAGAAACTTCTACCTCTTTACCTTTTTCCTTCAAAAGAGGTAAGGAATGATTTCCTTACTTTTATTCAAATCCTTAGTGCTCATTTGAGGCTTAGCTTCAACTTTCATTGCACTTACTATGGAATCACTTGTAAAAAAATCAACATTACTAATTTGAGAAACATCAACAATAGTAGGAGTACTTACAATACCTTTTTTGTGACTCAATCTAGCTTTAGAGATATGAAGAGTGGAGCCTACTACTCAGTAGATGAGGTAGTGGTGACAATACTCATCACTATACTCGATATGATAGCTCCAACAACTAATTGAGTGCTAGGTTGAGCAATATTTAGCTCAATTGTTTGTGACTCAGTTGTAGCCTTCTCGGAGCTAAATATCACTAAGGATTTCCCTGAAGAGTTAGGAAGGGAGGCCATTACCTCTACTAAAATATTTTTAGGATCTAAATCTTGGATATTTTGAATGTCAAGTATATCTTCACTGACTATTTAATCATCATGTTCCTCTTTATCATCATTAACATCACCAACTTGCACAACTTCTTCTGTGGGCTTAATCACATTCAATCCATAAATGTTCTTCCATGCATTTGTATTAGAATTCACAATAGACTCAATGTCATTTGCCAAAATTAGGAGTGCATTGAATTTACGGGTTAATGCTTGTTCATTCCTTTTCAATGCCTCCTTCACTTCTTTATCCAGCATGTCTGGCATTACCTTTCTCAAGGTTTGATCACAGATGTCTCTGCCAACATTTATTACATTTTCCCAATGATGTGATATTACCTTAAGTAGAATGTTAGGAACTTGACTGCCTAGTTCACTCTGAGAGTATTTCCATTTTTCCATCTTCTCCACTAAGGCTTCTTCAAATTTTTTATGTTCCTCTTTATTTCTAGTTCCATACTTAAGAAATTTGAAATCTATCATACCTCCTCCTCCTTTGATTCACTGTAGTTTATCTCCAAAGGTTAAGAAAGGCCTTTTGAATGATATATGATGCTCTTCATCTTCATCTACAAGTTTAAGTTTCTTCCTTGACTTGGCAGGTCTTCTGGTGAAAAATGCAGGAGAGGACATAATAGTTATTTTTGTTATAGTTACTTTGCCCTTTTTCTTTGGAGGTTCCTCTTCTATTTCTTTCTCTTCTTCTTCATCATATTCCTCTGCTCCTCCTCCTTCTTCTTCAATGTCATCTCCCTTACCTTCTGTTAGTAGGAGAGGGGAACTATATTTCACATTCTCCTTCTAAATATTTTCTACCTTCTTCTTTCCTCTCTTTAGAATCTAAGGAATCTTGATTTCAAGGGAAATATTATTTTTTTGCCTCTTTATATGTTCCAAAATAAGGTATTTTAGGGTCCATGGGATCATTTACAAGAGCCTCAATGATTTCCTTAGTATCATTAATATTTACCTCATATCCAAGAGGTTATACCCATACAACTCTAGGTCTAACTTCCTGTATATGTATTGTTGACATGAAATTTTGCACCCTTGCCTAAAGTTTTAACCTAAAGGAAACCTCGTGTAACATGGAAACAATCTCAAAAGTGTGGTACTTTGTAATTAGAGATTGAGTCTCTGGAGAAGGCTAGCTTTCTTACTATTAGGATGCACCTAACTATTTCTTGAAAGGAAAAGGGGGAAGGAATGCATAAAAATAAAACTATATATTCTAATCTAAAGGGGTGATGCACTATCATGCCTGACCACTACTTTGGTTTTTTTGCATATTAGGACTTTGTTGTTATAAGTTCCTTTCAGATGTTATGTTTTTATTTCTGTAGAACTTGGTTTTATTAATGTCCTTGGGACATGTGATTATTGTTGGACAAACTTTTCTGTTTCAGAAATACTCTATTTTGAGCTTTGGTAGAGGCACTTATGAATCTGACAAACTTTTTGACGTATTTAGAATTAATGTCTGATGTTTCTAGTTTAAACGATATTGCTATGTATAGACTTTAGGTAAAATATGACTAGTAAAACTATTGAAAATTTTTTAAATTAAGCTCAGGTTTTATGGTTGTAGGTTCCATATTTTATTGCATGTCAGCATATTGTTTATGATTATCATGATTTATATTCAGTGTAATAGTATTAATGTTAATACGTTGTATATTGGACATTTGCAGAGCTTTGGTATGATTTAATTGTGATTAATCCATTGGCCTATGTTGAATTTAATGTGCCAATGTTGCTTAAGGTTAAGAGTTCATGTACTTGGTATTTTCCTAACCCTACGTTGGCATGTCATGTGTGTGTGTGTGTGTGTGTGTGTGTGTGTGTGTGTGTGTGTGTTGTTTATTTAAAAAGGGGCCATATATACCCTAAGTTTATTTTCTTAAATCAATTGCTATTAAAATGGGGTTTAAAAACCCGCAGTTGTTATAATATATGTGATTGTTATGTTAAGCATATATTATATTTGCAAAAAGGTTTTATCATTTGAAAACCCTAATGGGTTTCGCATACAATATGCTTAAGGGATTTTGCATTGTTTTAAAACTAGGCCAAAATATGGCGATGGCTATGAGGTAGCCGTATGCACGACACTATGTGAGTTGTAGATTCATTCATTGCATTTTAATGTGGCCTTAATAACATTGAAGGCCTTGGTCAGCCAATTTTGATGTGAATGGGATATTTTGCTGAGTATGGCCAGAAAATTTGGCCATTTTCCTCTATTTTGTTATACACCTGTGAGATGTTGCTGAAGTTTCGGCAACATGAAGGGTTTTGGTTGGAAGGAGATACTTTCTTATGAGGATGAGCATGGTTAAGTTACTCACAGCAAGATTTTCTATTGCTTTTCTTTTAAGTTTCTTCTGCTATACTTCATTATCACAGTTGCATGCTAGTTGGTTGGTATTCACTATTGGGAAGTGTGGTTTTGACTTGGCATTTGGGGCTTTGGCAACGAACTTTATTTTAGAGTATTGTGTTGAGCATTTTACATCTACTGTATCGCATGTAGGGGCATTCTCTATCCCTACTCTCTTACTGTTGTTTTTGGTTTTGAAATAAAGAATGTTAAATGATGTTTAGATTCATATGATGCATATCGACTCCCGAGCCTGGAAGTAGGCAGGGTTCAACAAGGTTTTGCTAAGCATTGTTCACTCCCATGTTCGAGTGTGGATATGAAGGTTTTGCTTGGTATCATAGAATACATTTGGGTTTTGGTTGTTGTTTTAAAAATGTGATATAGAATACTATGCTCGGTTTTATAGAGCCAAACTCTATCTTTAACATACCATTGTGTTTATTATTGTGGGAATGTAGATTTCATTTGGGTATGTTGCTTGCAATTGGGTTTTGTTGTATAAGTTGGAAATGTGTAATAGCACATTGTTTATGGTTAATAAAGCCGAGCTCTATATGTATTTACCATTGTGTGTGTTGTTGTTAGATATTTTGTTATATGGTCAGCATGTGATTTATGGCATAGCCATAATATGAAACAATTTTATAAGCTTGGGTTCGGTCATTTAGTCAAACAGTTTGCATACTATCATATGAACTAGGGCAAAGTGTTGTATTGTTTGATTAACCATAGTCAAAGTCATCAGTAGTTTATTGAATCGCAAACTGAGGCTTGGCTATTATGTAAACTGTGTACATTAGCAACTGTGTGAACACCGAGCTTGTCTTGGAGGTTTAACATTAATTCATGTTATTGAACAAACCTTTAAGTTTGTGTGGAATTATCAGGCCATAACAATGTTTTAGAAGTTCTAAGGAGTATGAAGCATAAACATCATAGTAAACAGTAGTTTGTTGAATTGATATGGTTAACTGAAACTTAGGCATTCTTTCAAGCAATGATCCTGAAATGTAAATGAAGTTAGATATACTTTGTGATAGCATAGTTTCTGATATGTTATTGTCATTTTGTGGAATATAGGTTGAACAGTCGACACTTGTATAAATTTCTTAAGAAATACAATTTTTATGTGAGTTTAGTATTTTATTAAAACTGTTAATCGACACAATATATATACATTTGGTTGTGTAGTTGATATGAACTTAAGTCAACAAGGAATTTGCTGATAACAGTCAGCTTACTTTTTACATTAAGATTTTTGTATACTTATATCATCATAAGGTAAATGTAGGGTTCTGAGCCTAGAGTTATCCTATGCTGTGTTGAAAATGAACTATAATATTTTGTTAACAGTGTCATGTAATGGCATAGTTAAGATGTTGACTGTTACAGTTTGAAACATGTAATGATGTTACTATAATTAAAATGGGTAATCATCCAATTAAAAATATAGATACTTGGCTGAGATTTAGATATTGGGTAGACATGATTTCAGTCAATTTGTACCATGTCTTTGATTATGTTTTAAGGTTTTACACAGCTTGAATGCTGATTGTAAGTAAAACTTAATATATGGCATCATTGTTAATGATCTTCTATTTAAGCATTGATTGAATCTGGATATTGAAGAAACTATCAGTTGTGTTTAAATTTTGTTATGAGGTATTTCAATACATTTTATGATGTTTGAAATGAAATAGAATTCTTTTATTCTAAAGCTATATCCTATTATTTATTTGAATTCAGAACTATTTTCTATTTACTATTGATATGGAAAGTTGATTTCAAATAAAGATAGATTTATGATATTTGTTTGATGAAATTCATTTAAAGCAAGAATATCATATTTACTTTAATTCTATTATCTTAGTCATTTTGAAAGATTAATTTAGTTTATTACGACAGCAAGGTTCAATTGTATAGTATTAAGATTGGTAAATATCATTAAAGTGATATGTCAGTTTAATTATATTTATGTGATCTTAATATTATAGTTTTGCTCCTTTTGCTATAGTAACCTAAGTTACTTTTGAAATTGGCAGCAGAGGATAAGTTGCAAATAGATGAAGAATGTAGTATCATGTTGTATACTAATTTTATATCTGTTGCATGTACATTCTTTTGTAAATCTATTTGATGTGTATTTTAAGAATAAATGTGATGAACATATATCAAGGTAGCTGAATTTGGTTGATCCTATTCAATAAATTAATTCAGTGAAAATTTTAAAATGAATTGGGTGGGTTAATTACATAAGTAAAGATAATTGGCCTTACCTATGACTTAAACCTAATTGGTTAAGTATAGAGTACAAGGAAAACCTCTATTCTGTCATTGACGAGTATAATAGAGAATTCTATTATGTGTCAACTATGAGCATACCATACATGGATGCAGAATCTTAGTGCCATAACGATGACACCTCAGTATATTTATGATTCATTTACTAGTTATTCTTAGTGTGAGTTTAATTTTGCATTGTTAAGTAGATGTTTACTTCTTGCATATTAATTTTGGAATTGCACTATGTTAAGTGGATCAGATATCTGCATTATGGTTATGTATATGTTTATTCTAACATGTATGCAGGTGGATTACGCTTTTCAACTCAGTGTATACTGAGCCCTCTTTGTGTTGTGTTGCATTTCTGTGTGTTTTCAGGTGCTTCAAGTTGATTTACAAGTAGCTAAGGATGACTGTTGAAGTTACATCTAGAAACAGAATTTGTTACTTGTAGGGTCCATATGTTGGACATAGGCATTTAAGAATGATATCATACTTCATTATTGTATTGAACTCAATAGGTATTAGCATTATAATGGAAATTTATTTTGATGATATCTTCTTTTATTTTGAGGTTTACGAATTGAGAGTGGCTCAATCATTGTTCCTGTACTTGTATTATGTTGAATAATAAAAATAAATAAAAATTTACATACATTGTACTTGTTCTTTGTTTCAAATTCATTACTTATGTTTAGTGTAGCACTACATGCACCAAATAGTATTGTTCAATCTTATCCCTACCTAGGGAAGCATAGTTCATTAATATAATCCTCAAATACATAGGTTCTACTTAGCTTTCACTCAACAATCATGCAAAAATCAACAATCAATAAAATGATATAAGGAAAGAACTTCACTTTTTATCATTTAAAGATAAATAGACACAACATATAACCAGAGAATGAAAGTAATACATCAACATAAGGCAAGAAGATATTACACAGTATATTAATGAGAGAAGGAGGTACAACTGAGAGTTATATTCATTCACAGGAAAAGGGGGAATTATAGTAGTAGAGCATAGAAGGAAATTGCTATAGAATTAGAGAAAAGACCGACCCTTGGAAAGATTACAAAACTTTCTTTCATAGTTCAAACATAACTAAGAAGACTTCTACCTTAAACCAAAGTTTAACTACTACCATTAAATTGTTGGAAATACAAGAGGAGTAACTAAGAGGGGAGGGGTGAATCAGATACTACAAAAAAAAATTCCTAGACCCCTTAGATGTCAATACAAATCAAAAATCTGATTAAATTGTATTTTTTTGTAACTTGGAAAATAGACATGCACTCAGTTTATTCTAGAAAATACTAAAACTTGGCAAAAACTGAATAATAGCAATAACTTGGAAAATGCAAATCATAAGATGTTTTCTATAATTAGTCTTATTTAAGTTAGTTGTAAACACATAAAAGAAATAGGATGAACACAAGTGACACCAAGATTTAACGTGGAAACCCAAGTTGGGAAAAATGACCAATTGCAACTAGTTATTGATTTTCCCCTATCTGAAGCTCACTGAATGTAGTTTTGTGATGCATCAACTAGAGCATGTTGAAGATTAGTTAGTTGATTCAGTATTGACAAGACATGTTGAAAATGAATTAGTACATGAGGTACATTTATATTCACTAAATATTGTCTTTAGCATGAGATGTCAAAGAGGGAGAAGTTTATTGTCATATCTCAGAGAGATTTTATTACTTCGGAGATATTAGAAGAAGATGTTGAAGATAGAGTTTGCTGACAGAGGGAGAAACTGAAGGTAGAGGGAGTAAAAACTAATAGAGGGAGTGCTCATTGATGAGAATTAGAATGAAACTAAGGATATGTTCCTTACTCTATTCTTTCTCTAAAAATTTCATTGTATTATGGCATGTTGTGTTGCCATCAATGCCAAAGAGGGAGATTGTTGAAAACAAATGATTAATTGTGTATTGTCTTTGATGTTACACAAAATTTCATATCATTGCTAGTTAGTGTATGTCAAGCTCACTTAGGTGATGAAGATAATTTCCTGTGTCTACTGAGCATTCTAGAGTTTTCCCAGTTCAGAAGATAGTCTTCTATTGACTTCACTTGGTCATCAAAGGAAGTTTTGTAGAAGTTGAGTGTTAACCAAGCTCACTCAGTAGATAAAGAAAATGTTGAATGGAACCCGTGTTAACTGAGCTCACTTGGTTACCAAAGGAGCTTTGTGAATATGTAGTGTTAACCAAGTGCACTTGGTTAACACATGAAAATCATTTCTGAGTTAGTATCTACCAAGCATGGTCAGCTAACAAAGGATTTTCTTATTTTGGCATATTAAGTTCAATTGATTTAGTTTGTTGGTTCTAACCAACTGAGAAGATGAATATTAAGTATTCTAATTTTTATTCATGCTGACTTGAAAATGTGTAAGATATAAATATAAGGTCAAGTTGAGGATTAAATGTGTGAAAGTGAATAGAATATTTCATGATGATTAGAGGAAGTGAATTAGAAGGATAAGCAGAATATCTTTGTTGAGCTATAAAGATACATTCGATCAGGAAGGATCAAGTATTCAAGCTAGAATTGAGATCTGTAATTAGAAATTTTAGTTGCATTAGAAATAAATTCATTTTATTGTTACTCTCTAACCATTTTAGTAGTGATCTAAATCTCTTAACTGAGTTGGCTTAATAGCTATTTGTAAATCCTCTAACAAGGTGGCATTTCTAGATTGAAGTGTCTAAAGACCTCTAACAAGGTCACTCCTAATAGGGTGATTAAATTCTCTAATAGGGTCACACCTAAAAATATATTTTGTAATCTTTAATAGGGTTGGCTCCTAATAGGGCTCACTTCAGAAGAGTGAAAATTTTTAACTAGTTGTAATTGGTGGTTTTCCCAAATTAGGTTTTCACATTAAATCTTGGTGTCACTTGTGTTCATGTTATTTATTTTATATGTTTCCAACTAAGTTAAATAAGACTAATCATAGAATACATCTTATGATTTGCATTTGCTGAGTTACTAATGCTATTTAGTTATTGTTGAGTTTTAGTATTTGCTAGAGTAAATCGAGTGCATGTGTGTTTGTCAAGTTACAACAGAATACTATTTAATTAGATTTTTAATTTGTATTGACATCTAAGGGATCTAGGATTTATTCTTTTAGTAATTGATTCACCCCTCCCCTCTCAGTTACTCCTCTTATAATTCCAACATAAATTCTTAAAGAACAATCATTGTTGGTCCAAAGAAGATTTGATCGGGTGCATATCTAGATGCAAAAAAATCATATCCTTCATACCAACTTTGACCTCAAAGAGATGGAAATGGTGATCATAACTTCATGGTTGATTGAATGGATAACTCAGGGTAGTGATAGAATGTCCTTTGCATCAAACAAGCATGGAGAACATCAAAAAAGTAGTTGCAGATGATCAAGAAATTGGTTTTCCATTAAAGAGTTGCCTCTAATAGTGTTTTGATGTGCCAAATTAGATATATCATCAATTCAACCATTAAAATTTTCCACTTGTCCCAATATTATGAAAGCATTTTTCCACTTTTCTAGCATTCAACTATCTATTTATTGACATAGGTATGCCCTTTTTCACTACTTTGTAGCCTATTTCCACTTTATCTCCTTAATTTTTGTGACCCTACGATTGATATGAGATTGGCCCTTTGCACCATCATTGTGGTTTAGACTTAATAGTCTTATAATTTTGTGATGATGCAAAATAATTTATCTTTCCATTGTCTCCCTTTCATAGCTTGAAACTGAGGTTTGCATCAAATGTCTAAGATCCTACAACCATTAAGAACTTAATTGTTGGCATCTTTTTCCATGGTCGTAATTTGATCATGGAATGTAGTTTGGAAACCTATGATGATGCAAAAACTTCCATCATGACTGCTTGATTCTTTGCTTGCAACTTTGTAATTATCATTTACTCTTCTTATATAACCATTGTGATCTTGCAAAACCATCAAACTAACTGCCATGACATTGTCACAACTTAACAATTAATATTGATGTTTAACCCTATGAGCGAGGTCAAAGAAATCATTGTATCATAGTCTAAACTCTGATAAACCTTTAGCCTCTTGCGATTGTGTAAATAAGGGAGGATCAAAATGTTACCACTTGGAACTGAAAGTAAGTCCACTGGGCTACAAAACTGTATCGTCTGTGAAGTTGTCTATGTCACACCTTTGTGGTCTTTGCAATAGTTAAGCCCTAACTTCCAGTGACCATGCAAATGAGGGGTTTCACATCATCACAACTCAGAACCCTTCCTTCAATATGCAAAAAATATAAGGGCTTAGGTATATAAAGAAAATTCAAAGTCCTATGTCATATCTCTATTGGCTTCCATGGCAATAAATGAGCAATATAATGGACATGGTTATGGTTGTCACCCTAAATATTCATATTTTAAAGGGGGAAAAAATTACTAACATTTATGGTGACTCAAAGGGGATGCTTGCCTACTAAGCATGGACTAGTGACCTTTGAGCAATCTGTTGGGCTAGAATCACAAAAGACATTGGCATTTTGTTTGAATCTTCACAAAATTATACCTCTCTTGCAATTGAAAAACATAAAAAATTGCTATCTCACATAGAGAAAAGCATGTGCTCATTTACTTATTGAGAATAGGAAAACTACTCTACTATATATAGGAACCTTTTAACACCCTCTAGAAGCAAAGTTTAAGGTGAATTTCATTAACTAGAATTGGCAAAACATCATCATCAGGCCTAGATAACTAAAAATCATTAGCCTCCTTAGAATTGGTAATAACATATGGCCCACTCCACATAGCATCAAATTTGTAGTGCCTACCAGGTTTAGCTCTATCTGCATCCCACTTGAGAACAAGGTCTCCTTCTTTAAAAACTCTAGTTGAATCTTTCTTGTTAGAAATTATTTTGACCAATTGTTATCATGCCTCAAGTGTATTCATATATTGATGTCTCTTCTCTTCTAATTCAATTAATTCTACTAATTTGACTATCATAGGATCATTCTTTGCCAACTCCAACTGATGAGCCAGTTCAAGAGAGGGGAACTTGAGTAAAATAGGAAGCTTGGCTTCTCCTCCATATACCAACATAAAAGGTGAGTTTTCAATCACTCTCTTGGGTGTGATTATATTAGCCCAAAGGGTAGTTATCAACATAGCATGACAACATCTCTAGTATTCAATTGTCCTCTTTATTATCGTGATGAGATTCTTGTTAGAAGATTTAGCCAAGCCATTTCCTTGGGGATAATAATTTGAGGAAATACTCAAATATATCCCACATTCCAAAGCCTAAGAGAATATATGAGCTCCAGCAAAATATTTGGCATTATTTGATATGATAGTTGATGGAACACCAAATCTAGTCACAATTCCATCAAGGAATTTGACCACCGAAGCTTCTGTTGCATCATTCAGATCCACTGGCTTTATCTATCCTATGAAATAATATATGGTTGCCAAAATTCATTTATGACCAGCACTAGAAGGTGGATTTATTGGACCAATAAAATCCAAACCTTGTTGAGCAAAATGTTGATCTACTTGAATAGGATGAAAAGGGAGGGCAACCAATCTTTGCTTTCTTGAGAAGAATGCACATTTCTCATATTTCCTCACCCACCTATGAAAATCATTAAATAGGGTTGGCCATTAATAGCCAGCCCTCATTATCTTCATTGGTGTGATCCTAGATAAGAAATGACCATTAGTGGGGTTTTCATGGAATTCCCTTAATATCCTATCAATCTGATCAGTCTGGATACACCTTAATAGGACTCCATCAAAATTCTTTCTAAATAATACTCCATCCACCAAGACATAAGGGATAGAATACAATCTAAATTATATCCTCTTAGCCCTATCCAATCCTTGGGGATATCTTCATTCTATCAAGAAGGTAGTCATATTATGCAACCAATCATTCTCATTCTCATTCTCTACTGGTCTCTCACCTTGTATCAAGAGGGCGGCCTCTTCACGTGTCTCAAAAGATGAAGCCATCTACTCACATAATCCCTTGCCTCTTACAATCTTGGTGATCTTAACATCGATCTCATTCTCCATGACTTTGGTAATCCATTTAGCTCTATTTTCATTTATATCCTTATTTAGCAAGAACTCCTTTACACTTGCATGTGGGACCAAGAGTTGGACCTTTATATGAGATAGAATATGTATAAACTATTTTAGAGCCCTTACAATAGAAAGGACTTGCATCTCCACATATTTATATCTTCCCTCATAATCCTTAAGCTCTTCACTAAAGAAAGTAATGGTTTGTTCCAAATTTTCATCATTCAACTATGTTAGAACAACTAATATACTTGACTCCCCTCCAAGAGAGTAGAGGATGATATCATTGTTAAAATTGGGGTTGATAAGAGTAGGATCTGATGCAATCGATTTCTTGATCTCCTCAAATTGGCCTTCCCTTCTTTAGTCCAAGTGAACATCAGATTCTTTTTTAACATAGTTGTGAGGGGTTTCACCATGGAAGCAAGATCGGGGATGAACCTTCTTATGAAGTTGATCCTACCAAGAAATTTATACAATCCTTTCTTATAGTTCGGAAATGGGAGAGAGAGAATTGCTTCTACTCTCTCTAGATCTATTTCTAGCCCATCTCTTGATACAATGTGTCCCTAGAGCTTTTCTTGATCAGTGGTAAACACACACTTCTTTGGGTTTCGAGAAAAATCATCCTTTCTACATCTAATGAATACTTGTCTCAAATGATTAAAGTAATTTGTTGCATATTTTGAAAAGATAGTTACATCAACAAGATATACTAGTACAAAATTTTCTAGCCCACCTCTGAAGGCCATCTCTATTGCCTTTTGAAATGTATCACTTGCATTGGTTAGTCCAAATGGCAATTTATAATAGGCATAGGTACCCCATTTGGTAGTGAAGGTTGTCTTATATCGGTCCAACTCTTTGACTAAAAACTAATTATAGCCTAAAAAACCATGTAAGAAAGAAACCTCTTTGAACACTAACATAGGACAAGATTTGTTCTATAGAAGGAAGGGGATGTTGATCTTTAAGAGAAGCTTTATTAAGGTCCCTAAAATCCACACATATTCTAATTTATCCATTCTTCTTCCTAACAGGGACAAGGTTAGCTACCCATGAGAAGTGCTTAAGAGGGAAAATTATATTAGCCTCTATGAGCTTAGACATTCTTTTCTCATTAATGGTTCAATCTTAGGGTTAATTGCCCTTTTTTTCTATCTAATAGGATTTGCATCATGGCTTACATCTATAGTATGTTGAAATAAGTTTGGGTTGAAGCCCTTTAAGTCTTCATATTTCCAAGCAATAACATTACTAAATTCTTGACATAAATTAATTAAAACTTCTTTTTCGGTCTTAGTGCATACCTTTCCCAATTTGACAATCTTCCCATTAGCAATGGTGATAGGTGTGTAGTCATCCCTCTTTGTAGTCAAGTTTGAACCTTTGGCTCTACTTGATCATCAAAGTTGAATATGCCTTCCAAAGTGACTAGACCTTTAGGAAATTTTTTGGAGTTGAGATTCACAATATGATCTCCATACTGACTTTGCAGCTTAGACTGATTTCTAGCAAAGAAATCTACTTCATTTTGCAAGAAATTAACAATCTGTGAATTAGAGTCAAAAACTTTGTAGTTAGTGCAATTATTTTGGGCCATCGGCCTTTTGGACCATCGGCCTTACAATTATTCATATAAGTTGTTTCTTTGTATCAACAACATGCTCTGGTATATCATAATAAGCACCAATCACTGTGAGCCTATCAACATGTTTATTCTTGTTTCTACAAACACTTTGAATGTTGAATACTTGGAAGCCTTCAATGAGATCCCAAACTTTATGCTTGTATGATTTGAGGAGGTTGTTCTTTGTGACATTCTGATTTCTAATTTGATTTACAACCAACTCACTATCTCCAAATACTTTCAAGAGCTTGATGTCTCTCCTTTGTACAAGTTGGAGACCTTGGATCAGGGCTTCATACTCTACCACATTATTGGTGCAGTTGAACTAGAGTCTATATGAAAAGTAATATTTTTCCAAACTAGGTGAAACAAGAATTTCACCAGCACCTAAACCACTTTTTTTCCTTTAGCCATCAAAGAACATTTTCCATAATCCACTTGCATCTTCTTCTTTTTTCATGAGATTGGGAATAGGGGCACTTTTCTCAAGTATACAATAAGTCCCAAAGCCTATCTCCTTAGCTTCTTGTATTGAGTCAAATTGATAAGTAGTGGTCCACTCATCCAAAAGATAATCAAGAACTTATGCTAATGAAGTGGCATGCTTAGAAGTTATGCACTCCTCATCCTCCTCCTAGATTGTGCAATTCATGTTTATGGGGCTGGAAGTATAGGTTTCTATGTGATTGAGGGCTAAAGGCTCCGCCTTCATAGAATCTTTTGTCCCATATCTTGTTCTAAAAAATATGTAGGACTAGTCAAATTCAATATAGCTACCTATTTGTGCAAAGAAATCACTAGACAAATAGATAGAAAAATGTGGCTTGACCTCAACTACTAATATGTCTTGTGTGACAGTACAACCAGGGCATGCATGCAATGCCATTTATAGATTTTTTGAGGTTCCTACTATTTTGATAGAGCTATCATCTAATTGGAGCACATCCCTTACCATTGGCTCATATTTAACACCAAGGATGTTAGCAATACATTTAGGTATTACTAAACTACTAGCTCCATAATCTATCATGCAGTTATGAACTAGCTTGTTTCTATAATCAAAGAGACATAAAAGGGAGGAGGCCTATTTTTTTTACTTGTTTATCCTTCCTTTATTGGTTGCACTAGGTTTTTTGTACCCTCCTCTTTGGTTGACTGATTTTTCATCTTTATACTCTCCAACCCCTATTGTAGTAGCTCCAACTATGATGGCACAGTGTCAACAATATCGCACATAGGAAAAATGACATTAGTCCTCTTCATTTGATCTATGATGTTGAGAAGAGTTCCAACTATCTTGAATAGATCCTTGGGGGCTATAGGGATTGATGGCTGACATTGGTCAGTCTAAGATTTAGTAGGCTTCTTCTTGATCATATCTTGCTTCTATTGGGGAGAAACATTTGATTGTGCACTTGTAACTAGAGTAGAAGAGGAAACACCTAAATTTGAAGCTTAGTTTTATGGAGAAGGTGTGGCATTCTCAATAGCTTTCTTTTTTCTTTTGGTGTTATTGGAAATGGCATCATAGTTATCATGATTAGGATGGAAATGTTCTTATGGTTGATGGTTCATAAAAGAACAATCACTCTATTGTTGTAGATGAGAAGAATCAGTAAGTTGGTTGACATCACATTGCTGTCATGTTGTCTGATCTTGTGTGATTAGCACTTGAGATGATTCTACTCTATGGTGCATACAATACCTATAAGAATGGTTACAAGAAGGGAAAAAAATCCTTCTCTTAAGCAAGGTTGTTTTGAGGAACTAATGTTCTTTCTTGGTTTGTACTTGTGTTTGTAGCAAGAGTATTACCCATAGGTCTATTTTGGTAATGTGGAACATAACCCTGACCTTGCTTTGGTGGCCTATGTGTGGGGTTTTGGTAATGAGGCTAAAAAGGCCTACTATTTTGAGCTTGTTTCCTTTCCAAGGTCACCACCTTGTTGCTCTTTTTTTGCACCACTAAGAAGTTATCCTCTAACTTATTTTCCTGATCCTATAATTTCTTGTCTATATTTTGCATCAGGGCCTACATCATGTCTTTCAACTCTCCTAGCTCATTGGAGGAAGTAGAGGCTATTGGGGCAATTGTAGGAGGTTGACTTGTGAAAGTGGTAGGGATAGGGGCTACCATGGGATGATGAGTAGGCATGTCTGGGAAGAAAGGCATTAGAGGCCTTGGAGCCTATTTTTCTCCTTGAATCAGGATATTCTCTACCCTTATGGAAATTCCATATGTAGCAAGCAAGGTGTCTCCTCCCCTGGTTTGTATTGTGGTAGCAATATCACTATTGAAAGCTCTAAGGTAGTGTAAGAAGGCATAGTAGGCTTCACTGTAACAGGTATTCTATCCCATATCTTTTGGAATCTATAATTAAAATTAGTCATATATTCTTAAGGTGTCATTTTAATGGTATTTAACTACTCTAAAAGTGATAGGTGATCAATTTTATCTTTGAAATGCTTGCATAATCTTTTCCCTAACTCATCCTAGTTAGTGATAAAATTATGTGGTAATCCCCTATACCATTGGAAGGCTTTTCCTTTTAGAGATGAAGGTAACAATCTAATAACAACATCATCTTCTATAATACCATGTCTATTACATATATTTGAAATCTCTTAAAATAATCTATAGGAGAAATGGAAGTCTCGCCAATAAAATTAGGTAGGATTTTAAGAGAAGCTACTGGGATATCGTGTCTGTGAGCTAGAATGAGAGGGCTCCCACCATTAAAGGTGGCAAAAATATGATTCCTAATGAGGGCCACATGCAATAATGATCTATTCAAATGGAAATATGGTATCCTAGGCTATGATCTATTAACATGAGTAGAAAGAGATCTTGCAGGTCTATGTGTTACTTTTGAACTCCTAACCGGTGATAGAGAGAGTCTCATCATTTTTCTTCAAGGATTTGAAAATGAAAGTTTAGTATATTCAAGGGTAACTCTAGAATATGCCCTTGTTTGAGCTTGGCACATGACTCATAGCAATCCTGGTCTAAAACCAAGATGTATAAGTGGAGTCACCAAGTGCTTGAATGTGAGCCTCTTGATGAAGGCTTGAAATTCTAAGAGAAAACTTATCTCCTCAACTTGAATCTGAAGTTCTTTTCTTGACACCAATAAACTAGTAGACTTAAGAAATGCTTCAATGTTAGTCCCACTAGGCGTATAAAAAATTGTTGCCACGAAAGTTTGCACCCTTTCTTAAAGTTTTTACCTAAAGGAAACTTCATGTAACATGGAAACAATCTCAAAATTTTGGGACTTTGCAATTAAAGATTGAGCCCCTAGAGAAGGTTGGCTTCCTTACTATTAGGATGCACCTAACTATGTCTTGAAAGGAAAAGGAAGAAAGAAACATAAAAATCAAACTACCTATTCTAATCTAAAGGGGTGATTCACAAAATAGTATTGTTCAATCTCATCCCTATCTAGGGAAGCAGAGTTCATCAATATAATCCTCAGATACACAGATTCTACCTTAGCTTTGACTCAACAATCATGCATTGATCAGCAATCAATAAAATGGTATAAGGAAAGAACTTCACTTTATACCATTTAAAGATAAATAGACACATCATATAACCAGAGAATGAAAGCAATACATCAACATAAGGCAAGAATATATTTCTCAATATATTAGTGAGAGAAGGAGGTACAAATGGGAGTTATATTCATTCATAGGCAAAAGGGGAATTATAGTAATAGAGCATAGAATGCAACTGCTATAGAATTAGGTAAAAGATTGACCCTTGGAAAGATTACAAAACTTGCTTTTATAGATAAGCATAACTCAGATGACTTTTTCCTTAACCCAAAGTTTAACTACTACCATTAAATTCCCAAAGAATAATCATTGTTGATCCAAAAAAGATTTGATTGCGTGTGTGTCTAGATGCAAAAAATCATATCCTTCATACCAACTCTAACCATGAAGAGATGGAAATGCCAATCATAATTGCATGGTTGAGTGACTGGATAACTTAGCGTAGTGATATAATGTCCTTTGCATCAAATAGGCATGGTGAACATCAAAAAAGTAGTTGCAGATGATCAAGAAATTGGTTTGCCATTAAATAGTTGCCTGTAATAGTGTTTCAATGCACCAGATCATATATATCATCAATTCAACTATCAAATTTTTCCACGTGGCCCAATATTATCAAAGCATTCTACCACCTTGCCAATATTCAACTATCTATTAGTTGCCCTAGGTTTTCCCTTGTTCATGGCTTCATATCCCATTTCCACTTTATCTCCTTAACGATTGTAACCCTGTGATTAATATGAGATTGGACCTTCACACCATCGTTGTGGTTTAGACTTTATAGTCTTCTAACAATGCAATGATGTGAAATTAGTTATCTTGTTGTTGTCACCCTTTCATAGCTTGAAACTGAGGTTGGCATCAAATGTTTGTGATCCTGTAACCATTAAGAACTTAACTATTGGCATCTTTTTGCATGGTCGTGACTCAATCATGGAATGTAGCTTGGATACCTATGACGATGCAAAAATTGCCATCATGACTGCTTGATTCTTTGTTAACAACTTTGTAACTATCATTTACTCTTCTTATATAACCATTGGGATAATTCAAAACCATTAGACTAACAACCATTGTGTTGTTGTAACTTAACTATTAACTTTGATGTTTAACCATGTGAGCGAGAAATCAAAGAAATTGTTGCATTGCAATCTAAACTTTGGTAAACCTTTAACCTCCTATGATTGCGTGAATAAGGGAGGATCAAAACATTACCACTTGAAACTGAAAGTGAGTCCAGTGGACTGCGAAACCCCATCATCTATGAAGTTGACTATGTCATGCCTTCAGAGTCTTTGTAATAGTTAAGCCCTAACTACCTATGACAATGTGAATGAGGGGTTTGGCATCATCACAACTCAGAACCCTTCCTTTGATATGCAAAGAATATAAGGGCTTAGGGATATAAAGAAAAATCAAATTCTTATGTTGTATCCCTATTGGCTTCCATTGTAATAAATGAATAATGCAATGGATGTGGTTATGGTTGTCACCCTGAATATTCAAATTTGGAAGGGGGACAAAAATGGCTAACATGTACCTTGTCGCAATCCACTACTTGCTTAGGTATTCTGAATCTACTCTATATCCTTTCCTTGAGAGCCTAATAATATACATCCATGATGCCCTCAAAATTATCTCCCATTTCAGCTATAAATTCATTAATCCGCTTATAGATAGGTTTGTCTTTCTTACATACTATAGTTCCTTTTGAAGGGAAAAACTTTTGAACATACTAGGAGTGACCCAAACTTACAAGCATTAATGTTTGATGCATGGATGCCCTCCATATTCGACTATAGCTCAATGAGATCAAAAGAAAGATTGTTCTTGACCACCTTGAATGCTAAGTCCCTAGCTCCACATGGGACACTGTTCAATCAGCTAGAACTATATATCTTGTGAGTAATCACATGAATTCCAAACTTTATCTCCATTCCATGACACCATTTAGCTTCATTCCTCTATCATCTCATTTGTCAAGAGTCTTCTTTGCCAACTCAATCTAACCTAAGCTTTTGGTTGTTTTAGGTCTATCATGTATGGGAAACTTGGTAACCCTATGCATCATTTTCTTTGTGATTTTGATAGATTGATCAAGCCATAATTGCATATCCTGAATATGACTTAGGATAAACCTAATCCACTTAATTTGAAAGTTCCTTGGCATGTTTAATATATAGGTCAAACCCTTCACTTCCAGGTGTTTAAGCTTGGGTTTGAGGTTCCCATCCACACACAACACTTCATATGCTTCATTCAACTCTAAAGTTCCCAATTCTTGAATCGAACGGTGATAAAAGGATCTAATATCATTTATTATAAGTACCTTTAGTGGAATTTGTGAATGTGCACCAACTAAGTCCAATTATTCTATGATTGTTTGACAAAATTTGAATGTTGGGACTATAGGTGCAACATTCCTTACTAACATCTCATATCCCTTCTTGACTTTGTTTCTTGATGAGGATGTCATATCACTTGATAATGGAAGAGTAAACTCTAACAAATTTTCTCTAAAATTTTCGAGGGCTCAGGAATGCTCTGCTTTATTTTCTCTAAAATTCACAGTGAAAAATAAAAACCTTTGACTCTACCTTTTAATCAAAAAAATGTCTGTAAGTCATCATTAATGCATTGTACATAGGATAGCTTAGTGACAACCTATTAAACTTTATAAACATAAGATGCTCAAATAAGTCTTCAACTCGGCAAATAGCTTTGATCTTCAACTTGGTAAGCATAAGCTCAGTTATGTCTCAAACTCAATATACACTAGCTACCTCCTAGATTAGTTAGGTCAGCAATCCAACTTTTCTCGGTAAGGTCTTGCAACCTGACTTTTCTCAGTAAGGTATTCAACTTAGTGATCCCAATGCATTTAAAATGTTGATTTGGATCTTCTTTCTTGCAGACTGGAATTGATATAGGACATTTCTTCAAAATCACAGTTCTAATGATCCTTATGGATCATTAGTTTGAAATGGTTGAGTCACCCAATTCATTATCTTGGGTGTCAACATTCTCATTATTTTGACTTGCATTCTCTAGATATTTCTTTACCCATTCTTGTCTCATTTGACTTTTGATATTGTCAGCCTTTTCTTTCTTTTCATCCACAACTGTAGCTCAGTTTATGTTGTTCTTTTCTAGATGACCAAGTTCTTAGAAATAGATTATACTAAGAGGGGGTGAATCAGTATTCTACAAACTTTTTCCCACAATTGAATATTGTTAATTACTTTATAACTTGCATATGAAAGTAAACCAACAATGTTGAACAGTAAATATAACCATGCACATAGAGAACTCATAACATTTTTTTTTTTTAACTAGGGAAACTCTGGCCAAGGGAAAACCTTAATGGGGATGATACCCACTAGATGATCCACTAAACAAAAGAATCATGTTAAGGATATTGACACTGTTAGGTGTATCTGAAGTACATATAGTGTCTTGAGTCCTTTTTAGAGGTCTAGGCCTTGTTAGAAGCCTCAACCCTATTAGGAGTTTCTTCAACACTATTAGGAGTTGCTTCAACCCTGTTAGGAGTTGGTAGATAAAATACAATGTATGCAAGAAGAGCCCACTTCCCTAACATGCATTTATACAATGAAGTTATTCATAAGAATAGGTATAGATACAATAATTTTTTACTATTGTAATTTGCACTTGCTCTGATCATACATCAGATATAGTTTTCATATCATCTCATTGACTTCACATCTATCACAAATATCACATATATCTCACATATGTCACACACTTATCTTTGCAAGAAAAGATCTTTACTTATACCTTATATATTAGTAAATCTCTTCTCAGTTGGCCTTCAATTCTTCACACGCTTGGCATAATATAAAATAACTTATGGAATAACATCCACAAAGTTGGCTCATCAAAAATTAGTAATAATTTTGTTACCAAAATAATTCCTTGAATCATACAACTCAATTCTCTACTATGCTCTATTTTGCTCTATCAAATACTGGTACTAGTATTTCAATCATAACTCACGTCATACTGTCTATACACATCTATGCACTAAAACATGTCATCATGATACTATCATATAAATTTCATCAACCTTGCATAAGCTAACTCTCATGAGTCATCCGTACTCATCACATCTATCTCTAAGTTGTTGTAAATTGTCTAACACTTAGACAATTTTCTAACTCTAAATGCATAAATGAAATGTTGAATACATGTTGCCATAAATGACAACTCTCAAGATATTTATCTAACCATATTGCCAACAATATCCCATTTTTGCATTTATGGAAACATTTGGTAAAATTGGCTAAGTCCCAAAATAATGTCATACATAACAAAAACAAATAAAAGTAACTCCACAAAATTGCCTTCAAAACATAACAATTTTATTCATGTTTCGATGGGCCATTACATTCCTTATCACTCCTTTACATTGATACATAAGTGTACTCCCCCTTACATATACAATACATACATACAATTTTCCTTTACTTATTACTCCCCCTTTGACATATAACATGTTTCCTTTATGCAGATTGTTTTTCCAAGATAACAAGTTTTAGCCTGTCCACTTCCTTCTTCCAATTTTCCTTCATTGTCTCAGAGATACTAAGTAGTGCTCATAGTGCATAGGATTCCACTTCAACTATGGTCAAGTTAGTATAAGAAAAATTTTCATAGGAAGTCTTTGCTGAAAGACATTCCTCCAATTGCCTCTACAAAATATTGATCTTTGGAGACAAGGCTTTTTTAAGACAAGAGAACCTTTTTGTTGTGTTCTCCTTATTTGGTTCCAAGTTTTTGATCATACTATGGATCTTCTCCACTTCTATTCCATAATCTTCAATACTAGTCCCATAGAACTGTATTTTTGCAGTGAGTGTTTCAAGTTCACTCATCTTACCCTTTATTTGACTATCAAAGTATGTTAGTCATTTATATGACAATGTGCACTGTCCATACAACTTCTTACCTTCATCAATGTATTTCTTGAGTACCTTGATGCTTACATCCAATACCTTCAAATCATTTCTCACATTTGAGCACGATGTGTCAAATAATGTTGCATCATACTTGGCCTTAGTTTGTGTTGATGCTACCTCAGCTAAAGTTGTGAATTCCTCATCAAAGGTCTTCATCATCTTTTTGGGCTTTGTTTGCAAGAATAGAATGGCTATAGTTGTGGTAACTATCTTCTACATTTGGTCCAACACTTCAGTCAGTTTCTTAAGGACTTTACTAATTTGTTCTTCTCAAATAGCTTTCTCAATGAGCTTATCAATCCCTTATGATCATCACCATCATTATCATAAAATGCCACTATTGTTGTTGCTAATGCTGCTACTACCATAGGAGTTACAAATGGAGTGGGTGTAACTGCAATTTTCTTTTCTTCCTCAGCCTTCTTATTTTCTTCCTCTAACTTCCCAACTGCTTCTGCTTTCTTCTTTTTCTCTTCTTCTTCTTTTTTCTTCTTTTCCTAGATCTTCTTTCTCTCCTTTTCTGTTTCCTTCTTCCTTACCTCTTCCTCTTATTTTCTTTCCTCTTCTATATTTTTCTTTTCCTCCTTCCTCTTTTCTTCTTCTTTTCTCTTTTCCTCAGCCTCTTTCTTCTTTTCCTCTTCCTCATCATCAGAGCTAATATATGTTGTGATATTTCAACAATAGTTTGGCCAAAAGCTGCAAATGGATTCTCCCTTGTATCCATAGTGATATGTGTGCTATCTATTTGCATTAATTCAATACTCATAGCAATGTGTAGGATTAAGAGTGTCTAGTGTGTCTCCTCCGCTTCTTCCTCATCACTAGAAGGTGTATTGGCTTGTACATACATTGAGCTCTCAACTTTGAACTACACACTCACCTCTGGCACTAAGGTCATGAATCTTACAATGTAGATAGCTTATGATGTCTTCAACATGAAGCACATTCTTTGGAACTTGCAAAAATGCCCCTAACAGATCATCCATAAGTGAAAAAAAGATGTTTCTTGAATACATACCATGGCCTTTCACTCACATTATAAATAGTCCAACTACCCATTGAAATTCAACTGTATGCATTGAAAAACTTAGTTTTAGCTTCGTAAAATACCTTAAAATTTCATTTTAGGTCTTTTGCAACTTCACACTTCAAACGCCTTTCTTCACACTTTACTTCACTATCAAATCGCTCTTCAATTTTCTCAAGACACTTTACATGAACAAATGGTACATAGAATCTTGTTCATGATCCTTAAATCATTTCAAATCACATTGTGCATTAAATGTGTATCTACCACAAATTTAAACATTGTCTCTATTCACCAGTAAACTTATTTTCTGAATTTCCACTAACTACGATCATATCTAAGCTTGTACGCTTGACCATAGCTTCCTCACTATGTCAACTACCTTTTGTTAACTACACAACTTCCAACTTACTCACTAATATTAGTTCTAACCAACTAACACTCTGCCTCTTCTGAAACTACTTAATTTAGGAAGGATGAGTCACAAACAATCTATGACTTCAATGTCTCATCAGGTGCATCAAAATATTTTTCCTCCAAAACTATATAAGAGCTTTTTGGATACTTAGATGTCACAAATGCCTCTTTTAATTCATCAATATTTTCCTTGACTACTTCCTTCTAACTATTATCATTTCCATTTCCATTCCTTCTGTCATTTTTTTTGTTGTTCCTTCTATAGTTAGGATTCTTATTGAAATTTCTTCTATCCATTCTACAATATCTCACTATATGTTTGGAGTTATTACATAACTGACATACAGGTGCATTTCCTCTTTGATTTGTTCCATTCTAACTTTCAAATGCTCTTCAATTTCTTGCAATGTGTCTAGGTTTGTTACACTTGTAACACACAAATTGGTTCTTTTCTCCATTAGGTTTCTCTCCATCATTAGATCTGATCTATGATCTCCCTCTTTCATTACCTATTGGGATAGTGTTCCTTAACATTCTACCATTGCATTATTACCATCAAACTTAGGTTTCTTACAATCTACTACTTTATGTCCATAACCATGACAATTACAACAATAGAAATTAGTAATAGGTTTAAAAGACTTACCTCTATAATATCTTAAGTTTGTTTCATATGAAACATCTACCTTTGAATTTTTGTTTTACTTCCTTGGATGGTTCATCTTGCTTAGGTTAATCAACTTGCTCTATTTTCTTAGGTTCATGATGTTTTGCTAACAAATTAACTAATTCAATCTCTTCTGATACTTCAGTAGTTGTGCTTGATTCTTCCTTACTCAGATCAGATTCTTTAGGGGAATCAACAACTAGATCTAGTTCTTTTCTAATTAAATTCTCTCCAATAAGATATCCAAGTCATGTCTTATCATAAGAAGGTCTCTGGTGAAATTTTTTTTCATCAATCTTCTCACTACTGGAATAAAATTTCTATTATTGTTGCTTAGCTTATGTCAATTCTCCTTTCACAATGATATTGTACTTTTCTAATTTTGCATGCTCAATCTTGATAGTATCTAATTTAGATGTTGCTTGACTCAA
Source organism: Cupressus sempervirens (assembly GCA_028749045.1). Classification (NCBI taxonomy): domain Eukaryota; kingdom Viridiplantae; phylum Streptophyta; class Pinopsida; order Cupressales; family Cupressaceae; genus Cupressus; species Cupressus sempervirens. The sequence continues at coordinate 506,083,616 of CM053783.1, read as the reverse complement.
CTGGGAGCTAAAGTCTACATTATCATTTTTTAGTTTAGGCTCACTCTTACTACCATCTTCTTTAAGACTCAAGTTCAACAATTGTCAATTCATGTTTCAAGATCTCATTTTCTTTCTTGATATTTCCTATTTCATCATTGTCACTAGCCTTTGTAATTGATTCCTTGCCAGATTTCAAATTATCAATCTTGTCTTTCAATTTTCCAATGTAGACTTTTGCATCTTCATATCTATCTTTTAGGTTATCTTTTTCTTTTGTAAGAAGATCAATCTGTTCAAGAGCTTCTTAAAGATTTTTCTTCAACTGTTCCATATCTATAGGGATCTCACTCAAGTTGTTAAACTTCTTTAGAGTAACTGAGCTCTAATACTAGTTGTTAGAAATAGATAATACTAAGAGGGGGTGAATTAGTATTCTAAAAAAATTTCCCACAATTGAATATTGTTAATTACTTTATAACTTACATATGAAAGTAAACCAACAATGTTGAATAGTAAATATAACCATGCACATAGATAACTCATAACACCATTATTTTTTAACTAGAGAAACCCTGGCCAAGGGAAAACCCCAATGGGGATGATACCCACTAGATGATCCACTAAACAAAAGAATCTTGTTAAGGATATTGACTTTTTTAGGAGTCTATGAAGTACATATAGTGTCTCGAGTCCTTTTTTGAGGATTAGTCCTTGTTAAAAACCTCAACCATGTTAGGAGTTGCTTCAACCCTGTTAGGAGTTGCTAGATCAAATACAATGTATGCAAGAAGAGCCCACTACCCTAACATGCATTTATACGATGAAATTCTTCACAAGAATAGGTATACATACAATAATTTTTTATTATTGTAATTTTCACTTTCTCTAATCATACATCAGATCTAGTTCACATATCATCTCATCGACTTCACATCTATCACAAATATCACATAGATCACACTTATGTCACACACTTATCTTCACCAAATAAGATCTTTACTTATACCTTCTATATTAGTAAATCTTTTCTCAGTCGGCCTTCATGTCTTCATACACTTGACATAATATAAAATAACTTCTGGAATAACATCCATAAAGTTGGTTTATCAAGAATTAGCAATTATTTTGTAACCAAAATAATTCCTTAAGTCGTATAACTCAATTCTCTATTATGCTCTATTCTTCTCTATCAAATACTCATACTACTGGTACTTCAATCATAACTCATGTTGTATTGTTCATACACATCTATGCACTATCACATGTCATTATGACACTATCATAGAGTTTTCCTCAACTACGCATAAGATAACTCTCATGAGTTGTATGTAATCATCACATATGTCTCTGTGTTGCTGCAAAATCTTTAATACTTAGACAATTTTCTAACTTTAAATGCATAAATGAAATTATGAATACATATTTCCATCAATGAAAACTCTCAAGATATCTATCTGACCATATTTCCAATGCAAATTCTTTGCATACAAAACCTCTCTTTGTAGGGTCTCTCTTCCTCATGTGAGTTTTTATGCAATTTGATCTAATATTTCCATGCTCACCACATAAGTAACATCTACACCATGTGTTATAATCCCAACCAAATATGTCTTTCACAATCTATTTTATTGGGTTCCATTTCTTGGTCTTGCATTCTGAAGATTTTTGCCCTAGTTTTTTGCAATTGAAACATTTTCCTTCAAACTTGGTTTTCTATATGCATTCACTTGCTCTATGACCTTGTTGGTTACAGTTGTAACATTTTCCACTAAATTTTTATTTACCATTTCTTGAACACTTGTTTTTTGTATGCCTTATCTTTGCACAATGATTACATTTAGGTCTTTTGTTCTTTTGAGCTCCTTGTTGAGATGATTCACTTTCATCTCGATAGCCTAATCTAGCTTTGCCTTTGTGTCTAAATTGAGTTTTTCTGTCCAATTGTTTCATGCTTTCTTAATATTTCATCATCCTTTCATTCGTTTGCCTTTCTATGTTGAGATCATTCTGCAATCTTTCATTATATGTCCTCAAGTTGATAAGCTCTTGATTTTCACAATTGAGTTGATTTATCAAATCTACTTGTTGAAGAGATAGGTGTTGAATTTCATTATCCTTTTAGTTAGCAATATTTTCTCTTCTTTTTCTATGTCCTTTTGTTCCATGTCTTCACACATTCTAACTGAATTTCTTGTTCTCTTTTTAGTTTTTTGACTTTGTCACATTGAGTGACATTCTTTTCAAGTAGATCTTTGATTGTTAAATCAGCTTCATCTAAATTTCTATCTTGGAAAATGTCTTTAATTCTTTCTTCTATGTAGATATTTTCATTCATCTATGTTGCTAGTTCTTTCCTTCTTTGCAAGGATTTAGAGAGTTGTTCCTTCATTTTCTTGAATTGTTCCATGGCCAATTATAGATCCAAATTTTCATTTTCAATGGCTTTCTCTAGTCTATACACTTTCATTACCTTTGATCTTTTCTCAAGCTACTAAACTTTTGATGTGAGAACCAAATGCTCTGATACCAATTGTTGGAAATGTAGAGAAGGCTAGGTGACTAAACGAGCAGTGAATTAGGAACCAATAAAACTTTAACTTCAATTCACCAATTAACTCTTCATAAACTAATCTAATCTAATTGGATTCATGAAAGATTGGAAGCATTAAAACATTCATAGTAGTTGACATAGTAATAATTAACCTATAAACCTTCCAAATAGAAAGTAAAATTGGAGTCAAGATGATACCCAAAAGCTTTAGTACTATAGTATAAATTTTGCCTGTTAGGGCTTACAATTGATCACTTCTAGTGATCTTCCTTGTTAGGAGCAATAAGGACTATTAGGTCCACCTTGTGAAAGGATTTGTACAATATAATGAAGTATGTACTTAGTTAGGAGATTCTGCATAAGACTATTAAGTCCACCTTGTTAGAGGATTTGAATGATGCACCTATTAGGATGAACCAGTAGCTTATCTCTTCTGTAGAACTCAGTTTGATGATTGAGATTCCTTTGATGTAAAATGATCACCTTTCTACGATAGATGAGACTCTTCTTTTCCTTATACTTCTTCTAGATTTTACTCTTTAATTTGCATTCATACTTGTTACATATACTCTCATTTGGATATCACAAGATATCTTACATATATACCAATCCAAATAATTACCTTATACTTCTTTTCCTTATACTTATTCTAGATTTTACTCTTTAATTTGCATTCATACTTGTTACATATACTCTCATTTGGATATCACAAGATATCTTACATATATACCAATCCAAATAATTACCTTCTGAAGTCTGCTACACTACCAAATTCAACAATCTTCACCAAGTCAGCTTACTATTGATACTCACATTCTAAAGACCACTCGGGTGATATTTTGAGACTAGGCAACATAGTGAGCTTGAAAAATCATGGTACTCAATTGACACTAGTGCTTGGTCCACATTGATCACTTAGGAGTAGATATGAACTTCATTAATGTTGATGACTCAAAAAACACTGTAGAACTCAGTTGACACTATAGAGCTTGGTTGGCATTGAAGCTTAGTCAATACTACATTTTCTCTACTTGGTTAACATAACTAGCTTGGTTTACACTATCTTTCTTTTCTTCTTGGTTAACACTTACTTTCTGCTTAGTTGATACTACAAAAACTCAATTTACACTACAAGGCTTGATTAATACTGTAATAGCTCAGTTAACATTGTGAATATCGATAGCAATGTGACCAACCAAATGATCAAGTGTTATGGTACTAATTGACAAATGATTTGACCATAAGGTCAACAACATATGCTCATATTATGTTTATATACTCATGGATGTAGGGATATATCTCTCTCAGATGTTTTAGCTCTCATGTTATGATGTAGACTTCTGATTTGAAATTTTAGTAGTTGAATAGATTAGATATGATGATGAGATCAACCCCTTGTAATGATAGGAATTTAAGCAGCATTAAGTTGATATGGCTGACAAGGAGTGAAAGATGTGATATAGAGGAGGAAAAAGAAGTGAACACAATTAGTTAATGTGTCTATGAAAGATAAAGAGAGAGCTCTCTCAACATGCAGTATGCAAAAAATAAACTAGAATGAGTCCTAAAATGCAAACTAGTATCCAAAGGTGTAATTGCAAGGGACACATAAGTAAACTCTAATTCTTCATTATCGAGCTTTTGTAGGGACATCGAAAGATCATACAATTATCACTAGTATAGCTATGATGATAGGAACATGATCTATATCTAATAGAAATGTGGGAACCCAACCTATGCATCAAAGACATATAGCTCAAGATTAACAGTGTAGTTAGGTTCCCTGAGTTTAGTATAGCAAGATTACACCCATATCAAGGCATGAGCTCTAGGATAACCCCCGAGTGTAGTCTTTTAGAAATAGACAAGGATGATACATTATAGATCCAAAATGTCAAGGACAAGCATGAATGCTCATGAAAATTTAGGTCAACAAAGTATACCCACAAGCAAAAAATAGGTAAAACATGCCCCATGTCACTAGTCTTGTAGTCCATGACATCCTCGAGAGACTATTAGGGAGGGACACTAAGCAAAGAAAACCATCATAGATAATATACAATGAAAATAAAGTCAATGAAGTCTCAGCAAGTTTAAGTATCTTTTTCTAAGTCACATAACTATTTCTTTAGGACCTAAATCTGTCATAGAGAAATATCACAGCATCCTATATTATAGCTAACGTATCTAATAAGTGTTGAGAAACACTCGACTTCAATGGGAGCATTGAGAAGCATTGTTGAAAAAGTCTCCAAAAAAAAAACCTATGCACAAAAGGACCTTGATAAGATAAGAAGTTTTTGCCCCCTAGACCTAGAAGAGAGTCAGTTCCAAGTAAGGAAAGAAAAAATGAAGTAAATGAGCACAAACCAAGACCGACAAACATTGGTGCAAAGGTCTCAAGTAGCACCTATTTCTATGTTTTCAACACGTAGCAATTTTTTCAGGACTTTTTATGCTTTTTTTTTGTATTTTTTGAGATATTTGATATTTTTGGTGATACATCAAAAAGCCTATTGCTAGGCTTTCACTGAGATGTTCCATTTTTTGGGATATTTTCTAATTTTTAGGATTTTTTTAGCATCATATATGATTTTTTTGGATTTTTTTCAAGATCATAGAAGATGTATAAGAAATTGAGCTATAAGAACCTTTTAGGCATAGAACATCTTGAGGTGAAGTATGTTGATAGGCTTAGGGAGTTGTTCTCCCTTAGGTATAGAAATTTGATACTTGTGTCAGATCCAAATGTAGTAGTGATAATGTAGGGACCCAACCAGTTAGGCTCAAACTTAGTTTTCTACTCTTTGTTTAGTTGATTCTTTAGTTTTTCCCTGAGAACAATGTCACCTACTTGGAATTCCTTTAGATTCACCTTCTTGTTGTAACTTGTGGATATACATTTATGGTAAGCTCTCATGTGATCAAAAGAAGCCTTTTGTCACTCATCTAGAGCCTCAAGTTTGTGAATCCTCATAGCCCTATAGTTCTCATCAATGATCAATCCTTTCAAAGAGACCCAGAAAGAGGGAATCTCAAATTCTAATGGGAGGATGACCTCAAAACCATAAACTAATACAAAGGGTGTAGCCCCAATGGGAGTGAGTATGGTGGTCCTATAGGCTCATAGTGCAGGATTAATTTGTAGGTGTCAATCAAACTTCTTGATTTGTAGATAGTCTTATGCAAAAAAATTAGCAATGTTTTATTTGAGGCCTCGGCTTGGCCATTCCCTTGGGGATAGTAGATGGTGGACCAGTGTTACTTGATTTTAAACTTCTTGCATAGTTTTCTAAGGTCTTTTTTCTTAAATTTCCCCTCATTATCAGTGACTATGGAGGAGGGAATTCCATGGCAATAAATAATGTGATTTAGTATAAATAAGGCAACATGTTTTCCTACAGCAGTAGAAAGTGGAACCACTTTAACCCACTTAGTGAAATATTAATTTTTTGTGATAATAAACTTATATCTACTAGATGAACTTGGATGAATCTTTCCAACCAAGTGAATGGGTCATTGTTGGAAAGGCCAGTGTGTAATAGAAGGGATGAGCTCATGCTTAGGAGCATGATCACATTGTCATGTTGTTAGCACTTCTTACAGGATTTATCATATCGAACAACATCAACTTGCATAGTTGGCCAATAGTATCCCACCCTAAGAAATTACTAAGAAAGTTTAAGGACATTAGAATGTGACCTATAAATTTCCTCATGAAATTTGGCTAACACCTTTTTCACACTCATTTGTCTCTAGACACCTAAAAAGTATTCTATCTAAGTTGATGTTTTTCATTGCATATAAGATTCTCAGGAATGATTTGATCTCATAGATAGGATAAAATTGTGGAGTAATAAGAGGAATCATGACTAACAATGTTGCAAATGACTTGGAATTTAGAGGAATCATAGGTAGGATGACACAGTTCTTCCACCAGGAACTCGAAGTGAGACTCATGCTCTTGTAATTGTAGGATAGATGCTAAAGTTGTCATAGCATCTGTAGCCTTGTTCTCTACACTAGGAATTTGTTGGAAGGTAAAAAATTTGAAATAACTCCTTAAGAAATCAACCAATTTCTTGTAGGGTATTAGCTCATCATCCTTTGTTTAATAATCATTACTGATCTTATTGATAACAAGTTGGGAATCTCCATAGATATGTAATTCAATAATCCTCCATTCCAGAGAAATTTTAATTCCATTAGAGAGGACCTCATATTCAATTATATTATTGGTGCATGCGAATAGTAGCTTGTAATATTTTGGAATACTATAGCCATGATGCATAACAAACAAAATTTTAGAACCAACCCCATTTTGAGTATGTGACCCATCAAAGAACATCTTCCAATTCCCTTTTGTAACATATATGATAGATGCATAGGAGAAATCAATTTTCATAGGAGTGTTATCCAATAATAGGAATTCAGCCAGTTGATCAATGATAGCTTGCTCTTTGATAGCCTTACATTTGATGTATTGAATGTCAAATTCTGAAAGAATCATCATCTATTTCGTTAATCTTCATGTAAGTGCAACCTTACTTAAGAGATATTTCAAGGGATCAATTCTAGCAACAAGTTGTGTGGTGTGTGAGGGCATGTAATGGAAAAAAAAATTGGGATGCAAACACCACAATGAGACAAGCTTTGTTGTAATTGATTTCATAGGCAACCAATGTATAGCTGATGTAATATATAGCTCTTTCCTTCCCATTCTCATCATGGTGTTCTAATAAAACTCATAAAGAATTTGTAGTAGCTGAGATGTAAAGAATAAAAGGCCTCCCCTAAATTAGAGGCATGAGGATAGGTGGATTTGATAGATATTATTTGATTTGGGCCAAAATCTTCTCACACACCTCATTCCATATGCATGTGGACCCTTTATGCATATTTTTATTGAATGGATTGGATCTATCAACTAGTTGAGCTATGAACCTCTTGATGGACTGAAGGGACCCTTGTAGACTCCTTAGCTGACTAATATTTTTGGGAGGTGGAATTTCCATGATAGCTTTGATCAACCTTTATGCCTTTAGATGATATTATGTACCCAAGAAATTTCCCAGAAGTAACACCAAAAGCACACTTTTTTGGATTGAGCCTAAGCTGAAACCATTCCATATGGTCCAATACCATACTTAAGTCAGCTAGATGGGTGTTTCGTTGTTTAGACATTTCAACCATATCATCAACATAATCCTCCATGTTTGTATGCATCATGTCATGAAAGATTATATTCATGGCTCTTTGGTATGTAGCACCTACATTTTTGAGCCCAAAGGGCATGATGTTCCAACAAAATGTACCCCATGCACAAGTGAAAGTTGTTTTCTCCTATTCTTTGGGAGCTATCTTAATATAGTTGTACCCAAAAAATCCATCCATTAGAAAATACATTTCATAGCCTACGATCATGTCTTCTATCATATCAATGTATGGTAGCATAAAATCATCTTTTGGACATGCCTTGTTTAAATCCCTAAAATTTGTATAAACACGAATGGACTTGTCATGTTTAGAAATGAGCACTGTATTAGATATACATTTTAAATATTTGATAGTTCTAATGAACTTAGCACTTAGCAATTTTTCTAGCTCATCTTTGACTAATAAGGCAACATGATGGTGCATCTTTACAAGTTCTTCTTAATAGGTTTAACACTAAGAGCAATGGAGAGGTGATGCATAATGAGCTCTATATCCATGAGAGGCATATCAACATAGGTCCATGCAAAGTTTTTTTTTTCCTTAAAGAATTGTGTGAATTTTTCTCTTTATTGTAATGGTAATGACTGAGCCACGTGTATAATCTTTGGAGATTTTGCAGTACCCAAGTTGATAGGATGTGTCATTTCTATCAAAATTGATGATCTATCCTAAAAATAGCTTTGAAGACTACCCATTACCTCATCCTCAGGTGCCCCAAAGGGGTTTTCACTCTTGGATACATCTTTATTTTTACTCTTTTTTACTTCAAACACTACTACAAAGTGGTTTTTGCCATCTAAACTCTTATTTTGAGGTACTTGGTGTCTATCTAGATCATGTTAATTGTTAGTTCATTGGTGGAAGATAACACGGGTTTGATGGCATTCAAGTAGCATGTGATCTCATAATCATTTTGAAATTAAGGTAGCCTAGGTCTTTGGTTTTGAATAGACCAGTCTATGAGATCAAGATGCATAAGAAAAAGAGAAGTGGAGGATTCAAGGTTATTGATATGAATGGAATCATTTCTAGTGACAAGAAAGGTCAATCCTATAGGTTAAGCTCCAAAGGAATCTAGATTAAGATAAGTCCTAGAGGAATCATTGTAATCTACTAAGGCAAGTTGTGAACCCAAATTATCTGACTCTACACAAGACTCATCAACTATGTTAGGTTGAGTAACTTAGGCATTTATTGCATCTACACCCAATTCACAAGAGGCATCAGAAAGGGATTCCCACTCATATTCTTGAGAATCTATGCTTTTCTCTTAGGCCACAAGTGGGCAATATTTCTCCTAATTCTCTTTGCATTAGGATTCTCAACATTTGGCTCATCACTTTGGTTTTCCTATATGCAGATACTTTAGCAATTTTATTACTTAACAACATATCTTCTCCATAAAGAAGGAAGCTAGAAGGGGTGAAATCATCTTCATGTGTTAAAGCAACAATAGTGAGTTGAATTTTGTCTTTGAATTCACTAGTTGTAAGGACTTCTCTGTCAAACCGTGGAAATTTATCATCAACACCATACCCTATGCCTATAATATCTTTGATTTTTCATCCCATAGGGTGACTCATAGGTTATACAAGAGCATTCTTGTTATCATTCAAAGGTCCTTGGCCATGATAACCCATTTTTTGAAGAAACTAGTAGCCTTTCCAATATCTTTAGGAGAAATAGGAGTAGCTAATATGAATTCATCATTATCTTCTTCCTATCTATAGATCCACTCTCTTATGGCTTCATCTTCCTTTTCATCTTCTAAAGGAATCACAAATTGAACAAAGCTGCAAAAGATAGGCATAGTCGATGAGGTTGGTTCTATTTTCCACAGGAGCATGGAGAAACATGTAGTTCCACAATAGAGTCTAGAGTATATTCTCCCATACAAAAACTCATCATTTTCATCTTATTCTCACATTCAACAAGCAAGGATCTAATGTCATTAGAAAGTCAGTTGTGTGCTACTAAGGATTTAGCAACAATCAACATGTTAATCAACATAGAGTTATCCCTGGAATTATAATCTCTGCACAATTGAATGGAAACTTGATATAATGATGGTATGTTGATGGTACAACTTTCATGTCATGAATCCATGGTCTTCCTAATAGATGGTTATAAGAAAGTGGGATATCTAGCACTTGGAATACCACATCCTTTTCCATGAGATTGATCCAAATAGGTAGCACAATAAGTCCCTTAGGAGATCTCTCAACCTCATCATAAGCCTTAATGGTAATTTTGCATCTTGGATCAATGGAAAACTTAGATAATTCCAGCTATTGGACTATATTGAAGGAAATAATGTTTATCCTACACCATTTTCTATCTCAGGTGTAATAAATTTGGACTTCAATGTGTAAAGAAATATTATAAGGATGACTGAAAGGTTTGTCATCTTCTTCAAAATTTTGTGAGATAGTGTAGCGAAGAAATGTGGTTTACCATAGCTTGGAACTTTTCTGTGTCAATATCCATAGGGACACTAGTTGTATGTAAGGTTTTTTCAAAGATCTCTTTGTGCAAAGGAGACAACTCTAACAACTCAAAGATGGAAATTTGTGTGGTAGTTCATTGCAATTGACTCACAAGGTCGTAGCTAGATATAGTTGATGAAGCCATTTTTTTTGAAGATGAGACATTTTTGGGACCATTAGCCACTTTAAGAACAACCTTAGATCACCCCCTAGTGAAAATGTTTAAGGTCTCACCATGAGAAGAAAAAGAATCTGCCATATTAAGGGACGTCCTAAATCTAATGTCATTGAAATTTTGATAGAGATTTCATATTTTCAAGACCACCTTAGGCTTTTCATCATTAGTGTTATAATTAGGTTCCTCATTAAATTTTGGACTCCTCATATAAACATTCTCAATGGGTTCCAATATGTTGATAACATTATCTATTTTGGTGTATGCATAGTTAATCCTAGTATCATTACCCTTTTTGTCATCCTTAGATGTCTCTCCCTTTTCGCATTTGGGAAATGGTTGTTTAAAAGCCTTATGATCAAAATTCCTAAGTAAGCCATCAGTGACAAATTTTCCCCAATAATTAAGATCTTGGATGACATCCTTGAGTTTGTAGCAATTATCAGTATTATGACCCTTATTCCTACGATAATTGTGAAATTGGTCATCTTTCCACCAATCAAGCTTAACAGGTTGATCGTAGGGTCATGAGTTGTCAGGTAACATAATGATCTTATTAGTGAATAAATTTTTCAAAATGACATCATATGACTCAACCATTCGAGTATATTTGTACCTTGGTCTAGAATGTTTCTTAGACTTTTCAAATGATTGCAATTTGTTGGAAGGGGTAGACTTTGTTGTCTCTTATTGTTTTGCAGCATAGATAGCATTAGTCAAATGAAATGTGGGCTCTTTTTTCTTAGGCACATCCACAACACCATCATTGACAACATACTTGTTCTTATTCCATGATTTATATTTTTCCTTTATGTTTCTATTACCATTCTTATCTTTGTTGAGAATAATATCACCTTTCTTGACAGCAACATCTTCGATGTGATAATCACTTTGAACCATGTCATTGTATGAGGTGAATAGTTTTTTTCTAAGATCAAAGTATAATTCTAATACAAGGTTATTGAAAAAGATGTCAATCTATTCAATCTTTGGAATTTGATGGGGATATCTATAATGCAATTATCTCCATCATTGTAAATATGTGGCAAAAGGTTCTCCCTTTCATTTTTTAATATTGCATAGATCCCTCATAGTAACTGGTTATTGTATGTTATATGAATAGTATTGGATGAATCTTTTTGTAAGCTCATCAAATATTTTAAGAAGAGGTGATAACTTGGTAAATCATTCCATGGCTTGTCCCCTTAAACTCCTAAGAAATATCCTTATGAGGTATGTGCCCTCATGCATGAAATCCATTCTAAGAGCATAGAGTGTTGTACATGATCATGTGGATCACCATTTCCATCATATTTTTCATACTTGGGAACCTCTCTATACCATGTAGAGACATATATTGAATGATAGAGAGCATATGATTTCCACAAGGGAGGTTTTGGGTTGTTCTCCTACCATTTCCATTTGGGCAAGTTGACTTTGTAGCTCTTACATTTCTTTCCTTAAGATCTCAACTTTAGTTGGCTCTCTTTATTGGATGATCCTTTGTACATCATAATCATGAGTGATTTTCCATCCCTGATAAGTCATCAATTGAAAATATTGATCTATGTTTTTATTGGTTTTAGAATGGTCTTGACATTCGAGTGTCAACACACTTTACCAATTCCACCATATATGTCAAGTACACTATTTATGTCAAGTGAGTTATAGTAGCTGCCAAGTTAGAATCTTAACAGGTGCCAAGTGACTTCAGGTGTCAAGCAAGTATCAAATTTTGAGTAAGACAGAGCATAGTATGTGTCGAGTGATTTAGGAATATTCATGTGCCAAGCAACACAGAGTGTAATAGGTGCCAAGCAATCCATAAATGTAACATGTGCCAAGCAATACAGCAACATTTATGTACCGAGCATCAGTAATATAGTATGTGTCGAGTAACACAAAATCAGCATATGAGTTTGTACTCTCACAAACTCATATGTAAACCATTTTTAGAGCTGACATAAAGAGATTTCAAAAAGGAAAAAGGATAAGGATGAATCATTTACATTCCCTATGTGATCTGCATGCAGCCAATCAAAAAAATGGAGAAGGCATGCAACCAATAAGGAAAAATGCAAGGAATGAGTGAGAATTTGAGATTCAATATGGATCGTAGATCCATACCTAACACTAAGTCTTCACATTCTTTAAAAGGAGGATGAAAACCCATTGCATGTGTGGATGAGAATAGTGTATGGTGAGATTATAGCAAAATTTTAGTGTAAAGAAGGAAAGACTTAGTGAAAGGAGCAGCATTTACATATCTAGTTGATCAGAATAGAATAGGGGACACATACAGACATCAGATCAAGCAAGGATCAGAACTGAAAGAGTAGATCTAGTGCCTAAACCTAGCAATTGAATATTGCACTCTATTAGGTCAAATGTTCTAATACTCTCTTACCATTGCATTGGGTGATGAAAATCCTATATCGGTAGGTTAGCTTAATAGCTAGGTGGGAAAACCTTTGGAGAAAGTGATAAAAATCCTATGTATTAGGTGGTTTTAACAACCTATTGTAAATCCTTTAATAGGGTGACACTTCATGTAAAGTGTTTGTAAATCCTCTAACCAGGTCACTGTTGATACAATGTAAAGCCTTTAATAGGGAAGGCCTTTCAAAGGGCAAACCATCAGAAGTGGTTGAACATATTGCTGCAGTAATTTTCTTTTGTGGGTGTCATCCCCACCCCAGTTTTACCTTCTTATTCCTGGAGGGTTTCTAGGTTACCAAATCACTTGTGTCATGTGTTGATACATGCTTTCATTTCATGTTTTCTTATATGTTTACATGCATATACTTTACTTTCAGTTATGTGTTAATCAAGGTTTAAAAGGATAAAAACTAGGTACTTCTAATTCATCCCCCCCCCCCCCCCCTCTTAGAAGTACTCTTCCCATTTGAACATTCCAACAATTGGTATCAGAGCACTGGTTCTCATAAGGAAAATCATAATAGCTTGGAGAAAAAGGTTAGAATATGGAAGTCTTCAAACTTGGGAATATTATTGACAATTAAGTGATTGATGTGCATCTCGCTCTACACAAGATAGAGGAAGCTAGAGAGGAACTGAGAAAATCCCTGAAAAGAAGAAAGGAGATAGCCATAGCTGAGAATGACATACACTACAAGGAGATTGACACCACACAAGTGTTTGCCAATGGAGATTTCAAAGAATTTGATGCAACAATAGCATAATTGATAGAGAAAAATAGAGCTCAAGCAAAAGAGATAAAAACTCTTAAAATGGAACAAGAATCACAAGCCATAATGCTATGTGAAATAACTAAAGAAAAGAAGAGAACAATTAAGGATAGAGCCATGCTTGAGGATGACAAAAGAAACCTTGTAGATAGACTAGAGGAGAAGACAATTGAGTTTGAAAAATTCTCAAACATGCAGCTAGAAACCTTAAGCCAAATGATGAATGCTCATCATGAGCTAAACATGAAGGACATTGAGATCTCCACCTTGAAGATGAAAAATGAACAATTGTAGAATGAATTGAAGAGAGAAAAGGAGATAGTAGAAAGCTACAACAAACCCAATGAGGCTATCAAGTACTTTGAACAATTACTAAAATCACCAAGGGCTAGTAATGAAACCTCGGGACTTGGTTACACAAGCACTAAACAAGGAGAATCATCCAAGACCACAATAGAACGGACCAAAAAAGGTAAGAACACTAAACCCACTTGTCATTTCTATAATAAAAAGGGGCACACTGGTAATGTTTGCAGGAGTAGAAAGACCAATCAGTAGGACACATCCAAAAACAAAGGTTATGGTCACAAGTGTAACATGTAAGGACACTCAACACAAGACTGTAGAACCAAAATCATGAGGACACCAAGATTTGAAGGTCACTACTACAACTACAAAAAGTATGGACATAGATCTTTTGAGCATAGATCAAAAGCCTATGTGGACACCCAATCAGAATGCAAGGAGAAAAAACTATGCACACCACTACAACTGGGATTACAATACCAGGCAAAGTTGTCACTACTATCAAGAATATGGTCATGTTCCTCAGAACTACATAAGAACACACTTCAAGAGAAATTACAGTAGGTGGTTAAGCCAAACCACATGTTTTAGTTGCTTGAAGATAGGACATGTCAATAGGAATTGCCCAACAAAGGCCAAGGCACCCAAGTCAAAAGTCAACAAGGGTAAAGAAAAAGTTGAAGTGGAACACATCAGGATAGAAATGAAAAAGACATGGCAAAGAAGAGATGGATCAAGTACATCCAATATCGAGATCACTTCACCCAAGAGGTCAAGTGATCACACTTCATCCAACTAAGCAAAGGAAAATGTATGGGATTGATATACTAAGTCAAATCATACATCAGTTCCAAAAGAACAACAAAGTGCTACCAAGAAGAAATCTGCATGAGAAAAGATGTTAAGTTAAAAATTGAAATTTTTTTAGAAGATGTCAAGCTACCCTTGGATTCTGGGTGAAACTCTAGTATATGTCAAGCTAGAAAGTTTAGTTGATGTCGAATGAGATATGTTAGTGGAAGCCAAGTAAATGAATTACAGTGGGAGCTGAGTTATACTAAAACCTTTAAGTGCTAAGTGAATAGCTGTAAGCACTATGCAATAGATGCTAGGTTTTGAGCCTAATAAAGTTCAAAATCACTCATTTTCAAACCATTCAAACACAAAGAAAAAATGAGAAGAGCGAAGAGGTGATCAAACAGTGATTTGCACCGATCTCAACAGTAATTCAACTCAAACTCTTTGATTTAAAGGTATTTCATCAAGTGTTGAGTTACACAGTATTTGAAAGTTTATTGAATATTAAACCCTAAGTTTGGTCAAGATGGCATCTGGGTCTAAAACCACAAAGGGAAAGGATGATCATGAGATTCAACTTGTTAGAAATGAAGTTAAACATCTCAAATTTAGGCCAATACCCAAAGTTGCCTATAAAAATGACCTAGCTGGTGCTTTGTTAGTCATTCCAAACAAAGAAGTAATGGTCCAAGATGTCAGAAAAATTTATAACTGTAAGATTGGAGCTATAGGTGACCTAGAAATTTTCATTGCCTTTGATAAGCTGTGTGACAAGGGTATATTGAAGGACAAGTATAAAATTATCAAGAAGGGTTTAACTAAAGCCCTAGTTTTCCCCATTGTATTTAAGACTGAATGGATTTGTATAGTGTTGAGCCAAATTCATGATGGATCATTTTGGTTAGAAACAAGGCCCCAGTAAAGATTACAAAGAAAAATTTTCATAGGGTTACTAGATTCCCAACCCTAGATCGGCCTAAGACCCTAAGAAGTGACAAAAAGGAGGCCATAGAGAAAAACATTGGTGCCAAATGGAACAACAAGGGAATGACCATTGATACCATCACTGAACCCCTACTTGATTTTTTTGTCAGAGTTATATCTCATAAATTCTATCAATCAAGCAGATTGAACAGCATGCCATGTATAGCAATAGATGTTGCATACATACTTCTGAAGAAGGACCACACATATGATCTAACAGAGCTCATGCTACAACAAATCAATGAAAATTTGGGAGCCATAAGAAAATCTAAAGGAGATCAATGAAAATTTGGATCAATGTTGGTTTGCATATTTTTCTATGTCATGAAAGAATTTCCTTCAGCTGGAAAAGTAAGATGGGATCCTAACAAGACAATTGTCACATAAGTCAATGAGTTTATTGAGCAAATGGGAGACAATTTTGATGCTCATATGACAAGCTACTTTGATGACTTCAAGAAGTCCACAAAACAAAGGATGAGGATACCAATATCACTGGTTGAGCAGCATGTAAATAAAATTTGTTTCTTGGTTGACATAGATTATACCTACATCCAAGTCATGATACCTAGAGTAAGATGGCTTAAGCCACTTGGATATGAGCTTAATGTAGACCAAGCTTCATTTTCAATCACTACTTTACTTGTAGAAGAGATTGAAAAGGATGCTCCTCATTTTGGTACTTATGATATTGTCAAATCCAAGGTGGTAACAGATTTGAAGACAACCTCTACAGTGAAGAAGAAAGATAAAATGGTAAGAAAAATAAAGAAGACATTTTGGGTAAGCATTGAAGGTGAAGTAGGTGAAGAAGAAGTAGAAGAAGTAGAAGGTGATAGTGAGGAAGAAGGTGAGCAAGGGCTAGAGCCAAAAGAGTTGACACAGGGCCTAGGAGAGGACAATGAAGAAGGTGTTGAGGAAGGAGAAGTCGAGGAAGCACCCACTAAAGCCAAAGCCACCAAAAGAAAAGCCAAAACTCAGCTTGCATCCCAATCCAAGGCAAAGAAGGGGACAAAGCCCATTGAAGTCAAAGAAAAAAAGCCTACTACAAGGGTTACCACCAAGGTTGCAACTCAAAAGGAAAAAGATAAAGCCAAAGAGAAGAAGAAATTCACAAAGTAGATTGGTGAAGAACCAAGGAAGAGAAGGAAATATGTTGTCGAGGCCAACTCAGATAAAGAAATGATATTAGCTAGTTTAAAGTGGTAAGTCATCCCCCAAAGTCTATCATTGACAAGTTATGTGTAAATATTAGAAAAGAAAACTTGAATGGTTTAAAGACTATAGACTTTAATAAGCTCAATAAAGAAGAGCAAAATAAAATAGAGGAATCAGTGTATGCAATGATGGCCGAATGCAAACACACACCTCTAGAGTTCGATAGTACAATGCCCAAGGAGCTATACAAGATAGTTGTAGATAAGTGGCATTTTTGTTTTCAAATGGAAAAGGAGATAACAGAATCAACCCTAGCTAGAATATTGGCAGACTTGACTAAAGGTCAAATAGCTAAGGCAAATAAAAGGCATAATAGAAAATTTTCTCCTAAAAATGGAGCATTTTGCATCCTCCACAATAATATAGAGGATGTTGTAAATAAATCCACAAAATTGTGGAAGTCAATATACAATTAAATTGATGATGTATTTGATTAGGAATATAAGGCAGAGGCCAGCTCAAAGAGAAAAGAAGCAAAAGAGACAACAAAGAAAGTAGAGGAGAAGAAAGATAAATGAAATACAAGGTGCACTAGATAGGAGAAAGAGACAAGAAGTATTGAGAAGAGAAGAAAAGTATAGGTAAGTAATGAATGAGATAAAGGACATCTTCATGGATGCCTTTAGGCTTGTAGTCACCAGATGAAACAAGGCCTATAATAGAACAACTATCTGATATAGTTGATCAGGTGACTAATGAAGACCATGATACAAATGTAAAATTAATGGAATGTCAGAAAGAAAATTCTAGGGAAAAGTAAATGAGAAAATATCAAATGATATAGCATTAGCATAAGTTGAATTGGCTAAGAAACTAGAAAGAGTGAAAATTGTACTTGGGAACACTTTCTCATTGTACATCAAACTATGTGATTTTTCCAACTTCACACAAGAGACTAGCCAAAGAATAATGAGCTTGGAAAGAAATCTCAAGATTTCTAGCATGCAACTTCCAAAAAATCCAGCTCAGAGTGAGAAGCATTTTGCACATATACTTCACACATATAGGGAATTAGTTGTATTAATAGCAGAGGAGGCAAACATAAAGGCAAAATTGATGCAAATCTAGTCCTCCATAACCCCACACTTAGAGATCCTCCACAAGGAGAAAACATACACAGAAATAGTCCTAAAGAAAGATCCAAATCTCTCTACCCTAGATGGACTTGTACACCTTGCTGCAGAGACTGCCATCTAGCACAAGTCACTGGACATTGCATTGGAAAATTGGGATGCAGCTCTGAAGATACTCCTAGAGTTAAATAGTACTTTTTTGGCTAAGTATGGTATTACTCCTTAGAACCCTTTGACATCAATGTCAAAAAGGGGGAGATATATACATTAGGGGGAGATATGTATATATGGGTAGATATATGAAGATACATGGAGAATACCAAATTTTGATAATTTTGATTACATTCTTTCATTCATTTTGTGAATAAAGTAGAAAGTCTGTAGGTAGCCAAAAAGGGACAAGAAATAAGATAAAGTAAGGGGGAGATGCAAAATTTTGACAATTATGTGGAAAACATATTTGAAATAGGGAATTCATACAGATTAGATACAATATACAAGCATAGGGAATAGGAATAGGACAAAGAATAGAGAGAATCGATAGATCAGCACAAAATTTCAAGTTTCAAGAATGGACTAGGCATAATCAAATTAGGAGGAGTCATAAGATATATTGTTGCTCACAAAAATTTTGAACAATTTTTTAAATTTTGCATGTATCCTAAGCAAGAGTAAAGACTGTACTCAATCAAATTAGTTCATTAATGCATAGTTAATTATTTTTGACACTCATGTCAAAGGGGGAGATTATTGGTTTTAGAATGGTCTTGACATTCAAGAGTCAACACACTTTACCAATTCCACCATATATGCCGAGTACACTATGTATGTCGAGTGAGTTATAGTAGCTCCCAAGTCAAAATCTTAACAAGTGCCGAGTGACTTTAGGTGTCGAGAAAGTATCAAATGTCAAGTAAGATAGAGTGTAATATGTCTTGAGTGATTTAGGAATATTCATGTGCCAAGCAACATAGAGTATAATAGGTACCGAGCAATCCAAAAATGTAACATGTGCCAAGCAATACAAGAACATTTATGTGTCAAGCATTAGTAATATAGTATGTTTTGAGTAACATAGAATCAACATATGAGTTTGTGCTCTCACAAACTCATATGTAAACCATTTTTGGAGCCGACATAGAGAGATTTCGAAAAGGAAAAAGGATAAGGATGAATCATTTACATTCCTTATGTGATTTGCATACAGTCAATCAAAAAAATGGAGAAGGCATGCAACCAATAAGGAAAAATGCAAGGAATGAGTGGGATTTTGAGATTCAATATGGATCGTAGATCCATACCTAACCCTATGTCTTCACATTCTTTAAAAGGAGGATGAAAGCCCATTGCATGTGTGGATGAGAACAATGTATGGGGAGATTATAGCAAAATTTTAGTGTGAAGAAGGAAAGACTTAGTGAACGGAGCAAAAATTACATATCTCATTGATCATAACAAAACAAGGGACACATATAGAGATCAGATCAATCAAGGATCAGAATTGAAAGAGCAGATCTAGTGCCTGAACCCAGTAATTGAAGATTGCACTCTATCAGGTCAAATGTTCTAATACTCTCTTACCATTGTATTTGGTGATGAAAATCCTATGTTGGTAGGTTAGCTTAACAGCTAGGTGGGAAAACCTTTGGAGAAGGTAATGAAAATCCTATGTATTAGGTGGGTTTAATAACCTATTATAAATCCTTTAATAGGATGACACTTCATGTAAAGTGTTTGTAAATCCTCTAACCAGGTCACTATTGATACAGTGTAAAGCCTTTAATAGGGAAGGCCTTTCATAGGCAGACCATCAAAAGTGGTTGAATATATTGCTATAGTAATTTTTTTTTTGTGGGTGTCATCCCCACCCCAATTTTACCTTCTTATTCCTGGAGGGTTTCTGGGTTACCAAATCACTTGTGTCAAGTGTTGATGCATGCTTTCATTTCATGTTTGGTTATATGTTTACATGCATGTACTTTACTTTTATTTATGTGTTAATCAGGGTTTAAAAGGATAAAAACTAGGTACTTCTGATTCACCCCACCACCCCCCCCCCCCCCCCCCCCCCTCTCAAAAGTACTCTTCCCATCTGAACATTCCAATAGTTTTATTCTAAGGTTTTAAGCATAAGTTTCTGGACCAACTCATCTTGTTGGAATTTCATGAGGTCTTTACTAGGTATACCTCACTCTCATGGTGTGATAGTGAGGGTCTGGGTGGTGAGGAACATCTTGATGCATGTGTCCTTAGAGATATTGATGGGGTGTTTTTTTTTTCATTGTTTCCAAAAGGTGATTTGTTCATAAATGGATTTCTATAGTCAGTGCGAGCATGTATGTTTTCAAAGTCATGTGCATGAGCACTAGTTTCAGCTTGTGGGTGAGATATTTCCCTAGAAACCATACGTGTAGCTTCTTCTAATATTTATCTATCCAATGTAGCTTGCTTCTCTCTAAGTGCAATGAAGTCTTCTAGGTGGCAGTTCCTCTCCTTGGGGATCATGGTGATAAAAACACTATATTTGGCCCTAGGAGTGTCGAAGGGAGTATCAAATAAATTGTCAAAGTGGTAAAGAAGGTTGTGCCAAGTAGTAGTTTTATGACATTAGTGATTCCAACCAAGAGTTGGGCAAGAATCACTATGAAAAATAGTCGAGAGAATGGAATAACTGAGTTTTCAACAAGTGAGCAATAGAGACACAAATTTATTATCTATGAGACCAAAATCCTCTTTCAAACTTAAGAAAAGACCAAACATGAAGGTGGTTTTAGACAAGATCATCGTAAGACCAAGTACAAACATCCATACTTCAGCCTAAATGTAAATTGGACCCAATTAGGCAAGAAAGAGAGATCAGGTGATAGTTTATAACAAACCAAGTGATATTGTATCAACTTATTCTTTCATACAAAAATTTACATAGTAAGCAGATGATACTTTTAGATATACTTCCTAGAAACTTTTACAATAGAAAACACAATAAGAGGGTGATAGACTTTGTTAAACAGTGTAATACTTCTAGCAATCCAAAAGTATCAAGTGATATTTCTCTGAATAGTCATGCAACAAAAGTTCAACAAACTCTATAACATGTGACTTGGTGGCTAAAACATCTATGTTTTAATTCAACTTTAATGTTTTCTAGGCCAAAATATAGTTACAACAAAGGAATGTTTTAGTTTACAATAGCAGATACAAAGTTATAAAAACAATTGGGGATGAAAGCACACATCTTCAATCAATTGACAATAGTAGAATTGCCCTCTGTTTTCAACAAAAATTGGTCAAATTTTCTACCCAAATTGATTAAATGATCCACAAATGGTCTTGTCAGTATTTTTCTCATCAAAATTTTGACAAATTCTTATTTAGGTTGAACTTTCCATGCAATTATTGCTCCAAATCAACATCTACATTTGGCCATTGTGGTCATCACAAATTTGACCAATGTTGGTTGAAAAGCCTGGCCCATCTGACTAGGATGTCGAACCCATGATGGTATACTAGTTAATTATTTGGTCAAAATTTTGATGAAGCTTGGTCAAAAGTTTGACTAGCTTTGGTAAAGGTTTCAAAATTGGCATCCACATTTGGCCATTGTGGTCATTGAAACTTTGATCAATATTGGTCAAAAAGCCTAGCCCATCTAACTAGGATACCAAATCTACAATGTTACCCTTTTCAGTGATTTGTTCAAAAGTTCAATGAAGGCTAGTTGACATTTTCACCAACCTTCATTAGGTTTCGACCAAGTTTGGTCAAAATTTTGATGAATATAGAATGTTTTAAAAAAATGCTCGAAGATAAATATCCAAACTAATCACCAATGACATCTTGGTCAGTGATTAGTCTAGATATTTATCTTTAGGTCTTACTTTGCATTCTAAATACCCAACCCAAGAGAAGTTAGTCCATGTATCCTTACAACTTGGACTCCACAATATATAAAGAAGAATTACAATGGTGAGAATCCACCATGAAAAGCTCAAGGTTAATGAAGCTCTCAATAGGCCAAACCAAAACTTTTAAACAACTACCTAGCTTAGAAGAAGATGCAATAGAAAAGTGGATACAAAAATATAGACAATAGGGTCCACTATATTCTAATCTAATAGAAATATATGCAACGGATAAGTCAAAGAAAAAGGAAACAATTGAGGAATGAGCCCTTTTGAAAATATGGCTCCCTGATTAGCTATTTCTTTATTCTACCTAATGACATGCAATGCAAACTCTGTAAAGATATAAAGTAAACTAAAAAGGATGGCAGTAGAAATCATTAGAAGCATAGATTGTTGACATATGATTCCAAACATTTTGTACTTCTTGGCTCCAAAATTTTGTCCATCTAGTATTTGTACTGAACTTGACATTCCAATCTATGTTCTCCAAACAATAAAGTAACTCATCGTTATAAATTAGTTGAATGAAATTCATAATTAATATAAAAAAAAAAAAAATTAACCATTCTTGGATTGTCTACAAATTATTCAAAATGGCACTAACCAAAATTCTATAAGAAAATCCTTGAATTCTAACATTTTCTATGGAAGCTCCTACTAATTCCAACTCTCCCAAGTGACCCACAAACATTTGGGAAACAACGGAGAGCAAAAATTTGAAGAGTGTGATAAGTACTACAGGCCCTAAAAGAAGCCAAAGCTTCTTCAATTTGTGTAACACTCATCTTGAGAAATCGGGTCACTCAATTCTATCCTCAATTATAAAATTTATGATGTGGGCACTTCTCTCACTCATTGGAATGGATTTCAATGTGGTTTCAGTTACTAAAACTCAAAAACACAAATCTTATGAGAACTCTCTTTTGTTCCCAATTAGGTCTCCAGTAAAAGACAAATCCAATTTGGTAGTTGGTTAACATGAAGAGAAAATAGGTGGCACACTCCAATCTCCAGTACTCTTAATGTCCTACAATTAATTGAAGTAGGACAACTCTTTTGAGTCAGAGACCCCTAAGGTATAAAATGTTATGCAAGGTCACAAATGCATAAAATTTGTATTGTATATGTTCATTGGAAGCCATTGGACCTATTTGAGGTGCCAAGTAGGCATGTGGTCGCATAAAATGTAAAAAATGCAAAATGTTGCAATGTTGTCAAAAATGTTACTGACAACATTTTATTGTAAAATCACAGTTTTGGAATGTGAAGGGTCATCAAGTTTTTATGCTTGGATAAGAGTCTTTAGGAAGTTTAAAAGTAATTCTCATTCCATGTATTATGCAACCCATTGTAATGAAGAGCAGTGATGGAGGTAGGATGGTGATTTGAAGGTTAATGTAATGTGACAGAGTTTTGCACTAATGCATTTTACCCTAAATTTCGACCAAAAATTTTGACTAAGTCTTTTAAATGGGTTGGTTGGTTGATTTATAAAGAAAATTTTTGTTTTTTTTTTAATAACATGCCCATGTTGGTCACAATTGTGACCAATTATTTTGGTCGCAATTGTGATGCACACCGTAGCATAAAACAAAAAAAAAGGGGGCAAAAATATCACATTTCATTTGGTTTCGAGGGTTCCAGAGTATTTGCAAAGTCAAAATATATGCGGGTCAAAACTTCTAGAGATTGAAAGCTCTACTCTTAAGTGAGTTAATGGTATGTCCAGAGATTTGATATGGTTTTGCCTGCATTAATCCAAGGGCACTTCAATTCCTTCTACTCTATTGAGCGATAAAACCTTACTCCCACTAGTTTCTTGGCAATGTGTAAAAACTTTGATGAGGACATATAAATCCTTTCCATTGGTCTTTAATATTCTTAAATTTAGAATAATATTATATAGCATCAAATTCACAATGATTTTAGTACATATGTTTTTGCATTCCAGCATTTCACTCGCATGAGGCCATAGATTTTCAAGAGGGGTTCCGAAAGAGAGGACTCAGCATTGTGTAGGGATGTAACAGGTAAAATTTGAGTGGATTATGTGTTTGTGTTTGATTTGAATGGAGATGGTATTGTTAAGAATATTTTGATTCCAGTGGGGAGGCAAGGTATATGGCACAAGACCTTGGGAATTTTATCCAAGTATCCATCCTTAGGTCCTCAGGATGCAGTAGAAGAGGTTGTGATAGGGTTTGGGGTTCAGGGATAGCCAAGAGAAAAATAGAAACTAAGATGGCTTAGTAGCTCAAGACCATAAGAAACTAATTTTTATTGAAGATTCTAGGCACCTTAAGATTGGTTGATAGTAGAAGAGCTTGAAAAATTGTTCTCACTTCATAAGTTTAAGCAACTCAAATGGGTTTATAATGGAAAATCTTACACAACAATTCTTTATTAAAGATTTTACCCACCTCACATGTGTTTTAATGAAGAGCTTAAAAAAATTGTTCTTTATCCAAGATTTTAAGCACCTTTACTCAAAAAGAACATGCTATCTGATTCCTTTCAATGCCTTTTTCACTTGTATAGACATAGAGCACATATCCTTCAAGCTTTATTTTCTACTTTGATAATAGAGCCATATCAAATTGTCGATAAAGGTGATTATCGAATGATGTAATGTCTTCATTGTTTACTTAAAGCATCTCTTTTATCCAAGCTTGTCTTAGGTTGCGTGATGTATATTTGAAGTAACCTGCCTTCAGTTTCATTCTTGCATAGTGAGGCCATTTTTTATGCTGGACTTTATATTATAAATAGCTTTGTTTTATTATTCGATATATGATTATAGATTATAATATTCTATATTGAACTCTTATTCTTGTATTAGAAGAAGTATTACATCAGTATGACAAGATGGAAGGTAGATGCCTAATTGATTACTTGTTTCCAAGATAAACTTGAAGGTGTTCATCTTATGTTATTAAGGTCTTTCTTTAGAGTAAAATCATTCCTTACACCTGACTCAACCAAAAGTATAGTTTTCTTCTTCTCCCTTTTCCTTTGCTCATGCACAAATTCTTTATGTTTTTCTTTCTCAACACAAAGTAGCTTTTCATGGATTCTTTTTCAAGATAGAATTTAGTAAAAATTATTTTAGTTAAAAGGAATCATTAAGGATAATGATTTATCTTTTAATTCTTTTCCTTGATTTTGAATGTTTATGAACAAGTTCACTTTAGGTTTAATCTCAACCAAATTGAACCTTTAAACCTCCATTTCACAGAACTCTCACTCAATTGATTGTTACTTCAAATGTATTATTTGTATCATTAACTAAGATGTTAATTTTCCTTCATACTCTATACTATGATTAAAGCAATAAGTGTTATTGTCAAGTTCAGAAGGCATAATCACATGTACAAAATTAATATGGTCAGTGTGCCAATATTGGCTATAGATAGCAATTGGAGCAAGGTCTCTATAAAATGTCTTGACTCACCCACCAATGTGTCGACCATGATTGGTAGGGTGAGTCCAATGTATGATATATTTGCATTAGCCAAAGTTGCCCATGTTTACATTTTGATCTATTTAAACCATCTACAATGATGTTTTATTTGCAACTAAATGGGCCCTTAGTTTCATGGAATAATCAGATCAATGAAGAGACTGAATAGTTAAGAGACTTTGGGTATCGATCTATTTACATTTGCCCCTTGGAATTCGGTCTAAACTATTCCAAAATTAATTAGATTCTCTGAATTGATGAAAGTATTTATTCTTATGATCAACGTCATATAGATTCTTATGTTGGAGACTTGATTCTCTAAATTGATGAAAGTATTTCTTCTTATGATCAATGTCATATAGATGGTTATGTTAGAAACTTGGTGCTTAATAGCGTAATTTTACCTTGAGTTTGACATTGCATTACCACTTCAGCACATACTCTCTAGGATTGCCTTATCACACTGATGGTATATGAACCTTGGTTATTGTTGCAAAAAAGGAACCAGTACTCTATATCATAAGTCTTTGGATGCACCCGATAGCTCCTGGTAAACATATCAATTTCAATCAACTATAGAAATAGTCCACACGTGCTTAGAAGAGAAATAGTTCATTAATTAGTGTGTAGTTTATAGGTAATCAACATAGATATATGGATAGGAAAAGGCAACGAATGAGAGAAATAAGAATGTTAAATGATTACTAAAGATCATAATGATGCAGTAAACAAAATGCAATGGCCTTTCACAATTTATACACTTAGTGTATTTATATATCTTTATATACAAGTACGGACTAGAACCTGATGCTCTCACAGGACTAGGCTATGGAAAGTAGGGGTTACCCCTGCAGTGACAAAGAGCAAGCTATCACACACACACACACACACACACACACACACACACACACACACACACACACACATAGAGTTAGTTAGTTAGTTAGTTTCCAGCATCACAATGGATATATCTAGTTTCTTTCATCAAACAGTGGATGTTTAATATAGCCATCGACAATATACAGGTATGAATTAGTATAATAAAAGTGATGAATAAATATTGGAGAATATTGTGATGAATAAAAAAATTTCAGTCACCTCTCATCAAACAATTTTCCTTGTCTAAGTGTGCAGGCATGCACACTGCACACACATGATGACACAATTTTGTGAGAGATGACTGTAGTTTGTTTTATGCATCATCATGATCTTTAATGTTCAATCAAATTTTTATTGCATTCACAAATGTCTAACTACTTTTTTATTGTTGATAACTATATTCTTATAACCAACCATTGTTTGGTAGACTGCTAAATTTTTGAAACCATATTTAGGAAAATAGGCATAGACTTTCTTGATAGAAGACTTTGCACATTACAACGTTCTCATGTATTGATGAAAATTTCTTTCCTTAGGCACATGTTGTAGGTTACATTGGTTATTAGTTTTATGTATTATACATATTTATGCATAATTGTTAGTAGTTTATATTATATATTTCATAATAAGTTATCAATTGTTGATAGTCTACACATCTTATAAACCACTCATTGTTTGAGCCATTTCTCTTATTGAAGCATTCTAAGGAAATAATGACAGACTTTCTTGAGGCAAGACTTTGTATATTATAAAATTTTCTTTTGATCTTTTAAATTTGAGCCTAAAGATTGATGACTTTTCTCTTCTTAGGTACATCAGACAAGTTTAATTGACTATTCTACTTATATGCACTTTTAAGGTGGTTTTGTAAACTTCAGCAACATAACAAGCATTTGTAAAAGAAAAGTGAGGTTTTCAAGTCACTAATAAGAGAGATTCATGACATTGACTGCAATATCAGGAAGTATTGATGGCATCATTCTTAGAGTGACAACTAACACTAAAATAGAAAAGTGTATTTGAACCCTAATTGAATCTAAACACAAAAAATTTCAACAAAAATTATAAGAAGCCTAGGGCTACAGCAAGGTTTGGTATCATCTCTTGAAGTTTTTACTGCTAATTGCAAAGGGTTTTATATTGTTGAATATTATTTCTATATTGTATCAATCAAATATATAACTTTAAATCAATCTCAAAGTAATATGCTCATCACTATTTCTGATGTTCATCAATTTTATGTATGTGATGATCCACTTTTTTATCCAAATGATGGCTTGATTTAATGGCCAGTATGAATTTTTTTATCGATGTTTATGATATTTAATCTCATTTCTTATGTGATGTTCTTGTTAAGATCATCCTCTCTGATTGAGGCTATATGCACATGCAATCTTTATTTCTTACCAATGGTGGATTACTTCCATCCTCCTTAGTTGTTGTAAGGCTCTTGGAGTCCTCAATATGCTACTAAAATAAGGTTTGATAACTAAGTCCAAATATTCATGTTACTTTGGGTTTCAATTTAAATGTTTCAAAAATTTCCAAGAATTAATGAAAGTTTCTAAAGCCAATTTGTTTATGGTCATTTAAACTCATTCTATTTTATGTTAATATTAGGATTAAATGGAATTTATAGAAGTAGAAAGTACCATTTGACTTTGTGTTTCTTTGTTTGTTTTGAAGTGTAACTTAAATTTCTTGGAAGTGTTCCACAACATAGATCTCCTTCAAAAAAATTATCTAGGCTATGCAATTGGTAACTTCTTTTCTTTCTATGGAAAATTGTAATTGACAAAATTTAAGACCTTTATAAATACTGTAATGAAGCTTTTAATGATATGATTGCTCATTAGATAAGTGGATTATTTAAACAAAAGGACCAAAATATTGTGTGTTTTCATTTGGGTGGCTTTGAAGATTAAATGTTATTTTAAAAGTAATAACCTTATTTCTTGACAAGAGTATGTCTATAACCATTAAAAATATCTGGAACTATATTTTGGATTAGAACTAAAATTAACATTCACATATTCTTCTATTTCAAAATTTTATATCTATAATATATGATTTTGATATCCTTCACAATCAATGAATACCATAAATTTGTCTTCAACTCAATCTAGACTATTACTATACTTTCATTCTACTTCTTTTTACATCAACTCATCATGGAAATTATAATCAAATATTGATCGTATTCTTTTTATATAAATTGGATAAGTGGCACTGTTGGAAGTTAAATAATCAACAACTCTTTTCTTTTCAAAATAGAGTTCAAGCTTCATTGCATCAAAGTCTACTTAAATAATAGGAGCTAAGAAACTGAAGATAGTACCTATGCCTTTCGAAGTCAAGTTGCACTATAAAATTTGACATAATACCAAATTGAGCATATTGATATTTTGACTAGTCACTATAATTCTTTGTATCAAAATGTGTCACAGAGCTAGTAAGCATTCTATTTCTTTTAGAAAGTGAAATTCTCTTACCATATGCAACAAGACATCACCTTTGAATTGATTTCTCTAATGAATGTTCTTTAGAACCTTCTTGTTAAATTCAACCAAATCTAAGTTAAGTTTTTTGGGTATTCTACTATCTTCATTACTTTTGAAGAACAAATATTAGTTTTGTTCAAGGTTAAGTGGGCTTTATTTGTCTCCAAGTTTGTAAAATTATCATCCATGCGAAGTATGTGAAAAATACTTTGTTTGTGTTGGATGCTTCCCTATAATGTGGATGTTTGATGTTACAAGTGATTTTAGATCTCATATATTACTTAAAGCTCTGACTGTTCCATACACTCCTTTGGTTCTAACTATTCCAACATAGTGACCTACAAAATGACTTAAAAACCATGAGCTTACAAAGCAACTACACTCTATTTGTATCCTTATCACTCCAAATCATCAATAGAGTCATGATCAATCTCATCTATGAAGGGTATTAAAAACTAAGGATTTGGAGTGACTCTATCATTTTATTTTTTTCCACATCTTGTTCAAACCATATAATGCAATCTCATCTATGAAGTGTATTAAAAGCTAAGGATTTGGAGTGACTCGTATACAATTCAATTTTTGTCATTCATTATATGGTTTGAAGAAGTGTGGAAAAAAATTAAAATTTTATTATGAATTTTATGTTCACCAATCTATGTTAAACTAATCAGCAAAGATTTGGTCCTCTGAGTTGCAGCAATTTTGAGAAAAAAATCTAACTTTTAATCACCATATCTTAAATGAATTTTCACATTGAGGTGATTCGAGTTTGATCAATTATTCTTGATTAAAGTTGGTGTTGAGTTTCCTTTTTATTATTTTGTAGATCTATTGCTATTTATTTAATGTGCAATTGTGGAGAACTTTTTAGATTATCAACTTTTGTGTTTCTGAGGTTTTCTTACAAGTAAGAAACATTACTTGATTAAAAAGTTCACAATGTCTTTTAGACTCCTATGGGGCAAATGTTAGATATCCACACCCTGGAGAAGATTCTAGTCCATCAATAGCGGCAGTAGGTTTTCAATATAGATCATTGTTTATTGTTGTTCTGGTTCACACAATTCATATGAGAAATGCTTATCTTAATATTTGGGAATTTGGTGCAATGTTAGGTGGTTGCATCCCAAGACTGGCCTGAAGTCACAAGGAATTAACTTGGGGAAAACTTTTACAACTTCACACACCATGGATTAGGGATGTGTTTTGAATTACTAAATGACGATGAGGAGAAAACCCTCTAGAGCACAATTTCTGCCTCGATCATTAGGAAATTCAAATGATTATTTCACTTTGATTCTTTGCAGGGAGCTACTGATTTCTTTTCATAGAGAAACAGGACAAAAGTCTCTATGAATCATATTTTATAGGTAATTTATTTCATTTTGATTAGTTTTTGTGGTGAGATTTAGTTCTACATTTCTTATGTCTCCTTACTAATAGCTTTGGTATTTATTCAGAGATGGTGTAAGTGAAGGATAGTTTTACCAAGTTCTACTTTATGAACTGGATGCTATTTGCAAGGTCAGTTTCCTAATACTCACTATAGTACTTGCTATTCAATTGAGATAGACATGGCTCATTAGTTTGTTTGTATTCTCTTTGGATTTTGTTAAAGAAGACAATTGAATGCTATATAAACTAAAAGTGTTGTGGTGTCAACAGGCTTGTGCATCTCTTGATCCAAATTATCAACCCCAATGACATTTGTTGTTGTTCAAAAGTGGCACCATACTAGACTATTTGCAAACAACCATGTAGATAGACATTCTATAGACAGACGTGGGAACATCTTGCCAAGTCTTCAGTACATAATAAAGTAACTGAATTTCATAAATTATTTTTTTGATAGTTGATTTGTTTAAATATTGCCCATCAAAAATTACTTAGTACATCTCATCTTTTTTTTGCACAGGAGCTTACAGTTCTGAAGTATCCGATAGCGAAGAATCTGAAGAAGATATTGTAGCAAAGGTATATTTGGTGTTCTTTTTTAAGTGAAAATGTGATTGGAAATTTTGTATATTGCCATATTTCACATGCAGAAAGGTCAAATTGTAAATAGAGGTGAATTTGTATGGATTTAAGTTTCTTCTTCATTATTTATAATGCTCTCAATTCCTCCTTTATAGCTGTAAAAATACTTGTTTATTTTCACCTTTCTAGATACCCTTTACCGAGTTCTTCAAGATTCCAAAATATCTTGGGCTGACCCCACTCCAGCATGTCCTAACTCCTACTTGGTACACAAACCTAACTCCTTTCTATATGTGTCTTCCTCTTACTACTCCATCTGCAGGTTGCAAACAAATCATCCTTCTTCCACCAACGAGTCATTCCATTCAAGAAAGACCATGTCTGACGATATCAACGCACCAAAAAATAGGGAGACAATTTCTAGATTGCGGTCTAACTTAAAAAGAAAAGGTGATGGAAAATGTTATTGTCCTTGCAAAATGTGTAAGGGCTTAAAGACTCAAAGATGTCTAATCACAACAGCTGAGCAACATTGTAGGCAACATGGTCACATTGAAGGGGGAAACGAATATTGCCCATTGGTATGTATTTTAATAGTTTATAAATTACATAAGACATGATTTGATGATGACATCATGGTCATGGTTAATATAAGGTCATCATTTTCATATAGGTCAACGTCCCTGAGTTTCATGTTATGGACCATGACAATTCAGAGAATGCAAATTTCCAAATGAGGGAACATGGAGGTGTGAATATTGAAGTAGAAGGTAATGATACCATGGAAGAAGACTAGGATGATGAAGATCATGATGATCAAAATGAACACGATGATCAAGATGATGATGATGATGATGTTAACGTAGAGCTTGATGTACCTTTACTTGAGAGGCATACAAGTCCCTATATGAAGGCTCCAAAACAACTCTTCTTGCTATTGTATTGTTGTTGGTGAACTTGAAGGTTATGAATGGTTTATCCAACGTAGCAATGACATGTATGCTAAGGTATGCCATCTTCTTTCATTATTTTTCTCGTAGTTCCCTTACAGTTAACATTGGGTTCGTGTAGAAATTAATATTCTTTAAATTAACAAATTATATTTTTGGTCGTAGGTTGATAGGTGAGTGTTTGTTACCACCATCAAACATTCTACCTCGCTTGTACCGAGATTATCTACCATCATGAAAGATATTGGAATGGAGTATCAAACAATACATGCATGTCTGAATGATCATATTATATATTGTAAACAACATGAATTTGCAACATAATGCCCTACTTTTCATATCAGTAGATATCAATCAGATTGATTAACAAAAAAGGTGTCTTGCAAGATTCTTTGGCATATTCCCATTATTCCATGTGTGCAAAAATTATTCAGGTGCAATAGCTTGGCACAATTTATGGATTACCATGCACGCAATAGAAGTCAAGATGACATTATGCAAATGCCTACAGATGGTTTGACATTTAAGGAAATAGAGAAAAAAATGGCCACACGTTAAAGAAGAACCTCATAATATCAACCTTTCATTGGCAGCAAACGGTGTCAATCCTTTTGGAGAGATGAGATCTACTTACTCGATATGGCCTATTTTTATTATCAACAATAACATACCTCCTTGGTTGTCCATAAAGAAAGAGCACATAATGTTGACACTAATTGTTCTAGGTATTTTTTGATTTAGTGGTCATCTAAATTAATTTATTATTACTAATCCATCAAATGGTCATAATAATTATGTAATGTTTTTGTTCATTCAACTAGGTAAGTACCAAGTTAAAGATATCAACGTATATATTGAACCCCTTATCGACAAGTTGGTGGTGTTATGGAATGGGGTTTCTATGTATGACATCTGTAGACCAATAGGACAAAGACAATTTCAATTTCATGCAATGCTTGTATGGACAATACACGACGCCCTTGGGCTAACACATTTTTGTGGTATGTTCTCTTCTTGACACCTCTTTTTTGGTATGTCAAAGTTAACACATTTAATCCAATTATACATGATCTTGTAGGTCTTCAGACAAAGGGAAAATTTGCATGTCCAGTTTGTGGTCCAAAGATGAAATCTTGTCATTCAAAAAGTTTAAGAAAGTAGGTGTTCGATGAGAATAGACACTTTCTGCACAAAAATCATAAGTACCAAATTATCGAAAAACATCTTTTCAATGGTCTAGAAGAGACTACATCAAAGCCACACAGAATGACACCTTGCCTATGGAAGTTGGCATACAATAAAATAAATCATCGAGGTAATGTCATTCCATTTGATGGTTTTTGTTTCAAATTTATATTTTGATGTTGTGTTTTGTTTACTAATGATGTGATTGATGCTTGTGAAGGTCATCAAGGCATCAATGACCAACTTCCAAAAGGACTAAAAATTTATCCTACACAATTTACTAGGTTGTCGTACTATGAGAAACTCCCAATTATGCATTTGTTTGATCCTATGCATATTGGAAAGAATGTAATAGAGACATTATGGAAAATCTTGGATGGAAAGCGTGACAAAGATAAAATTGTCAAAACTTGTATTGACATTGAAGAATCCAACCATGCAATGAAAAATGGTATTCGATGAAATAAAAATGGAGACCAGATTGATACAAGT
This sequence comes from Cupressus sempervirens, assembly GCA_028749045.1. Lineage (NCBI taxonomy): Eukaryota > Viridiplantae > Streptophyta > Pinopsida > Cupressales > Cupressaceae > Cupressus > Cupressus sempervirens. Next base: position 506,050,265 of record CM053783.1, on the reverse strand, counting down.
GCCCTTAGTTGGTTATTGTCAGAGCAGCAAAGAAATGCTATAAAATAAGTCATAAAAAATATGATTTCCCACTGGATTTGTTGTGAACATAAACAATCTCATATCAAATAAAAGTGAATTTGGGCCAGGGTTGAAAATACACGATTGGCATACATTTATTAAGGTAATTCATGCTATTTTGTATTCACTATATATTTATATACTACATGTAGTTTCAATTGCATTCTTTTATAAAATATTGAGAAGATTATTTTACAAATATTGCAGTATGTTCTACCTCTATCTCTCCCACACCACTTCGCCAACAATGTCAAACAGGTTATATATGATCTTGGAAAATACATGAGGTGGTTGTCATCTAAAGAAATTAATAAAGAAGATATAAAATATTGGAAGAGAAAAATTCCTCTTCTGATGTGTGAAATGCAAAAGTGTCTACCTCCAAGTTTTTTCAATGCACAAAAATAGTACCTCATACATCAAGTTGAGGAGATTGAATTGTGTGGACCTGTACCAACCAGATCAATGTGAATGGTTGAGAGACACTTGAAATTTTTGAAAGGCTTGTTTCGACAGAGAGCACATCCTAAGGGTTCTATGGTGGAGGGATATATGATATACTAGACCATGGTGTACATTAGTGAATATATTCCTAAGTTTGCAGCAAAGATCCATGTAGATTGTATTTGGGATCTCAACTCAATTAAAAAATTTAAAGGGGAGTACTTGATGGGCAAAGGTAGATCAAGGAAAGTGAGAGGTAAATCTAAGATGTTATTGTAGTTATTTAATTCTTATAAATCTTCAATATAAGTTATTTTAATTGGTGTATTTTTTTGAAATAGGTGGTCGAGAGTGGGATGCAATACATTTGTATATTGTGAACAATCTTGATTGGATGATGGAATGGATTGAATGATGTCAACAAAATGGTTTCTCATTAACATGGGAAGGTGTTGCTTCATTGGTTATAGAAGCTCATCGTAATGGAGATTCTAATGTTATACTGATGATAGTTGATCTAGTAAAGGGTTTAACAGGTGGAGAGGTACGTAGAAATTTATTAATGATCACAACTCGACGTATGTTTCGTATCAACTAATGATGCAAATAATTTACACACACTTCAAAAATTGCAAGTCAAGCACCACAAAGCTATGTACTATCATGGCCACAAATTTTACATAAAAAGGTTGGATGACACAAAGAAAACTTGTGATTCTAAGATAACTGCAGTTTTTGAGGTCACCAATATATCATCTAGAAATGACATACATCCTCAAAAATATCAAAATCAATACTATGGCATCTTGGATGATATAATTGAGTGTGAATTTAACACCTTCAAAGTAGTTCTATTCGTCGTCAAATGGTACAGGTTACGACTAAATCAAAATGATCCAGATAGAACGGTTATTCAACATGATAATGGATTTACAATGATCAATACAAGGTCATTTGAGCCAGTTGGAGATGAGCCCTATGTTCTTCCAAGCCAATGCGACCAAGTGTTTTACTCAAAGGTTCCACATAAACAGGGTTGGTCATTTGCTGTTAGACATGATCCAAGAGGAAGGTTGATAAAGTATAATGTTATGGAAGAAGAAGATATTGAAGATGATGAAGAAGAAGATGATGAAGATCAAGATGATGGTGATGACGATGATGGTGATGGTGATGATGATGATGATGGTGGTGATGATGATGATGATGGCAATGATGATGGTGATGATGGCGATGATGATGGTGATGATGGCGATAATGATGATGATGATGATGATGAAGATAATCAATGACTACAAATGTCGTCACCCCTTCTGTTGATGATATTGCATTCCATATATAAGGTAAATTTGTTCATGTTTACGATGTTGCATATTGTTCATGTTGTCTTCTAAGTTATTTGTAGCATACACATATCATGTAAGTTTTAGCTAACTTAAGATAAATGATTAACATATGCAAGAAATTTGATTACATATTTAGTGTGTTCATTTCTAATGATTACAACATATGTTATTTATAGTTACCAATGTTTATGTTGTGTCTGATTATGACTCTTTTTGCAAACAGTCAATTGACTACATGCACATCGTCATCCCTTCTATTGACGATCTTGCATTCCATATATAAGGGAAATTTGTTCATGTTGTCTTCTAAGTTATTTGTAGCAAACGTGTATCATGTAATTTTTAGCTAACTTAAGGTAAATGATTAACATATTTAGGAAATTTTTACATATTTATTGTCTTCATTTCTAATGATTACAACATATGTTATTTATAATTACCAATGTTTATATTGTGTCTAACTGTCACCCTTTTTGCAAATAGTCAATTGACTATAGGTACATCGTCACCCCTTCCTGTTGACGATCTTGCATTCCATATATAAGGTAAATTTGTTCATGTTTACGTGTATCATGTAATTTTTAGCTAACTTAAGATAAATGATTAACATATGTAGGAAATTTGACCCGTTTGGCGTGGATTGTGCACAGTGACATGGATCAGCAGGTATAAGTCAATAAATAGACATAATTTTCTTATATTCTTCTTGTTTATCATTGAGCATGTATGTTATAAATAGACATATTATCTAACCATATAATTTATATATAGACAAAGAAGGTCCGTATAGAAATATAATTCTATAATTACATTCAACTTACTACATTTTATATTTGTCACTTTCACTTTCCATTTGATGGATTGCAAGACCCACCAAATAGGTACTTGTCAGATCTATTTACATTGAATGAGGGAAATGAGGAAATGGTAGATGAAAGCTCTACATGTAGTACGGCTAAAATAGGGAGATCAACTAGAGGTCAAAAGAATAGAAAAAAATTTGATAAACACATGCAATTTTTTGTTGCTAATGGGGGGGTCATGTTCTTGTGATGATGAGACCAAAGGCGACATCAAGGTGCCCTTTCGGTACACACACATTGCGAAAGAATGGGTGCCCAATGAGCTACCTCCAATTAACACAGATTTTTGTGTTAATGAGAGGATATATCACATTGCTCCATCCTCATTACATGGTTTGGGCCTATTTTCCATGGATGGGATAAAGGTATGTTACAACAAAGTTGTCAAATTGTTCAAGTATGTTGGTCCATGTTACAATTATAATGATTGGATGCGGATTGTTCGATATAAAAAAAGTATGCGTAGGTATGGGGTATCAGCTAATTATATACAATGGAAAGAAAATGATCAAAGTAAAATATTTTCTATGTACATTGATGGGAGACCAAAAGCAATAGGTAATGTAGTGCCTCTCCCATTTGAATTCTGTAAGTCATCCTGATGGATGCAACCTTGCTGATCTTTGAGATTATGATGTGATTTTTGGTTCACTGAGGTTTGTGCCTATGGTTACCAGGATCAATGTGGTATCATGAGGTTGTTTCATGATTACCTTGAGATGTGTGCAGAGATTGCACTATGTTTTATTACCATGCTACACTAGACTAGGTTCATGTAGCAGTGGTTAGTCATGTTTATGATTGTGTTTGCTTATGTGCTTTAAGTGTCTTTTTGTTGTTTTTATAAACAATCATTATTATTTGCATTAATGATTAGGAATGGACTATTCATGTGGGATTATTTGGTTATGTGTTGCAGACATTTACCTTGTTATATTTCTGATTAGAGAGATATTTGTTACTCATGTTATGTTTACATTTGAGAGAACCTGAAGGTCAGATGTTACACTTTGATTCCAGTATCATGGATTTTAGACTACTATGTTGTTTAGTTAATCATATTGCATGATAATGCCATTTTGAGATGACAGTGTTTTTTATGATGATATCTGGTTATCTGGTATTTGGACATACCTCTGATTTTGTTATGTGATAGAATTAATGCTATGGTTATTTACTTCATTCCTGCGTTGTTATGCTTTATGTGAACATGAGTGATGTAAATAGATTATTTTAATATAATTAAATAAATGGTTAAATTAGGTGATTTAACGCATTATTGCTTCGGCTATGTTGTTATATTCAATTGCACTTGATCGTGTTGTTTAGTGTGCAGGATTTATATCCCCTGGCAGTGGCACATGGAGTTAGTGATTCAACCTTTCATATTTTACCAATGTCATCCTGGTATGGTCGACGTATCCTTAATTAAAGTGTTTAAATTAAACTTTTTGATGTTTATTAAATCCGAACTCATTTTCATTATGTGATTAGACCAGTAAGTGTGTCTATGCGTTTAGAGGTTCGCATTGTCGCGAAAGTTATTAAGGAGATTGATGTGTTTTTGGGTTTTCGAGATTTTTAATTGATTTATTTTTAATTTCTGGCAGCTTTGTCATAGATGAATTCCTATTTATAGGAATAGCCTATTTTTGTTTGAGTCGATTCGGGGTTTAACTAGGTTGGCTGGTTATTTGCCCTAATCGATTATTCACTCGAAAAGTGAATAAGTATCCAAAGAGGAATTTAATTCCTCACTTCTCACTTTCAAATTGGAAAGTTGGAGAGTTAAACTTAAAATTCTCTTCATGAGGATTTACTTTTTTGTTCGTTGTGGGAGCTACGGGCATGGGATCATTGCGAGGTTGGGCTCGTTAGATCTGGCTCGGGGAAACCTTGGATTGCCATGATTTTTAGCTACTTCTGCGAGATATTTATTTTATGGTTTAGATTCTCGTTTTGCCATTTTGGATGTGAGGTAGGGCTTTCCTGTTTTGTTGTTTCTGCTCTATTTCAGCTTCTATTTTTGGTAGCCATTTGTTTGGAGGCTGAGAACTAGTGTTCCCCTCCATTTCTGTATGTTAGTTCTACCCAGTTGGGCGGGTATGAACATTTTCCTATTTTTCGGGATGAGGGTTTGGGATTTTGCACCGTTATGCTGGTCATTTTTCCATACGCTGTCCATTTTTATTTATTTTTGGATTTTTGGAGTTTTTGAACCCAAAGGCCAAATGGGTTTTAATTTTGGAAATTTTCTAAAATTTGGGGTTTTTACCTCATTTTGCATGCCGCCCTGTTTTCTCGAGTTTTCTTGGCACAATGTGGGTCGTGGACCTGGATGATCCGTTTGGATATCAATTAGACCATTATTGCACCTTTTGTTGCATTGGGATGCATGTCGCACCTGTACTCTCGACTTTGTGTTCAGTTGAGTGATTTGTTACCTATTATGGTTTCTTTTGGACCTTTGCTTTTATTTCATGAACGCTAGGATTCGTGTAGAATCCATACTCTCGGATTGAGGTCGATTGAGTGAGTTCATGATGTTTGGTCTTGTTGCATCATTGGGATTTGTGTAGAATCCATACTCTCAAATTGAGGCCGATTGAGTGATTTAATGATGTATGGTTTTATTGGCTTGGGATTCGTGTAGAATCCATCCTTCTTGTGTTGCTTTCAGTTGGGTGTTTTCTTTGCATTGTGATCTCATTCCTATCCTTGGGTTATGATCTTCATGATGGTGGTATGTCACACACGAGTACGTGTACGTACATTTTTTGGGTGACTTGCGAGGCCCGATCTTCTGTAGATTTGCCAGAAGTTATGATCATTGGGGCTAGGATGGGAGTGTGCATGCCCACGAGCACTTGTCGTAGGATGAGCATGGGTAGGGTAGGGTAGCATATGGAGGGGCTTCTATTCTGCAACCTGGTGACTATTCCCCGGTTGGCAGAAGAAGTTTTATATAAGTGATAATAAAATGTTTGGGTTGTGCGCCTTCTGTTGAGAAGAGTAGCTTCCCTGGGTTGTGCGCCTTCTGTCGTGAAGAGTTGTTGCCCTAGGTTGTGCGCCTTTTGTTGAGAAGAGTAGTTGTCTATGCTAGCTTGGGCTTTTGGATGCCAAGCGACTCTCCATGATGTCAGCCCCTACTTAGTAGCCTTTTGAGTGTCTGACCAGGACCTGTACTCCTTGCATTGTCTTAGGTTCTTGGTTGCAGCCATCATACTGTCTAGCATGAGTGTTAGCCTTGGATGTTGTGCTTTATGTGTGTTTGTGGTGAGATCTTTATCTCCATCAGCACGGTGGGTGTGGACCTACGGGTTCCACATGGTTGGGAGGCGTAGTGATCCAAGGGATAAAAAAATTATTGAAAAGTAAAATGTCCCCAATGCTCCAAGAATCAACATCATTACAAAGTGTTCACAATTTTGACTCCAACATAACTCAAACAAGAAAAATTGGAGTCCAAGTGCAAAAAGTATGACTGGTCAAAGTTTGGTCAAATTGGGACTAGAGGCCATAAAAGGGTGAAAAAGTAATCATCTCAAAAGTATTTGACAATGGATTCCAAATGAAAGAGCTTGTCAAAAGCTTTCCAATGGCATTTGTTTCATCAAGAACGGAGATCAAATACAAAAGTTATGATGGTTTCAAATTCCAGTAAAAGTATGGATTTTGATGATGTCAGCATGACATCACGAAATCATAAAGAGAGGGAAAACATTCAAATTCGAATTAAAGGAATGAGATAATGGGAGTTGAACTCCTAACCATTGGCCTCCTAAAACTAGGGCCAACCAATGGGCTATTTATGGCATATTGTAATATTAGGGGAAGAGTTGTTATCTATCCACAACAAATCCGCCCAAGCTTATTTAATTAAGGGTATTTGTTGAAAACAAACCCTTAATTTTGGTGGGAGATCATAACAAAATAATGGTAAAAGGGGCAAATTTGAAAATATGTAACCAAAATGGGGGATTATGTTGGTTAATTATTTTAGCCCATTTTTGGCTAAATTTGATGTATAAAATGGGGGTAGTAGGCCTTGGAAAGGCATCCAGGTGATGAGAAGGAGATTATGATCTTGGAGACTTGATGATTATTCCTGCACATTGGAGAGTAATGTTGCAATTGTGCTTGAAGGGAAGATCTTGAACACTTGTAATTGATTTTGGAGCAAATCGGATTGGTCCCCCTATTGGAGCTGGACCCGGAGACATAGTCCTTCCCGGATGAACTCCATTATCAATCGTGTTTTGTCTTATGTCTCTCTACTCTCTTTCTTTCAGTCATTACCTTTTTATGCTTTTTTCATTTAAGCATTTAAGTTGTGTTAATTTTCTAATTAAAAATGTTAATAATTCCTCTGTAATAGTCCTAGATCCTAATCAGATCAAATTTGGTATCAGAGCTTTTGTTGGACTAGTATTGCATATTTGAATGCTAACAAGATCCAGGATTGAGAAAGGCGAAGGAAATCTCAAGGAATACAATCCTGAGATTGGAAAACGAAGGACTAAACCATCATCACAAATGGCAGATGAAGGTGGTGGACAAGCTTTTCAAGATAAGAGTATTCAGAAGACTCTTCAAAATTTGCAAACAATGGTAGAAGTTTTGGTACACGAAAGAGAAGAGAAGATGCAAAGACCTACAGCTCGAAAGGACAAAGGGAAAAAGAAAGGCGTTGATCGTGATCCACCAAAGACTCCTCCATCTTCTCCTTCTTCTCCCTCTTCTCCTTCTTCCCCCTCTTCTCCTTCTTCTACCCATTTCGAGTCTTCTAATATTTTTAAGGGTAGAAATAAGCCTCGAATCAAGTTGGATGTAAAATTTGACTTGCCAAAATATTGTGGGGAGTTAAATGCCGAGAAACTAGATGACTGGATTTAGCAAGTAGAAGTCTACTGTAGAGTTCAAAACCTTGTAGATGATGTTGACAGAATTCAGTTAGCCACTCTTCGATTAGGTGGTGTAGCCTTAACTTGGTGGGAGAGTAGGTCTCGGGATGAAAGTTCACAACATGGTAAGTTTAATTTGTCTTGGTCAGAATTTGTTACTGCTTTAAAGAAGCAATTCTACCCCCTAGGCCATATGCAGCAGTTAATGATGAACTGGAAACATTTTAGGCAAGGGAAAGATCAGTCTATCCAGGATTACACCCACGAATTTCATAAAAAGGCTATTTCATTAAATGTCCCATTATATACCCAGGACACTTTACTCAAGTATATAGGTGGTCTTCATTCTTACCTAAGGCATTCTATTCTCATCCTAAATCCTTGTAATTTGGATGAAGTATGTGTCCAGGCAACACATTTAGAATCAAGGGGTAAGGGTACTTTCATTGATAAGTCTGATAAAAAGCCATCTAAGTTTGAGGAAAAGTCCAAAGGCAAAGGAAAGTGTAAAAAGACAGCAACAGTAAAGAAAGAGGGTGAGAAACCCACATGCTCACATTGCAAGAAAGAAGGGCATGATGATTCTAAGTGTTGGAAGTTGCATCCTGAAAAGAGGCCAAAGCAATTTGGTGGAAACAAAGGCAAACAAAAGACTGCTGCTATAACTCAACAAGATCTTGGATCTGACTCCGGAGATGAGACAAAAATTGTTTCTACCAGGATCCAAGGTAAAGGAAAAGGTATATCTCTCTCATCAGCTATAAATTCTTCTAGCATAAGTGCAAGTACAAGTAAAGAATCTTCTCCTAAGGATGATAAGCTAAGGAATGAATTATTTCACATCCGAGTTGTTATTAAGCATACTAAGGTTGATACACTATTTGATACTAAGGTTGATACACTATTTGATACGGGTTCTCAAGTTAATTTGATATCTGAAGAAGTTGTTAAAAAGCTTAATTTGACTACAACGCCTCATCTGAAACCATACCCTCTTGGATGGGTTTGCGATGATGCACAGTTACAAGTAACTAAACAATGCAAGTTAAGATTTGCTATCACTACAAACTTTGTGGATGAGGTAGAAGCTGATGTAGTCCCTTTAGATATTTGTGGTCTTGTACTTGGGAGTCCCTATTTGTAAGATCGACAGGCTATCTTCTATAGGGGGGAAAATAAGTATCATCTGTTTAAAGATAAAATTGAATACATTGTACGGGCACATAAGGTTAAGACTAATCTGGCACTAGTTAATATTGGTCAGATGAAAAGGTTAGTCAACTCTAGTAAGAATTTTGTATTGATGATTGTAAAAGCCAAAGAAGATGAAACATCTGAGGCATTTAAGGGATGTGATCCAAAACATAAGGCTGAAATGGTCAAAGTTGTTTCTGCTTATGATGACTTGTTTCAGGAACCGCAAGGATTGCCTCCTAAGAGAGAGATACAACATGAGATTCAGTTGCAGCAAGATGCACCACTTCCTAATATCGGCATGTACCGCTTATCAGTGTTGCAGAATGAAGAAATCAAGAAGCAAGTTCAAGAGCTAGTCGAGAAAGGAGTTATCCATCCTAGTACTTCTTCGTGTGGTTCTCCTATTGTGTTGGTTCCAAAGAAAGATGGGACTTGGAGAATGTGCATTGACTACAGGGCTCTTAACAACATAACGATAAAGAACAGGTACCCTCTTCCTAGAATTGATGATTTACTTGATCAATTGAAACATGCAATTTATTTCACTAAGCTAGACTTATGTAGTGGATATCATCAAATAAGAATTGCAGAAAGTGATATTTGAAAAACTGCTTTTAAGACAAAACAGGGACTTTTTGAGTGGTTGGTCATGCCATTTGGGCTTTGTAATGCACCAGCTACATTTATGAGAGTCATGAATGATGTCTTCTGTCCCTTTATTGATGATTTTGTCATAGTCTATTTAGATGATATTCTTGTATTTAGTAAGTCTTGGCATGATCATGTAATTCATGTAAAGAAAGTACTTGATGTACTGAGAAAAGAAAAACTCTATGTAAAGATGTCAAAATGCGAATTTGCAAAGACATCCTTAGTGTACTTAGGCTATGTCGTAGGGAATGGTCAATTGAAAGTAGACCCTGCCAAGGTCGAATGTATTGTAAAATGGCCTAAGCTAAGTACAGTTACAGAAGTCAGGAGTTTCTTAGGTGCAGTTCAGTACTGGAGGAAGTTCATTGCAAACTTCTATTTCATTGCATCACCGTTGCATGCATTAACCAGTACCAAGACAACTTTTCAGTGGGGAAGTCCACAGCAGAAGGCTTTCAATACTTTGAAGGAAAAGTTGAGCACCGCACCAGTTCTAGCTCTACCTGATTTACATCAACCATTTGAGATTGAGACAGATGCGAGCGGGTTTGCCATGGGAGCTGTACTCATGCAAGGAGGTAAACCAATATGCTACCACTCTGAAACTTTTTTAGGAGCAGTAAGTAACTATCCTACGTATGATAAAGAACTTTATGCTTTAGTTCAGAGTGTTAAAAAATGGAAACATTCCTTAATGGGAAAAGAAACTGTAATCCACACCGATCACCAACCACTACAATATTTGCACTCACAATCTAAGTTGCAACAAAGTAGGCACTTTAGGTGGATGGGTTTTCTACAACACTTTCATTTGGTAATTAAGTATAAGAAGGGTTCCCATAACAAAGTAGCAGATATGTTGTCTAGACCTCCTGTTCAGAATGCTTTGATAATCCTTCAAAATAGTTCTATGGTTCATGGAAGTTTTCAGGAACAATATGCTAATGATGAGAACTTTAAGGATATATATGCAGCTTTAATCCAAGGTAAACATGTGGAAGAGAAAGATTACTATGTGTAGGACAATTTGTTGTACCACTTGGGAAAACTATGCATTCCTAAAGATGAATATGCACATGTAATCCGTGAAGCACACACTTCTTTGATTGTAGGGCATTTTGGGGTAAGTAAGACATTAGCTCAGTTGCAGAAATATTGTTGCTGGCCTCATATGTAGGAAACTGTCACCAAGTATATAAAAGGATGTGTAATGTGTGCAACCAGCAAACCAAGTAATAGGAAATTGGGTTTGTACACACCATTACCTGTACCATCTCGTCCATGGGAAAGTGTGTCTATGGACTTTGTGAGAGGTTTACCTATGTCTAGGAAGGGTCATGATTATTTGTATGTAGTAGTTGATCGGTTCAGCAAAATGTGTATTTTAATGCCTTGTAAAAAGCAGGTCACTGCTGAACTAACAGCTCATTTGTACTTTGAAAATGTATGGGTTCATTTTGGGTTACCCACTTCTATTGTATCAGATCGAGATTCTCGATTCTTAGGGGAATTTTGGTCATCTTTGTGGGGACTCATGGACACCAAGTTGAAGAAGAGTACAGCCTTCCATCCGCAGACCGATGGACAGATAGAGGTAGTGAAAAGGACAGTCGTGCATCTACTTAGAGGCTACTGCATCAAACACCCTAAGTTGTGGGATTAAAGTCTTCATTATGTGCAACATGCTTACAACCATGTGGCACACTCTTCTACAAAGAGGTCTCCTTTTGAGACTTGCTTCGGTTACTTGCCTAAGACACCAATGGATTTTGCTTTTGGGAAGGATGATGTTGTAGATGGATGCCATGATGCAGAAAAGGCTTTAAAGTTCATCCAGAAAGTCCAAGCAATCCATCAGGTAGTAGAAGCACAATTAGAGCATAACCAAACAAAATACAAGGCTCACCATGATAAGCATCACATTGATCACCAATTCCAAGTTGGTGATAGAGTTTGGTTACATATCAGCAAGGAAAGAATGCAAGGTGAAGGAAGGAAGCTCAAAGCTATCAAGTATGGTCCTTTTGAGATCTTGGAAAAGATTGGTACTAATGCTTTTTGCCTTAATCTTCTTCCATACATGCAAATTTACTCAATTGTCAATGTTGAGAATCTGAAGTTGTATGAGCCTCCAATGATCTTGGATGAAGACATTAGTGTTCAGATTCCATCAGTTGATGATCTGTCACCAGAGTATATGTCAAAATTGCCAGAAGATGTTATCCTAGACAAGAATGTCAGAACTTCAAGAAGAGGACCAGTTAAATACCTCTGAGTGGGATTGAAGGGGATGCATCCAAGCAAGGCAAGATGGATGGAGATTGGTAAAGTGAGAGAAAAATACCCTCACCTTCTTTCCAAGTAATCGAAACTTTTGAAGGTCCGAAAGCTCTTCAGTGGGGAGGCTTGATCCAAGGGATAAAAAAATTACTGAAAAGTAAAATGTCCCCAATGCTCGAAGAATCAACATCATTACAAAGTGTTGACAATTTTGACTCCAACATAACTCAAACAAGAAAAATTGGAGTCCAAGTGCAAAAAGTATGACTGTTCAAAGTTTGGTCAAACTGGGACTAGAGGCCATAAAAGGGTGAAAAATTAATCATCTCAAAAGTATTTGACAATGGATTCCAAATGAAAGAGCTCGTCAAAAGCTTTCCAATGGCATTCGTTTCATCAAGAACGGAGATCAGATACAAAAGTTAGGATGGTTTCAAATTCCAGTAAAAGTATGGATTTTGATGATGTCAGCATGACATCATGAAATCATAAAGAGAGGGAAAATATTCAAATTCGAATTAAAATAGCTATTTAATTCGAATTAAAGGAATGAGATAATGGGAGTTGAACTCCTAACCATTGGCCTCCTAAAATTAAGGCCAACCAATGGGCTATTTATGGCATATGTAATATTAGGGGAAGAGTTGTTATGTATCCACAACAAATCCGCCCAAGCTTATTTAATTAAGGGTATTTGTTGAAAACAAACCCTTAATTTTGGTGGGAGATCATAACAAAATAATGGTAAAAGGGGCAAATTCGAAAATATGTAACCAAAATGGGGGATTATGTTGGTTAATTGTTTTAGCCCATTTTTGGCTAAATTTGATGTATAAAATGGGGGTAGTAGGCCTTGGAAAGGCATCCAGGTGATGAGATGGAGATTATGATCTTGGAGAATTGATGATTATTCTTACACATTGGAGAGTAATGTTGCAATTGTGCTTGAAGGGAAGATCTTGAACACTTGTAATTGATTTTGGAGCAAATCGGATTAGTCCCCCTATTGGAGCTGGACCCGGAGACGTAGTCCTTCTCGGATGAACTCCATTATCAATCATGTTTTGTCTTATGTCTCTCTACTCTCTTTCTTTCAGTCATTACCTTTTTATGCTTTGTTCATTTAAGCATTTAAGTTGTGTTAATTTTCTAATTAACACTTTGAAATTTTACTTTATTTAATAATGTTAAGAATTCCTCTGTAATAGTCCTAGATCCTAATCAGATCACGTAGCTACCTTCACCACTACTAGGGATCGGTGTATAGAGATGATTTTTTGTCCTAGTGCGACCGTTTCTAGATGTCTTCACTTGGTACTTTGAGTTTCGGAGTATGCTTTCTTGTGATTTATGCTTTCATTAGGATGCTTGTATATCATGTTTAGATGATGTTATTTTATTTGACGCATTCCCTTATTATGATGTTTAGCATATGTTTAGATGCTATGAATTGTGGTATTAGCATATCTATTGCTTATTGTTGTTTAGCATGTGATAGGTGATGTCATCTATTGTAGGATTATCTTATGCTTTTCTACTAGCATGTTAGATTTCCTTATGCTTATATTGTTGCATATTTTTAGTAGTGACGTCCCTATTACGATAGTACCGACGATCTGGTCGGTGGCTTGGGATGTTACGGGTGGGGGATGGCTAGGACCCATGATGGTCTTATGATGCTATTGACGGTTGGGAGGAACCGCACACTTAGTTTGGTTGTTCAGTTCATTGCGATGTTTATTTCAGTGTGTTCTTTGTTGTTTTAGTTTAGATGGATAGATGTTCTTCTTTCTGTGTTGTTCTTGCACTTGAGTGTTCATTCCTCGAGCCTTTGTGGATTCGGTACTCCCTGGTGTGGAGGTTCTTTGCTCTATTTTTTTGTCCTTTTTGCTTTTGAGAGTGTTTTCATGTTTCTATGGGCGACATTTTGTCCGCATTGTGCGACATAAAAATGTATTGCACGCCCATACAAACTGTGTCGTACGATACTGTAAAGTATCGCACGCCTTCTTGAGAAATGTCATACGACACTGGAAGAGTGTCGCACGCCTTCTTGAGAAGTGTCATACGATCCTGTAAAGTATCACACGCCTTCTTGAGAAATGTCGTATGACACTGGAAGAGTGTCGCACACCTTAAGGAGAAGTATCGCCCTCCCTTAGTAAAAAGTGTCGCACAATTTTTGAAAAAAACTTGCGCGTGCCATCAGCGGGCACTTTTTTTCGTGATCGGAACTTTTTGAGAGTTGTTTTGGATACCCTTTTAGGCATTCTTCGACCCTATGTTGACGTATATTTAATTTCTTATACTTAAGATATATTTTAATATATGCGATGAATCTTTTGAGATAGGTTTTAGACCTCTCAAAGATAAGTTATGGATTCTAGGAAATTTCAGGGCTTCAAAAATCCAAACTTAGCCAATTTTCAGGGCTTCAAGATTTCAGGCTTAGCCAAATTTTAGGTTTTTGCATTTTACCCCAACTTGGTGTTTTGTTGATGAGTGGTTGTTTCTTGTGCCCCCATCATGTGCATTGTCTTTGTTGGCTTTGTTTGTGTGTGTCAGTTTGGTAGTGGCCTTTGGAGATTCGTTAGTTGTTGGGATGGTGGTGAAGTCTTCCGTTGCGATCGTTGTGATCCTTATATGATGTTGTCATGTGCATTCATACTTGTAAAAAAAAAAATTCTTGGCTTGTATTTCATCCTTGTTTCCAAGGATCTTCGGGCGGGGCATTACAGGTAATATTGCAAGTTTTATAAATAGTACGCAGCCTTCTTCAACTAGTAAGCAACCCAATTGCATATTTGAGGCACGTGAGGGGAATGAAGTTTTTGTTTGTGCAACAAAATCAATAAGTGCAGGGGAAGAACTGCTAATTGATTACCATTTAAATTGCATAGATACAAACAAAGTTACTATCATGAGGGTTGTAAGTACTATTTACCATTTTGTTAATAAGTTTTTTTTTGTTGTCTATTGCTTTTAGTTAGCTGATTTTTTTATGTTTAATCTTTGTGACAGGACAATATGGATCTGACAGATGATAGAGGTCATCAGGATGCTACTCCCACCCCTTCTTCAACGAGGGTAAACCTTTTTGAAAATGTACAAATTAGATAGTTGAAAAATGTTATATTATTACATTATTTTATTTACAATTTTTGAGTTTTTATGATAGTTTTACTGATATTCCTCTCACAATTTGATGTCCAGGAAAAGGGTAAAGCACCAACAGTAAGTACCGAGCCACTAGCTATGCTTTCTAATGAGGATATTGCTAAAACTCCCAATTTCACAAAAATGTTGAAGAAAAAAAAATTTTAAATTAATTTAGAAGTAATGAAAATTTTAGATGAGGCAAATATGGAATTCGAGGAGATGATGAAGAGGCTATCAGATTTGAGAGTGCAAGCTCATCGTTATGAAGTAAGCTCCAATGAATCTTTAGTTATAACAAAAGTTCAATAAAGATTTATATTTTATAATCTTTTATGTTGTGAAGTAAAATATGTAATATGTGCAAAAATACTTTATTGATGCAATTTTTTTAAAGAGTTGTAAGAAACTTTAACTACTAAATTCTTGTTATACATGAATTTTTTGGCAACTGATCCACAACTTGGTCAAGGACAATGTGGTGAGGCCGGCAGTAGCAGAGCTTCGACTGCCACTGGTAAAATAATCTTTTAGTTTACAAGTTAGAAGGAATTTTTTATTTCGAACATTCAAAAATTCTTAACTCTTACTTTTATTATTTTAGAATGTCTTTGCTAACAATGTATTGTTCAAGTCATCCAGTGCAAGAGACTCCTACGAGGTTGACGGACACCCGTACAAGATTGCCGACTACAATTTCGGCAACAAGGGGACGTCTAGCTGGTAAATCCTTATTTTGTTATATTTGGTTTTGTGTTAATTATGAGTTGATAATGTGTACTTTAATCTTGGGTGCATCACATAGTGTATTATTTTTTTTGTGGTAGGAGATGCACCATCCGGTACATTGCCAAATGCAGATCATAGTGCATGTATTGGTGATAATTCACCATCATTTCCTAGAGCTACCTGTGTTTCTAGCACGAGAGCTATGCAGACATTATTGTTGATTGACAAGGATGAATCAATGCCTTTGAAATGTCCTAAGATTCTAGGTACTTTAAATATTTTTTATATTGTAATAAGGATTTTCTTGCAAGATGTAAACATGATGGGAAGTGGTGAATGCAAGGGCTTTTGATGTGGAGTGATGCCTCATGACCTTCTTTAGTATGTCGTATTGTGCAAGTTGTTTAATTATTCTGGAATTCCTTTTTATTAGGGGTTTGCTAGGATCATCTGAATTATCAATGACCTTTTGTCTATACCAATAATTCTCTAGTTTAGTAATTCAGTACATTGCAATTTCATGCTTTCAGTAGAAGATACTAACCAATTTTTCTACAGAGAACCAAAAGTGGGAGTCTTCTTTCATATTCAATGTTCAGTTTTCAATGATTTCCCACATCATTGCTATTGCTTGTTAGAGTTTTAGAGTGCTCACTTTCAGCTTCACTGTCTATTTTAGAAATATTTGTTTTCCATAATATCCCAAGTATAATCAATGACAACATCAATTAAGAATGACAAAAAATGAAGGTCATGGCAAGTTATATGTATTATGAACTATATTTTTTTTCAAGGTATATTGATTAATATAGTCACAGTACATTTTTTAGTTTCAGAACATTAGCAACAGAACCCTGGTAGAGTTTGACTGGTTTTAGACATTTTTTAATTTTTTCCAAACTTCTTTTTTGGTCAATTTTGGTCAAGTTGATCCTCCAACCCTGTATCTCATTTTATGTATTTTTTATTCACTATGAAAAGTATTCTTCGCATGATTCATTTTAATGGTTCTTACTATTAATTATCCCATGACATTTTTTGCAGGAAACGATACATTTTATAGGAGGCTTTATGACCTCACGCTGCAAAGATTCGGGCCCACCATACGTAAAAGGTGGAACATCATAACTGAACTAATTTTATCCCACTATTTTTTTTCATATCATTAATTGGTGCAACATTTTTCCTTTCATTCAAGTCTTTTCTTATACTAGCTATATCTAACAATTTTGTGTTTTTTCTTAAAAGGTGGAACTACCAAGCTCAAAAATTAAAAGATGAGTTCATCAAAGATATAGAGCATGAGTTTGGTAGTAATATTTTTTATCATAAGAAATTTTTACAAAAAGCTTCCAGACATCTTAAGGTTATGAGGGACACATATAGAAAGAGTCTCATCCTAAACTCAAAGTACGAGCGTCCTCCCTTTGTTTCAGTGAGGGACTGGAATGAGTTCATTTTGGATGCAAAGGAGAAAGGGGAACATCCAAAAGAAATTACACCAGCAAATCTGAAAAGGTATGCAATAGTATTAACTACTAGTACATTAATGAGAAAATTTAGGGTTCAACTTCAATATCAACAATTTCAACTAGCTCAATTTAATCTATCTATTGATGAAAGGTATGTAATTCATATGCTGACACAATTGCTTTCAACCTATTATGAATGCTCTCTAAAATTTGGGCATCTAATAAACTGTGGTGGTTGATTGCACATAGAATGCTCGTATACAACTGTATATATCTCAATCTAGGCATAAATCCTACATAAGATATAAATAGTGCACTTATAACTTCACATATAGCTATATTATGTCTTGAAAATATAGTAATGCTCAACTACATGTACCATAGTTATATGTGCTAGCAGTATAGGTGATAAATGATATTCAGTCAGTGTAATGACAAGTGCAATTTTTTTGAAAAAATTTGCAAGAATTTTACTAATGGTCACTCTCCTAAAAGTAATAAGCATCATGTTCAATGCCAAAAACACAAGTTAATGAAAACTGAGCACTCTCCTGACAGTATGGTGTAGTTAAGTTATAGGATGCTAAACTGGTATTGTACCTATAGGTGTCTAAGATGTATTTTGTCCAGCTACACTAGTACCTAATATCTACTAAGATGCATACTATCTGAATGATCGTCTTCCAATCATATAGTTATGTGCAACAAAGATAAATAATGGGTGAGAGTTAATATCGAATTCATGAAGTTTCCACAGTCCTTATGATTTCAAGATTTTTTTCCCTTTTGTATTAGACCATCTAGATTTTTTGTTGCCTACGTTTTGGATCAAATTCTATGATTCATCATCAGGGCAGATGGCAAGAGAAGAACTAACATTGTTTGTAATCCATATGGTGGAAAAAATGCTATCAAAAAATAACTGAATATGATTTTGGAAGGAATGTTTTGGTTCACTTTTTGTGATCTATTAGATTCATTATCAAGATGAGAAATGATATGTAGATGGTAGTTGGTGATTTTCTATTTATATGTTTTTTTTGTTTAGTTTATGTTCTCATAAACCATACTATAAAAACCCTTTGATGAATATTCCTTAATTCAATCAAAATATGTTTTACTCCCCAACCTCTTAGCCCAATTATTTCCTAGACAAATGTACCACATACAAACATCTGTATGTGGCACTAGCATCTCGCAAAAAAATCGCAACTGGGTTGAATGTTGAAACATTCCACTTTCAAGTGTTTTGGCAGTGTAACACCTCTGTCAACCCTCCCAGGCATCACAGATGAATCCAAACCTACTATATTGATGGTAAACCCTCTATTTTTCTGCTATTCAATCGTTGATTGAGACTCTCTGAAGCTCCTCCACAACTGCTCTAGCATTTATCTACATTGGTGCTCCTCTCCCACATGCAGCAACATATCAGAATTCTTATTTCCACATTGAGATTATTGTTGAAGTTTTGAGATTGTCCTTTCTTTCCTTCAGCATTTCTGTGAAGGCAACTCTGTCCTTGGACACTTGGTCTTCCTCTTCTAAAGGATTAGTAATTTGCACATTTGAAGCTTTCTTAGGTGATAATACCTTGCCTTTTATTTGGTATCTCCATCTATCTTCGTTGTCCATGGAGGTGGGAACACCAAAGTGGTGATTTGACTACAACAAGATCCTATTCAATCATCACAATACAAATAGAAACCTCCAAGACTTCCTAAATTAAACCACAATCTTATAATTAATTGAAATCCAACGATTGTGTTTCTAAGTGTATTGTAGGATTTGAGCTCTCAAAAGATACTTATCCTTTGTAGTGGTTCACTTCCCACAATCTACAAGTCATGCAATTGCAAGAGATTGGATCAGTTTTTTTTATTTGTTTATTATCAATTGTTCCAAAAATTATCCCCTATATGTCACAAACTCCATGGATAAATAGCTTGATTACACATGTCAATTAAAGGTATGATGCTATAATTTCTTCCCTTTTTTCATATTTTTGGTGGAACATGCTACTTTATGCTAAAACCTTTATACCAATATATAATAATCCACTAATTAGTATTGATATTTATGTCTATATCATCTAGCATATTTCAAACTTTTCATAGGTTGCAAGACACATCAAAGGCAACAAAGGCGAGGCTGGAAAAGGTTGGGCAGCACAGACTTGGCTCTGGGGGATATTAGAAAATCAAAGCATGTGTTGTAAGTAGCAATAAATGAATTACAAAGAACAATTATTTATAAAATGCAAATAATTTTGTTAATTAATAAAAAAATGCAGGGCTCTGATTTTAATCTAGAGGCCATGGAAGAACACAAAAAAATTGCCTTCAAGCAAGGCTATGCAGCAGTGGTTGAACACCTACAACAAGCTTCCATCGCCCCAACCGAACAGTCTCCTGCATCATGTGTAGAGGTAAATATGCCAAAAAATATATTAGAAATTGAATACTTGAGCAACAATTTATTTGATAATAATGTGCATGACATTGCAATACAGCCTGTTAATCGTGACACAGATCATACGCAGCATCATGAAGCCCCTGATGTGCATCATACTATTGATGGAGGTGCTCATTTGTTATTTAAAAATAATTATGTAATTATTAATACAATTTAACATCTTTAATTGAACTTGGTGTAACCTTTTTGTGTTGAGGATATAGAATCATGTCGTGCTGAACAAGTGCCAAAGGATGTTCAGACTGATCAGTAGATAGATCATGTCGCACATTCAGGTAAAGAAAATCTATGTTTTGTTCTTTTAAATTAATTTTTTGATTTATAGTTCTTTTATTTAAATAAAAACTTGTAATTCACTAATATAAAATGGTGCAAATTTAACTCATGAAGTACTTGTTATTGCAGCAGACCCCCCTTTGGTGCAGTGGCCTCATGATGTTCCTAAACGGATGAGGAGGAGACATGTGTTAGAACCAATAGAGGAGGGGGACGACAAGGACATTGATATTCCTCTTAGAAATTTTATGGAAAAAAAAAATGGCAAGAAAGCAAAAAAGATATAATTATTCATGAATGACTTACTCTTGAATATTGTTAATGAATATTGTGTTAATGAATATTGTTAATGAATATTATTCATTAATGTTGGGTGTTAATGAATATTGTGTTAATGAATTATTCATGAATGACTTACTCTTGAATGTTGCATGTTAATGAATTTTGTGTTAATGAATTATTCATGAATGTTGTGTGCTTATGAATTTTATGTGTTAGTGAATGTTATCATGCAATTATAATGATTGAATGTTATATTTCAAAAATGGATGAATTGAATGTTATTAAATGTTAATGGAGAATTTAGAGTGATGTTGAGGGGGCGGGGGGCTGGGGAGGGGCCAAATGAGCTTCCACCTTCACGTGGTTGGCCCTATTAAGTAGAGAATATTTAACTATTCTTGAAACCAAGTGAAGCTCAAACTTTAAAGATAAGCTTATAGTTAATAGTGACAACCAATTAGCAAGTCGAAATGAAGTTCTTTGTTATAGGTACCTTTTTAGTTTTTAAAGAACGATGTCATGTTTTAATATTGTATAGTTTTTTTTATTAAGTTAAAGTATTCTTTTACTATAACAACATAAGTTATGACCATTTTAGTAACTATTCTAACATCACTTTATGAAAAATCTTGTTTTGCCAAAGATGGCGATAAGTGGTGTTGTCTATTCCTTGGGAGATTGGATTGCACAGGTATGTATCTCAACATCATTTGCATGTGGTAGAAATGCATACTTACAACCATTTCATTCTACATTTAAAAACATTGATGATAATATTACTTGTTTTACTTTATATTTTTGTCTATAGTCATTATAAATGTTGCAACTTTAGGCAGCTTTTATAGGCTATGAAGAACATAGTTGAATACTACAATAATTTTGTGGTTAGGCAATGATAGTGATTCTTCTAATCCAAAAGATGAGACAACTATGTTTCATCTTAAGATGGCAGTGGAGTTAGTCATGTATGATTCCTTTCTTTAATGGTGATTTGGATGTTTGACTAGTTCTAAACATGTTGCTATAGTGCCTATTCAACCTTGTTTGTGTATACTGATTTTTTGTAGTGTAAAGTATATAATCAACATCTTTTTGTAGCTCAAATGTTCAAACAAGTTGGGAAATAATCTATCCACATGCATATTCCATAGTAGACTACCTTTGCTTGTCTTCAGTAACCTTGGTTTCTTGGGCTTTTTGCTCTAGTCACAATCCTTCAAATTGTTTGGTTATAAAAATATCTTGTGCCAAGATAAGTATTGCAAATCTGAAGGTAGTTTGACAATAACTCATAGCCATTGTTTTTGAATAGGATCAGTTGATTTTGATTTTAACTAAATAAATAACCATCTCTAGCAGTTTTGGTCTGAAGCATGCTAATGGTTGTTTCTTTTATGTCCTATATTTTTAGTTTAGAAATGCTTGTTGGTCCTGATGGTGAGCTTCTTGATAAGCTGCATAACTTGGAACCATGTCTGATAGAGCATGTTAGCAATGAGATAATGGACTAGGATCCCAATGTTTGGTGGGATGATATTGGTAAATTTAATATGGCTGAATGAATTGATGATAATATTATTCATGTTTATTTCTATGTACCCATTAACATTAATATTTATTTTTCCAAAATTATACTGAAGCTGGGCTAGAGCATGCCAAAAAGTGTGTGACGAAAATGGTCATATGGCCTCTATTGTGACCTGACATCTTTCAAGGCTGTCACTCTCCAGGCAAATGGCTCCTCTTATTTGGCCCTCCTATAACTCAGCCTAATTTATTCTCTATTCTTTATATGTTGGAAATTCATTTTTGTTTACAATAAAGTACATTTAATTTGCTCTTAGGGTACTGGGAAAATGGTGATTGGATAAGCTATGGCAGGAGAAGCCAAAGCTACTTTCTTTTATATTTCTACGAGTTCATTGATGAGTAAGTAGCTAAGTTCCTAATAAAATCATGCTTTCAAGTTCTTTTATTGTTTTTATTCTTGAATGCAGAAAACCTTGTATAATTGTTTTTCCAGGGAAGCACTTGTGCTTAACGGAAGTCTTACATAATAAAGATAACATCAAAAAATATAACAAATGGTTTTTGTTTGTGAGAAATTAGACACATATAAGGATTGCATGTGTAGGTGCAATTTCTAAAGCATATACCATGGTAGGAGTTAATGACCAACAAATTTCAATAACAAAAAAAACATTTTCCTATGATTGATTGTTGGACTTAAATATTGATTTAAGGGAAGAGCACAAATTGAAAGAGGGTATTGGGCATCTGTTATCATTTACTTTTCTATTTTGGGTGACAATACAATACTATTAGATTAGGGTATTGGGCATTTGTTATCATCATATTAAAACATGGCAAATGGTATGAAATTGCACTTTCCTTAGTCGTGGTCACATACCTACTGCACTCTTTCATTTGAAAAATGAATAGAAATACCATATCTAGTAGCTTCTCTATGTTGTATTCATTTATTGGTAATGATTCAATGTCATACCATTTGATGGTAGCTTCTAGAGTTTCATTTAATTGTAAGATGTGTCTTATCTTTTCAAGTTTGTATACTCCATTTGGTAGTTTGGTATTAATTGATGATGTCTGGGATCTTCTACCTTCACTGTAGTCTTCATCATCATCCAACTTGTTGTTTCGTATTTTCCATGTTATCCTCTATTTCCATGGTCTTCAGCATGGTTGTATATTTTATCTATCTAGTTCAAAGACTCTATGCACCTAAGGTGGAAGCCATTTAGAACTAACAGTTGGAGAGATCGTGTTTCCCCTTGTAAAACTAGAAAATGTCACTAGTTTAAGGTTAAGAAGGAAGAAGTCGTAACATTTTGAGTAGCAAAATATGCTTAAAGATACATATTTAGTTGATTCTTTGGTGAAGCTTCTTATTTCAATTCAATTGATTTTGGTTGTCAACCAAATTCCTAACTCCAATGTATATTGTATTTCAGTGCTACATTTTCATAGGGATCTAAGTAAAATGACAGTTGACTATTATTTATATTTGAGAATTTGTGTTGTGCCTTACTATGATATTACTTAAAAATTATATCATTTAGATATATAATGGTTTCACAATTTATTGTTGTTTTATATTTGCTTGTTGTATATGTTGGCACATTATATCAACATTACTTATTATTATAATTATTGTAATATCCAACAATAACTTCATGAAAGAAGGATTTAGCATACTGATTTTTTCTATTAGCTAGCATTTGTTAGAGAAAATAAACATATGGTCATATACATGGATATTCTATTTTCATAACTTAGGCAAGAACCTACAACACAAGGATAAAATTGCGAGCCTCTTATGATTTTGGGTTCAAATCTACTAGAATTTAATAAATAATAATAATAGTAATTAATAAAAACATATAATAATAATTAATCTTAGCTTCGACCTCTTATCAATCAAAAACTAAACATCAGAATTTACTGATATCTTGTACTTACTATTTACATCTTTCACTACCATAACTAGATCAGCCATTTTTAGTTATCAAACTCTTTTATCTAGTTAACTCGTGAGTAATCTATCTTGCAAATGATTCTAAAAACCAAAACATGCATTTCTCAACTTTAGTTACCAAATTTGTGCTCTCATTTCTCTACAAATAGATATCAAGATATCTAGAAAGTTAATGATGCTCACATTGATAGTGAGGGATTATGCAAGTCTATGGTCTTCATTAATCTACAAGCTTTCTCATAATACAAGAAACCATTAAATGGTATTTTATTTTTTTCAGTTTTATCAATGCATGTTCTTCATCATTGGGTCAGGTAATCTATCCACATATTTCCCCTATGTGATACTGTGATTACCACATGTAATTGTTATTTGCTAGAAATTGTCCTGAAAAATATTGTCCTAAAAAATGGATCAAGAAGATTTCATGTCTTTCTCATGGAAACTTTGGTTATTATGTGTAAAATTTGCCTCATTCTTTTAACAATTATTTTCATGTTATTCGTAGAATTTTTTTTATCATTTAAGTTTCTTGTTCTTGCAAGATGAAGTATGAGATGCAGTGTTACTGTTGTTTGCAAATAAGTAGGATATTCCCAACGTAATGAATGCTACAAAGATCATGATAAACTTGGGTTTCATTCTCTTAGGCAACGACACTTGTGAGTATTACATTCTTTATAATTTTCAATATTAAAAATTGTAGATACTAATCATCTATTATGTTGCACTATTTCTACTTTGCATATAGTTTATCATCACTCTAGTAAACAAGAAAAAAACTAAAATGTAAGTGTTGCTTGTTAAATAGCTTGTATCATGTCCTAAGGTATATACAAAGCATCTGTGATAGTTTTTTAGAAATAAATCCTTTTATTGTAGTTCTTATGGCTTTTGTTTTATTTTGCAGGTTTGAAAGATTACAGTGGAATGGGGTTCAAGAATTTTGTATTACAAAAATGTCTTATTTGTTTATTGATATAGATAGATCGAGGAGGTAAAAAATTAGTTTTGATGCATACTCATATGTAGGATGCAAACTTATTTTGATGTGACATTATGTGTGTTCTCTTTCACATTTTACTATCAATTTCCTATCCAATTTAATGACCCAAAACTACTAAGAAAAATTGTGAAGATTACAATTGCTATTAAAATCTTGTACTACCTTTTTATGTTTATCTCCTACCTATCTGCAACTCCACAATCAATATTGATAGTCTCTTGCCCTCACCGTGCAACTAAACTACTTTAGTTTTATTGATGCAGCTGAACTACAAGTACCTTTTGTGTTCTTGACAAATCATAAGCTTTCAACTTTTGTGAAGCCATTATGGATGCAAATGAACAACTAGTGAGGTGTCAATTTTAAGGCAATTTTTTGTTTCTATAACGTATAGTTCAATTGCTAGAAATATTTCATCTAGATTGTTAATTGATAGATTATTAACTTTTCATGTCATTTTCTACTTTGGTTGGGTAGTTCTCCTTGCATTTGTAGTAGTCTTTAGCCTAATGACAGTTTGGTATTACATCCAAGGCGATAACATAATTGACTTAAAACTTTATATTAAAGAAAACATCAAGGGATAATATTTGAATTGTGGATATTTGTAAATTATGTTGGTTTTAGACATAGTTATAGTTATAGTTATATATGTGCTCTTATGATGATGTGATTGGGACTGTAACTTTTTTTGTCACGTTTATCTGTTTGAAAAATAGATGAAATTATTGGCTTTCATTCCTAATAAATAATTCTTTCCTAATTTTATTCTTCCCTACAGGAACCAAAATTTAGATGCGATGTGCCAATTATTGCAAACGCTTTTCTCTCATAGGAGCCTTCTAAACTGCACAAAATTTGAGTTGTAAAGCATAATTGCTCAATGGAGACTCAGGATATTATGCACATTTCTTCCTCCTTCCCATTGTTTTGTATGAAATAAATCATATGACGAACGAAACAATGGTGTGGAGGTAGAAATGTGCATGATACACTGACTCTCATGCACCGAGCAATTATGCTTTAGAATCAAGTTTTGTGCAGTTTAGAAGGCTCCTATGAGAGCAAAGCTTTTGCAATAATTGGCACAGCTTGTCAAAAGTTCTAAATATCTTGGTCTCAATTTCGACGCAAATGCATACAAAGGTAAGGTGTTTTGGTCACAATTTTGACACCAAATTGGTTGCCTTTGACGTCGCTTGTATGGCACCGACGTAGAAAAGTAAGGGGTTTTGGTTGCAATTTAGATGCCAAATTGGTGAAGGTTTACATCAAAATTTTGACCAACGGTGCCCACAAATGAGGAAATAACAGTGAGGTTGGACTAGGGAAATCAATGAAATTCGCGTCGGTAAGTCCACCTTTATGAAGTTGAAATTTTGACGCAAAATGTATGTGGCAAAAAACTGACCAAAAAAGACCGATAGCAAGCTTGGTCACCTTATCGACCTACTCATGTCAAAATTTTGACCTTTTCGCGTCGAAATTTAGGCCTAAATTTACTGGTGTTGGTTTTTGGTGCAAAATGGACTATACCTTGTGTTTTGATTGCATAACTATACTTTTTCCTCTAGATCTTGTGGACATGATTCTCTAATAGCCTTTAGATAGCTGAATGATATTCCTATACTGATTGTATATACATTTATCCATTTTTGTTAATCTTTATCTATTGGGTAATCTGTAGTTTTGTCAAAGCATCCATTAGTCTTATTTCCACCTTGATTTCAGAAGCTCATGGTTTTGAAGTAAGGAGTGGGAGTAGGTTAATGTTCTCATTTGTTTTGTTCCATTTCTTTTAAGTTTACACCATGGTCATGATTGAAACAAGGTGCTAATTAAGACATTCCTTATGTGTCCTTCTGGAAATATCTTTGAATGATAGAATAGAGTTAAAGAAGAATGTGATAGAGGCTTGGGTAAGGTATGCATGTATGTTAGATATCTTGCATGCTTTCATGGGATGTTGAAGAACCCACTAGAAGAGTTAGGTAGGTGATGCAAGTAGTGCCATTGAAAACTTATACTTAACTTCCTTCATTAGGGATCTCACATGATCCATTACAAATACATTTCATGTAGAGGCATAGTCTTGTTCAAACTATTCTTCAATGACCCTTAGTATAGGTTTAAGTCATCTAATGCCTACTATAAACTTCAATAAATTAGTCACTTCCACAAACACATTATCTATCACCAAAATATAAGTTCTTATGGTAGTTTAAATTGATTCAAACTAATTTATCTATCACTGATTTACCTTTACCAATTCATCTCATTCTTCTAACCCATCTCTTAGCATTCAGTCTTGAGAATTGATGTTCTTCCATTCTTTTGTTTTTTCTATACTAAGTCTCCATCTCTTTCACAAACTTTCCATGTTTCTTTATCTATCATATTGTCTTGCACATGTACTCATTCATTCCAACACACAACATCATACCCATCAAGAGTACTACTTACTATTAGGGAATACACACACACTATCTTTGATTAGGAATAAAATTAGAACAACTTTATTGGTCTTGTCAACATGCAATTTCAATTCTAATAAAACTAAATATACTATCTTCACTACCTTTTGTTGTAAATGTAATGCAAGCTAGGTGACTGAGGGGGGGAGTGAATCAAGAACCACTTAAACTTCTTTTACTTAATCCACTTTACTAATTTTTCTAATCTACTTGCATGCAAGAAACATAAAGTAGTAAAGTAACAACACCATAACACAATATTTGGTAACCCAGAAACCCTCCAAGTAGAAGGTAAAACTGGGATGGCAATGACACCCACAATGATTCACTACTGCAGTAATAAAGTAGGCATGTTAAGGCTTACAATTTATCACTTTTGGTGATCTACTTGGTTGAGTAATAAGGAATGTTAGGTAAACATTGTGAAAGGATCTATACAATACAATTAAGTATGTACTTTGTTAGGAGTTTCTACAAAGGACTATTAGGTCCACCTAGTTAAAGGATTTGGGACTGATACACATGTTAGGATCAATTAGTGGATTGATCTCTAAAATGCAACACTAATTGCTGATGAAGATCCTTTGAAGTAAACTTGTCACCTAAATGTGATAGATGAGTCTCTTCCTTTCCTTATGTTTGTAGCCTTCTACATATTCTTCTCTTCCATATTTTCTTTTATTCAACTCATGGTACAATGATATTACAATTATATTTTGGATAAACAAAATACCTCATACTTATATCTATCCAATTAATTCTTTCATAGGTCAGCTACAACATAATTATTTCCAAAAATAGTTACCAAGTCAGCTCAGTGTTGTAACTTGGGTCCAATGACTTACACAAGCGATGTTAAAGATACTTGGGAAACATTGTCACCTTAGCTAATTATGGCACTCGGTTGTTATTGGATACTCAGTGCATACTAATCACTTGGTAGACACTTCTGACTCTACTACTCTACTTTCTTGATTATCATCTTAAAATGCTCAGTAGGATTGTCAACTCGGTTGACACTTCAACTTGGTGGGAACTGTCAGCTCGGTTGACACTACTTACTTTTTGCAAGGTTAACATTGTTAGCTTGGTTTCTTTATGAGCTCCGTTAACACTACATAGTAGTAACTCAATTACTACTGTCCTTTCATTATGACTAAGTGTTTTGACACTAACTGACAATATATCTTGCAATGAGATTAATAGTCTCCCCCTTTAGCATTAGTGACAAAAACACTTATCATGCACAAGATCTGAAATCAAAATTTCTTTAGTCAAATGCCCCCTTTGAGTATGTTCTATTTTGCAGCTCAATTTACACTTGAGACTCTGCAACTCGGTTTAAAATGAAAACTCCATTTCTTATTTTTCAAAATTGTTTTTGTTTTTCTTCTTTTTACATATCTTCCTTATTGTACATATTTTCTCCTTCCCATACATATCTATTTTTACATGTATACAAGTATATATATTTTGTATACTTTCCCTTTATATACTTTCCCTCTTGTTTTTGTTACAAATTCCAAAGATTTACAAGGTTATACCAAAATGAGAAAGAAAATCATCGTGTACCTTCAAAATCATAGACAAAGTCTTATCCCAATCATCTTGTAGCACCTTCAAAATGTGTACTTCAATCTGAAGCTCTGCTAATAACTCATACATGTGATCTACAACTGATAGATTTGTATCCTTGGCTAGTGTCCTTGCATGACCCATTCTCTTTTGCATAGTGTCCATGTGGGGAAGTATCATACTTTGTATATCAATTAATGTTGCCCTTATTCTGGCTTCTTCCATTAGGAGCTCTACATGAAGATTTGTCAAGAATCTGGTTTTTTTTAAATGATTGGAACTTGAATTTGGATTGAGTGCTAGTTGATTTGTACTATCCTTCAAGTCCATGTCAATCTTGGCTAGTTTCTCTTTTATTTCTTTGGTAAATTTAGTGGAATCACTCAACTTTACAAATAAAGATACAACATTATTTACATCAATTTCTACTAAAGAAATTAAAGTAGATAGTTCTACTTGATTAATTTATATTCTCTATGCTACATTCTCTAATAAATTATGCTCAAAATTCCTTTCATCTTTTTGAAGTAGTTTATCCTTCCCATCAGTGTCCCCATTGAAGTTATGAACAATATCAATTAATTGATCAATGATAGGGGCTTTTTCATTTACCTCTATAGAAAGAGAATCCACATATATTTCTTTGATGTTATCCAGAACTTTTCTTCTATCTCTTTTAGCCTTTAGCATCCGCTACATGGCCCCTTTCTTCCACAATTCTCCCAAAATGTCCATTTGCTCAATAGATAGATTGGATTGGTCCCAGTTTGAGATCATAATCTCTTCATCTAGATCTATATCAATGGATTGTTTCTCAAATGCTATCTTAGGTGGAGTGGTAGGAAGATGTGCCATAACCTCTACAGTAATCTTCCCAGGATCAAAATATTCAATTGTCTGAATCTTTGGTAGGTCTCCCTCTTCCTTGATGTTAAAAAGTTCTTCCACATATTCTTTCTAGACCACACAACATCTTCTATCTTATTGGACAAAATTTGAAAATCTTTAAATCTAGAAGTCTGTTTGCTTACATGATTAGTCATTGCTTCCTTGATTTCTTTGTCAGATAGATTTGGAATTATTTTTCTCAAAGTCTACTCTCTAATGTCTTTTTTTGTTTTCACTGCATTAACCTAGTGGTAAGAGACAACCTTCAATAGGGCTTCAGGATCTTTCCCTTTAATTTTAGAAGGTTCATATATCCACTTTTCTATCTTCTCAACCATTGCATCTTCAATCTTCTTTTGCTCATCCTTGCTTCTTGTTTCATATTTCAAATATCTGAAATCTATCATCCCACTACCTTCTTTTAATGCCTTTAGTCTTTGTTTAAAGGTAGGTGGTGGCTTCTTGAGCAAGGTGATAGGAGTATTGTCTTCATCATCATCATCTTCATCATCAAGCTTCAATTTTTTTCTTTGCCTCCTTGGCTTGGTGGGAGTAAACATAGGAGTAGACCTTGTTGTTCTCTTTGGTGGAGGTTTTGATGGGGTGTTCACCTTCTTCTTAGGAGGTTCCACTACCTCTTATTCTTCTTCATCTCCACTTTCATCTTCATCTTCCTCTTCCTCTTCTATATCATCATCTTTTCCTCCAGTGAGTTTGATAGGTGAATCTGATTTTGCAAGTTTGTTTCCTATGTTTTCCAGCCTCTTCTTTCCTCTCTTTAGAATTTGAGGAATCTAAATCTCAAGTGATATTATTGTCTTGGTTTTCTCATATTTTCCAAACCATGTAACTATGGGGTCCATAAGCTCGTTGATGAGAGACTCAATATTATCTTTTGTATCATCAATATTTACCTCATATGCTAGAGGTTTTACCCATGCAATCCTAGGTCTGACTGCTTTTATGTAAACTTTGTCACAGTCAACCAAGAAGCATATATCCTACTCGCAATCATCTACTAGCTACTTAGGGATCCTAATCCTACTTTGCATCCTTTCCTTGAAGTTATGAAAGTATGCATCCATGATGCTTTCAAGGTTCTCACCCATCTACCCCTTTCTCACCACCCCCCCCCCCCCCCCCCCCCCACCATTATAGAGTAGGGAAACTAAACTATATAAGGGGGGGGGGGGGCATTTTGTATAGTTTAGTAGGGCCCTACCCCTCTCCCCACTCTCTAGAATGGGTTGGAGGGGGAGGAGGCTGCCTATCTATAGCCCCTACCATACGAAAGGATTTATGAATTCATTAATCTGATACAATACTAAGGTGTCCTTCCTCCAAACAACATTTCCTTTTGAAGGAAAGAATTTATGTACATAGAAGAATAAATAGACTAAGAGTGAATTGAACTTACATGAGTTATTCCTGGAGGCCTGAATGCTCTCCATGTTCTTGCTTAGCTGGATGCATTGAAGCTCGGCTAGGTCAAAGGATAGGTTCTTCTTCATGACCTTGTATGTCAGGTCCACTACTTCACATGGTACACTATTTGGATGGCTTGAACTGTAGATTTTGTGTGCACATGGATGCCAACCTTTTTTCCATGTCATTTACACCATTCAATTCCATACCTCTACCATCCCATTCAGCTAGGGTTAGCTTTTCCAATTCTACTTGTCCTAGGTTTTGGTAGCCTTTGACTTCTCCAATATAGGATACCCTATTATCCTATGAATCATCTTCTTCATGATGGGATAGGTCTACTCCAACCAGAATGATATGCCATAGACTCAAATTAGTATAAGCCTTATCCATTTCATTCAAAAATTTCTTGGCCTGTGGATGATGTGGGTCAAACCCTTGACCTCTAGATCCTTGTGTTCTAGCTTCAACACATCATTTTTTCACAATGCATCGTATGTTTGATCCAACTCAAAATTCCCTAATTCTTGAATAGAATAGTGATAAAATG
This sequence comes from Cupressus sempervirens, assembly GCA_028749045.1. NCBI lineage: Eukaryota > Viridiplantae > Streptophyta > Pinopsida > Cupressales > Cupressaceae > Cupressus > Cupressus sempervirens. The sequence continues at coordinate 506,018,716 of CM053783.1, read as the reverse complement.
TTCTGACATTGTGAATGAGAGGTACCTTGGGAGAATTAACAATTGTGCCCCTTGTGGATCCTTCTCCTCAGTAATAGATGGATATTACATGAATTTCAAAGGAATGCAATCCGAACTCTTTACCAATATTTTTGAACCCTTCTTGACCTTTTCACCAGAAGATGTTGTCATACTACTTAGTTGATGAATGATTTAAATTTGGTGACTTTTCCTGAGATTATCCTTCAAAAAAAAAAAATTCTAAATCACTTTAGGGGCTCAAGGAATTTTGTGCTCTTTGAAAACTCTAAATTTGCGGTGAAAAATGAAACCTTGATTTCTCCCTTTTATCATTTTTTCAAGTTTAGGGCTCCATTAATGCTTTGTACCTAGGTAGTTGAAAGATCCTTAGTTTGGTCTTCAACCCTTGAATGCTCAGTTGATCATGCCCAATTGAGTCCATCTACGCTTGGTTAGGTCTAAAAGGTAACTCGATTAGGTCTAACAACTCAGTTAGGCCTAAGGAGTGACATGGTTAGAACTAATAATTTGGTCAAGTCTATGACTTCCTTCTATTCAAGTGCATCTAATATGTTGATATGAACTTTCATGCTTGGATGACTAGAACTAATGTGGAATATGAATTTTGATCACAGCTCCAGTGTTCTCCTTGCCTGTTCAAGCAGAGATAATTGAATTACCTAATCCATTTTCTTGGGTGTCAATAACCTCACTATATTTCACTTGAATTCTGTAGAGATTTCCTTACCCATTGCTCTTTCATTTGAGTCTTGATCTTGTCAACCTTTGATTTCTTTTCATCTTCAACTTTACCTCTATTCATGCAATTCTTTGCTAGGTGACTAATTTCTTTTCATACATAACAACTTTTGGTAGGATCTCTCTTTCTGAAATGAGTCATCGTGCAATTAGCTCCTATGTGTCCAAAGTCTCCACAGATAAATTTGTACCTAGTGTTGTAGTTCCAACCAAAGATTTCTTTAGCAAGTTGGTTAGTAGAATTCCAATTCTTGGTTTTGCACACTGAAGATTTATGACCTTGTTTGATGCATATAAAACATTTTCCTTCTAACTTGGTTTTCTCTATGCATTCACTTTCTCTACATCTAGGCTTGTTACAACTGTAATATTTTCCATTAAACTTTGACTTTCCATTGCTCCAACATTTGTTTAATGTATGACCTACCTTTCCACAATGATTTCATGTAGGTCTTTTATTGTTTTGAGCTCCTTGTTGTGATGATTCTCCTTGTTCAGTATAGTCCAATCATGCTTTCCCTTTGTGTCTATGTTGAGATAGTTTAGCTAACTAGCCCATGCTTGTTTGTGACATCATCATTCTTCCATTTATTTCTCTTTGTGCTCTAAGATCATTCATGAGTCTTTCATTTTCTATCCTTAGATTGATGATTTCTTGATTTACATTATTCAACAGATTTGTCATATCTTCCTAGTGTAGTGAAAGCTGGTGGTATTCATTGTCTTTTTCTTCTAACCTAATTTTGGTTAGTCTTATGTCATATTCTACCCTATTTTTTTCATTTTCAGCTTGGTTCTTCTTTTCCATGACTTCACATATCTTGACTGAATGAATATCTTGTTCTCTTTTCAATTTTTTGACTTCTTCTTTTAGAATAAGGCCCATTCCAAGTAGATCTTCTATAGATGCATCTTCTTCATCTAAACTTCTCTCCTTGCAAATATCTTCAATTCTTTCTTCTATGTATAGATTGTCATTCATCTTTTCTGCCAATTCGTTTCTTCTATTCAGGGATTGAGAGAGTTGATCCTTCAATTTCTTGATTTGTTCCATGGCCACATGTGGATCTAACTTTTTATTTTCAATGGCTTTCTTTAGCTTGTATACTTTCGTTGTCTATGATATTTTCTCTCAAGCTGCTAAACTTGTGATAAGAGAACCTTTCTATAATACCAATTGTTGGACATGTAATGCAAGCTAGGTGACTGAGAGGGGGGGTAAATTAGGAACTACTTAAACTTCTTTTACTTAATCCACTTTATTAAGTTGTCTAATCTACTTGCATGTAAGAACACAAAGCAGTAAAGTAACAACACCATAACACAATATTTGGTAACCCAAAAATGCTCCAAGTAGAAGGTAAAATTGGGGTAGAGATGACACCCATAATGCTTCAGTATTGTAGTAATAAAGTTGGCCTATTAAGGATTACAATTGATCACTTCTAGTGATCTACTCGGTTAAGAGTAATAAAGACTATTAGGTCCACCTTGTGAAAGGATTTATACAATACAATTAAGTATGTACTCTATTAGGAGTTTCTGCAAAGGACTGTTAGGTCTACTTATTTAAAGGATTTGGGATTGATGTACCTATTAGGATGAATCAATGGATGGATCTCTGAAATGGAACTTGGATTTTTTATGAAGATCCTTTGAAGTAAACTGATCACCTGAATGTGATAGATGAGACTCTTCCTTTCCTTATGTTGTTTGTAGCCATCTAGATATTTTTTCTCTTCCATATTCGCTTCTATTCAACTCATGGTACAATGATATTACAATTATATTTTGGTTAAACAAAATACCTCATACTCATATCTATCTAATTAATTCCTTCATAGGTTAGCTACAACATAATTATTTCCAAAAATAATAACCAATTCATCTCAGTGTTGTAACTTAGTTCCAATGACTTACTCAGGTGATGTTGAAGATACTTAGGCAACACTGTCACCTTGGCTAACTATGACACTCAGTTGATATTGGATACTCAGTTCATATTGATCACTCAATAGACACTTCTAACTTGGTTTGCACTACTCTTCCAACTTGATTATCATCTTGGAATACTCTTCTAACTCGGTTCTCACTACAGCTTAGTAGGACTGTCAACTCAGTTGACACTTCAACTCAGTAGGAACTGTCAACTTGATTGACACTATAACCCAGTTGTGTAATAACCCCAATAGGTTATAACTTCTTCAAACACCAAAAATCTTTATACTTCAGTTGTTTGACATTTCGTCAAACACTTTGAAAGCAAGCTCTGATACCACTGTAATAACCCCAATAGGTTATAACTTCTTCAAACACAAAAAATCTTTATACTTCAGTTGTTTGACATTTCGTCAAACACTTTGAAAGCAAGCTCTGATACCACTGTAATGGCCCTCCTCAAATCTGCCCCCAAAAAAATGCTGATGAAAGCTCAAGGAATTTCATCAAACAATTCACATGCAAGGGACGTATGACTGATATAGTTTTCTAGCTGGCTTTAAATGACTCTTTTTCAATTTGCATCAATGAGAATCTTGAGCTAGAAGACTCCAAATGGACTACACAATGGCCTAAAATGAGTGTGCTACGAATTTTTGACAATATTCAGTGCATATATATGATCTAAGCATGAGAAATGAACACCTACAGCCAACTGGCATTTTTACAAACAGTTGGTGTGCAAACTAACTAGCTGATAAATAATGATATTGAATTGCTTAAATGACACCAACAACTATTATCTTCTTAATTTGCAATGAAATTTCTAATACAATGCTCATGAAATATGGCCAAGACTTTTGGCATTTACTTGGATTACAAAATGATAATGCTTGTATAATGCACACTTACAACTGAAACTTATAACACCCTAAAAAAAAAATACTAATAAAGGAACCTGGTTGTAGATGGCTGTAATAATTTTCTTCAATGTTGCCTCTTCTGTTTTGCTTTTCTGAAAATAAATTTTGAACTGCTTTTTCAGACTGCTTTTTCGGCTTGCTTTTTCAGTTTCGCTTTTTCGGACTGCTTTTTCGATTTCGCTTTTTCGGGCTTCTTTTTCGTATCTGCTTTTTTCAAACTGCTACCCTATTGAATCTCAAGACCATATCTTTCAATGGCGTCAAGATTTTCAGCTTGAAGGGATTTCGTCCTTCAAACTATTGAGACATAATCTCCAGAAAATTTTCCAATTTCTTTGATATTTCCAACCATGCTTAAAAGAAGCTCTTTCCATATCTTTTATAGTGTTCTCACAAGAGCTCTATCCTTCATTTTCTCAATGTGGGATAAAACATAACTACCTTTATGTAACTTATGTCTCCAATGTGTTATAAAATAAAGGGGACTCTTTTAATTTAAATATTTCCCACAAACTATAGTCTATGCATTAATAAAGTTAAATATTTAAATTTAACTTTATAAAATAGCTTTATCAATGCATAACAAATTTTATCAATGATAAACAAGTCTTCTTGTCAATTTTAAACAATTACCATCGACATACCGCTGCCCCTGGATGTCCGACCATGTCCAAGATGACTTATTATAAATAGTAAGTATGCCCAAAGTTGCCTCAAAAGCCCTCAGAAAGACTTGCAATTGAAACTATCTAGGCCAAATGGCCTCTAAGCCCCTTTAATGTCCTAGTTAGCCTACAGGACCGTGGGGAAATAGGCTAACGACAACATCATGCTATGAATGCTAAAAAGGGGACATTACAAGTTGACACTACTTACTTTCTACAAGGTTAACATTGTTAGATTGGTTTCTTTATGAGCTCGGTTAGCACTACAAATTGGTAACTTGGTTATTATTTTCTTTCCATTATGACTAAGTGTTTTGACACTAATTGACAATATATCTTGCAATGAGATTAACTCCTTTTACTGTCTTTGAGAGAGACTTAGTTAATACCCAAAGTATTTTATCATTTCATTTACTCTTTAACACAAAGTAAGTACCTTTAGACCCCACTCAACATATCTATGCTTTGTCCAATCTCAGGAAAGCAAGCCAATCTCAAATCAATATAAATGAACTACAATATGTGAATGTATTGTCTTCAACACTCAGAATTTATTGCAACAACATAATAGGGCTTCCTAGTTCTCTCAACACACAACACAAAATGATGGAAATCTTCATGAATTGGAAAAATTAGTGAGTATAGTTTCAAATAAACCTAGAATAACAATTTTCCATCAGGTGAATCAAGAGGAATATCAAACCCTTCATAAATAGCTTCATTATTGAGAATTTCAAGATAGTTTCAGCAAAAACTAGTGGATCTTCTTCTATGCTCCATGGCCCAATCTCGAAATGATTTAAAAACACCCTTAATACATCATATTAACATTCCAAAACAATAAATCCCAACATTAAATCAACCAACCACTATAAAATTCTTAGAGTAATGACTGTCACGACTGGATTTAACTGTCTTAATGAAGAGTTCATTGTCTTAACAAAGAGTTAAAGAGCCAAGATTTTGGAATTTATCTGAACATGCTAGAAGATTCTATAGAAGTTTTGTGCTGAAAGAACATATAATGAAATAATCAAGGTTCTAAACATTTGGAAACTAAGGTTGAAAGAACCTCTAAAACATATCTTTTATGCCTCCATAATTCAATGTAAGTATATGTTGTTAGGTTCATGTCTATTTTTGACCCTATTGTTTATACTATGACTGTTACTACTTTTAAGTATTGATTTTTAAGTTCTTTCCAAACCTACCAAGAACAACCACTTTAATGATCTTAGGCCACAAACAATCCTAACAACTACAAATTCTTTTAATTATCAGTCACAACTTTTGTTTGAGCTTGACCAAATTCTTGTAATTCTCAGTCAAATGCATCACAACATGATAGTCTAAACATGATGTTGCTTCCCATTATTTCTTACCATAAAAATAACCTGTAAGAAGAATTACTTGAATTTGGTTGGCCCTCTTTCTTCCTCTTTTTTGTCTCTTCCTTTATCTCTTCATTTTGCTATGCCTCTTTCAATGCATGCTTCAACCCTACTTCTTCCTTGGCCACAACATAATTTCACACTAGAAAATAAAGTTAAGTTCTCTAATTTAACACAACATTGAATTCAATATAAAATAATAAAATTAAGAAATCAACACCGCATTTAAATTTGTGATTCAACCTTGTTGTCATTGTATATGTTTCTTAATGGCTTGATGACCTAGTCTAACGATATTTGCACACAAAAATCATTTGTGAAGGTGGTATTTACATTAATTTTATCTAGAAAATAATTTTAAAAATTCATTTCCATTTTGTTTACAAAAGCTTTCTCACACTCAAACAAACGAACAAGTTAAACTAAAAATTGTAAAAGAGTTAAATTGAATATAAAAAAAAATATAATAAATCGTGTAGATTTGATGCATTCCAAAAGAAAATACTTACACAAAATGAAGCCAAATCATGCCAGACAAGTTGAGTATTGGCCCTTAAAATTTTTTATTTGATAGTTGTCTGACAATGAAACATTCAAAATGCACTTATGAGCAAAGACTTAGAATGAATGAAATTGATAAAATAATGAAGGTTTTAACATGAACAAATTTCCACAATCATTCATAGTAGAGAGATGTATATTCTGGATTTGATTGTGTGCCATATTTTTGCATCAATGTTTTGGATCACACTCAGTGATCCATCATCAAAATGTGAAGAGCTAGAGGTGAAAAATGATTCTCCTCTAGCTCTTCACATCTTGATGATGGATCACTAAGTGTGATCTGAAATGTTGATGCAAAAATATGGCACACAATCGAATCCAGAATATGCATCTCTCTATAATGAAGGTATGTTAGTTTGAGCTTAACTTGGTTTCAAGAATACTTTAATATTCTCTATTTAATAAGGCCAATCATATGAAGGTGGAAGCTCATCTGGCCTCACCCCCCTCCCCCTAACTTCAATCTAAATTCCCCATTAACATCTAATTACATACATCATTCATTCATTCATCCATTTATGAACTATAACATTCAATCAATACAATCACATAATATTTATTAATATGATATAAAATTTATTAATACTAAACACTAATGAAGAATTCATTAAAATGTAAAAATATTCATCAACATGACATAAAATTCAATATTAATACATAATATTCATAGATAATTACTTTAAAAAATGTTCTTTCATCATCCAACAAAGTTTATCAAACAAGGTTTATCAAATAGCATTTTTTAAAAATCATTTCTTTTTTTGTTTTTCTTAGATTTCTTAAGGAAAAGGTTGATAGGAGCATCAATATCTTCCTCATTCTCCTCCTCTTATAGTTGTAATGTCAAATTATGATGCTTCATCCTACTTTGAGGAACACAAGGTTGCTACACTAAAGGGGGGTCTATTGCAATAACAAGTAGGTTAAATTTGCACACTTTTTTTTTTTACAATTTCAAATATTTCCTTAACCAGAAGAACATAACATGCATTTTTCTTTACCCAAAAATGCCACATCATGTACAATAATATTTTGATCAATTGCCACCTGAACATGTTGAACACATCAAACATGCTCCACTCATTCACCATGATGTTCAACATGATCTAAAATATTCAAAAAAAGGTTACATGGCCAATTGTAATTGAAGATGTTTAATACTATTAATAATTACATAATTTATTTCCATTAGAAAATTAATACTTCCACCATTGTGATGTACATCATGGCCTTCGTCACGTGCAGGTTCTGTGATAGGATTTGAAGGCTGCAATGAAATGTCATGCACATTGTTATCATTGTTTGATATACAAAACAGAAATAGTCAATTTATGTTGGAAATTAACACCAAACATGAAATTTTTCAACTATTCAATTTGATTTACTTTTCATTTGACAAATTTACATGGGTCTTATCCAGTGCACTAGATTCTTTAGTATGGCTTTTAGATTCTTGATGTGGGTGTGCAACCACAATTTTATAGCCTTCCTTCAAAGAAATATTTTTGTCTTCATATGTGAGCTCTACATTGAATTTTGTGCCCTATATTTTTTGCTTGGTAACTTCAATTTTTCATGTATGATTTGATTTTAAAAAATTGTTTGCAACATTATATAAAAAAAAATTGATATTAAATCATATTGCTTCTACTTACAAGTTGAGAGTGAAGTTTCATATAGTCACGAGAGCCAAGTCTGTGTTGGCCAACCTTTTTTACTCTCGCTTCTATAGCTTTTGATGTGTCCTATGGTCTATGAAAGGTTTTAAACATGTTAGATTATATGTACAAAGATCACTAATTAGTGCATGATTACGTTCGACTTAATACTATCATGACATACCTTCTTTTTTCATCTTCTGGTTCAATTCATTTACCCTGTAGCCTTTTCTTTTTTGCATCTTCCATTATTTCATTCCACTCCATCGATGGAATCATAGGAGGATGCTCGTACTTTGGGTTATCCTTTAGAGCCCTTATGTATTGGTCCCTCACAGTCTTTATATGTTTGGATACTTTTTTAAGTAGGGCACTATCAAAAATGTTTTTTCTCCAAAGAGGTCCTCTAAATGATTAATGAGCTGATTTTTTAATTCAAGACCCTCTTCATTCCACCTTTTTTGAAAATAAAAGTTAGATACATAATTTTAATATAGTACAATAAATGGAAGAAAATAAAAATATTGTATGAATGATATGAAGCTATGTACCTTATATGTATGGTGGGCCCAAATTAGCTTCCATGTCATTTCAAAAATAGTATCATAAAAAAAATCATTTCCTATAAAAACATCATGGGCTTATCAGTCCAAAATGAGTTATGTGTAAGTAAACTATAATTATGCTATAAATAATAACAATTTTAAAGCACCTGGAAGCTTTGGTACTTTTAACATAAACATATTTTTCTTGTTCAAAAAGAATGACCCCACAAATGAACCAGTACTAGTAACATGGGTTGATCCAAGAAATGGTTGAGCTTCAGTAGTACTGGTTTCTATTCTTGTATCATTTGTAGGTGTATATATTAGAGCACAAAATAGGTCCATGAGTATAAAATGCACTCAAGAAAAAAAAATTAATGCATGATTAGCACATAACAAAATATAGCAAAACAAGGTTTTACCAGTTGTAGATACTACAGACGAAGATATCTGCAAGCTCCTTGTTGTCGATAATGCATTCGGCAGTATTGGAGTGGTGATTGAAGGAGGCATCCACACTTCATCATGAGCTAAAGAATACAATGTTAGAAAAGACATTTGCAATAGATAAAGATCAAATGGGGTACTAGAAGCATCCCAAACATAATTTGAGTCAATAATGCATGCAAAGGTTAAATGAATGGTTAAAGGTTAAAGGATTATTTACATGAAGGTTGTGCACTATAACCCTAACCATGTTGACCACGTTTCATAGGTGTCAAAAATTCTTGTAAGAAGAACACATCATATTTTAGATCATGATCCATAAGATAGTATAAAATGTAAACATCTATTGAACTTTTATTATTGCTTAAGATAAATTACTGCTTATCTTCATATAGTTGACTCTACATATCAATTCATCATTGAGTGCCTCTGTCTCCTCAGTTTTATTTTGTTCCAAGACAAGGGTAAGAATTTATTTACTATATTTATTTATCATATTAGTAGCCATGAAGTCAGGGTCAGTGCTACATGATTTGTTGTCATTTTTCATTTTCCATATCAATAAGCATCAAGTTGTGACATCAATATCAATAAAATTCTATTAAAATAACTCCAAAGCCATAAAGAAAAGAACATAATAATATGACATTTGTTTCTATATAATTTGTATAATTACACTAATTAAGGTTTACCTTTGTTGAAGAAGGTGAGTGAGGAATGTCCTTGCCTATGCCTTAAGGTGGATCCATGTCGCCATGTGACAAAGATTAGTCATTCTTAGAAATCAATAGCGAAATGAAATTAATAGACTTACCAAAAAAATTATTAATAAAATAGTAGATTATATATTGGAGTCAATATTAATTGGAGGCAATTGGTTTAAATATTATACTTACTAGTCCCATGATAGTGATTTTTTTTGTATCTACATGATTCAAATTGTAATCTATCAAAAGCTCTTCCCCTACACTTATTGATTTTATCATACATATAAAAATATGATTTCCCTTATGTGCCTCAAATATATAGTTTGACTGCTTATTAGTTGACACAAGTTGAGAACTATTTATAAAACTTGCAATATTTCTTATTCTTTTGGCCTTCCATCAATATACATAGTGAGCCTTTTACGTTTTTTATATTGCACAATATGCCCAATTATTGTAATTATAACAAGGTCCTACATACTCCATCAATTCAATAACTTTATTATAACTAAATTTTATGTCATCCATGGAAAATAAGCCCCATGTAATGAAGATGGAGCTATGTAATATATCCTTTCATGAACAGAAAAATTAGAGTTAACTGGAGGTAGTTCCTTGGGTACTCCACTAATACATCATAGGTCAATTTTTGACCTTTTATTTCGACCAAGCCCTTAATTAGCTTGTTGAAAACAATTTTTTTGTTTTTATGCCTGAGTTGGTTGAAAGTTTGACCAAATTAAGTTTTCCCAATTCGGTCAAAAGTTTGACTAGCTCAGGTTCAAATAACAAAAAAAAGAAAAAAAGGTTAGTTTGTTATTTCGTCATTGGAGGAGCTCTGTGTTTGTCGTGGGAGCTATTTGACGTGAGGCTAGTTATGTTAGAAATAGGGGGGGGGGGGGGGTGAGAATTAGTAATCTACAAACTTTAGTCACCAATTGGATATTATTACTTACTTTAAACCATACATAACAAAGCAATAAAGTAATGTTGAGCAGTAATAGTAACAATGCATAAAGATAACTCATAACACCATATTTTGCTAACTAGGGAAACCCTAGCCAAGGGAAAACCTCAGTGGGGATGATACTCACTAGATAATATACTGATATATAAGTTCCTTGTTAGAGGATGGACCCTATTAGAAGTCAATGAACAAATTCATTATAAGGAGTCCTTGTTAGGAGCCTTTGAATCCCTATTAGGAGATTCCAACCTTATTAGGAGTTGTAGTATAACGTATGCAAGAAGAGGCCACTTGTTAGTTTGTGGTGACTGATCAGGGAAGTACTATACATTCTTCATAAATTCTTTGGGGTTCGAGGTAACCCTAAAGTTGTAACCCTAAAGTGGCATAAAAATACTTGTATAAAAGGGCTTAGGGTTAGGGATTGTTTCATTGTGGTGATCCAAAATTGGTTCTTGCAGCTGTATTGAACTGTAAGGGATTACAGATTGTAATCAAGTTGTAATCATTGGATTGTAATAATATTAGACTTGCTATTTGGTGGACATAGCCCAGGGATTGGGTGAACCACATTAAATCTTGGTGTCTTGTGTTCTTTTCTATGTGATCTATTATTTTCTGTTATTGGTTATATTTGCATGTAATTTTTATTTATGTTTGTGGTTTAATCCTAACACCACTGTCCAAACATGGAATTTCAACTATAGGAAGAGCTCACTGCTCAAACAAGTAATTTACTATTATTTTCCTTCTTTGTCTGATCTCTAATTTTTAGCTTGATTTTTTATCACATAACTCATGTAAAACTTTTCATATATCACTTTCTCAGATAGTCATAATTCACAATTCACACTTGCACTTCATTTGCATAAGATAGCACTTTCAATCACACTTCTTATCGCAAGAAGTCCTTTGCATAAATACCATGCTTTTACATAAATTATTTTTGGGTTGGATAAGACCATAATTGACTTTTCCAAGTTAGAGTAAACATCTAGGATGTCAGCCCTAATTGGACAAGTAACTGTTTTGTAAACAAAAAAATTATTTCCTTCAATTCCTCTACCCTACTTCATCAAAACACAATTATCTCTATAACATACATTATGTATGAACTTCTGAGGTTATACACATCATCAACAACATGTATATTATCTCCATGTAACTTCACTTGTCATAATATGACATCTACAACATCCTATAAACAAAACAATACACTGTTGTAAACCAAATTCTATACTTAGAAATTTTTTTGATTACTAAACACTAAGTATCTTTATTTATGAGGTTTCCTATCAACATGTACATCATGTGTTGCCATTAATGACAATAATTACATATCACTATTAGCCAATTGTCAACAAGTTAGACTTCCATTAGCCCTCTTTTTCAAATTCAAAAGACTTCCATGGATTTGTAGTCTTGTGGAATGTTATGCCCTATGTCTCTTCCAAATAATTAATTAGCGTTTTGTTTATCTAAACCAGATTAAACCTCACTTTTCATATTGAATTTTAGGTGTTAAAAGTTGTCATTGATGGCTTAGTTTTATTTGTATAAAAGTGATGTTAACTAATGTTGTAATTTCATTACAAAATAGTTTTGTCTCTGATAAGACAAATCAATGTAGCAATAGTATTGAATTAAAAAACAAAATGTTACACAAAATTTTAATTTATTTAAAATAAATTTTTGAACTAGAAACTTGGACTATGTATTTTCAAATCCACTTCCAGTAATGACCAACCAACACTTGATTACACAAAAAATACTGATGAATGGGAACTCGATATTTCATTTGAACATAACTTATTTACAAAGCAATTAAAAACCCTTTATTATAGTGAAGTTAGGCATAACACCTTAAGACAGAGTCTAGAGATAGACCTCATAGGTAGAGCATGATGTCTATGGATAGAACTGACTTATGGAATAGTTGTAGGTCTAAATCCAATAAGAACAAGAGCAACCCATTTACAGATGCCATAATTTAGACCCCAAAGTTTGCAAAAATGAAAAATTTTATGCAGTGAGATGATTTTCATAGTGTATTATGAACCCAAAAAATTGGGAAAATTCCAAATAGGTTATAGACTATTAATTAATTAATTGAAATCACTAGCCTTTCTATAAAATTGAGTAGTGAGGAACCAAGATAAAATTGAAATGAAATGCATTACTTACTTGAATGAAAATACTTCAAGGTGGTGACTACAATATGAGAGAGGGAAATTTTAAGGGATGATTATAATGGTGGGTAAGGATAAGAGATTATGCAATAGAGAGGAATGATCAAGGCTAGAAGTTGGCATAGAAGTTATGCCACCTAAGATCATTTGCAGCGTAATTGTACACTAGGATACTGATAAACTTTGTAACAAATTTAGTAGCATCGTAAATAGTCATCATCATCAAGTATGTTAATCAACATACTTAAAGAGATGCAATAAGAAATTTCTTAGGACATTATCTAGTAACTCAACATCTTCATTCATCTATTTTACTGGTGACTTGGTTACAGTTCTATATGTACTATAGCCCATGAAGATGCATATTGCACCATTTTTATCCAACTTTTTTCTATTATCTTTTGTTACTGATGCATATTCCACATACTAAAACACTCTAAAGTACTCAGCCATACATTTGAATTTTATATATGCCCATTGTGGAAACTTGTAACAAACTCACTTTGTGGGACTTAATCTATAAAATAAATCATTATTGAAGTAGTTGCACCCTAATATTTAGTTGGTATCTTTTTTCTTTTTTCATAATCCTTACCATATCTAGAATAGTCTTCTTCTTCCTCTTAACTACTTTACTTTTCTATTGATTTAACTTTTTTCCAACTCCTCCATAGTACCATGATGCTTCCAAATATTTTCAAACATATTGGAGGGATTCTACCCTTGTCTATTAGACATTATGACCTTGATGAAGTGTTCACTCTCCTCCTTATCCTAGATCTTAAATGCCATAAACATCATAAAATCTTTTGATTTATGCTTTAAAACATATACCTATCCATAATTTCTCTAATAATCTATAAAGATCATAAAATATTAACTCTCTCCAATAGAGCTATTATGCATATGACCATATAAATCATTGTGCACAAACTATAGTGGTGTTGATTTTCTTTTAGAGATTTACAATTGAAAGAGATTCAAATTTTATTTTAATATATTTTAGGTTGGCATATACTAATAAGCTATAAAAATTATGAAAAAACTCTAGCCATTTAATTTTTTAACAATAGACTCAAACAAATGTAGTTAAAATGTTCATACCCAAGATGTCCAAATAAAGAAAATTCTTGAACTAAACTCTTCAACATTGATCTTTGATATATTTCTACCCATTTTCCAGGAATGAAGCATGCAACTAAGTATTGATATTAAAAAAAAAAATCTATCAAAGGAAATAGTTTATACTTTTTTCTTTTTCAATACCACTAAAATATTTTTTCCCATTCTTGTCAATGAAGACACATTCACATTTCTCCATAAATACTTTAAAGCCTCATTGTATCAATTACTAGACACTCAAGACTTGTAGTTAGTACAAGGGGAAATATAAACTTATTCTATCTCGATATTCTTTATGCTGGTTCTAAAAACTGCAAATTAGAAATCCAAGGGCCTGCCACTTCTTTGATAGGACTTCCCAATCAGTTCTAGCCAACAAACGGGAATACTTCTTGATTCCCTTGCACTTCAAGCTCCACTACACCCAAGACGGTAAACCTTCACCTCAAATGGTGCCTATCTAGTTCAAGGCTTTTATGTAGTGAATTTAAACTTTGGAGTTCTCTGGCTGGCAAGGTCCTCGAACTCAATGAAACTAAAAATGGATGTTAGATAATGGTTGAATGTTTTGTATAATTAAATAATAGTAAATTTGATGCTTGTAGGAAGAATATATAGATTTTCTAATTTCAATAATAAAAGAACAGTCCCTCTGCTCTATTGGGCAATAGAGTCAACTTCAATGAATTTTCACGTACAACTTTATAATGTTTTACACACTTTACTGCCAATAATTAAATAATCAAGATGTGACAAATCAAATATATACATAATCTTAAATTAGTCCAGATTGAGTTTTAACTCCTCTGGTAGGGAGACAAACTGGACACAAATACGGAAATGATTTAATATTTCACAATATTTGCAATGATCAAATTTAAAATGTTAAATGATCGCATCCACTTATATGATATTTAAACTATATACAAAATTCCAAAAAATAATTACAAAGGATGATTTGCCTACAGTTTAAATCTCCATGCCTTTAATAATAAACAAAGAACATTTTATTTTATTACTAAAATAAAATAATAGAATTTATATTACAAAGTCATAATGAGCCCCTTATTCCTCCATACAATAAATAAATATAAAATACTTCTTCAGGTTGTATGGGTGTAAAAATGTCCCTCTTCAACAAATGATTCATATATCTTTTATATCTTATTCATAAAAAGGCATGCCTTTTTCAAATAAAAGGTCATATCTCTTCAGATGTAAATTACTTCCCTTCTAACCATGATCATACCAAGCTGTGTCGCCATTAACAAATAATTTTCCTTAACATTTTTAATCGAACCATATATTAAAAATAAATTAATGATATTTATAATCTTCAATTTTAAAAGGTTTCGACTCTTAGTATCAAGCATAGGACAATATCCAAACACCCGATGACTTCTCCATGCAAGCACCTAAATTTGATAGTTCTCATTTCTCTTTAGTTTGTCAATGCACATAGAGGTGTATTCTTACCATTGTGTAGAACAAGACATGACCCTTTTGAAATACCTTCCTATCATAGAAGAAGAAGGCATTTGAGTGTGATGTAACTCTTATCTTCAAGAATATACTAGAGTATGGGGTCAATGTCTGTGTGAACGATGGCACCTAGGGACCTGTATGACGCCCATGTCAATCATTACTAATGTTACCATGAATACTAGAATCATCAAACTTCCTCAAAATCTCCTCAATGTTTGATGCACATATCTTTATTTCCATCTCTAAATATTGTTGTGGGTGTGCTACTTCTTTTGACATATATTCTTCATATCATTGGCTTCTTGTGCAAGGGATTCATGTGACAATGACATCAAATTGATAAACGGATGAACACTTCCCCTCCATTTTGTATTTTATTAGGATTTCTAACCTTGGGAGATGAAGAAATATAGTCACCATTCACCACTATATGCTCCCACAATATAGACTTTCATGCGAATTGGTGTTATAGATGGGTTTGTTATTTGGGATTTCAATGTTCTACAACCATTCTCTACATCACATAACCTTAGAAATATGTAGACTGCATTTTACTTTTTGTATCTGAACTTTTTTCCCAACA
Source organism: Cupressus sempervirens (assembly GCA_028749045.1). Taxonomy (NCBI): domain Eukaryota; kingdom Viridiplantae; phylum Streptophyta; class Pinopsida; order Cupressales; family Cupressaceae; genus Cupressus; species Cupressus sempervirens. The sequence goes on along the minus strand of CM053783.1, from coordinate 506,002,773 downwards.
ACAAATTATATGTTTATTCCTGTGTGTTTTGCATCTCATTCCTGAGAATACATCTTTACATTGTTATTGTACATTCATATGTATTTCTGAAACTGTCTTGTGCTTTGGTGTAGTAATATTCTACGTACATCTTCATGTGAGGACCCTGTCTAATAGCAATCTAACATTTTCTCCCAAAAAAATTTCACATGACAGGGCATGGACTGATGTTACTGGTCTTATAAAGACTTGGGTGTTGGTAATGTACACAATTTTGATTTGTACATTTGTTGCAAGTTCATTTGCTTCATTGATTATATCATCAACATTGCCACAAGAACCTAGAATACATCCTTCTAAAAAAGTGCATTGGTAAGATCAATCCACTCATAACTTTCCTCAAGAACTTTGTAGACTACCATGGGTTTACCAACAAGCATCATTAACATGCCAGTGTGTGAAGCCATATTGAGACAAAGCTTGGACCTACCAAACTGCATACCATTTTTGTAAAAAGCCTTTGACAAATCTGATCTTCCATAAATTGGTTTGCATCGTTGGGTCACTATACACTTATCATTGGGAAATCATTGAAACATGTATATATAATGTTATCTATGAGATAAAAAGGTCAGATAAGGTGCTTAAATGGAGGCCCAAATTTTCCAAACATTTTAGGCTCCATCACTTTCCATGCTTGGTGTCAATCCTAATAGGTCCTTTATGTACTACTAGAAGTGCTCTATTATACTCCATTTTAATCTTGGATAGGATATTTTCATCCATAATAAAGAACCTCATTAGCAATTTGTATTTATTTTATTCAATGTCGAGATGCAAAATATCAACTCCACCCTAATCACCAATGATGCACATGAAAAAATCCTTTAAGTGATTAGCATCAACAACCATTTCATCAATTATATTTATCCTCTTCTCTATTAATTCATCATGTTTGTTTTTCAATCTCTCCCTTAATGACCAAATTTACTATCATAATAACATGCTACATTGCTTTGACTTTGAGCTTTTTTAATTCTTCTTGATCCCAAACAATGACTATGAGCTACGTGCTCCCTCTAAGCTATTTGTTACTCCATAGCTATTTATTGTAGAACTTCCTCATTAAGACTTACCTTTGCTTCTTATGAAATGCAAATGCCTCTTCCCTAACCCCTTCTATTAGCTCAAAGGTTGAAAGAGTTCTCTTTGGAAGGATTTGAGGAGAACGAATCGAATTATCTACCATCAATACTACAAGGTCCTTTGCTTCTTCAATGAAACTCAGTATTGCATAAAATCCAGATTGTAGATTTTTTGAAAATCTGTAATATAATCCTCTACTCTTCCATTGTTTTTCGAATTATTATCAATGTATTTGAAGAGTCCCAAAATATCATTGTAGCATCTAAAACTTTACTAGTTTGACTTTATCAATTTCTTTTTAATTTATTCAAAGAATGTCACTATGCTTCTATTCATAATTTTTTGATGTCATTCTGGATAAGTATGTCTTTTGTAGGATATCTTTCATTAAACTTGATGGCTTTAGATATTTTCCAATCATCTCCTTTAGATAGGCCTTTCGGTTGTTTGTGAGAGCTACATACTATGCTAGGTGACCCAAATATACAATCCTAATGACTACAAGCTCTCAAAAGTCATTTCTTTTCATTACTATCATCTTCTTTGCCTTGACACCATAATTTTGTCCCTTTAATAGTTTTTATTCTTTCCAACTTTTACTACCATTTGTTATGTCTCAAAATTTAATGTTTCTTTTGTTACGTCTGCAAAAAACAAATATTCAGCACAAACAAATTGCCATTCCTTTTAAGATTTAGGGCTTTCTTAGAGCTAATACTAATTGTTAGATTTAAAATCCCAAAACATAAACTTTGACTTGCCACTTCACTTGCCAATCAACTGGCAATGTAGAAACCATAACCCCAAACAGAGCTAGAAATGAATTCCCATTATTTATATTAATTATAGACATGACATTTACAAAATTCTCTCAAACTCATATTACAATATGATTTAAACTACTTCATCTAAATCAATCAGAAGTTGCAGCCATAGCTGACTTATTCAATTGACTAGAGCTACATCAATTCTCTATTCCTTTGCTCCATTGGAATAGTAATCTTGCTTCATTGAAAAATCTTCTATTTTATGTTGTTGCACAGTAACATTCACCTGATCTTCTCATAATTGTTGTTCACAATACATTATTTTTCATGCTTACCATCCCTTGTCAAAAAAAAATGCATTCTTTCTCTGTGTCTATTTTTGTCCACTTAAAAAGTCAATCTTCATGTCAAAATTTGAATTTAAATTTGCATGCTTCCTAATGTCAATTAGGATGGAGGACTAACAAGATGCCACAAAATCTTCAATGAATTTCTTTTGATAGGTAGTTGGTTGAACAAGGACCACTAACATGTGTCATCATTTTTTAAAAGAGAGACCATTAAAGGGAAAGGGAACAAACACAATGGATATATTACAACATCTCATATGAATTGAAGAAAAAGTCTTGAATGATGAGATATATCTAGATCACATGATCAAGTAAATCAAGAAATCAAAGATCATTTGCATTAAAAATATTGACTATCAACATGACTTATTATGGATACATCACATCATCTCACATTTCTTCATATTGAACATAGAAATTACATTCAAAACTAATAACTTCAATGTTGTTTGAAATAATCATCTACTACCAACATGTGTCATCAATAGTTTATTAGAAGAAAAGATGAAGAAATATGATAGATATAGCATATCATATGACATGAACTAAAGGAAAAAAACTTGAATGATGAAACATATCTTTATGTCATGATCAAGTGAATCAAACAAGTCAAAGATTACTAGCTTTACAATTTGATTCCAAAATTTGAATCAAACTATGAGCAAATGTAGTTAGGGTTAAGGGTTTGTTGAACATTATAAGAAATGGAAAAGTTGAACATTATGCATAATAGAGAACATCTTATCTAGTGTAGTACAAGATTGAGTAATTGTACCTATAAAATTCTATCTTCTGTAAGGTACAACATTGACCAATTGTGCATATAAAGCAATATAAAGCCAATAAAATATGAGATCATTGTCATGGCATCTATGTCAGACCTAATGAGGGAAATGATACGTGTCTTTTTTCCTTTTTTATGAATGTTTTAATAAAACAATTGAAGATGCAAAGCATACAAAAGTTGTGTAGGATGCACAATATTTTAATATGGTGGGCAAGTAAAATATGAGATCATTGTGGGATGTTGAAAAGGAATAATGGTGAATTTGAGTGAGGTGACCAAATTTTTCTTTCAAAACCATATGTGCAGATATAAACATTAAGTACAACATGTCCAATATTTTTGCAAATGTATACATTTTAATTAGACCAAATTATTCTTTTAAAACCATGTGTGGATATAAACATTAAGTACAACATGTCCAATATTTTTATAAATATATACATTAATTACACCAATTTTTTCATTCAAAACCATATGTGTAGATATAAACATTAAGTAAAACATATCTAATATTTTTGCAAATATACACATTAATTACACCAAATTTTTCTTTCAAAATGTGATATATTTACCGATGTAGAAAGACCACGCCTGGTAATATGAACCCAAACAAAATAACAAGACAATTGATAGATTGTGGTCTTAGTTTCAAAGAAAAATTGATAAATGTAATTGTCCTTGAAAAAAGTTTAAGGGCTTAAAGAATCAAAGAATTCTAATCACAACAGCCCAGAGTCGTTGTAGGAAACATGGTCACATTGAAGGAGGGCACAATTTTCATTGATTGGTAAATGTGGATTTCCAACTAGAGGAACATGGAAGTGTGAATATCCAAGATCAGGATAATGCTCCCATGGAAGAAGATGATCTTGTGGTAGAGAACAAAATTCAAGACGATGGTATTGGCATAGCTAATAATGTGCCAGAGGACATGATTGAAGAAGATGGTATTGGCACAACTGATCAAGATAATCACGATGATGGTGCTAGTGCATCTGATAATGATGATGGTCTTGATATACCTATACTTGAGAAGGCATACAAGCCCCTATACCAAGGCATGCCTTAACACAAGTGTAGGGATGCCCCTATACTTGCGTTATAGCTGGTGTGTTAGTCTTGTCGGATTGGGATCTAGCAAATGAAATTACATTTGATGTAGTAAGGAGAAGCATGAAGCTTCATGCTCCTAATTTAGAGGAAGTTGACACTATATTAAATGGAGCTTCTTGTAGTAAATATTATGTCACTTTTTCTATATGATCTCTCACCCCTACCAGTAGAAGAAAATAAATCAAAAATGTTGATTCTACCTTTAGAGGAAGTGTCACATTGCTCAAGGTTGGTGGCACAATAATGTAGAGGTTAGAGGTGATACAATGTTGATTCTATAAAAGAGTATCCAAGACCATAGTTTAGGGTTTATAATATGATTAAATGAGTCATATTTTGTCAAAATATGTATATCGATTATTGATATAATATGTCATATTTATGAATAGTGAATAAAAAAGACCATAATTTTTGTTCTAGAATGTTAATCTTATTTTCTTGCAGATTTGTGAGTCAATTGTTAACATTTGATCTACTAACTAAATATAAAATGAAATCTCAAATTTATTTTTTACTTTATTCCTCTCCATTTCTATATTTGCATGTTTTAGAGTAATTTGGACAAACTTTTAGTTATCTTTAGTGCATTGTTATGATGTTTGTTATCTAATTCATAGCTTCAGTTCAAAGAATTTATTAAATGGATGAAGGTAGAGAGTATATAAATATGGTAGCAGAATTGAATATGATAAGCAAGGAAGAATTTAGAAATAAATGATACATATTATTACAATGTGGTAGTATAGATCTTCTAAATTTATCATTACATTATATGAGTTGTAATTTGACTCTATTTTGCATGGAGAAGGCATTGATCTAAGCTAGTGGTTTTTCAATCAGGGTCATCAATATTTGCATAAACATCATTAAAAATAACTAGATCTATTACATTTTGTATTTTTTTGTTAGGTAAGTTGAATTTTATCTCATACTTTACTGTTGAATTATGCTAGAGTGGAGGCTAGCTACTTCTCATTTCTATTTTTCAAAAAGAATAGAAGAATGGTGAGATGATCTGCTATAAATTGACCTATTTAATTGAAGTTACTTTTTGCAGGTCAAGTAGGTATGCCTACCTTGGTTTTTCAAAGCCAAATGAGTATAAGGTATCATACCAATAAGCCTTGTCATTTGGCCCAACCATACTTTAATTAGTTGAGCATAGTAATTAGCTATACCTTAGACATTTCATGTTGTGATCTTGGCAGCATTAGTCATGCGTAAAACATGTCAAATCAGGAGCCAAAACAATAGAGGCTCTGTTGGGGACTACTTTGAATGGTCTTATTTTTATGTGTATTGTGTGAAAGTATGTATTCTAATTCATCTTCTAAGAATTCTAGATCTGACAATCTAGGATTCTTTAATGATTTATTTGACACACAAGTACAAGGAGAATTTCCTTAGTAGGATACGAGTGTAACATGAGTACAATATAATGAAAAGAATAGGGGAAGGAACAATTGTAGATGAGGTCAACATAGAGGTGTTTATAATACACATCCTCATGTATCTCAGTTTGTAAAATATCCTATATTATGAAAAGAGTTTTAAAAAATAAAGATTTGATAAATCTTGAGGATTCTTAAAGCTCTAAGATAACATTGCCCAAACTTGATGAACTATTTTGAAATGTTAATGCTCTCATAGGAGATCTACAAGAGTTTATGACTATTAGACAAAGGATGGAGAAAGAAAGAGAAGAAGAAGGAATCCATGCTCTTATTGAAAGAGAGAATATTCTAAAGAGAATAATAGTGTGTAAAGAAAGGAATTAGAAATCTAGTACAGGACCTATGAATTTGAGTTATGAGGTGCTTGAAAATTTGAACAACTTAAGAAGTGAGTGCCAAGAGAGGGAATTCCTTGTGTAATAAAATGATTTTGAAAAGGAAGGTCATGTTCTAAGATAGGTGCATCATTTTGAGAAGCCCACCCAATGTGGAGATGCAAGACAAGAAAACTGAGTAACCTAAGCCACTAGTGTTGAAAATAATAAAGGAAAATAGAAGGCTGTGGATGTCAAAATAAATGAACATTTCATGGCACTAAAAGTATCAAAAACAATATCAAAAGAAGATTTGGAATTGGAAAAGGAAAAGAGGGAAAGAGAATATATTGTTAAGGAGTTGGAGAGAATAGAAAATTAATTTTCATCCATAGAGATGAGAAAGAAGATCCAATCAGACTAAAGTCTTCCATATTAAGGGTTGTGGAGTAGGGCACTACCTCATCCTTAAGAATTAATGGACCAATTGTAATTTTGGGTAATACTAGTATGGGTGTTCCTAGTACATCTCAAGGAGTGAATCAATGGAATATTAACAATATAGTGGTGCTACTAGAAGTATTGGATCTAGTGGAAATATTGGAGATAATTTTAAGAGAAAACCTATCCACTTATAAAGATATAGGAAATTATGCTTTGATGGAATCCCTGGATATCCCAATGTAGTTCCAAACAAGGTAAGGGACAAGACTAGAAAATTTGTTGGTAACAATGCAATAACATGTAAAGAACACCTTAGATCTTTCACTAACATGTTGAATGACTATGAGGTGAAGCACAAATATGTTGTCATGAAACTATTTGTACAATATTTGGATGAATATTTGAGAGCTTGGTTTAGAGGACTACCAAATGATACCATTAGTTCTTGGGAAGATTTTGAAAATTGTTTCAAAGAGTAGTATGAGGATAATACCAATTATATCTTTGTGCTAAATGAGTTTAACAATATCAAGAAGAAACCTAATAAAATTGCACTAGATTTAAATATCATATTTCAAAGAGGTATGCATAGGTTGTTCCAAGTAAAGAGATTGGATAAAAATGTGCTTTTAACCACCTACTTTAATGCTTTCAATAGTAAGATGGCTTACTTACTAAGGGATAAGAATTCATGTACCTTAAGGGATTCCTTCAGAATTGGAGTAAATATTGAGAGCAATAGAAGGGAATTTAGTAAGTTCGGAGGAGAGAGGACCTTGAACTATGAGAAATAGGGGAAGTAAGAAATAAACTAGCAAAATTTTAGAAGGGAAGAAATAGGAGGATGACAAGTTGGACAAGGTGTTGAATGTATTAAAGGATTTGAATGGTGGAAATACTTTGAATGACATAAATGTTGCAAGTAATAGGCATCATTTTAATAGCAACAATTTTAATAGAAAACTGAGGTTGCAAATCTATCCTTATAGCACTTAGTGGAAGGATGGAAAACTTGTCTAGCCTCTAGTAAATAATATAAATGAGAAATATACTCATGACCCCTACAAAGAAACTCAATAAATGTCAATGAAGACTCACCCTAGTGTGTGGCTTGTCAATTATCATACACTAGTGTATTTCACTATTGCACAATCCATCTCTACTATACAAGATGAAGACCTTAAAGATGCAAATCCTGAACTTGAAAATGATGACATAAGTTGTAATATGGTTGGACCATTCTTTCAAGTAAATTTTTTATAATTTTCAATATATCATTGTCATATTATTTATGATAATCTTGTTCATTATTAAAGTTTGCCTTCTCTATTTTTAATTTTTTTGTTTGTATATCAGCTTGTTGTTTATCAAGCTTAATTGAATACCTAAACAGTTTGAAACTTTGATTGTATTGATTAACAATAAACTTTATCATTGTTCAATTCAAAAGTTTATAATTTGCAATATGTCAATGCCATATGGTTTATGATCATCTTGTTCATGATTAAATTCTACCTTGTTCATTTATCATATATTATTATTACAAACACATAGAAAATTTGAAACTAAAAAAAATACATTACATTTGCAAACTTCATTAATGTTGTTGTTTTGAAAAACAATTGTCATGAGTCTATAATAGAATTCCACAAAAAGCTTGAAACACCACTGCAAGAATGTTGTCGCGAAACCCTAGATGCAGAGGTATACAAGGAGTGCATACCTGTTTAGGGTCAAAAATATATTAATGTTGCTCAAAAATGTGTCAAAATGCTAGCAATGCAGTCTAAGAACCTGCAACAAATGATTCAAAGCAATCATCAAAGAACCTGTAATGAAAGAGTCAAGGTAAGGGTAATTGATTCAAAGCAATCATCAAGAAAAACCAACTCACTTCCAAATTATCTCGCGTGCACAGACCTCCAATCCTCTTGCCCACAATACCTAAATATGATCAAATGATATCTAGTGTTTTTCTTTTTTTTGTTTATGAGCCTGCATTGGTTGAAATTTTGACCAAATCAAGCTCATAATGGTCAAAAGTTTGACCAAATTAGACTTATAAACAAAAAAATGAATCAAACAAGCCAAAAAAGGCCTTAGTCAAAATTTAAGGTCGAAAATTGACCTCAAATGTATTAGTGTGAAAAGGGACAAAGCAACCTTGTCAACCCAAGCAATTATGAAGTCTCAAAAATTAAACCTTATGAATACTAATGCCATTTGTATGTTCCAAATGTTTCCAAGGTCTATCACATTTGAAAATACATCAAGAAAAACTACCTAGAGGTCACATCTAATTACTCAACAACTTGGACCGAGTTTGATGCCCCCTCACCTTGCATAAAGTGGTTTCCCACAATAGATGATGGTTTTGTCATGGAGGTGCCATTAGCACAACCAAAGGGAAACAAATGGTGACTATAAAATCTTAGGGTGATCTAGGTAGTCCACTAGGATCAATCCTTGCACCAACATGTTGAGTGGATAATAAAGGTAGATTCTAATCCTATGGTTTTTAGAAAGGGTCTCATGTGCAACATGTCTTTTGTACTTGATAACATGACACCCAATCTTGTGATAGGTAATGGACCTCATAGCCACAAGAGTACCTTAGACATTCTCGCTTAGTGTTTTCCTCATGTCATAATTCCACAAGTACTTCCACTAAATGAAGACAAGTGTTATGCCCCCCAAGGCTTTGCAATTTGTCAAGGGTTTTATAATTATAGTGGGTCGAGTTAGCTAGGTTATGTTCATTCCCACTTTGGGTCATTCCTATTGGTGTCTTTCCATCAATAGAAGGACCTCTAAAGGAAATATCTCACTAGGAGATAGAAAAAATGGATCCACAACAAAGAGGTCAAGATTTTTTATTCACCCAAAGGTTAAAGATCATACTCTCCTATTCTTAGAGCTCCCCCTAAACATGCCAAGAAGGCTAATAAAGACCACTAAAAAGTGGAATATATCATTCACTTTTGAAACTCAATGAAGTGTCAAGATTTATGATTCACCACAAGGGTGAAGATCATACTCTCCTTCCAACAATGAGACCTACTCACAAGTTTTATGTGCCTAGGAGAGGAAACAACTAGTAGATGTCGTAAATATAAATGAAAGAATACATAAGTCACACTTGGTTTATTATTTTCTTTTCTTGGGAAACCCTACAAAATTATTAGTAGCCCTTTTTAGCAAATAGAGTCTTTGACATTCATTTTTTTAATGAGAAAATAAGCAATAAATTTAGGAAAACCCTACAAAACAAATGCATTAGTATATCAAAGGGGTTAGCCAAATATGATAAACCTACAAAAACCCACTAGTCAGACAGTAAATAAACCAAAAAACCCAAAAATAAGATGCTTCAAGAACTCAAAATGTTAACAAAACATTGAGATAGATTTTTTTTCTGAACTAGGTGATACTTTCTGCTACATAAATATCGTACGACACTTCCCAGTATACCTGGGAAATGCAATCCTCCTAGGTGATACTCTATGTCACTGGGTGTGATATTCCACAAAATTGCAATGGAATGTAAATCAATGTGTGATACTTTAACTAGTAAAGTATCACACCACTATAGAATGAAATATTGTACAAAACTGGAAAAGTATCACATGATAATTCCATCTAAAAAAGAAAAGAAAAAATAGATAGAAATAACAAGAAAGAAAGTGACAAAAACACAAAAAAGAAAGCAAAACAGAGTTGTTCTACCCCATGGTGGGTACTAAAAATGTACACTCAAAAAGATGCACTTCTCTAAGTCCTTTTATTTGAGGGATCTCATGGATTGAGAGCCTCAAATGTTGACCTAGAGCTCCCTAGTCGTGATGTACAAAGGGATAAAAATAGAAATAGAATGGCTCTCAAATGAGCATAAGAATGTAGCCTCTTGCAAGTACACCATGAAATAGGAGATTCCAAGACAAGAGCAAGGATGCTAGTGTCTAAGACTCCACATGCAATGCAATGCAAGTGAAAATTAAGTTATAAGATGAGATATGGAATATAAACTAACTAGAAAAAATAAAGTATTAAAATCCTTCTAATTAAAATAGGTGTGTTATTTCTAATTCATAAGAGAAAACTATACTAATGCAACATGATGCTAAGCTACTATGATATGAAAGTGAGAAAGTGAGGCCACAAGCTCTTCCAAAGCTCCAAGAGTACCTATAAAAACTTGCAACATAACAATAGTAAAAAAAGAGTGGGTCCAAGATGAGGAGAGAACTCCCTCTTTTAAAGAAGTATGGATAGTGGAGATCATGAAGCAAGAGGATCTAATCAAGGCTGGGGAGTTTTCTTTTGTGTCTCCATGTGAGACAAAATGACTTTTATTTTATTTTTAAAGTGGGATAATGTCTTTATGTGTGCAACTTAGGATAAGAGATGAATGGGATCTTTTATTTAATTAAAGGGGGGACAAGTTCCTTTTAGTTAAATAAGAACTTAGCAAATAGTGGTAAAACTATAAGATAAAATCAAAGAAATTAATTTTTTTGATAATTTGATCAAAATAAATGATTTAATAATTTTAGCAAAAATGTTGAGAAGGGGCTAATAGTCTAGATGACCATTTTTGGGTGATCACAATACGAAATCCAAGATGAAAGAATAATAATTGTATTATTTTTGCACATGATACACATTATCAACACATGCTCATGATGTGAGTTATGCCTATTGGCCAATATAACCATATCTTGTGCTATAAGAAATTAAGAAGGCTAATATTAGTTGTTGAGCTTATGTATTTAAATGATAAATAATGAGGCCTAGAGTTAGAATTATCTATTAATTAATTTCATTATATTCAATGCGATTTTGAAAGCTAGATATAGAATAATTATGAATACAACTATTCTTAAAGGTCGCAGATTTTTTATTTAATGACCATCACATTGTGCAGAGTTGATGATTATTATAGAAATATGTGCATGACAACACTATTCTTGATAGAAAAAATAATTCTAATACATATGTTAAACTCATCATGCTATAGAATCAACCATGGCCATAAAGGTTAACAAAGAATATGCAGACACTAATCTCACCTAATGTAACATAATCAATACTAACTTATGACTAACTATAATGCTCTTGGTTAAGCTTAAAAGATATGTGTAAATTAAAGTTCTACTAATTTGGCCTTATGGCCTAATTTAAAACTATAATAAAGGCTATCCAACTCAAGGATTGATCCTTATCTAAATCCTCAAAATCCTAGCAAAGCTCTGCTAACTCTAGTAAGTTGTATTGCTTCAATCTTCAATGAAGATTTTAGAGCTAATCAAATAATTAAATACACAAGATAGCCTTCCATGAAGGCACAAATTTTGAGTTATAAATCCCATCTAGGCTGGTTAATAAATGATTATAATCAGTCCTTGTGGTTGATAGTGATGTATAATGATTACAATACTAAGAAAGCTAAACTATGATATTATAACTTCTTACTAGTGAAACAATGTATGCCTACGAATAGATATGACTACCATAATGTGTTTTCCTATCCTAAGAAATAGCTATTTTACTGATAAACTTAGAAATAAAGCTTGCTTTCTATTGTACCTAAATTATATTATTGATCACCATATCCCTCAATTAGTTAGCATAATATAAGGACCATATTCTTTGTATCCCATTTTATAGCTGGGATAAATTCTTGGTACAAAGTCAAAATTTAACCTCTAAATAGTTTAGGGCTCATAATTAACAAGTTTAAGAGGACCAAGATACCTAAGGAATTAGATGTAAGACTTCCACTCCATATTGATCACAGATGTAACTCTATAATAATATCTAAATATACTCATAATTAGGTTGATTTAAAGGGCCACTATCTAGGATAAATTAGATAAACTTATGACACAAAGAATTATAAAGGTAATTTCAAGGATAAAATGTCATCTCAAAAAATACAATATAGTATGTAAAAATCTAGCTTTTAGTTTAGTGTTGTATCGATTACACCTTTGTTAGCTAATTTATTCGCCTTTGTGTTACCTTTACAAAAAAATATGCTCAAAGTCTAGGTCCTCAAAGGATTTTAATAATTCTAAATCTATTTCCAGAAATGACTAGATTTTCCAATTTGGGGTTTACCCACTATTAGTTTAATTATAATCTGTGAATCACCTTTAATTTCTAATGTGGAAATACCTAATATTCTACTTAGTTTTAATCCTTCTACCAATGTCATTGTTTTCACTATATTATTTGTTGTTTCACCCAATGGTCTAGCTAGTTTGGAAATTTGCGTACCTTCATATTTATGGATAACACATCTTATACCTACTTTACCTGGATTCCCCTAGAAGCACCATCAAAATTCAATTTGAACTAGCCAAGTTTTTTTTTTTTGGTGTGGGGGGGGGTGTGTCCAGGGGGAGCGGGGGTCCATTTTCAATTATCTCTTTGATTCTTACTCTTAAGACTATGTACCCAAAATCGGGCAGGGATGATTAAACCAAACCAATTTTTAATGATGATTCCATCCATAATGGAAAAAATTCCTTCATGATGGTTTAGTTTACTATTCTATTATTTAAAGTCTCAATGATACTACCTTCTATCTTTTTTACTAGATACTTTACTAACATTTCTCTATTTTGGAAAGTGTGTTAGTTTCTCTCCTTCCATATTTTCCATGTAATTATGAAAGGAGTAACCTTCCAAAAGTTCTAATATAAGCCTTTATGAAGTGATAGCAACCAAATTTTAAGGTGAACAATAATATCGTTATGGATAGTAGATTTCCAATTTAATTTTGTACAAATGTCAAGCCAACACTCATTTGTATATGAATAATGAAGGAAAATGTGGTCCATTAATGCCTCATTTGATTTACATAAGATACACCTAGAAGGTTCTTCATATCCTCTTTTCTTGAACTATTCTATCATTAGAATCTTCTTTTGCATAACTGCCCATAAAAACATTTCTGTTTTAGGAATACAATTTTTATCCAAACAAAAATTGATAGGGAGAACAAATTATGAGGAATGATGAGGAGAAGATAACAACTTATACCATCTTTTACCTTATAGTTCCCATATTTAGATACAACCTAAATTAATCTTCTAGACTTATTTCTAATAGAGAATATTTTCTCCAATAATTTTTTATCAACAAATTACTTTCAAGTCTTTGTTAAAGGGGAATTGTTAAGTTATATCGATTTCCAACCTAGAAATGAGTTGTTATTGTTTGCAATATAGTTGCTTAGTTTATTACCTTTATAATCACTAAGAATATTTCTTATATGTTGATCCAAACTCAAAGAATTCAAAGGAGCATATCCAACCCATGAATCCTCCTAGAATAATATAGTTTCCCCATCCCCTACATCCTAGGATAGTTTGTCATTAATAATAGAGATGCAAGATTTACTAAAGTTCCGTATTCTTGACCCTTTCAAGTAATTGGAAGCCTGAAATAGATTAATTGACTCAACATTTAGGACATATTTATTTCAAAGAATAGTCATCCATTTCATGTTAGGGTGCTTAAGGAGATTGCAAACCAATTTTCCACCTAGGGCTAAGTTTTTTGAAGATAAGTTCTTAATACCAAGACCACCATTCTTAATAGATTTACAAATATTTTCCGATTTAATAAGTGAAAAATTCTTATTTTCTGAGGAACCTTGCCAAAAAAAATTATAATTTTGACTTCCTATTTGTTTCTTCTTGATGCATTGAGGGGAAGAAACATACATTTGATAGGTATGAATCGATGTTGGGATAGATTTGATCATTGTTATTCTACTAGCGTTAGATAATCATCTTCCTTTCTAACTATCCATTTTTTGGTGGATTTTAGTTATAATATATTTCTAGAGCTTGTTATTCTTGGTACCTTTTTCTAAGGGTATTCCTAGATACTTACATGAAAAATCCCCACATTTGAAAACCAAAATAATGCATATTGTCAGCTCAACATTTGACTTAGTGTTCATAATGAAGATTTATGATTTATCCACATTAACCTTTTGACCAAAATCTTTCATTTAAAACTTTAGAATTTTTATGAATTGCATAGCTTCCTCACAAGTGATTTTGGCCGAAAGAATAGTATCATTTGCAAATTGTTGATGAGTAATATTTTGAGTATTTTCTCCAATCTACACTCCTCTAATAATTCCATCATCATGGGATTTTTGAATAGATCAAGCTAAAGCTTCTACCATAATGACAAAGAGAAAAGGTGATAACAGTTCTCCTTAGTGGATACTGCTAGAAATGTTAAAAAGACCTTTTGGACTCTTGTTAACCAAAATGGAGATCTTGGAGGTCGCAATATAGTTGAAAATAAGGTTAATCCATGATTTGGAGAAACCAAATGCCTCTAGGGATTTACATAGGAATCCCCAATCAAATTTATCAAAAATGTTTTCTATATCTATCTTAATTAGCATACAAGGGTCTTGATTAGGCTGGGCAATGTGAGTAATTTCTTGAGCGAAAATAGTCCCTTCTATGATGGATCTATCAGGAACAAATCCTATTTGCTCCTTTGAAATAATCTTATGTTGAAGTAGAGGATTTAATCTATTAGCAAGAATTTATTTATTTATTTATATAAATAATTTTACAAAGAGAGATGGGCCTAAAATCTCCAATAGTCTCACATTCTACTTTCTTGGGTATAAGTATCATAAAAGTGTTACTAATCTTTGCTAGGAGAGACCCTGCATTCCTTGTTGCTTCGATGGCCTCATGTAGATCATGTCTAATGATATCCCAACTCTCTCTTTTTGGATTAAATTCATCCAGGCCAAGAGCTTTATCTGGATTCATTTGAAAGATTGTTGTTCTAGCTTCTTCGAAGGAAATAACTTTATTTTAACTCTTGTTTTCTTCTTTTATTATAAAGTTAGGTATGGATGATAACATAGTTGTTTGAGCTGATAAGTTTGACTAGTCCCTTTTCATTATACATGTTTGAGAAAAAATTAACTATCTCTTTTGATATCTCCTCTAGCTTTTCTAGAACTATTCCATTACCATATTTAATATTAGAGATCCTATTAGATACTCTTCTAACTTTTTTACTTTTATAGAAAAACTTCATATTTCTATCCCCTTTAGCTAACCATGACTCCCTAGATTTGTGTTTCCAATAAATTTCTTCCTTGGATAAAAATTCCTCAATATTTGCAAATAATTGCTTTTCTTGTAGAAAATTCTCATTATCCATACCACTTTTGATAATAGAATCATTGAGGTTAGCTAGTTCTTCCTCAATTGCATCTTTTTCATAAAAAATATTGTTCAAATGCTCTTTATCCCAAGAGATTAAAGTTAATTTTATATGTTTCAATTTAGATATGAACTTAAACATTTTAGATCCTCCAATGTACATTCTTCCCACCAAGATTTAATTAGATGGTAAAAATCCTTCTTTTCAAGCCACATCTTCTCAAATATGAAAGGATGCTTTAAAGTAATGATAGATTCTAAAATGCTTAGCCTAACTGAGAAATGATTTGAACTATAATGATTAAGAATTTCAGCTTCTAAATTGAAGTTAAAGGAAGATAGGTCTCCTTTGAAAAAAAAACTATCTATTTTTGTGGAAATGTTGCTAAAATATTTCCTCATGTTCGTCCAAGTAAATTTCCGTTCTTAGTTAAAATTTTAGATAAACTATTACAGTATACCCAATGATTGAAGTCTTTTTGGGCTTGAGAAATAAAAGGTATTGCTTCCTTTCTTCTCAAAAGAATCTAAAATTGCATTTAAGTCTTCTCCTAAAATAAATATTTCCATTGGGTCAAGAGAGAGAGAGAGTAAGTTATTTATTTGGTTCCATACATTGGCCTTATCCTTTGTGCTAGTGGATCCGTACACATTAACTAGGACATATTGCTATTAACACTGCTAACATTGGCACAAATCCAATTATTACCATTTCTAATATTAGTTAAATTAATTTTCCTCAGATCCCACAATATAGCTAAACCTCTAGATGCACCATTGGATTCTACCCAGGTAGGCATCTCCTATTAAATTTGTCATAATCATCCTTATTTTTATTTTTGATCGGTAAATGGTCGAAGCCTAGATTAATTATTGTTATTTATTATAATTAATTATTTTTAAGCGTTAAGCAAATTTGAACCCAAGACCTCCCACATGAGAGGCTCACAAGTTACCATTGTGTTGTAGATCCTTATTTAATTTGTCTCTTGTAGAAAGATTAATTTGAGTAGAAAGTTTTTAAACTCTTTTTCAAGATTCTCTATTTTATAGGGGCATTTAATCACTTAACATTCCATGTGGAGATCTTCATTGGGGGTAGAAGGGAACTTCCCCCTTCCTATATAAAATAGATTTGTAATTTTTTATTGGGTTCCAACCATCCCATCTTTCTTTGTAAGTTTGGAAAGGGATTTCCTCCCTCTCTTTTTATTCTATTTTAAAACTACTTTTGGGTGATCAAGAACATCAAGAATAGATACTACACATGATTCAATAGTGTGGTTTAAATGTATGCTAGAATTATGGGGGGAGGGAGAATCTAATTCAATTTCTTTGGACAAACTCTTCCTTACATTTGCCTCAAACTCCATCTTAAGAGTATTATCCTCATTATCACCTTGATAACACACTTCCTCCATTAATATTTGTTCAATTATGCAAGATCATGTTGATTCTAAACCTATTTTTGGATCATTACAAGAGTATAAATCATTAAAAAGGAACCATGCCCAACTATGGGTCCAAACCACATTCCATAATGATTTTAGCAAAAGGATAGCATATGTCTTCCTTAGAAATCTTATTGGATAGAAATGACTTCTTAGATGATAGTTAGGTGCGGAAATGGTGCCATGAGGCAATTTCTTCACAAGCCTCTTCATGAACTACCATTATATCATTCACTAAATTATTTAAGAATGACATATTGTTCTCTACATTCTTAAGAAGAGGATGATGAAAAGAAGAAGGAAGAAGAAGAAAAAAAAACAAAACTTGTGAAAGATGAGGAAGATAGAAAGGAAAAGGAGGAAGAACACAAGAAAATGGAGGAAGAAAATAAGAAAATTGAGGAAGAAAGGAAGAAATTGGAAGAAGAAAAGAAAAGAAAAAGAAGAAGAAGAGAAGAAGAAAAAGGAATAAGAAGATAAGAAAAGATAAATATGAAGAGTTGAAGAAGAAGCATGAAGAACGTGAAGTACTGGTAAATCACTTTAGTAGCCTAATCAGAAAATCGAAGATATTGAGACAAAGATTGGAAAGACTTGTGATGAAATAAGTCTTATTGAGATGAATAAAGAGAGACTTCCTAAAAGGTTCTCACTTCTCTGAGACAATCTCTCTTTGAAAATAACAACTCTAGAAAGACAAGTAGAGGAATGTCTTAAGGCAAAGACATCTTTTGAGAAGTTTGTTTGTTCAGACTTGAATGTAGTTGAAATTGCATCCTATGGACTTTGCATCCTTCTCAGCATATCTGAAGAAGTTAAAGATTCATGGGAGAAGAACTTCAAGAGTCTAAAGACAAGTCTCAATGACTATATGGCACAGATATCTACCTAACGCAATGGTATAGATCCAAATTTTGAACTGTATGTATATGTTTTTGATACCTTTGTCATTGATGTCAAAGGGGGTGAGGTAAGGAAAATTGCATAGAGGTATATGTGTGTAAAGAAGAATTAAAATATAAGATAGGGGGAGTAATATATCAGCTAGAACTATAGTCAAAGGGGGAGTTATGAAATATAATTACCTAAGATATAAGGAAAGATGGTTAAATACAATTATTCACAAGTTTTGAATTTTTAAATTATTGGTAAGGCCAAATTTTGTAAAGTTTTGATGATTAAAAGTTTTTGGGACTTAGCCAATTTTCCCATATGTTTCCATCAATGCCAAAGGGGGAGATTGTTGGAAATTTGGCTAAGATAGATATTTAATGTTGTCATTTATGGTAACATATCTTTGGTATGAAAAAGTAAAACCTTGAAGATGAAGTTATGACATTCATACTTAGAAAATTATCTAAGTATTAGTTAGTTTATTTGGCAGAGTAGATACAATTTTGATATGTATAGTTAACTATGATATTATTGGTGCATGTACAGTTAGGTATGGACATGATAAAGTGTCAGGATGGTATGTTCAAGTGTGTGATTCAATACAAAAGAAGATATAATAGTTTTACTAGTTGCGGCAATATACAGACAGAATAAAGCATGAAAGGAAATGGTTAATTGTGAGTTAAGGAATTTTTTTTTTTCAAAATAATTACTTGAATAATTAGGGGTAACATCCTATATGTTAACCCTGAGAGGGAAAGAGTTAATTTTGTATTTTGTAAAGTGTGTGAAATCTTGAAGGCCGATTGGACAATATTTTGAGAATTACATGTTGGAATTACAATAGGAAAGGTAAACTTCTGAGAGGTGGGGGGGTGAATCAACATTTTAAACTTGGACCCATAAAACTTTCACGAAAATCCATCTCATGTATTCAATATGTAAATTGAAATAACGTAAAAAATGTACATCTAAAACATGTAAGCAACTAAATATTCACACACAAATGACACCAGATATGATTAGCCAAAAACCCTCCAAGTGAGAAGGTAAAATTGGGGTGGAGATGACACCCACAAATCTTCACTACTACAGTAATAAAGTGTATACAATGAAGGTTGCAAAATTTTGATCATGAGACATGATCTACCCTATGAAAGGTTTGCCCTATTGAAGGCTTACAAAGATTGTTAGGTCTCACCCTGCTAAAAGGTTTCAACACCCTATTAGAAGTGTGCCTTACCAAAGGACTTTAACTCACAATTAAGTAAGCACCTTGTTAAAGGATTTCAATACAACTTGTTAGGACTACTCTATTAAGAGATTTGACTAATTGACTTGCTAGAATGATTCAGCAATGATCCTATGGTTAGAACTTGATTGCCTGATGACAGATCACCTCTAAACTATTGTATTCTCGATCCTTCTTGATCATATGTCTCTTTGTTGTATACTCTTCTCTTCCCTTTATTCTTCTCTACATAATTCTACAATGCAATCTCACTTCATAACTCCTTAGGCACCATGAATATTTTGTTTGCACTTGCAAACTTCTCTATACTCTCCAACAACACTCTAGATAGTTTAGGGTTTATCCTCCTTAAAAAGACTTAGGTGAGTTAGGTTTAGGTATGAATAAAAGGTTGTGATTCATCTATTTTGCCACTTGAACCTTCCCTTTTTCTGATTGGCTGCATATAATTGTATTGGGAATCCAACTTAAGATTCATCCTTATCTCCAAAATATAGTAATTCATCTTTAAGTTGGCTCAAAAATAGTTTACATAGTTGTTTGTGCCTTTACAAACAATTATGTCAAAACTATCTCACTCAACATCTGAAGTCTCTGATGCTCGGCATATACTATCTTTTATACTAAGACTCAGCATATATATCACTTGGTATGCACTGCTTGCTCAACTCATGAATCATTTAGCATATATTGTCTGCTCGGCACTTGAGTGACTTAGCACATGAGTAGCTTAACCCTCATTATGGACTCGACATGCTCTATAATATACATGTGCTCGACAACACTACTTTTTTAGCATGCACTAAGTAAGTGACTTAAGTGTGTGGACACTCATTAATCAAAACCAATCTGAGGTCAACATTACAATGGTATAAAGGAAAGTCTGTAAATGTGAAGTTAAGTGTGCTTCTAAGGAAGATTATGCAAACTTAATGTGATGTAAATTCTGATGTGTGATTAGAGGAATGAAATTTTTGTGAAGAGAAGCAAGTGTTACATCAGATATTGAAGATATCAGTACTAAGCAAAGAGGTTTTTGTACCAAGGAATTGCATTGTATATTGCATGTTTGGGCAGTGGGCTCTTCTTGCATACATTTGTATTTGTATAACAACTCCTAACATGGATGAGGCTTCTAACAAGGCCTAAACCCTGTAACAAGGACCGAGACACTATATGCATGTAATAGACTCCTAACAAGGTCAGTATCTTTAACCAAATACTTTTTAGTAATGGATCATTTTGTGGGTACCATCCTCACTGATATTTTCCCTTGGCCGGGGTTTCCCCTAGTTAAGTAAAATATGGTGTTATGAGTTCTCTTATTGTAATTAGTTTGCTTTCATATGCACGTCATAAGGCAATTAATAATATTCAATTTTGGGCTAAAGTTTGTAGAATACTAATTCAACCACCCCCCCCCCCCCCCCTAGTATTCCCTTTTGTCTAACAATTTCCTTCACTAAATTATTTAAGATTGACATATTGTTTTCTACATCCTTTATAGAGTTATTTGTATCTTTCATGTTCTTAAATCTAGATTTTTCAATCAAAGACTAATTATCAGGGTTCAACTTATTTGTAACAGACTTAGTTTCTACCTCCACATTAGGA